>HG992162.1:6947090-8147090 GCA_905220505.1 Laothoe populi
AATTTCTTGAAGAGATGCCGTGATCATAATCTCATCCCTAACTGTGTCAAGATATCACCCAAGAAAGACATCCGAGGGAGCGCTAAGATTCTAAACCAGGCGAGTATAAAATTGTTGCGAGCTACCATTCATCAAACAAGATCCGATCTCCGTCACTTAGATAAATGTGTTGAGACTTTGTCCAGTGAATTACAAACAGAAATATCAGCATTTGATTTTAAAAATTGCATTACAACTCTAAATAAACGGGAAACATCTAAATATAATGAATGCAAAAATAAACTTAAACTAAAATATGAAAAATTATTATCAAAGTCAAATGCCAAACAGCTTTGTAATACCGTTAGCAGAAACGGAACGCAATATAACACAGACAACACTCACTCGTGCGCAGACCAATCACGCGCCGTTGTCAATCTGTCAAATAAATCACTGGACGAAAACACTATACGAGTATTATCAAAGGGTTTAAATTTTGCCATTACACCACGAAGGATACCGTATGAGGACATTATTTGTAACGTTGAGAACAGTCTCTTCAAAAATAGTTTAAAAAAGGAAGATTCGGAGGCAATACGTCAAGACATTTCGTCGATATTACGTCAAAAGAAAATGCCGAAACTAAATCTCCCTAAAAACGAATATATCGCTTTAAAGAACTTGCGATCAGAGAAGGACTTAACTATTCTCCGTGCGGATAAAGGAAATGCGACGGTAGTAATGGATACGTCGGATTATAATAACAAAATAGAACAACTTTTGTCGGACGAGAGCACTTATAAAAAGGTCAAGACAGACCCAACTAATAAAATTTTAAAGGCGACCAGCTCCCTAATAAGTAAGTACTCTGACACATTAAACCTAGACGTATCCTTACTCATTCCATCGTGTGCAAAACCCCCCAAACTGTATGGGTTACCAAAAATTCACAAGGCTACTGCTCCGCTACGTCCTATAGTGAGTCAGATCGACACACCAACCTACAGATTGGCTCAGCACGTAGCAAAAGTGCTTTCACCGCTTAGAAGAAAGACTGGAGCATCTGTGAAGGATTCATACCAATTTGTCAGCGATATTAAACACCTAAAATTAGCTGACAATGAAACCATGGTCAGTTTTGATGTGAAATCACTCTTTACAAGCTTACCTGTACAAGACTGCATCAAAATTGTATCTAAGAAGTTAGCTGAGAACAACATGCCCCTAGCATATGCAGAACTACTCAACCATTGCCTTACATCTGGCTACATGTTGTGGAATAATCAATTCTATGTGCAAGTAGATGGAGTAGCTATGGGCTCACCTGTGTCTCCAGTAGTCGCCGATATTTTCATGGAGGACTTTGAGGAGACAGCCCTAAGCACAGCCCCCTATCCAGCAAGGTTCTACAAACGGTACGTGGATGATACTTTCACAATTTTACCATCTGACAAAGTAACTGCATTTTTAGACCATCTCAACTCCATTAACAACAAAATTCAATTTACAATGGAGTTAGAACATAATAATTCTCTTGCCTTCTTAGATGTTTTAGTTATCCGAAACCCTGACCAGTCTTTAAGCCATACTGTGTTTAGGAAAAAGACCCATACAGATAAATACCTCAATGGTGAATCTCACCACCATCCAAAACAGTTAGCTACCGTGGGTAAATCTTTGTTTCAGAGAGCACAAGGTATCTGTGATGAGAAACATCTGGCCGCTGAGCTGCAACATGTGAAGCAAGTACTGCAAGACAACAAGCTCCAAATTCCTCGCCGCCATCACAGAAACCGAGTGAAGCCAGCCACAGTCGAACGTGTCCCGGTTGTTTTACCATACATTAGAGGAGTCACTGACAAGATTGGCTATGTACTGAAGCGGGCTTCTATCAAAACTTACTTCAAGCCGCCCAAGAAAATTAGTCAATTTTTACCACCTGTCAAATGTCATGTACCTCTTCAGGAACCAGGCATATATAAAATAGATTGCGACTGTGGTCTCTCCTATATAGGTCAAACGAAAAGAAATGTAGGGACCCGCGTAAAAGAACATATAGCTGACGTGAAACACCGACGCTCTACGAAGTCTGCAGTTGCTGAGCATTCAGAAAAAGGCTCCAAACATTATCTTCGATTTGATAAACCACAAATCCTTGCCAAAGAACACCGATTCCTACCTAGGATGATCCGCGAGGCTATTGAAATTAAAAAACATCCTAATTTCAATAGAGAAGATGGTTGGAAGCTAGCACCAGCCTGGGATCCAATTATACATTTAATTAAATCGGAACCCAAAAGACCAACTGCCAGACCTCATGACACTGTGAGCTCTTTCTGCGTAGATCGGACTACATCAAAATAAAAATGTAATATCAACTACATTGAGGGTAGAAACACTGCACTACACTTTCGAGATGACATACAACTCAGTCTCCCCCGTGACCATGAAGGCTGTAAAGTCTTCGAAACGTCGGGTTAAAAAAGTAAAATAAACCGCGATATAATCCGTAAATTTCGTTTTATTTCAATGTATAATATTCGCGTAAATATAAGAAACCAGTATGTAAACCAGTACGGACTGGAAATTGCAAATAAAATACGCCGGTTGGAGAATCTAAAAACCAAGCGTTCAAGATACGTTACATCATTGAATTTCTTGAAGAGATGCCGTGATCATAATCTCATCCCTAACTGTGTCAAGATATCACCCAAGAAAGACATCCGAGGGAGCGCTAAGATTCTAAACCAGGCGAGTATAAAATTGTTGCGAGCTACCATTCATCAAACAAGATCCGATCTCCGTCACTTAGATAAATGTGTTGAGACTTTGTCCAGTGAATTACAAACAGAAATATCAGCATTTGATTTTAAAAATTGCATTACAACTCTAAATAAACGGGAAACATCTAAATATAATGAATGCAAAAATAAACTTAAACTAAAATATGAAAAATTATTATCAAAGTCAAATGCCAAACAGCTTTGTAATACCGTTAGCAGAAACGGAACGCAATATAACACAGACAACACTCACTCGTGCGCAGACCAATCACGCGCCGTTGTCAATCTGTCAAATAAATCACTGGACGAAAACACTATACGAGTATTATCAAAGGGTTTAAATTTTGCCATTACACCACGAAGGATACCGTATGAGGACATTATTTGTAACGTTGAGAACAGTCTCTTCAAAAATAGTTTAAAAAAGGAAGATTCGGAGGCAATACGTCAAGACATTTCGTCGATATTACGTCAAAAGAAAATGCCGAAACTAAATCTCCCTAAAAACGAATATATCGCTTTAAAGAACTTGCGATCAGAGAAGGACTTAACTATTCTCCGTGCGGATAAAGGAAATGCGACGGTAGTAATGGATACGTCGGATTATAATAACAAAATAGAACAACTTTTGTCGGACGAGAGCACTTATAAAAAGGTCAAGACAGACCCAACTAATAAAATTTTAAAGGCGACCAGCTCCCTAATAAGTAAGTACTCTGACACATTAAACCTAGACGTATCCTTACTCATTCCATCGTGTGCAAAACCCCCCAAACTGTATGGGTTACCAAAAATTCACAAGGCTACTGCTCCGCTACGTCCTATAGTGAGTCAGATCGACACACCAACCTACAGATTGGCTCAGCACGTAGCAAAAGTGCTTTCACCGCTTAGAAGAAAGACTGGAGCATCTGTGAAGGATTCATACCAATTTGTCAGCGATATTAAACACCTAAAATTAGCTGACAATGAAACCATGGTCAGTTTTGATGTGAAATCACTCTTTACAAGCTTACCTGTACAAGACTGCATCAAAATTGTATCTAAGAAGTTAGCTGAGAACAACATGCCCCTAGCATATGCAGAACTACTCAACCATTGCCTTACATCTGGCTACATGTTGTGGAATAATCAATTCTATGTGCAAGTAGATGGAGTAGCTATGGGCTCACCTGTGTCTCCAGTAGTCGCCGATATTTTCATGGAGGACTTTGAGGAGACAGCCCTAAGCACAGCCCCCTATCCAGCAAGGTTCTACAAACGGTACGTGGATGATACTTTCACAATTTTACCATCTGACAAAGTAACTGCATTTTTAGACCATCTCAACTCCATTAACAACAAAATTCAATTTACAATGGAGTTAGAACATAATAATTCTCTTGCCTTCTTAGATGTTTTAGTTATCCGAAACCCTGACCAGTCTTTAAGCCATACTGTGTTTAGGAAAAAGACCCATACAGATAAATACCTCAATGGTGAATCTCACCACCATCCAAAACAGTTAGCTACCGTGGGTAAATCTTTGTTTCAGAGAGCACAAGGTATCTGTGATGAGAAACATCTGGCCGCTGAGCTGCAACATGTGAAGCAAGTACTGCAAGACAACAAGCTCCAAATTCCTCGCCGCCATCACAGAAACCGAGTGAAGCCAGCCACAGTCGAACGTGTCCCGGTTGTTTTACCATACATTAGAGGAGTCACTGACAAGATTGGCTATGTACTGAAGCGGGCTTCTATCAAAACTTACTTCAAGCCGCCCAAGAAAATTAGTCAATTTTTACCACCTGTCAAATGTCATGTACCTCTTCAGGAACCAGGCATATATAAAATAGATTGCGACTGTGGTCTCTCCTATATAGGTCAAACGAAAAGAAATGTAGGGACCCGCGTAAAAGAACATATAGCTGACGTGAAACACCGACGCTCTACGAAGTCTGCAGTTGCTGAGCATTCAGAAAAAGGCTCCAAACATTATCTTCGATTTGATAAACCACAAATCCTTGCCAAAGAACACCGATTCCTACCTAGGATGATCCGCGAGGCTATTGAAATTAAAAAACATCCTAATTTCAATAGAGAAGATGGTTGGAAGCTAGCACCAGCCTGGGATCCAATTATACATTTAATTAAATCGGAACCCAAAAGACCAACTGCCAGACCTCATGACACTGTGAGCTCTTTCTGCGTAGATCGGACTACATCAAAATAAAAATGTAATATCAACTACATTGAGGGTAGAAACACTGCACTACACTTTCGAGATGACATACAACTCAGTCTCCCCCGTGACCATGAAGGCTGTAAAGTCTTCGAAACGTCGGGTTAAAAAAGTAAAATAAACCGCGATATAATCCGTAAATTTCGTTTTATTTCAATGTATAATATTCGCGTAAATATAAGAAACCAGTATGTAAACCAGTACGGACTGGAAATTGCAAATAAAATACGCCGGTTGGAGAATCTAAAAACCAAGCGTTCAAGATACGTTACATCATTGAATTTCTTGAAGAGATGCCGTGATCATAATCTCATCCCTAACTGTGTCAAGATATCACCCAAGAAAGACATCCGAGGGAGCGCTAAGATTCTAAACCAGGCGAGTATAAAATTGTTGCGAGCTACCATTCATCAAACAAGATCCGATCTCCGTCACTTAGATAAATGTGTTGAGACTTTGTCCAGTGAATTACAAACAGAAATATCAGCATTTGATTTTAAAAATTGCATTACAACTCTAAATAAACGGGAAACATCTAAATATAATGAATGCAAAAATAAACTTAAACTAAAATATGAAAAATTATTATCAAAGTCAAATGCCAAACAGCTTTGTAATACCGTTAGCAGAAACGGAACGCAATATAACACAGACAACACTCACTCGTGCGCAGACCAATCACGCGCCGTTGTCAATCTGTCAAATAAATCACTGGACGAAAACACTATACGAGTATTATCAAAGGGTTTAAATTTTGCCATTACACCACGAAGGATACCGTATGAGGACATTATTTGTAACGTTGAGAACAGTCTCTTCAAAAATAGTTTAAAAAAGGAAGATTCGGAGGCAATACGTCAAGACATTTCGTCGATATTACGTCAAAAGAAAATGCCGAAACTAAATCTCCCTAAAAACGAATATATCGCTTTAAAGAACTTGCGATCAGAGAAGGACTTAACTATTCTCCGTGCGGATAAAGGAAATGCGACGGTAGTAATGGATACGTCGGATTATAATAACAAAATAGAACAACTTTTGTCGGACGAGAGCACTTATAAAAAGGTCAAGACAGACCCAACTAATAAAATTTTAAAGGCGACCAGCTCCCTAATAAGTAAGTACTCTGACACATTAAACCTAGACGTATCCTTACTCATTCCATCGTGTGCAAAACCCCCCAAACTGTATGGGTTACCAAAAATTCACAAGGCTACTGCTCCGCTACGTCCTATAGTGAGTCAGATCGACACACCAACCTACAGATTGGCTCAGCACGTAGCAAAAGTGCTTTCACCGCTTAGAAGAAAGACTGGAGCATCTGTGAAGGATTCATACCAATTTGTCAGCGATATTAAACACCTAAAATTAGCTGACAATGAAACCATGGTCAGTTTTGATGTGAAATCACTCTTTACAAGCTTACCTGTACAAGACTGCATCAAAATTGTATCTAAGAAGTTAGCTGAGAACAACATGCCCCTAGCATATGCAGAACTACTCAACCATTGCCTTACATCTGGCTACATGTTGTGGAATAATCAATTCTATGTGCAAGTAGATGGAGTAGCTATGGGCTCACCTGTGTCTCCAGTAGTCGCCGATATTTTCATGGAGGACTTTGAGGAGACAGCCCTAAGCACAGCCCCCTATCCAGCAAGGTTCTACAAACGGTACGTGGATGATACTTTCACAATTTTACCATCTGACAAAGTAACTGCATTTTTAGACCATCTCAACTCCATTAACAACAAAATTCAATTTACAATGGAGTTAGAACATAATAATTCTCTTGCCTTCTTAGATGTTTTAGTTATCCGAAACCCTGACCAGTCTTTAAGCCATACTGTGTTTAGGAAAAAGACCCATACAGATAAATACCTCAATGGTGAATCTCACCACCATCCAAAACAGTTAGCTACCGTGGGTAAATCTTTGTTTCAGAGAGCACAAGGTATCTGTGATGAGAAACATCTGGCCGCTGAGCTGCAACATGTGAAGCAAGTACTGCAAGACAACAAGCTCCAAATTCCTCGCCGCCATCACAGAAACCGAGTGAAGCCAGCCACAGTCGAACGTGTCCCGGTTGTTTTACCATACATTAGAGGAGTCACTGACAAGATTGGCTATGTACTGAAGCGGGCTTCTATCAAAACTTACTTCAAGCCGCCCAAGAAAATTAGTCAATTTTTACCACCTGTCAAATGTCATGTACCTCTTCAGGAACCAGGCATATATACAATAGATTGCGACTGTGGTCTCTCCTATATAGGTCAAACGAAAAGAAATGTAGGGACCCGCGTAAAAGAACATATAGCTGACGTGAAACACCGACGCTCTACGAAGTCTGCAGTTGCTGAGCATTCAGAAAAAGGCTCCAAACATTATCTTCGATTTGATAAACCACAAATCCTTGCCAAAGAACACCGATTCCTACCTAGGATGATCCGCGAGGCTATTGAAATTAAAAAACATCCTAATTTCAATAGAGAAGATGGTTGGAAGCTAGCACCAGCCTGGGATCCAATTATACATTTAATTAAATCGGAACCCAAAAGACCAACTGCCAGACCTCATGACACTGTGAGCTCTTTCTGCGTAGATCGGACTACATCAAAATAAAAATGTAATATCAACTACATTGAGGGTAGAAACACTGCACTACACTTTCGAGATGACATACAACTCAGTCTCCCCCGTGACCATGAAGGCTGTAAAGTCTTCGAAACGTCGGGTTAAAAAAGTAAAATAAACCGCGATATAATCCGTAAATTTCGTTTTATTTCAATGTATAATATTCGCGTAAATATAAGAAACCAGTATGTAAACCAGTACGGACTGGAAATTGCAAATAAAATACGCCGGTTGGAGAATCTAAAAACCAAGCGTTCAAGATACGTTACATCATTGAATTTCTTGAAGAGATGCCGTGATCATAATCTCATCCCTAACTGTGTCAAGATATCACCCAAGAAAGACATCCGAGGGAGCGCTAAGATTCTAAACCAGGCGAGTATAAAATTGTTGCGAGCTACCATTCATCAAACAAGATCCGATCTCCGTCACTTAGATAAATGTGTTGAGACTTTGTCCAGTGAATTACAAACAGAAATATCAGCATTTGATTTTAAAAATTGCATTACAACTCTAAATAAACGGGAAACATCTAAATATAATGAATGCAAAAATAAACTTAAACTAAAATATGAAAAATTATTATCAAAGTCAAATGCCAAACAGCTTTGTAATACCGTTAGCAGAAACGGAACGCAATATAACACAGACAACACTCACTCGTGCGCAGACCAATCACGCGCCGTTGTCAATCTGTCAAATAAATCACTGGACGAAAACACTATACGAGTATTATCAAAGGGTTTAAATTTTGCCATTACACCACGAAGGATACCGTATGAGGACATTATTTGTAACGTTGAGAACAGTCTCTTCAAAAATAGTTTAAAAAAGGAAGATTCGGAGGCAATACGTCAAGACATTTCGTCGATATTACGTCAAAAGAAAATGCCGAAACTAAATCTCCCTAAAAACGAATATATCGCTTTAAAGAACTTGCGATCAGAGAAGGACTTAACTATTCTCCGTGCGGATAAAGGAAATGCGACGGTAGTAATGGATACGTCGGATTATAATAACAAAATAGAACAACTTTTGTCGGACGAGAGCACTTATAAAAAGGTCAAGACAGACCCAACTAATAAAATTTTAAAGGCGACCAGCTCCCTAATAAGTAAGTACTCTGACACATTAAACCTAGACGTATCCTTACTCATTCCATCGTGTGCAAAACCCCCCAAACTGTATGGGTTACCAAAAATTCACAAGGCTACTGCTCCGCTACGTCCTATAGTGAGTCAGATCGACACACCAACCTACAGATTGGCTCAGCACGTAGCAAAAGTGCTTTCACCGCTTAGAGGAAAGACTGGAGCATCTGTGAAGGATTCATACCAATTTGTCAGCGATATTAAACACCTAAAATTAGCTGACAATGAAACCATGGTCAGTTTTGATGTGAAATCACTCTTTACAAGCTTACCTGTACAAGACTGCATCAAAATTGTATCTAAGAAGTTAGCTGAGAACAACATGCCCCTAGCATATGCAGAACTACTCAACCATTGCCTTACATCTGGCTACATGTTGTGGAATAATCAATTCTATGTGCAAGTAGATGGAGTAGCTATGGGCTCACCTGTGTCTCCAGTAGTCGCCGATATTTTCATGGAGGACTTTGAGGAGACAGCCCTAAGCACAGCCCCCTATCCAGCAAGGTTCTACAAACGGTACGTGGATGATACTTTCACAATTTTACCATCTGACAAAGTAACTGCATTTTTAGACCATCTCAACTCCATTAACAACAAAATTCAATTTACAATGGAGTTAGAACATAATAATTCTCTTGCCTTCTTAGATGTTTTAGTTATCCGAAACCCTGACCAGTCTTTAAGCCATACTGTGTTTAGGAAAAAGACCCATACAGATAAATACCTCAATGGTGAATCTCACCACCATCCAAAACAGTTAGCTACCGTGGGTAAATCTTTGTTTCAGAGAGCACAAGGTATCTGTGATGAGAAACATCTGGCCGCTGAGCTGCAACATGTCAAGCAAGTACTGCAAGACAACAAGCTCCAAATTCCTCGCCGCCATCACAGAAACCGAGTGAAGCCAGCCACAGTCGAACGTGTCCCGGTTGTTTTACCATACATTAGAGGAGTCACTGACAAGATTGGCTATGTACTGAAGCGGGCTTCTATCAAAACTTACTTCAAGCCGCCCAAGAAAATTAGTCAATTTTTACCACCTGTCAAATGTCATGTACCTCTTCAGGAACCAGGCATATATAAAATAGATTGCGACTGTGGTCTCTCCTATATAGGTCAAACGAAAAGAAATGTAGGGACCCGCGTAAAAGAACATATAGCTGACGTGAAACACCGACGCTCTACGAAGTCTGCAGTTGCTGAGCATTCAGAAAAAGGCTCCAAACATTATCTTCGATTTGATAAACCACAAATCCTTGCCAAAGAACACCGATTCCTACCTAGGATGATCCGCGAGGCTATTGAAATTAAAAAACATCCTAATTTCAATAGAGAAGATGGTTGGAAGCTAGCACCAGCCTGGGATCCAATTATACATTTAATTAAATCGGAACCCAAAAGACCAACTGCCAGACCTCATGACACTGTGAGCTCTTTCTGCGTAGATCGGACTACATCAAAATAAAAATGTAATATCAACTACATTGAGGGTAGAAACACTGCACTACACTTTCGAGATGACATACAACTCAGTCTCCCCCGTGACCATGAAGGCTGTAAAGTCTTCGAAACGTCGGGTTAAAAAAGTAAAATAAACCGCGATATAATCCGTAAATTTCGTTTTATTTCAATGTATAATATTCGCGTAAATATAAGAAACCAGTATGTAAACCAGTACGGACTGGAAATTGCAAATAAAATACGCCGGTTGGAGAATCTAAAAACCAAGCGTTCAAGATACGTTACATCATTGAATTTCTTGAAGAGATGCCGTGATCATAATCTCATCCCTAACTGTGTCAAGATATCACCCAAGAAAGACATCCGAGGGAGCGCTAAGATTCTAAACCAGGCGAGTATAAAATTGTTGCGAGCTACCATTCATCAAACAAGATCCGATCTCCGTCACTTAGATAAATGTGTTGAGACTTTGTCCAGTGAATTACAAACAGAAATATCAGCATTTGATTTTAAAAATTGCATTACAACTCTAAATAAACGGGAAACATCTAAATATAATGAATGCAAAAATAAACTTAAACTAAAATATGAAAAATTATTATCAAAGTCAAATGCCAAACAGCTTTGTAATACCGTTAGCAGAAACGGAACGCAATATAACACAGACAACACTCACTCGTGCGCAGACCAATCACGCGCCGTTGTCAATCTGTCAAATAAATCACTGGACGAAAACACTATACGAGTATTATCAAAGGGTTTAAATTTTGCCATTACACCACAAAGGATACCGTATGAGGACATTATTTGTAACGTTGAGAACAGTCTCTTCAAAAATAGTTTAAAAAAGGAAGATTCGGAGGCAATACGTCAAGACATTTCGTCGATATTACGTCAAAAGAAAATGCCGAAACTAAATCTCCCTAAAAACGAATATATCGCTTTAAAGAACTTGCGATCAGAGAAGGACTTAACTATTCTCCGTGCGGATAAAGGAAATGCGACGGTAGTAATGGATACGTCGGATTATAATAACAAAATAGAACAACTTTTGTCGGACGAGAGCACTTATAAAAAGGTCAAGACAGACCCAACTAATAAAATTTTAAAGGCGACCAGCTCCCTAATAAGTAAGTACTCTGACACATTAAACCTAGACGTATCCTTACTCATTCCATCGTGTGCAAAACCCCCCAAACTGTATGGGTTACCAAAAATTCACAAGGCTACTGCTCCGCTACGTCCTATAGTGAGTCAGATCGACACACCAACCTACAGATTGGCTCAGCACGTAGCAAAAGTGCTTTCACCGCTTAGAGGAAAGACTGGAGCATCTGTGAAGGATTCATACCAATTTGTCAGCGATATTAAACACCTAAAATTAGCTGACAATGAAACCATGGTCAGTTTTGATGTGAAATCACTCTTTACAAGCTTACCTGTACAAGACTGCATCAAAATTGTATCTAAGAAGTTAGCTGAGAACAACATGCCCCTAGCATATGCAGAACTACTCAACCATTGCCTTACATCTGGCTACATGTTGTGGAATAATCAATTCTATGTGCAAGTAGATGGAGTAGCTATGGGCTCACCTGTGTCTCCAGTAGTCGCCGATATTTTCATGGAGGACTTTGAGGAGACAGCCCTAAGCACAGCCCCCTATCCAGCAAGGTTCTACAAACGGTACGTGGATGATACTTTCACAATTTTACCATCTGACAAAGTAACTGCATTTTTAGACCATCTCAACTCCATTAACAACAAAATTCAATTTACAATGGAGTTAGAACATAATAATTCTCTTGCCTTCTTAGATGTTTTAGTTATCCGAAACCCTGACCAGTCTTTAAGCCATACTGTGTTTAGGAAAAAGACCCATACAGATAAATACCTCAATGGTGAATCTCACCACCATCCAAAACAGTTAGCTACCGTGGGTAAATCTTTGTTTCAGAGAGCACAAGGTATCTGTGATGAGAAACATCTGGCCGCTGAGCTGCAACATGTCAAGCAAGTACTGCAAGACAACAAGCTCCAAATTCCTCGCCGCCATCACAGAAACCGAGTGAAGCCAGCCACAGTCGAACGTGTCCCGGTTGTTTTACCATACATTAGAGGAGTCACTGACAAGATTGGCTATGTACTGAAGCGGGCTTCTATCAAAACTTACTTCAAGCCGCCCAAGAAAATTAGTCAATTTTTACCACCTGTCAAATGTCATGTACCTCTTCAGGAACCAGGCATATATAAAATAGATTGCGACTGTGGTCTCTCCTATATAGGTCAAACGAAAAGAAATGTAGGGACCCGCGTAAAAGAACATATAGCTGACGTGAAACACCGACGCTCTACGAAGTCTGCAGTTGCTGAGCATTCAGAAAAAGGCTCCAAACATTATCTTCGATTTGATAAACCACAAATCCTTGCCAAAGAACACCGATTCCTACCTAGGATGATCCGCGAGGCTATTGAAATTAAAAAACATCCTAATTTCAATAGAGAAGATGGTTGGAAGCTAGCACCAGCCTGGGATCCAATTATACATTTAATTAAATCGGAACCCAAAAGACCAACTGCCAGACCTCATGACACTGTGAGCTCTTTCTGCGTAGATCGGACTACATCAAAATAAAAATGTAATATCAACTACATTGAGGGTAGAAACACTGCACTACACTTTCGAGATGACATACAACTCAGTCTCCCCCGTGACCATGAAGGCTGTAAAGTCTTCGAAACGTCGGGTTAAAAAAGTAAAATAAACCGCGATATAATCCGTAAATTTCGTTTTGTGAAGCATTTTATCAAGAAACCACAAAGCGGTTGAGTTCTGGTAAATACGAAGTGGCTTTGCTGATGAAGCCTAATTTTGAACTAGAGCTCGATGAATCTAAGCCAAAATCATTAGCACAATTTCGCCAATTAGAGCAAAAATTATCCAAAGATAATAGTTAGCTCACAAATACAGAGAATTTATGGAGGAGTATAAAAAGTTAAAACATATGCGTATAGCTACTACTAAAATAGAGCCATCATGTTATTTGCCACATCATGGTGTTTGGAAGATGGATTCAAACACGACAAAGCTCAGAGTAGTCTTCAACGCGTCTAGTAAAACGACTTCCGGTAAAAGTCTCAACGACTTAATGTTACGTGGTCCCAATCTACAGCAGGACTTACAAAATTTAATTTTGAGCTGGAGACAATATAAATATGTCATGAGCGCGTACATAGAGAAAATGTTCCGAATGATATTTATCAGGGAGTCAGACCAACATCTACAAACAATCTTATGGAGAAATTCAAAAACAGATCAAATGGCCGAATATAATTTAACTACAGTGAGATATGGCACAAAGGCAGCCCCCTATCTTGCTATGCGTACGCTTCGTCAGGTCACTGATGACGATGGTATTAAGTATCCGCTAGCAGTAGACGTTCTCAAGAACAAGTTTTACACTGACGACCTTTTCTACGGCAGTAACTCATTACAGACAGCTAAGGAGGTGCAACAGCAACTAATCTCTATTTTACAAGGAGCTGGGTTTAATTTGCGCAAATGGTCCAGCAATCACCCTAAACTGTTAGATGGGTTAACGAAAGAACAAGTAAATACGGGTGACATAGATTTCAAGGATAGCGAACCCACGAAAACTTTAGGCCTGCGCTGGAATTCCGCGACGGACACCTTTACATTTAAAAACATATCATTTTATAAACAAAATAAAGGCGAGTATACAAAGAGACGATTATTAGCGGATATAGCGAAAGTTTTCGATCCTATAGGTTGGCTATCACCTTTAACAATCAAAGCAAAACTATTATTTCAAAAGGCATGGTCAACTGGTTTATCATGGGATGATGTACTCCCAGCGGAAATACAGAATGAATGGATACGGAAAAGTTTTCAATACAAGGACATTTAGGCGATACAAACAATAAGTATAAATTACACGGATTTTGCGACGCCTCGGAAAAGGCATACGCGTGCTCTATATACATTGTAACTAGAAATCATATTAATAAGGGCGAGTGCATATCGCGACTTCTTATGGCAAAAACAAAGTTAGCGCCGCTAAATAAAGCAATTACACTACCACGACTAGAACTTTGTGGTGCACTTTTACTGTCACAGCTTTTGAAGAAGGTGAAGAACACTCTAGATGACCAAGATGTTGAGACATGCGCGTGGACTGATTCGATGGTGGTTCTTGGATGGCTTCATGGAGACGTGAACCGATGGAAGCCGTTTGTTGTTAACAGAGTGCAGCAAATTACTAGCGTCGTACCATCATCCCAGTGGCGTCATGTCTGCTCAGAAGAGAATGCGTCTGATTGCGCAACTCGTGGCATATCTATTAATTTATTTATTTATAATTAATTTATTTTAATCAACTGATAAGTCATTATCTTTGGTGGGAAGGGCCTAAATGGCTAATTAATTTCAACCCAAGCAACTACGAGTATCATGCATTTCAAAATCCTACGATAGAATTGAAAAAGACGCATGTAGTCGCTACCTTATATGACAATACAACATCAATTATAAACATTATTAAGAACCAGAAGTGAAATAGTGAGCTATGCAAGTCCAATCCCACTTCTGATATTAAGAACCAGAAGTGGTAGGAATATTTTAAGAGAAATAACGAACAATCAACCGATAGCGTTATATTTTACAAACTTATGCTAACTACAAATATACAAAACGCGATGTCTAATACGTCCTTTGTCCTTGAATATCGTCGGCGAAAGAGACCGCACCCCCGCGCACCCTCGTATTTATAGGGTACTGCTGGGTCCGGCTTTGGGGTTGCAAGTTTTTCGTAACACGGCCGTTCCTGCTCGCGTGTTGTCCTCGACCGCTGTTCCATCTGCAGACTTCCGTCCATCTTCATCCGCTGTGTCTCCTTCTATAAGTAACACATAACAACAAATTATTTTGGGACCAGCGTTACTAGCGCTGCATTAATAACTGAAACCTGTTCCAAGCAAAATTTTGGATGTTGCAGTATTAACGGACTAAGAACGATTAGTTACTTGTACAAAACATTAACAGCAAAGGAAAAGTGAAGCAGCTGTGTTAGAAGCACAAGCGTGCACTCAAGTACAACCAACACAGGCCTCGAAAATCACGAAATAATTTTACCAAGGGTAATTTAACTCATAAGGGTAAGTGTAATTAGCAGTTTCAAGAGAGGAACATCTGCATGCAAGAATGTATTTCAAATTAAAAGGAAATAAAAATAAATGTATCACGAATTATACGAATTCCGGACTTCTAAAATTCGCCACACATCGTAATAAAAGGCAACTGTATGACACGGCACTCACAAACCATGCCACACATTGCAAAGGAAGAAAGCAACTGTGTGACGGGGTCACACAGTGCAAAGGAAGAAGGCAACTGTGCGAAAGGGCCGCACATTGCAAAAGGCAACTGTGTGATAGAGCCACACAGTGCCTAAGGCAACTGTATGACACGGCACTTACAAACCATGCCACACATTGCAAAGGAAGAAAGCAACTGTGTGACAGGGTCACACATTGCAAAGGAAGAAGGTAACTGTGCGAAAGGGCCGCACATTGCAAAAGGCAATTGTGTGATAGAGCCACACATTGCCTAAGGCAACTGTATGAAACGGCATTCGCCGTCTCACACATTGCGAACGACACTGAAGTGCAGTGATCGTTAGGTCGTCAGTAAGACGTGTCTTCAGGTGACACAGCCGCACCACTCGCAAAGAAGGCTGAACAACGCCAAAGCACCATGTGCTCGGCAGCTGCATGAGTTGTTTTGCCATAAGACCCGCCGAGAAGTCGCAGGCTGTAGCGGTGGTGTGGTAGCACGCTCGCAACCTTGTAGGGCCCCCGCATTCCGGAGTCCAGTTTTCCCGTAGACTGCGACGACTTGTTCACGAGTACGAAGTCGCCAACGGTGAAGGTTCGTGGCTGCCGACGACCATCGTTGACATAGGCGTCCTAGCGTTGCTGGTTAGCGTCCAGTAGTGCAGACGCTCGTTGTCTCCTGAGAATGCTGGTTAGCGTCCAGCATTGCAGACGCTCGCTGTCTCCTGAGAATGCTGGTTAGCGTCCAGTAGTGCGGACGCTCGCTGTCTCCTGAGAATCATTAAACTTTCCCGGTTCGGATTATTATTTTGCAAGGCAACATCTCGCACCAGAGATCTGATAATTGTGGTCGCTGCATCTATGCCTACAAGCAGCTGAAGAGGTGAATTTTCGATAGTAGCTTGTTTGGTTATACAAGCGGTTTTAGACACGTACCCAGAAACATATCTCCGAAAATAGCCTGCGAGACCCAGGAACTAGCGAACCTGTCTTACATTGGTAGGCCTTGTTGACTTGACAAGAGCTTCAACGTTACTAGGGCTCGGCCGCACCTGACCATGTTCAATCAGTCTTCCCAAATATTCTACCTCAGTGTCCAAGAACGTATATATTTTTTTTTAAATTGATACAAAGTCCCGCGTCAATGAGGACACGCAGAACTTCAGCCAATGTTTTAAGACCTTCTTCTATCGTGTTTGACATAATTAGCACGTCATCAATGTACGTCAGTACTTTGCCGGTTTCGATCAATAATTTTAACGTTTTAGAGATAATTCTCTTGTAGACTACAATTGCTGTGACGTATGAGGTAGACTCAACGATTTGACTTCCTATTTCCCGCATTAGGCGATATGTAGGAACACGATTAAAGTTAAAATGTTTCAAACATGATTCAGAAATTAGTGAAATATCGGACACACTATCAATCAGTAAATCAACTGGTACCTTTTGAACTACTGCTGGTATTACGTTTTTGCGCTAGGACTCGATTCTAAGCAAAAATTTACGCTATCAACGTTTTTATTATTCGCGCCTTGCGATTGTTGTTTTTGAGAGCAAGTATCAGTCGTATGGCCATTAAGTTTACAGAAAACGCAAAATTTATTTGGCTTATTCTTAACAAGAGCGAGAGCGGTGTATGTGGAGGCAACAGTATCGTGACGGGACGTTGTCGTCTCGCTCTTAGACCCATTAGGGCAGTGCCACTTTTTGTGACCCGTTTTTTGTCGCAGATGGCACACAAAATATTTGAATTGGGTACCATACGTTTCCGTTACCATACGTCTACATTATTATATGAATGGTCAGAATCATTGGAGTAACGCAAACCTATCTTAGACTTAACGTAAACTGATAAAAAGTCTACTAAGTCTTTTATCGGCAGCTTAGCGTTGGTTGTCGCGGCCCTAATCTAGGGATCGGCAATGCCTCGCACAATAATAGCAACTTTTAATTCATCAGACAGCCCTTTCACAATATTGAGATGCAATATGGATCTGCGAGCGTATTCTGCAAATGTTGGGTATTTATCGGAATTGGTGGACATAACTGTAACATATGGTGGACATAACTGGTGGTCAGTCAGCTGTGAGAACTTGACAACAACACACGCACCAACGCAAATAAAAACTCGCCAGTTATTCTCAACATTGGGTCATTTTGTCTTTTATCCAATAAATTAGTACAATTTGACACCTAGTAAAAAATGTTAAAGTGTGCCCAGTGCAATGTTAGCTACAATGATGGCGTCCAATGTTTTACCTGCAAAAAGCACCTGGACTTCGGTTGTGCAAACATAACAGAAACTGGATGGAAGAAATAAGCGCTGATAGAAGAGCATCCTGGAAGTGTGCACCATGCCGGCTTGCTTCACCGTCTATTCCCGCTACAGAACAGGTCTCACTTAAGGTTGTACTCGACGAGATTCGTGATTTGAAATACCAGTTATCTATTTTACCATCTCTAACGGATGATGTACGTAGTATCAAGGAGGAACTAAAAGATCTTAAGAATTGCTGTGAATTCAGTGCTGGCATGGTAGAAGAATTCTCTCATAAACTTGCAGATCTGGAGACCAGAGTTGTTAACATGGAAGGCCTGCAGAATACCGTGCATACGTTAGAGTCTGATATGGAAAGGCTGAAGTCTGAGTCGATGGTTAGCGATCAAAGATCTAGACTGAACAATGTGGAAATAAAAGGTGTTCCTTTAAACAAAAGTGAAAACTTATTTCACATTGTTGGATCAATTAGTCGCGAAGTAAATTTCCCATTTCCAAAAACTCAGATTAACTACATTTCTCGAATACCAATGTACAAAACAAAAGAAAAGGCGATTATAGTCAGTTTTCTCAACCGCTATATGAAAGAAGACTTTGTAGCTGCTGCTCGGGCCTGTAAGTCCCTCTCTTCTCTTGATCTGGGGTTTCAGGGAACATCTAGTCGAATCTATGTCAATGACCACCTGAACGCTGATAGTAAAATGTTGCTCAACAAAACTAAATTGTTAGCAAAACAAAACGACTATAAATATGTCTGGGTGAAGCATGGGAAGATACATCTTCGTAAGGATGATACTTCTAGAGCATCAGTTATATCTAAACCTAGTGATTTAAACAAATTTATTTAGTCAGTTTCTTAAGTCATGTAACGGAATCCACGAAATTAAAAATAGACTTTATAAAATTAAGCACTTATTTAGTTGGTATTTATAAAATGTTTAGAATCTATGCTTTGTTATTGGCTTCGACATTCTTTTGTCTTTCTACTTGCATTGTTCCAATTGTTCGGGTAGTTTTAAATATATGTGTCTCGTTTACACTTACATTTAAACCACGACATATTTGTCTCCTTCACACGTTCGAGTATTATTCCATAGTTGTTTACCCTCAATGGCTATTACACTTTTTGCACTGTGTTATTATGTGTTTAGTTAAACTCGTTAGCGGCCTATCCAATTTAAAAGCATACTTTTTATTTAATGTATGTTTATGTAATGTAATAATTATTATTCTATTATCTGGTCTATCGGACTTTGGTGATTGCAATGCCTCAATTTAACAATAAACTCAATATATATTACCAAAATGTAAGGGGACTTCGTACGAAAACCGATGCATTCTATCGTCAAATTTGTCTTAGCAATAATCTAGATATTATTGTACTGACGGAGACATGGTTGGAGGATAGCATTGCCGTGATCGAGACTATAATATTACTGGGCAGTCCCGTGGAGGAGGTGTTCTCATAGCAGTACGTAAGGACATTCCGACTATTTTAAAACAGAGTTTTCAATCGTCGGCGGAAGACCTGTGGGTAACGCTGACTTTGCGTGAACCTACCATTAAGAAACACATAAAATTACATATCTGTGTCATATATCTATGCAAACAAAATCAAGGTTATTCGTTTACAACTCAATTATCTAATTTTCTTACTAAACTTAACAGTGTAATGCTAGATTGCAACTTGGAAAAAATTTTGTTACTGGGTGATTTTAACATGAGTGGTATAATTTGGCAATTATATAATGGAATTTTAACACCAACTAATGTCTCCACCAGCGACGAAACGATGTTCGTGGATGAAATGCAATTATTAGATCTCAAACAGTTTAATGCAGTCCCTAATGGGCCTGGCAAAATTTTAGACCTAGTCTTTTCTAATGATGAGATCACTGTCAGTGAATGTTTTGATTCTCTCGTACCAATTGACTCCTATCATCCTGCTCTTTTAATAAAAACGGATTTCATCATTTTAGCGCCACTCAAACAAACATCTTGCAATCGATTTTTGTTTGACAAGGGTGACTTTGACACAATTAATGAAAAAATATCATCTATTAACTGGGAAGGTACATTTGCTTCTAGGTCCATGGATGAAGCCGTTTCAGAGTTTTGTAGTATACTGTCGAATCTGCAAAACGAGTATATTCCAGCCAAAATTCCTACTAATTATTCGTATCCTGCTTGGTATAGCTTACCTCTTATAAAACTAATTAAAGAAAAATCTAAATTTCTTCGCAAATTTAAGCGATATGGCAGACTTTCCGACGAATCAACTTTTAAACTTTTGCGTCAAAGAGTTATTAACTTGGAAAATGACTGTTATAATAACTATCTTGCATCCACGGAATCATTTATCGAAAAAGACCCTAAACATTTCTGGACATTTGTAAAGCGACGGTCTACATCTCATGCTGTACCTAACAACTTGAAATATGGCAACTTAAATATCAACACTGGGGAAACAATATGTGACGCCTTTTTCTCTTTTTTCTACTCCTCTTTTAATCCTTTAAATAGCTATTACCCAAACTCTACATATTCTTCCAAGACTCATTTTATAACAGCATCTGATATATCGGCTATTGAAATAAATACTGACTTGATTCAAGGTTGTTTACTTAGTCTTGACTCTTCCAAATCCGCTGGACCAGATAATATATCACCTAAGTTTTTGATAAAATGTGCCAAAACTAGTGCTGTACCCATTCTTTTGTTGTTTAAAAAATCGTTAACGTCTTGTATCGTCCCTCAGATTTGGAAGTCCGCCTACTTTACACCTGTTCATAAAAACGGCTCTAAAAGTGATATTATCAATTACAGACCAATTTCGAAATTGTGTGTAATAGCGAAAGTTTTTGAACGTATTGTTTATAACCAAGTTTATTTAGCCTTAAAGACCTCGTTTACTCCTAGTCAGCATGGGTTCCTGAGAGGGAGATCCACTGTCACCAACCTCGTTCTCTTTAATGATTTTGTAACTGAGAGTATGGATAAGGGCATGCAGGTAGATGTCGTGTATACAGATTACAGTAAGGCCTTCGATCGGATAAACCACAATATTCTGTTAGAAAAGCTCTCAAATGCAGGCATTAGAGGTGATCTTTTGAGATGGTTTGCTTCTTACATCAATAACAGGTCGCAAGCTGTAGTCTTAAATAATTACACGTCCTCCTGGGTTCCCAGTGGAGTTCCCCAAGGGTCTTTATTGGGACCTCTACTCTTCGCGATATATATAAACGACATCAATACCTGTTTTCACACCTCTCACCTCCTTTGTTTTGCAGATGATATGAAAATTTTTGCTGGTATTAATTCGTGGGCTGACGTGGAATTACTCCAGGCTGACTTGTCACGCTTATATCATTACTGTAAGGACAATATGCTGGATCTTAATCCATTAAAATGTTCTACCATCACATTTAGTCGGAAACGCAACAACTTTCTCACACATACCAACTTAATAATCAACCGGTGCCTAGATGTAGTGTTGTGCGTGATTTGGGTATATTATTCGACTCCAAACTTCTCTTCGATGTTCACATCAATAAAATAGTGGCTAAAGCTTCTAAAGCACTTGGTTTTATAATGAGATGTTCGGGAGGCTTTACCAAAGCTAAAACACTGAAGATACTATATTGCACATTCGTTCGAAGTCACCTGGAGTATGCTTCACAAAGGACAATGGCGAAATCGTAGTTGCAAAAAAATATTGCGTTTAGGAATTTCATACTTTGTAATCTAAATATTATTATTTTGCATGATTTTTCAGCATAATAACAATAGCTGTGTAAGTATAGATAAGTAGTACAATTTATTAAAAATCTCAATTGATTTTTTTGTAACGTGTTATGGCCGTAAGATTTCTTTAATGAATGGCTTAAGGTCTTTTAGGTCAAAGAAAAATCTTTTTCATAAGAATTCTATAAGCCGTTAAAAAAAACTATAAAATCAATGCAAGTGTGTGTGTCCCTACAATTACAAATAACAAAAATAAATCAGCTTTACTTTTTACCAACTTAGTGAATGACTGGATCGTCTGTTATTTGGCTGTATAGTTACCACCATAGCTTATCTTATTTAGAAAAAAAAACACTACTTCCGTCATTTCATACTGACATATTGTGACATAGTTTATATATATATATATATATATATACTCAGCCTGTTGCCGTCCACTGTTGGACGTAGGCCTCCCCAAGTGAACGCCAACCATCCCGGTCTTGGGTAGCCCGCATCCACCCGCTACCCGCCACCTTCTTCAAGTCGTCGGTCCATCGTGCAGCAGGGCGTCCCACACTACGTTTGCCTAAACGCGGTCTCCACTCCAACACATGTCTGCCCCATCGGCCATCTGTCCGTCTGCAGACGTGACCAGCCCACTTCCACTTTAGCGTGCTAATTTTGCGAGCAATATCTATGACTTTGGTTCTCTGGCGGATGACTTCATTTCGAACTCTATCCACCAGAGAAACCCCAAGCATTGCCCGCTCCATAGCACGCTGAGCGACTTTAAACTTATGGACCAGTCCATTTGTGAGTGTCCACGTTTCAGCCCCGTAGGTCATTACGGGTAGGACGCACTGGTTAAAAACTCTTGTTTTTAAGCATTGAGGGATCGACGACTCAAACAGGTTACGTAGTTTACCGAATGCCGCCCAGCCCAAACGAATTCTTCTATCTGCCTCTTTCTCGAAGTTGTGCTTGCCTAGTTGGATTATTTGGCCCAAGTATACGTACTCTTGCACAACCTCGAGAATGGCATCACCCACGGCGACGAGTCTCGGGAGGACGTGACCGTTAAACATGACTTTCGTCTTGTCAAGGTTCATCCCGAGACCTATCCGTTTTGAAGAACAGTTAAGGCTGTTCAGCATGTCTTCCAAATCCTGCAGAGTTTCAGCCATGATGACTATATCATCCGCAAATCGCAAGTGCGAGATGTACTGGCCGTTGATATTGATGCCCCGTCCTTTCCAATCAAGCGTCTTAAATGCGTCTTCCAACGCGTTGGTAAACAGTTTCGGAGAGATTACGTCTCCCTGTCTTACCCCACGTCGCAGTTGGATTGGCTTTGTGCTTTGTTTTTGTACTTGGACGGTCATCGATGCGGCTTCATACAGGCATCTCATCACTTGGACATAGCGGTCGTCAATGCGGCATCTCTGCATAGCCTCCAGAACAGCCCAGGTCTCGATGGTGTCGAAGGCTTTCTCGTAGTCCACAAACGCTAGGCAAAGAGGTTCATTGTACTCCTCGGTCTTCTGAATTATTTGCCTTAGTGTGTGTATGTGGTCTACGGTACTAAAGCCTCTCCGAAACCCAGCCTGCTCCGGCGGTTGGAAGTCATCGAACCTTTGGGCAAGACGATTCGAAATAACCCTCGAAAACAGCTTATAAACATGGCTCAAGAGTGATATAGGGCGGTAGTTCTTCAATAGGGTGTTATCTCCCTTCTTGAAGAACAAAACAACCACACTCCTGCTCCATGCCGCCGGTGTTGTACCAGTGTAGATGACGGAGTTGAACAGCTTTACAAGCTCAGTTAATACTGGCATACCGCCTGCCTTGAGCAGCTCTGTAGTTACTCCGTCATCACCTGCAGCTTTGTTATTGTGAAGCTGTTCAAGGGCTCTTCTAATCTCGCCCAAGTCGATGTCGGGAAACTCGTCTGTATGGTGGCGAGTTAGTCTGGCACGCGGATCATCCGCGCTCGGGGCCTCAGATGGACTTGTTTTTGGAGTATACAAGTCCCCATAATACCTTTCGACCTCTGCGAGTATCTCTGGCATGGAAGTGACGGTGGTGGTCTGTGATGTTCTGAGCTTTGTCAGGTGACAACTAGAGGTAAGTGGCTTGGCGAAAACTCTGGTACCCTTGTTCTGCGTAATAGCATTTTCAATGTCCAGAGTATTCGAGCGTCTTATATCGCGCCGTATTAGCTTCTTTACCTCTTTGTTAAGTACCTGACGCTCAGATTGTGTGACCTTTACGAGCTCTCGTCGTTTCCTTAAAAGGTCCAGAGTCTCGCTTGAGAGCTTCGACTTACGTCTATTGTTCTGAGGTCGAAAGTATTTATTACCCACCTCACGCAGAGTCCGCACCAGGCTGTCAGTGGCGTCATCAATATCCGCCGTAGTTTCCAATACGGCAAATCGGTTCTGTAGCTCTAGCTGGAAAGCTTCACAGCCGACCTCGACTTGGGGCAAAGTTGGTCGGAGAGTCGACTTCATTAAGCGCGCTCGGTCAATTTTAACTTTTATATTCAGAGTGCCTCTTACAAGTCGGTGATCACTACCGGTGTTAAACCTACTGATCACAGAGACATCTCTGAATATTTGGCGCTTATCAGTCATAATGAAGTCGATCTCATTCCTGGTGACATTATTGGGGCTTCGCCAAGTCCACTTCCTTTGGGGTTTCTTCTGGAAAAAGGAATTCATCAGAAAGAGCCCCCGGGTCTCGAGAAAGTTGACTAGCATTTGCCCCCTGTGATTCCTGCACCCATAGCCGAATGATCCTACCCTCGATTCGCCGTGTCCTTGTACTCCCACTTTGGCATTGAAGTCACCCATTACAACGCTGTAGGAAGCCTTGGTACGAGACAAAGCTTTCCCTATGTCTTCGTACATGGCCTCTACTTCGTCATCAGGATGAGCTGACGTTGGGGCGTACACTTGTATAACCTTCAGAGTATATCTCTCAGTTATTTTTAAGACAAGGTACGCCACTCGCGCTGATACGCTGCCAACTTCCACAACGTTGCTTTTTAGTGACTTGTGGATAATAAATCCGACGCCACCTTGGGATGGTTGGTGTCCTTCTCGGAAGTAGAGTAAGTGACCAGAATCTAGGGCTATCTTCTCCTCCCCCTGTCTTCGGATCTCGGATAGCCCTACGATATGCCAGTTAATGTGACTTAGCTCTACTTCCAACTCAGCGATGTGCTCGTCCAACCGCAGAGAGCGTCCGTTGTACGTCGCCAAAAATAGCCGTTTGTGGTACCCTACCGTAGCCCGGGGATTCTTAGCACCCCCCACCCCACCGTTACCATGACCGGTACCGTGGTCAGGAATAGCGGGGCTACCGGGAACTGGGGGCCGTGAATTTGGGAAGCCTTTCATATTCGGGGGGTTTTGCCATAGTCACCACGCTTGGCAGGCGGGTTGGTGACCGCAGTTGCTGGTATGTTTTACCATCGACGCTGCTGCCCGTCGAAGGCATGGGTATTTGGCATTCCAGCATTTTGTGTGGTTATGCCGCCACAAGTCGGCCGCCAGAACCTCATTCGTTAGCTAGCAGGGTGTACCACGAGCAGGTAGGGTTGGCAGTTGGGAGCATGAGATGTAATTTGCTCCCCTTACACCCCAGTTTAAATCTTCTATATATCAATGGTTTAAATACACGAATACTTGAAAGTTTTCACTTAGAAAATAATCTAGCAAACATGACTGTGGCCAGTGGCCACAAATGTGATCTGGAGATCGGCTAATTTCCAAAGCATAGCAGACCGATATAATATCCTATATTTGTCGTGAAAACGTACCAAATTCGACAAACACGTTCCTATTATGTTGAACATGTACGTTTCCACGGTAGTTCTTTAATTGAAGTGTGCAAAGAAACAATTAGTTCATCTTAATTTAATTTAAGAGGCAGTTCAAATACCTTATTGATAAGAGGTAAAATAAAATCACACCATGTTTCAAATAAACAGTATTATGTTTAATTACTGGTCCGAGCAGGCATTATAGAATACTATTGTAGTTGCTTGGTTGTGCGTCGTACAGTGGGCTGCTGCGCTCATACCATGATAGTAATCTGGTATTTGGGACGGGCCAGACATCAAGACATATCTGTCCCTGCAGCATTTTTAGTTATATAAGATAGGATAATAAAATTATGAAGATGAATAAACATTAAAAAAAACAGTGTTTTATTTTTATTTAGAACCCGTTTTTATTTTCTAATTTAATTTCTAAGTCCAGGATTTAGGGTCTGAAGATATTTTCTGCACAACTATTGACAAACTCTGTGTCTTCCATTCCAACTTAGCTTGAAATAAATTATATGTGGCTTATGTTACTTTTGGTATAAATCTAATGGTGAATTATTAAAAACGGTTCAGCAGTATATAAAAAACTTATAATTTTAAGGATTTATCGATTTCCAAAAAATAAACAAATTATTCCTATAATTAAGTATAATGTGTTCATATCTGAACATGTAAACGTAAACACTTATGTTTAAGTACCTACGGTGTGGCGGATCATCCTTCCCCACAATAGTTATAAGTCAAGTTCAGTAGGTAAATGTTTAATTCACGACCCTGCCTCAGGTGACAATAGCATTAGTATTATAATGCTCTTTGGAAAATAGGCAAAAAACATTTTTATCAGCTTCATAGATAAAAATATTTTATTCAGAAATGTCAAATAGATCATAACCTCAAAATCTTTAAATTGAAATATCTTTAGTATTAGACTTTTTCATCAGAAATCCTTAATACATTATTGTTTAGGAATTGCTGCTGACTTTTTTGATATTTTTTTCACTTCTAAACGCTACATATTTATGTCAACTAATTTCATGTATGGGAACCTGCCATTGTCCTTTGGAACCCTTATTATGATAAATATATAGATAGAATTGAAAATGTTCAGAAAAGATTTATCAAATACCTGTGTTATAAATTAAAAATTCCTTATAAATCTGAAAACTATTTAAACACTTGTAAAAAGCTACATATTCTTCCGTTAATTAATCGTCGTAGAATCGCTGATTGTTCACTTTTAATAAAAGCTATGCGTAATGAAATCGACTGTCTAGACTTATTACATAAACTCAAATTTAATGTTCCCTCTAAAACTTTTAGATACAATCCCCCTTTATATGTTCCGTCGTCGTCTTCTAATTATAGACAAAATTTATATATGGTACGAGCAACCAGAGATTTTAATGGTATGTGCAAAGAGTGTGTAAGCGTGCAATTGTGTAAGCGTGTCGATAGCCAAGAAGCAACTTGCATGTAAATTCTTTCAAACTAACTTTAGATAGATAAGATTGTATGTACCTACTGTCGTTGTATATGCTACATAGAAATAGCTGGTGCTACGTTTCTGGTGTTAGTGTGTAGTGCTCTTAAGAAATGTATCGATTTTTTATTACAGTGTATATTCGTGATAACCTTTAAATGGAGTAATATTACCTAATCTGTAACTTATATTTTTTGTATACCATTGGTTGTCCTTTAAATAAATAAATAAATAAATAACCTCATAAAGTACTGTCGCACTATTAACATTGCGAGGACACAAAGACTGAAATTCGGCTTTGAAGTTGGTCGATGTCCGGGCACTCGTGACCCCGTCGTTCAACCAGGATTTAGAATCACCTCGCAAACAATTACCTATCCGGCCTAGGCATTCCTGATCACCCCAATTATTTAATTGTTGACCGCCATCAACCTCTGCGCACCACACTGGGATCAAATGGCGAAATATAAAATTGTTGCGACCTTACTTGAAATAAAGCAGGCAAAGCTCCAATAATCCTGCTCGTTACATCCACTTCCTGCGCCCTGAGGTCTTCGTTCGAACGTGACGCACCAGATGTGTTGTTTTTTGTCGTCGTCGGCGCCTCTGTCCGTTCAGTAACAATGGTAGGCTCATCTAAAGGGAGAGAAAGAGACGGATGGCGCTCCGCGTGAGATGACGCACTAGCTGAAACCGTTTCCGACGGTAACCTACCTACCTTCGATGGCAATTAACCGATATATTATTTGACTTAGCGCGACGTCGCTATTGCGTGAGCTATTGCGGCGTTCGTATGAGCTATCTCGACGCCTACGAAACGAACCCGAGGGTTCACGATGCCTATCGGTTTCGTCTTCTAACATCACAAGGTGCTAATGTGTTGTGACGAGTACGCGAACCACATGGCGGTGGCGTGTTATAAAAAGTACTCGAAGCGCCATGTTCCCGAGACCTACTTCTAACAGGTGGCTGGCGTTGTTCTGTTACAAGCGAAGAGCGTTCTGACATCGCAGATCTGACATCTGAGATCTCTAGAGCCCGTGCACTTGAAAACGCATTACCACAATTACCGCACGCTTTAGTCACTTTAACGGTAAATCACCACGTGGTAATTTTGCAACGAAAAACACACACTTAAAAACGTATCACCACTACAATTACCTCAAACTTAGTTACTTTAAAAATAAACAACACGTGGTAATGTTATAACGTGAGAAAGTTTCTATATTCGGATAACAGAGCGGATTAAAATCAAACGTTCGAATTAAGAAAAATAGTGAGCTATGCAAGTCCAATCCCACTTCTGATATTAAGAACCAGAAGTGGTAGGAATATTTTAAGAGAAATAACGAACAATCAACCGATAGCGTTATATTTTACAAACTTATGCTAACTACAAATATACAAAACGCGATGTCTAATACGTCCTTTGTCCTTGAATATCGTCGGCGACAGAGACCGCACCCCCGCGCACCCTCGTATTTATAGGGTACTGCTGGGTCCGGCTTTGGGGTTGCAAGTTTTACGTAACAACATGTTATTATTCAATAACAGCTCTATAACAAGAGTAGTGAAAACAATTGCATGGGTATCGCGTTTCGTTACTCGATGCCGCTCGCGCCGCAGTCATCAACTTGCTGATCCATCAAATGCATTGACCTCGACAGAGTTGAATAATGCATTGGTACTAATTATAAAATACGTCCAAGCCAATGATTTTGAAGTCGATATTAATAACTTAAAATCGAAAGGCAGAGTTAAATCTAACAGTAAATTACTAAATTTAAATCCGTATCTTGATCAGGACGGAATATTGAGAGTAGGTGGACGATTGAATTATTCTTTTATCAATGATTCATCGAAGCACCCAATTATACTTTCAAGTACCACTCGCTTTACAGAACTTATTATTGATCAGGCTCATATAACAACATTACATGGTGGTGCCAAGCTTACCATAGGGTAAGGTTAGAAATAAATACTGGATTGTAAGTGGTATAAATGTAGTCAAGAAGCAACTCAGAAATTGCGTCACATGCCGACGCTTTAATCATCAAACTCACCAACCAATCATGGCTGATCTGCCAGAGCCGAGGGTCACGCCATCGCGTCCATTTACACTTTGTGCCGTGGATTTTACCGGGCACGTTGATATCAAGATAAATAAAGGTCGTGGGATAAAAACCAACAAGGGATATATTGCTGTATTTGTCTGTCTGAGCACAAAGGCGGTACATCTACAATTAGTCTCAGACCTCAGCACACCCACGTTCCTTGCGGTTTTTCGTATGATGTGTGCCAGAAGAGGAACCCCAAAGGAGATGTATAGTGCCAATGGAACAAATTTTATCGGCGCATCTAAGTAATTACGCCGAGAACACATGTTAGCAAGACAGAACATTACCAGTGAGTTCATCAACAATACTTCTGAGCTGGGAATCACCTGGCATTTTAATGCACCTGCCTGGCCAAGCGCTGGAGGCTTGTGGGAAGCAGCAGTACGGTGCATGAAATATCATTTAAGAAGAGTTGTTGGAACACAGAAGTTAACATACAACAAGTTTTTTTTCGGGGGTAGGTGTCAAAAAAGTGAAGACATCTTTTTTAATCAGCTGTGATTTAATTAAATTGAAATATCATCAATTCTACATTTATTTTGGATTGAGTTGATTGCTATACAGTGTAGAAATACAGTACTTACATATTCAAGACCTTATGTAAGATAATTAGCCTAAAACACCACCTGCCAGCTAAGCACCTGCACAGTTTTTTTTTATTTAAAACTAATATAGTTAATTAATTTCACCAATCACTATGGCACAATTAGATAACATACTATGCACTCAGAACAAGTTGGAGGAATGCTTCAACCAGAGAATGGCAGAACTCGAAGCAAAGTTGCAGTCTGGCGGTCCAAGCAAGGACACAGTAGCGCGGGTAGCAGAAGAGTTCCGGACATTTAGAGAGCTGATGTTTGAGATGCTTGGGTTGCTGAGGAAGCAAATCGCTGACTGTGTCCAAATGGTGGATGGTATTGAGTCTAGACATAGGAGGAAAGCGCTTGTCTTCTTTGGAGTTGCTGAGACTTCCAAAGAAAACTGTACATCTCCCATCCTGGACACAATTAATAACACCATGGGGTTAAAGGATCTGTTGGGAACTAACATCTCTGCATGCCACAGAATTGGTACACCCAATCAGGATCATCATCGGCCCATTCTGGTCTGGTTTTCTCTGGTTGAACATCGCTCAGCGGTGTGGAGGGCCAAATCGAAACTCAAGGGTTCGCCGATTTCTGTAAAAGAGTTCTTGACGAAACCTCGCCAGCTTGTATTTGCAAAGGCCCGGCAACACTTTGGGATGCGTGCAGTGTGGACTCAAGACGGTTTCATTGTAGTTAAAGTCTCGGATGGAACTCGTATCAAGATGACCTCCTTCGACGAGTTGAGCACTTTGGTGATCAAATATCCTAAGGCTACGGACACTTTACCGTCGACATCCAGAAGCGACAACACCTCAGGTTTGAACACCAAGTCGCGTAGGAAGTGAGTGTCGTGGAACGTAATTGTGTTCATAATTGTTTGATTTTGAATCCTCTGAGCAGCTTTTACGTAATACTATACAATTTGTTTTTTTTTTCAATAGTTTACCTTGTTTTTACTTATAGTTTGTCATGTTTACCTTCTACACAAAATATTTTGCTTGTCAAATGTCATTATGACATTTACGTAGTCTACATTGACGTTTGGGTTTCGTTCCGAAACCGGATTCAAATAGTTTATTTTCTGTTTGTATTTTTATTTTTTCTTGTTGTTTTATTTTAAATTCAAACTATGTTTTTTTTTCTTTTGTGTAGGTCAGCTGGCGGGTGGTGCAGAGATATTGTAGTCTTGCACCTCAAAGGTTCATTAGGTATTGATATATAATTTATTTTTGTTTTATTCATATTTATTTATATTTATCTATTTTTTTTTTTGCTACTTCGTCCAGTGATGAAAGTTTTTACTCAGTGGGTGATGGTCTCGGTGACTTGCTACGCCAAACATTTTATCAGCCAACTGTCAAAGACTTCATTGTCTGCCACATTAATGCGCAAAGTTTACCGAGCCACTACATTGATTTATCGGAAACCTTCACTGATGTCAATGTCCATGCCGTCCTGATTTCTGAGAGTTGGCTCAAACCTCACCTTCTTTCAGTACTATACCCACTTCCTGGCTTTGTCTTGATCAGAAATGATCGCGTTGATAGGAGGGGAGGTGGGGTTGCTATTTATCTACGAAGTGATTTTGTACATAAAATTGTTGCCTCATCCTCACCTTCTTCGTCTCCCTCTGCTGAATATCTCTTCCTTGAGGTTTGGGTCAAGGGAGTGAAAGCTTTACTAGGTGTTGTCTACTGTCCCCCAACTCTCGACTACTTCTCCAGTCTGGAAACAGTTCTGGAATCTTTAGGATCTGAATATGCACATCATATCATCATGGGCGATTTTAATACCAATCTCCTTACCCACCAATCCACGCGGTCCCTTAAGCTTCTCGACATCCTTGAGTCCGTTAGCCTCCATGTCGTACCATTGCATGCCACTCACCACAATGCTGATGGTCATGACACTTGGCTTGACCTTATCATCACCTCTGATCCTTCCCTCGTTTCCTGTCACGGTCAATTTCCTGCTCCTGGCTTCTCTCACCATGACCTCATCTACTTGTGTTACGCCCTAAAACCTGCCAAACCCCTTCCCAAGGTACTGCACTTGCGTTGTTTTGGCCATATGGATGTGGACAAGCTTGGTAGGGATGCTGCGAATTTAAATTGGAGTTCGCTTTTAGAGGCCACTTCAGTTGACGATAAAGTCAACATTTTCAACGCCAACGTCATTGCACTTTTTGATGTCCATGCCCCTATCAAAAAAATAAAAATTGAAGCGTCCTCCTGCACCGTGGATGACACGTGGTGTTCGGATGGCGATGAGGCGAAGGGACCGAGTTTTTCGTAGATACAAAAAGGACCGCTCAGATGAAAATTGGTGCCTCTTTAAGGCTGCAAGGAATCGGTGTAATCAGATGGTACGTAATGCTAAACGCCGTCATATTCTTAGTAATATCATTTCCTCTTCCCCTGCTAATATATGGAAATTCCTCAGAACTTTAGGAATTGGCAAGGGGAAAAACTTGGACTATCATGGTAAAACTATTGGTTTGGATGATATTAACGCTCATTTCTCCACTGCTAACTTAATTGATCCCCAAACCAAGAGTTGTACCAAAAACCTTATAGTCGGTCTCCCCAGGCCTAACATCGATCCCCTGCAGTTTTCTCCGGTGCCGCCTGATGAGATCAGGAAAATAATCCTCTCCATCAAGTCCAATGCGACTGGCTACGACAACATTAGCCGTCGTATGATTATTTCCGTCCTGGATTATCTTCTTCCCGCTATTTCCCATATCATTAATGTCTCCCTCTGCACTGGGGTTTTCCCGTCTTTATGGCGGAAAGCCTTTATTATCCCTCTTCCCAAAATTCCGAACCCCTCACTCCCGACGCATTTTCGTCCCATATCTATTCTTCCTTTCCTTTCCAAGGTGCTGGAGGCCTGTGCACACAAGCAGTTGACTGGGTTCGTGCACATGAATAAACTGCTGTGTCCTCTGCAGTCTGGCTTTAGGCCCGGCCACAGCACCGTTTCCGCTCTGCTCAAAGTGACTGACGATATTAGGGCGGGCATGGAGGATACCAAAGTCACCGTGTTGGCGTTGGTTGATTTCTCTAATGCCTTCAATACCGTCAGTCATGACATCCTGTTATCAATCCTCTCCCATTATTTGATCTCTCCGGCGGCACTGGAATGGTTCTCCTCTTATCTTCAGGGGCGCCAGCAGTCGGTGCGCCTTGGTGATTCTTCATCAAACTGGTGCGATTTTTGACTCTGGAGTCCCTCAAGGCGGCATACTTTCTCCATTGCTATTTTCTATCTTTATTAACCTCATAACTCAAAACCTTCAGTGTGCGTACCATTTGTATGCCGATGACTTGCAGATATATTCTCAGTCTGGGGTCAATTGTGTGGCCGCAGCTGTGGACAGGGTGAACAGAGACCTACAATATATAAAAAGTTGGTCCGACAGTTTCGGTTTATCTGTGAACCCTACGAAATGTCAGGCCCTAATCTTAGGTAGCTCAAGAATTATAAGCAGACTGGATTCTACGATCATACCCGCTGTTGTATACGATGGCTCTGTCATTCCTTTGTGTCAGAGTGTTAAGGATCTTGGGCTGCACATCGACTCCACCCTGAGCTGGCGGTCCCAAGTAAACTCTGTTAGTCAGAGAGTCACCGGTATCCTTCGTTCTCTATACTGCCTGAAGAATTTTCTTCCCGTTAAAACTAAGACAATGCTCGTGCAAGCCTTAATCCTTCCGATAATCGACTATGGTGATGTGTGCTATTACGATCTGAATGCAGACCTACTCAACAAACTTGACCGTCTTCTAAATAACTGCATTCGATTCATTTTTAATCTTCGTAAATATGATCACGTTTCTTCCTATCGTTCGCAATTAAAATGGTTACCCATTCGCCAGCGCCGATCTATGCGGGCATTTACTACTCTCTTCTCATTTCTTACTTCTCCTACACCTCCCTCTTATTTATCTTCACACTTTCAATACCTTTGCGACAGCCACAGTAGGAATCTTCGCTCATCCAGCAATCTTCTTCTAAAGTGTCCCCCTCACAGCTCCGACTTCGTTCACTCTTCTTTCGCTATCCAATCAATACTTCTCTGGAATTCACTCCCTCTCGAAATCAGGTCGTGCACCAGCCGATCGGCTTTCAAGCTGAGAGTTCGTCAATTATTGCTGAATGGAGTGGCAGAATCACCACATCATTAATTTATGATATAAATTGATATGTATATTTATATGTGTTTATATAAGTATATGTAATAGAATGTATAACATATTTATGTTTTGTATATATATTATGTATTGTATATATTGTATTCGGATTTATTTATTTATATAGAGCTTAATAATATTTTTACCTTCTTCCTGTATATTTTTATGCACCTACCTTGTTCATCTCTGCATCACCCTAAGGTTGACTGGGAGAGAATGCCTTTGGCGTTAAGTCCGCCTATATACATTGTATATGAAGTGTATAAATAAATAAATAAACATATGAGGAATTCATTACCTTTTTAACACAAATCGAGGGATGTATGAATTCTAGGCCTCTAGTTGCGCTTACTGAAAACACAGAAGACCTAGAAATATTGACTCCGGGACATTTCTTAATTGGTGGACCCCTTCTATCAAGTCCACAAACTGATTCTAATAATATCAGTCTACCCGTTCGGTGGCAGTTAGTACAAACAATGATGAAAGGTTTTTGGAAGAAATGGTCGCAAGAGTATCTTCAATCTCTTCAGCAACGCATTAAATGGCAAACCCATCGGCAAGATGTTAATGTTGGCGAAGTAGTGGTCGTAAAAGATGAAATATTACCTCCAACACGGTGGGCGATGGGTAGAGTCATAGCAGTACATCCGGGTAAGGATGGTTACACTCGTGTAGTTACGATCAAAACATCATCAGGTATTACAAAGCGCCCCGTATCAAAATAATGTCCATTACCCATTCATCATCGTAGTACATCGGAATCATCAAGAGATACAAGCCAGCCGACTGTCAAGCCACCTGAGAACGGTCGCTTAGATATTAAACCCCGAAATGCACGTCGTAAACACAATTTCAAGAATTACTTTATCACTTTACTTTTTACAACTTTTTCATTATTTACGTTAAGCGTTCAACAGGAACAATCATTTTATAATATTTCAAGTTTACCGAGGAATAATCAAGAACTATTCTTCGATAAAATATCTGATTTACAAATAATTAGAGACGAGTGGAAACTTATCATATACTATAACATATCTACATATTGGCAAGGAGTATCAGATATTAAGCAGTATGTTACGCACCTAAAATAACTTTGTAAAACCTACGTAGAATACAGTAATATGATATCACAGTTAGAACACGAAGTACAAGAAATCGAATTTTATACATCTATCATTCTTAATAAATCACCCACGAGAGTTAAACGTGGCTTAATCAACGGAGTTGGGTATTTAGCCAACACTTTATTTGGTGTTTTAGACGAACGATTCGCCCAACAGTACGAGAAGGATATCAATGAAATAACACAGAACGAAAACCATTTACAGAATCTGATTAAGAACCAAACAATAATTATGGAGACAGAATATGATATTTTAAAGCGTAACGAGGAAAACATGAATAAACAGTTTCAATTCATTCAAAAACGTCTAATTAATTTATCTATGGAAATGAATACTGTTACACTTGATAACAAAAGAGGCTTATACATTACATTATCTGCATTCACACATTCATCCTAGCAAATTTAAGACGGATCCAACAGAGCTTGATGGACACCGTGATGAGCATCAGTCATGGTTACATCGACTCCAACTTCTTATCACCGGATCAATTAGAAAAACAAATCAATTTCATATCTCATTACTTGCCTACGGACCTTACTTTACCGGTTAATAGAAATAATATATTGGATTTATATAAGCTGATAAAATCGTCTGGCAGAGTGATTAACAAGTACCTAATAATTGAAATCAAGATTCCCATAGTCAGCAGAGATGTGTATAAAATAAAATAATTGGCATTCCGCGAAGGCCAGATACTAAGCAAAAATGATATCAGATCGTACCCAAAGTATCTTACATTGCATACAATTTGATAAAAGATGTCGGTATGTTACTCTCTGAAGGAGAGTTCCGATCCTGTTTTCAAATATTATCAAAAAATACTCTTTTGTGCCCTCTAAATACTTTGATTTATGACTTATCATCGAAAAACCCCATTTGTGATATAAAAATAAACAGTGACATAGCGGAGTCGATTTGCGAATTGGTGCAGACCAAATGTCACGATAAATGGATCATGTTACACAGGCAGAATTCGTGGTTATTCTGTTGTCAAGAATGTACGATTCGCGTACTTTGTGGAACAGCAGTACATCATTACACCGTGTTGTATATCATCGTTGGTACCATCGTCGTCGTGGGAGCAATCTTCACATGCGTGAGACTGAGAAGCAAGTGTGGTGGAGCATGCGCGGTTCCGGTCGCTGCATCTTCCTACACCACTAACGGCGACAATGATAGTGTACATAGTGAAGTGCGTGCGTCAGAAATACCGCGGTGTGCATAGTGTGTTGAGTGTAAATAAGGGCACTTCGCCTATGGTATCAGTGCGGTTTAAGAAACCTAGTGATAGTGACGGTCAATATGGACAGGATAATAACTAGTATTAAGAAAAATAAAATGTCCTTTCACCTTGTTAATGATCTTCATTTTATAAAACAAAATTTATATAATTTAGTTTTAATATCATCAATCTGGACCCGGGTATGTCTGAAAACTACGACCAAGACCACCGGGGGATGGGCAGCAGCATCCCTGGAGTTCGGTGGAGACACTGCGATCGCCAACCCGCATGCCAAGCGTGGCGATTACGGCATTCACCCCCCATGCAGTACACACATGAACCACGGCCCCGAGTTTCCGGCGACCCCCAATGCCCCGGTTATGGTAGCGGCCGGGGTACTAGCGGGGTCAGGGGTGCGAAGAATCTCCGGCAAAGATCCGGCTACCACCACCGACGACTCCTGGCCCTGGCAACATATAACACGCGTACACTGCGGACCGACGAAAAGTTAACTGAACTGGAGGAAGGATTAAGCAAGTTGCGTTGGGATATCATAGGGTTATCTGAAGTCCGAAGAGAGGGGGAGGACACGATTACCCTGAAGTCCGGCAACTTGCTTTATTTCCGGGAGGGCGACCAACAGTCCCAGGGAGGTGTCGGGTTCATCGTCCAGAAGTCCCTCGTAAACAACGTAGTGAAAATCGAGAGTGTGTCGGCCAGGGTGGCGTACCTTATACTTAGAGTATCCAAGAGGTACTCGTTGAAGGTCATACAGGTATACGCGCCGACTTCGGCACACTCCGACGACAAGGTGGAGGCTATGTATGAGGATATATCGAAGGCCATGCATAGCTACAAAACCTACTTTACCGTTGTTATGGTGGATTTCAACGCGAAACTGGGCAAGAGACACGGTGAAGAGCTGAGAGTGGGGCAATTTGGAGTGGGAAGTCGGAACCACCGGGGCCAACTACTGGCTGGCTTCTTGGAGAAGGAGGGACTCTACATGATGAACTCCTTCTTCAAGAAACGCGAGCACCGAAAGTGGACCTGGATGAGTCCCGACGGCGCAACTAAAAACGAGATTGACTTCATCATGTCGACGAAGAGGCAAATATTCAATGATGTCTCTGTGATCAATACGATTAAAACCGGAAGTGATCACCGTCTGGTAAGAGGCACATTGAATATTTGTGTTAAGCTAGAGCGCTCTCGATTGATGAAGTCTACGCTCCGTCCAGCAGCAGCCCTAATCCAAAACCCCGAGAGCTTTCAGCTGGAACTCCAAAACCGTTTTGATGGCCTAGGTGGCGATGTGGACGAATTCAACGACGGGTTTGTGGAAGCTGTTCGTAGTACTGGGTCTAAGTTCTTCAAGGCCCAACGGAACAACAGAACCAAGAGGCTCTCTAACACCACTCAGAGACTCATCGAGGAAAGAAGTAAAATGATTCTACAGTCTTCAACAGATGCGACACTATACCGACAGCTCAACAAACAGATCTCTAAGTCCCTTACCCGTGATCTGCGCCAATTCAATACAAATCGTATTGAAGAGGCCATCGAGCAGAATAAGGGCTCTAAAGTTTTCACAACAGATCTGTCTATTGGGCAGAGCCAGCTCGCCAAATTAAAAACTGCGGATGGTAGAATTGTTTTATCCAAACCTGAGCTTCTGAGTGAGATAGAGTGCTTTTATGGACAGCTATACACGTCAACTAGCAGACCCGAAGTTGGCCTGGCGGAAGATCCTAGAGCTAGACTGACCCGACATTATACCGAAGACATCCCAGACATCAGCCTGTGCGAGATTAGAATGGCTCTTAAACAGCTCAAAAACAACAAGGCACCCGGTGAAGACGGAATCACAGCTGAACTCCTGAAGGCGGGTGGTAAATCGGTCCTTATGGCCCGTCAGAAGTTGTTCGACTCCGTCTTACTGGAAGGGAGAACGCCAAAGGCATGGAACAGAAGTGTGGTGGTCCTGTTCTTCAAAAAGGGTGATAACACCCTACTGAAGAACTACCGACCCATCTCACTTTTGAGCCATGTTTATAAGCTGTTTTCAAGAGTCATTACGAATCGTCTCGCACGCAGGCTAGATGACTTCCAGCCTCCCGAACAAGCCGGTTTCCGAAGAGGCTTTAGTACCGTAGACCACATTCATACGCTCCGACAGGTTATACAGAAGACTGAGGAGTATAACCTGCCCCTCTGCTTGGCGTTTGTGGACTACGAGAAAGCCTTCGATTCGATCGAAACCTGGGCTGTACTACAATCTCTCCAGCGGTGCCAAGTGGACTACCGCTATATCGAAGTGCTGAAGTGTTTGTACGAGAACGCCACTATGTCAGTCCGACTCCAGGACCGGAATTCGAAAACTATTCCGTTGAAGCGGGGAGTAAGGCAGGTAGATGTTATTTCTCCTAAACTATTTACCGCTGCACTGGAGGATTTTTTCAAGACTCTGGACTGGAGAAGGCTAGGCATCAACATAAATGGCGAGTACATCACTCACCTTCGGTTTGCCGACGATATAGTAGTCTTGGCTGAGAACATGGAGGACTTGAGTGCGATGCTCGATGACCTCAGTAAAGCTTCGAAGCGAGTTGGTCTAAGGATGAACATGGATAAGACGAAGATCATGTCAAATGCCCATGTAGTACCAACTCCCATAAAAAACGTAGACTTTACACTCGAAGTTGTAGACGATTATATATACCTAGGACAGACTATCCAGTTAGGTAGGTCCAACTTCGAGAAAGAGGTTAATCGTCGAATCCGACTCGGTTGGGCAGCATTCGGGAAGCTACGGCACATCTTTTCGTCCAATATTCCGCAATGTCTCAAGACGAAAGTCTTTGACCAGTGTGTGTTGCCAGTGATGACATACGGAACTGAAACGTGGTCCCTTACTATGGGCCTCATAAGAAGGCTCAAAGTCACCCAAAGGGCAATGGAGAGGGCTATGCTGGGAGTCTCTCTGCGTGATCGCATCAGAAATGAGGCCATCCGCAGAAGAACTAAAGTAACCGATATAGCCCTCCGAATCGCTAAACTTAAGTGGCAGTGGGCGGGGCACATTGCGCGTAGAACCGATGGCCGTTGGGGCGGAAAGGTTCTCGAATGGCGACCACGTACCGGAAGGCGCAGCGTGGGTAGACCCCCCACAAGGTGGACTGATGACCTGGTAAAGGTCGCGGGAGTCCGCTGGATGCGGGTGGCGCAGGACCGGTCATTGTGGCACTCTTTGGGGGAGGCCTATGTCCAGCAGTGGACGTCCTTCGGCTGAAATGATGATGATGATGACTCACTCTCATGTATTCCTCTCATTCTTTTGGTTGTCAAGATGTACGGGTTACTGCACATTAGTATAGATTCATTTTAGCATCGTAAGCAAATATCACTTTTACATTATACAAACATATCATGTCAATTCAGTTGCAATAAAAGCGCTCATCTAAACGGTTGTTTTTATCATTCATAAATCGTTCCCGTATCATTATATCATATCATAAATGTGTGTGCAGGCATAGCATATAACATTATATTTCGTAAGAGAACATTTTTTTTTTTATCGAAATAGGCTTGCGTTTGACCACTATCTCGCCTGATGGAAAGTGATGATGTGGTCTACGGTGGAGCACGCTTGCCTAGAAGATACCTATTCACTCTTGACTTGAAGATACCCGGGTCATAATTTTCGGGAAATATAGACTCCGGCAAAGAGTTCCACTCTCTAGCGGTGTGCATTTAAATACTATGCATGCTGGTCCCCAATTGCTTTTAGCAACTGTTAGGGAAGTAGTATGGCCAATTAATGGTAGGCATCTAGCTCGACGCACAATCAATAACTGTGTACGATGTAGGCGTATACGGGGCAAAACCTTGTGTCCAAAAATGGGTGACTTGCCTTCTCAACGCATTGATTCAGATTTTCCATTTTATCTGTTGGTTTAGACTTTGCTGGTCCCTGACTGGAGGGGTTAAGGCGTTTTATCGCCCGCAGAGGTAAACCGCTCGAAATATTCAGCGACAATGGTCGCAACTTTGTAGCAGCCGCCAAAGAAATAGGAAATTTTATTGAATAAAACAAGGAGCCTCTATTTGATTTTACAAGTCAACAGGGCATTATATTTAGATTCATTCCAACATACGCTCCTCATTTCGGCGGCATATGGGAGACCGGAGTAAAAGCAGCTAAACATCATTTACGTAGAGTAATGGGCAATAGTCATTTAACATTCGAAGAGATTTCGACATTATTTGCACAAGTAGAAGCAGTACTTAATACTTGTCGTCCCTTGTGTCCTTTATCTTCCTGTCCTGATGACCTTATCTCCCTCTCCCCTGGGCATTTTCTTATTGGCAGGCCACTCACAGCGCTGCCTCTACCTGCATTGACTGACTGCAATGATGACCAGAGAAGACGATACGAACGCCTTTTTTTTTTTTGGTTTCGCGGGGAAAAGCGATTTATCACTACCGCCCCGCCGGGGGGATGGCGGGACGGTTATGTTGGGCTCGCCGGCCTTACGACCCAGCGTTAAGCCGTCCAGGAGAGATGTTGACATCCGGACGACCGCTGGGCCGAGTCCCTAACAAATTCCCTACACCGGCAATACCAACTAAAAACCCCGCGGAGGCCCTCTTCGGCGCATAAGAGACGGTCCCGGGCTCACGGAGCGAGAAGCGCCCCATTTTCGACCGGAACCGCCCCTGTGCGGTGCCGCCTTGCGGCCCGTCTCCAAGTGGGGGGGGCTCAGAAGCCCCCGCGCACCGAAGGACGCCCTCGGCGTCCACGGCAGCTACGAGGCCAACCACCCGCGCTGCCGTCATCCCGGGGTCGCCCGGTGTGCCGACGAAGTATATACAAAATAAAACTATGTACAAACAAGTTTCGACACACCGGAAAAGGCGCTACGACAGCCCCCCGCTGCGCGCCCACGACCCCCGATGCCCCTATTAGTCGCCTCTTACGACAGGCAGGGGATACTGTGGTGGAATTCTCCAAACGCCCCCAAACCACAGGGCGGGAGACGCCGGTCAGTCGTCAACCCGGCGCCTCCTCCGTCTCGACTGGCGGCGGGAGGGATCGGCTTGTTGTTCACGATCCCTCTCGGCACTCTCCTTCTGTGAGATAACCGCCTCACAGAAGAGGGCCACCGCACGCCAGGACCTCCGACTGTCGACCATGGCTGACACCAAAGTCGGCAGCGAGATGTCTCCTCCGACGACTGCTACGAGAGCGCTGCGCTCTTCGTCCCAGGCTGGGCACTCCTCAATAGTATGTTGGGCCGTGTCACGCGGACAGTTGTCACAGTGGTGACACACGGCCGACCCTTCTGCGCCGGCTATGCGACACAGGTACTCGCCAAAACAACCATGGCCTGTGAGCACCTGTGTCAGCCGGAACGTCGCCGCGCCGTGGCGCCTGTCCAACCATTGGCTAAAGACAGGACGCACTGCCGCTACGACCCCCTGACCCGAGATCGGGTTCTCCAGCCTGAGACGCCACTCCTCCACGGCGGCTCTGCGGAGGGAGCCACGGATGGCCTCCACCTCTCTCAGGGCCGGTCTCTCCCCGCGCCTGAACGCCTCCTCCCGCCAGTGAAATGCGGCGGAGAGGGCCCGAGCGTCCAGGTCCCACGGTATGAAACCGGCCAAAACGCAAGCCGCCTCGAATGAGACCGTGCGGTAGCCCCTGATCGCACGCTGCGCCACTGAACGCTGTGGCTTATGCAGCAGAGCGACGCACCGGTCGCTCAGGGACTCGGCCCAGACGGGACTGCCGTACAGGGCCATGGACCGCACGACTCCGGCGTACAGCCTTCGGCAAGGGATGCCAGGACCTTCCAGATTGGGCAGTAGGGTTTCAAGGGCGCCTGCTACCCGACACAATTTACTTGCCAACTTTTCAAAATGGGCGCGAAATTCCCACCGGCTATCCAACACTAATCCCAAATATTTCATGGTTTTGCCGATGGGAATCCGCACCCCATTCAACACGATGTGGGCACCGGCCGGTGGCCCCTTCCGAGGCCTCCAACCTCCCATGGCCCAACCAATCTTACGATTATATGGGGCCAAAGCATGGGTGTCACTCACGCGGAACTGCGTCTGTAAAACAGTGTGCACTCCGCCGCGTGAGGTTTGACGGACACCCTACAAATTATATCTACGTCCTTGTCCCTTTTGCACTCTCCCCTTTCTGGGGCTTGCTGTCTCTATCTCCGCAGCGTCGAGGCTAACGCATCCACGGCGCGCCAGATGTAGCAGTGATGCTCGCGTCAACCGAGGATGTATTTTGTGGCCGCGATTGACCGCTCCACCGCATGTTGCCTTGCTGGGCAGTCTCTAGAAGCGGTTGCGTGGCTTCCTGCCTCCTTTCGTCCGAATTTCGCGCACGTAGCGCAGCGCGCAGTCTCTGCCTTACAGTCCGCGGATCTGTGACCGTTGGCTCCGCATCGCCCACACACCACTTCCGGGGCACGGCAGTACTTCTCTGGGTGTCCGTAGAGCTGGCACTTGTTGCAGCACGTGACCTCAACGTAGTCGGCCACCCTACAGACATCCCACCCGATGTAAAGCCTGCCCCGGTCCACCAGTGTCGCGCGCAGGTCCGGTGAGCACTCCAAAACCGCCGTGGTCGATCCTCCTCCCTTTCTCCCCTTCTTGAAGGCCACCCTGCCCTCCTTGGTAAGACGCTCAAGGGGCCACTCGTCCGATTTAGCCATATTTTGCTCGTGTATGGCCATGATTAGCTGGTCCTTGTCGGGATCGCCGCTGATGCCGTATATTGCCACCTGGGGCATACGCTGACGTGGTTCGGTGATCCGCAGGGTAGCTGGCATGGCATCCCGAAGCCGTTTGGCTGCGTCCTCGTTTGCGGTTCTGACCAGGATGCCTGCGTTGCCGATCTTCCGAACCTGGTCAACCTGCAAGTTGGCCGCCCTCGGGTTTACCGACTTCTTAATTTCGGCCTTTGTGTCTTCCGCCGTTTTGAGCAGCTCCTGTCCAGTCTCCGACGGATAAACAGCCAAGACAGGGCCACCTGGCATGGGCATGGGGACCACTGCGGTCCTAGTCCGCAGGACTTGCGCAAATGATGGGGCCGAAGGGCAGCCGCTCCCCTGTGGAGTCGCTATGTTGTCGAGCTTGGCCTCAATGGCGGACATAGTGGTCGATTCTCGGCCTTTGGCTGCCAGCTGGAGCTCGAGGGATGTGCATCTAATCGCTGCGTTAGTCGCCTCCCGCTCAGCATCGCCCAGCATCAGCTCCAGGGTAGCCACAACTGCTATTATTTCCAGAACCCGTTTGTTCACTATTGCTCTGTCGCTGCTATTTAGCTTAGATTTCCTCTCTGAGACTGACCCGTTGGCGATATCGCTCACGTCCGTCAAGGCGTTGTGTACTCGCTCCAGAAGCTCCCGCTTGGAGGCAGCGCCCAGTTTGCCAGAGTTGTCCACTGTTGAGGCCTCAGCCACTACGATTGGCTGCGCGGCAGGGGCTGCAGGCTCAGGCTCCTCCTCCTCGACGAAGATTGGCTGCTCCATGGCGGTGGTGGCGGAAGGGCGCGGCGCCGCCTTTGGCCTGTCCTCCTGCGTGCACGGTCGCAGGGCGTCCTGCGTGTCGTCCGGCGATGTCAGCGGTCTCTTGGCTGCTTGCTGTGGCGGCGTCCGGGCAATCGACCGTCTAGGCGCAAAGGGCATGCTCATAGCAGCGCGGAACTCGTCACTCCTTCTCCGAATAGCTTCTTCAATAGCTGCAAATGTCGCACTGGCGTGAGCCTCCTCATCAGAAGGCTCCATAATAGCGGGTCCCTTTTATGCACTTGGCCAAGAGGCTAGTTGGCCGAGGCGTAAAAACAGCCACAGGAATTTAAGATAAATAGAGCGGCAACACTAAGATGGCCGTCACCCGTCATACAGGTGACACTGTCACCTGTCAAAGTCAAACGTTACCTGTCAACTGTCAGAATGACAGTTGTCAGATCGACTGACCGCACGGAAGTGAGCCGCACAGAAAACGTGTATAGTCTTAACCTATAAACTAACCTAAAAGAACACACCACGCGGTCGCTGGACACGCGGGCCCTAACCTAAGAAAATGGCAGACTATTTGTACTAATTAAGCAAAAAAAACTATATTATAATCTACGAACTACGCTACACTAACACTTTCTAATCGGTAATCTAATAATTAAATGATAAAACAGTACTTACAGTTTGTATTGCGACAATTAACATAATAAATTAGATGAGCTAAAAACACAAACAAACCACGGGTCCACATCCCACTAAAATGTTCCACATAAGTATAGTATAGTATATAATCACAGAACTAAAGCACATACAGTGTCGATAGGCAGTACATAAGAGCACATGAAATAAGACGGATACCACTATTCAGCAAATCCACACGGAGCACACCGAAACACGTCCGCTCGCTACCGCGTAGATAGGGACAGCGGACAGCGGGACATTTAATTGCGGCATCCTGAAAGGTCCTAGCAGACGCAGTAACGAGCGTGTCGTCAGCGTAGCATGTGACGCCGACGCCCCAGAGGTTGGCACCACGGAGCACCCAATCATATCCGATGTTCCACAGGAGAGGACCCAGAACTGAGCCCTGTGGAACACCGCACACCATAGCTCTCCGGTGCTACCCATTGGCGCCCGGATACACCACGTACCTCTCGGATAAGTACGCGTGCACCAGACGCCGAAGATAGGGTGGCACCACGTGGTACCGCAGTGCCTCATGAATGCAGGCCCAGGACAGGGAATTAAATGCATTAGCGATGTCGAGCGACACCGCTATTACGACTTTGCCCCGGGCTACCGCTTCTTCCGCCTGCTTCTTCACCCGCAGAATCGCGTGGATGGTGGATCGGCCTTTTCTGAACCCGAACTGGCAATCCGCCAAGTCCGGGCCGACCCTCTCGAGGTGCTCGACGAGGCGAGCATGAATAATTCGCTCGAAGAGTTTGGCGACCTCGTCGAGCAGCACGATGGGCCGGTAGGCCAACGGCGACTCTGCGGGCGTTCCATCCTTCTTCAGCAGGACGAGCTTCCCGGTTTTCCAGTGCGTCGGGAAGACGCCCTGCTCCAAACAGGCGGAGAAAAGGTTGCGGAGCCTCGGCCCCAAGTGTTCGATGGCTAACACCCAGATCTTGCCGGGGATGCCATCGAGACCCGGGGCGGTGTTCTTGCCCCGCAACCGCGACACTGCCGCCCGCAACTCAGCGGGCGAAACCTCTGGGATATCCCTTGCCGAACTCGACGATGGCGCCGACTCGCGAGGCGCCATCGGTGGAGGAGTGGACTCCACGGTGGCCGGAAACAAGGCCGCGACGACTTCGGCCAGAAGTTCTGGCCGGAGACTCTGCGACAGCGGGGGCGCCGCTGGGCGAAGCTTGTTCATCACCAAGCGATAAGGGCGCCCCCACGGGTCGCTGTCGAGAGTCGAAATAAAATCCTTCCTCGCCGCGACCTTGGCTCTCTTAATGGCCACCTGCAGCGCTCTCTTCGCCTCCTTGTAGAGGCCGTAGAGCTGCCGCTCCTGGTTTGCGTGCTCTTCGTCCCGGATACGCCGACGACGATGCCTGGCGTACCGGCGGCGCGCCGAAACACAGGCAATGCGCAACGACGCCAGCTCCTGCGACCACCAGTACACCTGGCGTCGGGGCGGGAGACGTCGGACTCGGGGCATGGCGGCGTCACAAATGTCCGTCACCGATACTGTTACGTTGGAACAAGATAATACATAAAAATAAAAAATTTTAAAATAATTACAAACATAAAGACAAAATAATTAAGTTGTTACTACGGAGCGAAACCACGCGAAATGATCTAGCAATAGCGTATAGAACCAATCAGGGTAATCCTTCTGTCTGAAGCACGAATCCCCACTAAAAAATATCAATTATCACGCACACAAGGAAAAAACCCTTCCTTTAAATACAAGGCGCGGGACACAAAACGACAGTTGATTCCAAAACGCACGGGAAACAGGTCGGCTTATAAGTAAATACCACCATTTAAAATAAAGTATTAAAATCAGTGCTTAATCATAATCCCCCTTGGTAAGTTAATTATAATTCTTTAGGCTTTTTGCTGTTAGCTAATTCGTGTCTGGTTTTATCCGATTTAAATTCTTCCACCGTATAATAATGATTTAATTACGTAGAGAAATGTGACGCGTGGTGCAGTAAAACATAACCTTACCTTACATATGTTCACTCGGGTTAATTTCATTTAAATACTATTGCCAAATGAAGATGGTCTAGATCAGAAATTAAATGACCACTTGTATTTCACGCGTGTGTTCTCAATATCGGTGGTTTTCTTTCTTTAATGTAACTGTAATTTAGTAGACTCAAAATTAATCATTCAATTGTTAACTTAAATAATATCCACCGTAAAAATGTATCTTATATTTATTTTGTAGTAATGTATCTAGAAATGTAAATTTGATAATAACTTAAATTCGTTAGGTTTTAAAAGAAATTATATAATATTACTCCCATCTAAATCGCTGGGAGTCTATTGTTAAATCAGTGAAGTTTTTTTTATGTACCGGCGTAGTAAATATCGCAGGTCATCGCTTCGCCGATATGCTTGTCTTTAACTACCTACTAATTTGTAATTATTGCATTCGAAAAGGAATGTTATTTTATTTTTTGTACCTCATGGCGTAGTGGATTGGTGATCGACCGGTAAATAGTTAGATGAAGTTCGGTTTTGGGTTTTCAAATAATTTTATATTTTTTTGTTCTTCTACTATTACCGGATTGGTATATCGCCACTCCACTGCGCGTATTGTATTTTGTTGTTTTTTTATTGTTCGCGAAAGATGCCGACACCCACACATGGTCTCGACTAGTGCTTGGGTCTCGGGGTCTTTTGCGCTACAAACGTCCTGTCGACGCGTTCCAGGAATCTGGGGGACCACCGTACGGGTTGCAGCTGGGAGGTACCAACTCCCGTACCGTCCAACACTGACTCGACTACGGCTCCGAGCCGGGAAGGAGTGCGACCGTGGCAGAACATAGTCGCCGACCTCTGCTGACCTCTGCGCCCGGCACACCGCTGCATCGCGAGCCACGCGGCGCCCCCGGTCCCTACCGCGCCGGCAGACATTGGAGCGTAGTTAAGTCCCCAGCGCACATTGCCCGTCGACCATCACCAAACGGAACTTTCTCTGTGCCGAGAGCTCACGCCCTGAGCGGTTCTCCTCTACCTCAGTAATTGTTTTTTTTTAATAAAAGTATTTTTTTTTATTCTTCCGTAACTTGTTTTTTTTTGTGCCCCGCCGTCAGGCGGACCGTAACAATACCCCGAACCATTCCGCCTCCAACTCGACCTGTACCGGCCCATCCGGTACAGGGAGCCACGACATAACCAGAGCGGCAAGTTCTAGGGCCTCAATATCGAGGCGCTTTAACGCCCACCGCGGGCCGTCCTGATGCGGGGCACTCGGTCTACCACCGGGCTGGGAAACAGCGGACGCGGAGATGTCGAACCTAATATAACGATGGTCCGACAAAGTCTCCACGCCCACCAAAACTTTCCAGCCCCGGACACGGAGTGCGACGGCCGGACTCGCAAAAGAAAGATCTACAATTGTGCCGCCGTTGTGCCGCACACACGTGTCCACCGACCCCCTATTCAAGACGGCCAGACCGGCCGAGATCACCCAATCCTCCAGGACCTCGCCGCGAGCATCGGTCGCCGACGAGCCCCACGCCAGGGACTTGGCGTTGAAGTCGCCGGCGACAATTGCCGGGTGAGGTTGGCCTTGCGCCACCAGGGCCCCCAACTGAACGAGAAAAGACTCAAAATCAGCGAGGGGTCTGTTGGGAGAGAAATAAACTCCAACTACCCAAATATCTCCCAACAGAGCCGCGACGCATCCCCGACCCTTCGCTACTTTTTCGAAGGGCGGGGAGCCAGCGGCACCCTGGGTGATGATGGCCACCGAGCTGTTGACGTCCCCCGCCCAGTTATCACGCGGGGGGATGAAATATGGCTCGGCGACCACGGCCACTTGCACCGACCACTGCGCCATGCTCTGGGTTAAAAGATCCTGAGCACGGGCACAGTGGTTGATGTTCGCCTGGAGGAACTTAAACGCCATTATTGGGCGATCTCCATCTCTACAACCTCGGCCTGCGGTGGGCTCTCCAGCTGCGACTGGGCTGTAGCCCCAGCGGCAGCTGGATTAACTCTTCGGGACAGACGACGCCGGTTCTTCCGGGAGGAGGCGGGGCACGCCTTCCCCCCGACCGGATGCCCGGCGGGCTTTCCTGCCGCAGCACATATTGTGCAATTCGGCGCCGCTTCACATTGCCGGGCTTTATGACCCGGCTGTCCACAGCGGTAACAAAGACCGCTGCGGTCCACTGTACCCTCACAGCACTCCCGCACGTGCCCTGACTCAAGGCAGCGGAAGCACCGGAGCGGACGCGGCTCGAGCACAGAAACTCGAGCCGCAACCCAACCAACTAAAAGACGACCCACTCCTCTTACTTTCTGGGCCGCCTTTACGGGCAACTTTGCCCACACCGTCCCTAATCCTGAGCGGTCGGGACGAATTTCGCCAACCTTAATGGCGTCTGCCCCGCACTCACCGGCCTTTGAGAGGGCCGTTGCGACTGCTTTCGGGGTGGCTGTATAGTCCAGCCCCGAAAGACGAAGTTCCGCGCACTTTGTGGGCCGGGATACTCGAACGAGCTCCGACCCCTGGAAGCACTCCCTTAGCCTCGCGGCCAGGGAGTCAGCCCTCTCCTCGCTGTTAGCCCCGGGAACCTCGTACATCGGGGCACCCGTGGCCGCAAACTTTGGCCTTAGCCTTTCAATATTTAGGCCGGTGAGGTCCACCTTGTGTTGGGCTTCTGTTAACACTTTGGCGTATGACAAGCCCTTTTCCACTGCAACCGGCGTCAGGGAAATAATTACAGCCGCGGAGCGTGGCGGCCGAAGTTTAGGCTCAGCCCTGTGCGGCTGTTGTTGCCGGTTTGCAGGGGCTGCCGCGCTGGGCGAGGTCTTCTTTTTACCCTTCTTTTTCCCCGCTACGACATTCCACGGCTCGTCCATTGTAACTGGAGCCGGTGGCAGTGGGCGGGGTTCTTGGGGTGCAGGTTGAAGTGCTCCTTTCTTCTTCTTTTTATTTTTAGCCGCTTTAGGGACGGTGCCTGATCCCTTCGCCTCACCCTTCTGCTGAGGTGGGTTGGATGGCCCAGCCACAGCAATTGGCGCACTCGATGGTCCGGGAACGGCGGACATCGGTGTACTGGACATACTAGAAGGTGGGGGCAAGGTAGCGGCAGCGGGCAGGGCCGTCTTCTTGCCCTTTACTTTGCCCTTGCCTTTTACTACTGGTGGAGGAGGAGGAGGAAGTAACGGAAACTCCTCCCGGGCCGTCCCGCTTTCATGCGCCAATGGCGGCCTTAAAAGCGGCGGTGGCGGCAAGTGCAATATGGCCCCCTCGACTCGGGCCATCACGCGCGCCTCAAACCTTTCCATCGCCTCGACCGACGGACCATTCCTCACGCTCGCCTCTATTTGGTCGAGGCGGCGGCGGAGGGACGTATTTTCCTCCGCCTGTTTGGCCAACTCCTTTTCGAGACGGGCGCTAGTCTCTTGCCATTTCTTGGCTTCCGCCTCCAGCTTCGACACCGTCTGGAATTCCGGCTGATCGAGGAATTTCACGATGGTGTCGTGAACTGTGTTGAGGGCCTTTTGGAAGGTACCCTTTATATTTCCAGACTTTGACGACACCATCTTAATGATACGACTGGCCTCTCTGACATCTTCCGGGAGGATGACCCGCGACTCGATGCCCTCCATCGGAGTAGATTTCGGCGGAACTGGCGACTTCATGAAGGACCGGATCCTGTCCTCCATTTCTTGTTCCGCCTTTTGGCGGGCAGCCTCGCGTCGTTGTGCCTCCAACTCTCTTTGCGCTTTGCGCAGTCCAACATATTTGCCGGTAGACGGCCCACCACTTTTCCCTCTTGAAGATGAGGGATCAAGCGCATCCACTCCACTTTCTGACTCGCTAGAGTGTCTGGAGCGGGAGCGAACGGAGTCCGTTTCACTCCCCTGCCAAAGACGACTCCTTTTTGCGCTTGATGACGCGCGACTACTCCTAGGTTCATAGATGCGTGCCGGAGTTACCAAAGACTCCGCAGCTACAGCCTCTGTAAGCATCTCGCCTACAGTCTCCTTCACAGAACATCCGTCTTCGGGCTCGCGCCCTCCGACCACCGCCTGTCCGGACCCGGAATCGGGCGCCGGACTAGGCAATCTCGTCAAAAGAATTTTGGGGTATTTGAATAAATTGTCCATTTGAGTCCCACGAGTATGGGGGAAATAAACCGTCCACCCAGCCAGAGCCCCCTGTAGCTGGGTAAGCCTTTACGTACACGGACGAGGCACAGGCATGTACCCCTCCGGCGTGGTTCGCACTAGCGACCGAACTACCCATCGGCCATGCATCCCCTCACGGTGCGCCGCCGCTTGGGATTCGGGGTAACTTTTTATAGAGGTTTTCTCCCTCGCAGTCCAGGCGGTGAACCCAAGACCCTCGGTCCGATCGGAGCGCGAGACGTGACCACAGACCTCCATATGACCGGATTACGATATACGACGGTGACAGCAAGAGAGAACTTCCCCCCTACTGCCCGCTCGGCGGCGGGGTGAGCGCACACCGAGCCCGCCGACACCCCCAGGACAGAACCCGAGGGGAACTAAAGGTGCCAACTCTGAAAAATTGACGGCAGCCGCCGCAACAGGCGACGACTGCCAACCACCTTCTGTCAGGACATTAGCCGTCGGTCAACGTGACCGCCGTTGCCCGGGGTGCACCACGAGGAGGTTTCCTGACTCCGCACCCCACGATACGAACGCCTGGAGAGTATAAGACAACACTTCTGGAAAATATGGCAGAAAGAATATGTGGTCGAGCTACAGCAGAGAACTAAATGGAGAAGCAACACCACTCGGCTCAACATCGGCGATATGGTCCTTCTGTCTGAAGACAACACGCCTCCTTTGAACTGGCGCTAAGGCCAGGTCCTCAAGCTGTTTCCCGGGCCTGATGGGATAACAAGAGTGGCGGAAATCCACACCAGCAGGGGTTGCGTTAGACGACCATTAACTCGCCTTTGCCCCTGTAGCATTATAAAATCTAAACTTAATAATAGTCGATTATCAATTATCTATGATGGATGCAAACTCGATTATTATTAAGAATCACAGCCCTGTGCGATGCGAATCTAGTAAAAATACGCACGTCATCGCACACTCGATCTCTTTTGCATTGAAATCCCGCTCGGGTGAGTTGAACAGTAACTAACCGCTCAGTGTATTTCGTGCCGAGAACTTGTGAGCTGTCACAAGGGTCTCTGGCACGGAATGCAAGCCTAACTTGCATTCCGAACTGGTGGTAACTGATTCCAGGTTCCTACGGTGCACCAGGTGGTCGCTGGACACGCCTGCCACGTCACAGCGCTAGGCGAGGTGTCGCTGGACACATCGTCACGTCTTCCGGTCCGGCGAGCTGTCGCTGAGCCAAATCCGTAAAACCCCAAGCTGCCACGAGGCACGCCAGCAAGCTGCTGCTGGGCTGTGCCGCGCGGGCACCTACTCCGCTGCGCTAACGCGCCGCCATCCTCACCCTCACCCAGACACGTGGACCCATAAGCGTGCTAACCACGTGCGCATTATACACGGGAGCTGACCCCAGGAACTCGCGCGCTAACGCGAACCGCGTGGCTACTCCGCTGCGCCGCGCCCAAGCAACCGCCGTTAAACCACGTGTGCCATCCTCGTGCCGTCCACCTGGAACGGGCCACCAGGCCAGTACCCCCAAGTGAAGCATCACCATCCGCTACCGTGTTGTATGTGAAGAGGTGGTGTATTTTATCAATAAAGCTCGTACCTACGTATTCAAACCCTGATTTTAATTGTCTCATCCAACTATCTATCTATCTGCGTGCACGTAAGCTGCATACGCCGCAGTGGCGCCTTAATTAATAGCCTAATAGCCTAAATTAATAGACTAAAATTTTAATACGTGGGTTTGAATAAATCTCATCATACAGCACGGCACACAGTTCGATCGCACGGTCTACTACTGGCCAACCCTAGGTCATTTAACAAATTGTGAACAGGTGAGTCAATTTTCTATACCTATCAGTGAAGTGTTTTAAAAGTGTTAAATTCTCGCATCTAAAACAGTGCACTGTTCACATTTTTTTTCTGACCACCGTCTAATAATTTTTATTTTTCGCTCCGTCATATTTATGAACCTAAAGTAGCTTCACTCAATATTATATTTATTAAATTCACTAACAACTCATTTTTTTCACTTTCATAATGGGAACTCACCCAATTACATTTTTTTTGTTGAATAAGAACGAACTAAGCCACGAAGTTCTAATTCGCGGCGAAGACCCTAGTAACACAGTTTTACAGCTACGTAAACAGATTCACAAGTTGTCGATTATGTATCCATCGGATGATATTGACGAATCTGGTTTAGATATCGATGTAGATTTAGATGGTCTTAATTTGTCTCTAAATGAATTAAAATTTCAAACATTGGAAACTAAATTTGAACAAAATATTTTCAAGCGTACTTTAGCTTTGTCGAACCACATTCATCACAGAATACGTAGACTAAACCCTTTATCGTCTGACGAAAAAAAAATAGTAAATTCCATTATTAACGACTATAATATTTTAGAGAAAAAACTTAACAAGTTTAACCCTAATATTGTCAATTCAAATCTACCTACATCCGTTGACAATTCTAACGCTTCAACATATTTGTGTGAGCGAGTTCGAACATCGGAATTTAGACTATTGAAATTCGATGTGTTGCAGCATCTCAAGCTATTTAACATTTAATCTCATAAATATTATAATTGTACAAACTGTATAAACGCCTGATTATAATTATTAGCACGCAAGAACATACATATGCTTATAATGTAGTATCAGGCGCTTGTTGACAATTACCTACTGTTTTTTTACTTTGAATAAAACCAGTTCTTACGCACGAAGACGTGGTCGTTACAGTTTCTCTTTAAAATATTCCTGATCCTTATATCCATATTAATATCACAATTTTATACATGGTCCATTACGAACCGGATAAAAATAAAGTTATATTGCAAATTATATAATCAAGAATTAAATTGAATAAAAGAAAAAGTGAACCGCATTGTGGAGTGATAGCAAAGGTTAACTTGACACGTTGCTATATGGATCGACAAGTGGCTCGGACTTTAAACTAAGGATTAAAATAAAAAATCAGGTGTTTCATAAGGACAATTTAATTATCTTATATATTTATTTCCACCCAGTACTCTATAAGTACATTAAATCAGGTAATATTAACTTAACTGACTACTTTAAGGCATTCAAATTGTAAAGGTTGGTACCGTTATTTTAAATTTACTTAACTTATTACTAGAATAATTACATACTAATTAAATGCTAATAGGATAAATTTAAACAGATTTGTATCATAGTTAACACGTGCTTACTTAATACAGTACAGTAACGTTAAAGTTACATTAGTTAGCTATATTAATTCTTACAAATTTATGTTGCAATCTTTAAGCAGTTGTGCTATTGTTAGCCAATTATTAATGTATGTTTATTTAAAAATAATCTATAATTATTGGATACCTACCTATAGTCATTACAATCTGTATTAATTAGATACTTAATGAAAGTATATTAGCCTATTTACAAAAGATAAATTGTTAAAATTAGTGTTATTAGACTATATCTCATATCATTATACATAGTTAATCTATAAACTGTAAATTTCCAGGTCGACGGCACTCGTCTCCTAAAATGACTGATATAAAAGATCTTAAAAGGAAGCGAGGCAGTTATAAGGCAAGATTAACAATATTTGGGAATTACCTGTCTTTGTTAACGGAGTCTGCATTGACCCCCTGTCAGGTATTGGAGTTACAATTGCGTATTGATAAATTAGAAACCTTTTATGATGAATTCAACGAAGTTCAAACGCAATTAGAATGTCTAACTGATAGTTTGGACGCAGAAATAAGCGACAGAACATCTGTTGAATCCGAATATTATACATTGTTGGCTCAAGCAAAGCACAAAATAAATATATCTTCCAAATCAGATGATGATGATATAAGATCAACTAACAGTAGTTGTAAACGTAAGGTTGTCCAATTGCCCACTATCAATCTACCGAAGTTCTCAGGTTCGTATGATAATTGGCTCGCATTTCGCGACACCTTCACTAGTCTGATTCACAAAGATGACGATATAGATGAAATTAATAAGTTTCACTACTTAAAAACGTCATTGGATGGGTCAGCTGCTGATGTGATCCAGTCAGTTGATTTTTCGGCAGAAAATTATTCAGTGGCATGGGACCTTTTGTGTGATAGGTTTGACAACAAACGCTTGTTGCTTCAAAACCATGTGTCAGCTATATTTGACATCGAACCAATCACAAAAGAGTCATCACTCGCATTAAAAAATATGATTGACCAAATTAATAAAAACATTCGAGCTTGTCAGAAATTAGGCGAACCCGTTGACAATTGGGACACATTATTAATACATTTATTTAGTCACAAATTAGACACAAAAACATTCCGCGAGTGGGAAGGGTTTAAAAAGCGACTAGATAAAACTAAATCTATTCGTTTTACGCAATTTATGGAGTTTATGAGAGAACGTTCTGATTTTGTTGAGACACTGGAACGCGCCCAGCTTTCTAAATATACTAAATCTTCAAACATTTCGATAAAACACAACACTAAACACAAAACTTTAGTATCTGTGAGTGATACTAATAATTCGTTTTCACATAATTATAACTGTCCGAAATGTAATGGAGATCATAACCTCAACACTTGCCCACAGTTTTTGGCACTAAGCGTGGACGAGAGAATGTCGACTTTGCCTACCTATAAAGTTTGTTTTAACTGTCTCCATCGCGGGCATTACCCTAAAAATTTTAGAAAATCTGGATGTAAAATCTGCAATTATAAACACCATACGTTAATTCATAACGCAAATAAGTTGAAACAAGTAGGCAATAAGTCGACACATCGCTCGAGTGACGGCGGCCGAGCTGAGGCGTCTCCCTCCACGGCTACCGAAAGCCGCGCCATCGCAGCCCCTGATCTCGCTCACTCTCACTCAGTAGCATTATAAGCCAATATCACTGCGCATCCGCAAACAGGTAGCTCGCACGATATCTTGTTGTCGACTGCGTTAATTAAATGCTACGATGTGCATAATAAAGAACATATTGCGCGCGCACTTCTTGATTCAGGCAGTTCATCTTGTATAATGACGGAAAATCTATTTAAAAAGTTAAATTTAGGTTTAAAGAACTTTATTCCCATAAGAAATTTACATTTCACTTATAATGAGATACATAAGAAATTGAATACAATAAATTAGTCTCTGGTGCTCGTTGTAGCAATATGTAATTTTAGCTTACTTTTAAAACTATTGACACTCTCACTGTTTTTTACATTGTTCGGTAGCTTGTTAAACAGTTGTGCTCCCTCAAACAGAATTGTCTTCTTTCCATAATTAGTCCTTGGCCTAATTACTTCAAGTTGGTTCTTGTTTCGAAGATAATGTTTGGTATTTCGGGTGTTTAGTTGTATGTTAGATCTAATGGTATTGGTAGTAATTTTCTTAATTAAAATGCATGTGTTATATTTGTACAATTGATTTAAGTTAAACAGTTTGGTTTTTTCGTAAATTTGTTTGGTTGGCGTATGAAAGGGATACTGATATAAGACTTTAATAATTTTGTTTTGTGTTCTCTGTAACGGATTTAAGTTAGACAATGCGGCGGATCCCCAGATTTCAATCAGGTATTCAAGATGCGACTTTACTAATGAGTTATATATAATAGGTCGAATTAGTTTAGGTACACAATGTGCTATCTTTCGAAGTGCACCTAGTAAAGATATTAATTTAGATTTAAGGTGATCAATGTGTGGTTTCCATGTAAGTTTATCATCTACAAGTAAGCCTAAATATTTTTCTTGGTGTGACCTTTTAATGATTTCGTTATTTATTTTTAGTGGTTGAAATTCAGGTATTGGTTTATTTTTTGCAGCTAGAATCATATACGATGTTTTACACGTGTTAATTGTTAACAAGTTATGGAGTAACCATTCATTAAGTAAATCCAGGTCCTTTTGTGCATCCGTTATAATATCATGGATAGATTGGTCAAAGTAAAACAGACATGTATCGTCAGCGTATAGTGTGAGATGTCCAGTTAGTCCAATTTTATCTATGTTATTGACGTAGATTAAAAATAACAACGGACCGAGTACCGAACCTTGTGGTATACCACACGAGACATTTTGAGAACAACTTGAATAATCGCCGATTTTTACAACTTGTCGTCTATTTTGTAAATAAGATTTGAACATATTTAGAGCTGTGTCATTGATACCGATATCATTTAGTTTTAAAAGTAACTTTTGGTGACTTACAGTGTCGAATGCTTTTTTTAGATCAATAAATATACCCAATGCAATATTCTTTTTGTCAATTTGAATTTTAATTTTTGTTATTAAATCTAGGGCAGCTGTAACTGTACTGGATTTTGGACGAAAACCATACTGTTGGTCTATTAAAATTTTTTTTTCAGTTAGGTAGTCGCTAAGTCGATTACACAAAATTCTCTCAAATATCTTTGATATCACAGGCAACACTGATATTGGTCTATAATTGCTAGGATCACTTTTAGAGCCAGATTTATATATAGGACTTACTTTGGCAATCTTCAATGAATCCGGAAATACACCCAGCCTCAAACATTTGTTTATTGAGTGAACAAGTTTTTCAACAATGACATTTTTTACGCATTTAATTGCTTTCGTAGAGATTCCATCCAATCCAGTACTGGTGCTAGTATCAAGGTCATTTATAATTTTATTTACTTCATCTACACTACAAGGTCTAAATTCGTTTAATGTGATATCATGTGAGTAATTGTGTCCGTATATCAAAATTTTACTTGGGTCTGTATGATATATTTTAGGTATTTTATGTGCTAGGTCTAAACCAATTGACGAGAAATACGAGTTAAATAAGTTACAGATTTCATAACCATCAGTAGTCAGGCCATTTTCAGACATTAGTTTGGGGGGAGCAACACTGTTTTTTATTTTGTTAACTGCTAAGCTATTAATCAATTCCCACATTTTTTTAGGCTGATTGTATGTATTATGAAATAAAGAATGATAGTAATTTTTTTTATATGTCTTAATCATCAATTTAACTCTTTCTTGTTTTTCTGTGAAATACTCCTGCAATTTTTTGTCTTCGGGATTTATTTTAATTTCTCTCCATAAATTGTTTCTCATATTTATTGCATTAATTATATTCTTGTTAATCCAATCTTTCTGGGGTAGATTTAGTATTTTCGTTTTTTCTATTTTATTACTTTCAATTTTTTCTATTAACATTGTTTCTAGACAGCTGTAATCATTGCCTTCATATTTTTGTACTACTTCGGAGACGCATTCATGAAATTTTTCATAATTAATTGCTTGATACTTCGTTTTTTTATTTATAACAGGTGACAGCTTTCCGATTTCAAGATATAGTTGTTTGTGGTCGGAAAGACATGACTCAATAATAGAAAGACTAAAAGAATGATTGTTTATGTTTGTACTAACATGGTCTATTATAGTTCTTGATGTGCTTGTCTCTCGTGTGCAGTATTTTGAATCAATTCTGTTTAGTATTTCATATCCTGATCCTGTAGTCTCATTTACGTATTTCGAAACGTAACTATCCTTGTTGAGCAAATCGATGTTAAAATCGCCAAAGACTATTGCTCTTTTTCGCTGTTCCAATTGAGATGAATAGATGTCCAAGAAATTATCGATGTCAGCATCGCCATCAGGTTTGTATATGACTCCAATATTCAGTGATAATTTGTCAATGTGTATCCATAAATAGTGGTTTCCATTTTCAAATAAGTTTTCTGTTAATTCAAATTGTATTGTGTTATGAACGTAAATTGAAACACCACCGCCTTTGCTGTTTTTCCTATAGTTGTATATATGTGTGTAGTTAGGTAGCTGGTATAGTTTAACATCATCTTCAGATACAAACCATGTTTCTGTAAATATTAGTAAATGGGTCATCTTTGGTATGGCTCTCAGTATACATTTAATTTCATCAAATTTGCCTTTGCTTCGCATACTACGTAGGTTGGCATAGAAGAATCGTAGTGATGATGGTGTAAGTGGAATATCTTCATATTTACCAACTAAATGATGACATAACCGTTCTGTATATTTTTCATTTTGTAAAGGACTAGTAATTAGTTTTTTTGGTTATTATATTTTAGAATCTGAGGTATTCCTTTAATATATTTGATATACAAATCGTTTTCGCCGTTTTCTAAACGTTTATGTAGCTCTTCTTTAACAGAATTAAGATACTGCTTTTGAGCGGGAGTTTTATCCGAAAAAATCTTAATATTATCTGGTAACGTTGCCCTGCTCCGGAGTAAAATTTTAGGTGTAGTAGTATTATCAAAACAGATTTTTAATAGTCGATCTTTGCCAGGAACATATTTACCTAATCGTAACGTTTTAATTGGCTTAGTGCAGTTTTCAAACAGACATATAATCTTCGTGGACTCATTCATGTCGTGAGTTTGTCTAACTTTAATGTTTTTATCATTTGTTTCTGATATACCCGCAATTACGACGTTTTTTTCGCGTTCCGATCGCTCCTTAAGTTCTAGGATGAGGTCTTCGTTGTTAAGAGAAGGCGATTTAGCCCTATTATTATGAAAACTTTCTGGTGTTTTTAACTGTGTTATTTCTTTTTCTATGTTCTTAATTTTATCTTGTGTTTTTGTGTTATTACATTTTATATTTTCTATATCATCATTAATATGTTTTATCTGTTCTGTAAAATTTGCCGTTGTTGATTTTATATTTTTTATTTCATTCTTAATTTCCCGTATCTCTTCTCGTATCAATGATAAATTTTCGTTTTGAGTTTTAGCAAAATCTTTTAAAACCATCATTATATCTGCTCGGAACTCTGCAAAATCTTTTTTATATTCAATGTCCTCGCTACGTACCTTCCGCTTTCTGTAGTTTATGTTATAACAGGAGTCATCACTTGTTAGGTTTGGTAATGACCCACTACCGTCGCCGCTTCCGCTCATCAATGTAACATGCGGCGGCGTTCTTTGCAAACTCATTATTTTGCCGTGCGGGCCTATGCGCAGAATTAAAAGTCTTAAGTCACCTTGATTGCTATTTTTATAATAAGCCTTGAAACTATCACTATACTTTATAAATTTGAATGTCTGGAGAAATTAATAATTTGCACAAAATTGACAACACGTCTACTTCGAACGAGCACCAACTCGCCAATATACCAATAAATTTACCATTTATACACACAACTAAGTCTATACAAGGCATCAATAATTCACTGTCACAAGTAGAGAAAATGTGCCGTGTTCATATTAAGTCATTAAGCGAGTCTTATAAGGAAAACGTATTATGTTTTGTTTTGCCGACAATAACAGACAATGTGCCTCATAGGCAAATTCATTTAAATATTCCGACAGATATATCTTTAGCTGATCCGTACTATCACACTCCAGCACCGATTGATATTATATTAGGAGCAGATTTGTTTTGGAATTTATTAGGGTCAGAAAAAATTGTATTGGGGGATAAGAAACCGATATTGTTTCAAACCAGACTTGGTTGGCTGGTAAGTGGCCCAATTAACAGCGGCTGCACTTTTAATAAACCCTACAAATGCAATTTTGCTAATGTGGTAAATGATTGTTCTTCACAAAGAGATGACATACAAACTCAATTAACGCGTTTTTGGCAATTGGAAGAAATCGGCCACTATGAGTCATCTGTATATACGTCTGAAGAGAAAACATGTGAAGAGCACTTTATTAAGAATACCACACGCTTAAAAAATGGTCGTTTTTGCGTTAAAATACCATTAAAAGAATCTTCCGATATTTTAGGCGATTCCTTCCATCGTGCAAAACGATGTTTTTTATCTCTTGAGCGGAGAAATAAGAATCAAGCCTCACTCGACAAAATGTATAAAGACTTTATGTCTGAATATATTTCTTTAGGCCACATGTCAGAGTGTAATATTGACGAAGATAAGTTGTCGTATTTTATACCTCATCATGGCGTACTACGAGAAAGTAGTACGACCACTAAATTACGCGTGGTATTTAACGCTAGTGCGCCGACTACCTCAGGAATCTCACTAAATAACATTCAAATGGTGGGACCTACCATTCAAGATGACCTCACATCGATTCTTCTGAGATTCAGGATTTATAAATATGTTCTCTCTGCAGATGTAGAGAAGATGTATAGGCAAGTGTCTATACATCCGTCGGATAGACATTTATTCAAAACTAGCTGTTGCTCGCGGCTCCACCCGCGTGGAGGTTATTTTCGGGAGCAGAAGTATACAATCCAAGGAGTTATTTTTTCTTGCAATTAAAATAGCCTGGTGTTTCTGTACCTATTTCTATAATTCTTTTTTTATTAAATTAAATAGGTAATAATGTTAACATTTATTAATTAGGGATGATTGAGAGTGTTATAAATGTAAGAGTAGACAAATATAATCAGAAATCTCCGAACTGCTAAGCTATCGGGAGTTACACGTGTTATTGTGAGTCAACCATAAAATATAGACATTTGCTGTCGTGGAATTCTTTTTATATAATTTTAAGGAGAACATTTCCGTCATACATGATTTCTGTGTAGCTTTAACTATTAAGGATGCACACGCGACGGAAGCTTAAAAAATGGAGTAAGTTCTCCTGTTTTCCCAACATTTCCCTTCACTGCTCTGCTCCTATTGATCGTAGCGTGATGAAAAGTATACTATAACCTGCCCAGGAGTATGAAGAACAATTGTACCAAGTTTTGTTGAAATCCGTCGAGTAGTTTTTGTTTCTATAACGAACATACAGACAGACAGACAGACAGACAGACAGACAAAAATTTTACTGATTGCATTTTTGGCGTCAGTATCGATCACTAATCACCCGCTGATAGTTATTTTGGAAATATATTTCATGTACAGAATTGACCTCTCTACAGATTTATTATAAGTATAGATGATCTGGCGAGATAATCCAGCTGGTCCTCTTAAAAGCTACAAATTAAACACTGTTACCTACGGGACGGCGAGCGCTCCATTTCTTGCAACAAGATGCTTAAAACAAGTTGGGCTTCAATGCAAGGATCAAAGGGTCGCGGAGGTGATTCTGCATGATTTTTATGTCGATGACCTTTTGACTGGTGCAGACCAACTTGAAGAAGCTCGTATGTTGCGTCGTCAGGTAACTGATGCTCTTGCTTCCGCTTGTATGCCGTTAAGGAAGTGGAAGTCTAATGAGCCTACTCTAATATCAGATCAGTCTGATCAGTCGCTCTTCGATTTGAATATCGAATGCGACATGATAAATAAGACCTTAGGACTCAGTTGGCAAACACAGAATGATAATTTATGTTTTCCTATAAACATTCCTGAGAAGATCGAAACCACAAAACGCCACATGCTAGCAATAATCGCGCGTATCTTCGATCCTTTAGGGTTGTTGTCACCATGTGTGATACGCATGAAGATGTTGCTTCAAAAGCTTTGGCTTGAAAAACTTACGTGGGATGATCACCTGTCCGCTGAGGTTATCACTGCGTGGACATCCTTGATTAAGGCATTACCCACACTTAATAATTTGTCCATATCTCGTTGAGTTGTGTGTGACACGTACAACCAGGTCGAATTTCATATATTTGCCGACGCATCAGAACGCGCTTACGGTGCTTGTTTGTATGTGCGCACCACTGACGAACAAGGGAGTGTCTTCGTCCGCCTTTTGATGGCCAAGAGTCGTGTTAGTCCGATCAAACCTTTAACTATTCCGAGGCTTGAACTCTGCGCCGCTGTAGTTGGTGCCCGCTTATATAAAAAGGTTATGGGTTCACTTCGGACTCAACCCGAAAATGTAGTTTTTTGGACCGACTCCGTGATTGTACTGGGCTGGTTGAAAGTGATTCCTATTAAACTTAACACTTTTGTACGCAATCGTGTTGCAGAAATTTTAGATACAACTAGTTTGTGTTCTTGGAGACATGTATCAACACATGAAAATCCTGCTGACCTTATTTCACGAGGGGTCGAGGCTATCACAATGCAGTCACTGGATTTGTGGTGGTTTGGTCCTTCTTTTTTACAGAGGGACAACGGCAAATGGCCTTTCTGTCCTGAAAACTCACACACTTTACCAGAACTTAAATTAAACATCTGTCTTTATAACACTCATCATGAAAAACACTTAGAGATCGGTTTGATAAATTTTAAACGTTTTTCAAATTTCATGAGATTACAACGCGCCATTTGTTACATGTTCCGGTTCATTAAACTGTGTAAGCGCCAGTCCGATGAAAATTCACATATAACTACCCACGAATTACAGAATTCTTTGAATTTCATTATTATTCAGTCGCAAAAAGAATCTTTTCCTGAATATAATTTATTATTAATAAATCAAAAATTATAGTCTAAAAATCAACTTTTAAAATTAAATATTTTTCTCGATAAAAATAAAATAATGCGCGTCGGAGGCAGATTACATAATTCAGAATATTCATTTGAGAAAAAACACCCAACATTGTTACAGTCCACTCATTATTTTGTAAAATTTTTATTTATGTTTGAGCATCGAAGATTGATGCATGCCGGTCCTCAATTATTATTAGCCACAATACGAGAAACATACTGGCCGCTAGGTGGTCGGAATTTAGCCAGAGCTTGCTATCGTCAGTGCGTTCGCTGCCAACGTTTGAAGGGACAAACCATTGTCCCACAAATGGGTAACCTGCCATCAAATAGACTGTCACCAGCAGATTTCCCTTTTCAAAACGTAGGCGTTGATTACGCAGGCCCAATAACTTCAGCTAGTCGTCAAGGACGTGGATGTAGACTAGTGAAAGTCTACATTGTTATTTTTGTATGTTTTACGACTAAAGCTATACATTTAGAGTTAGTGGGCGATTTGACAAGTAGCAATTATTTACAAGCTTTACGTAGGTTCATGTCACGAAGGGGAAAGCCTGTAAATATATATTCCGACAACGGGACATCATTTGTAGGAGCCTACAATGATTTATCAAAATTTTTAAAAGGCAATTGTGACTCTTTAGCTGAAGGTGCGGCTCATGAAGGAATTAGATTCCACTTCATTCCTGCCTATGCTCCACATTTTGGTGGTTTTTGGGAGGCGGGTGTCAAATCGACTAAACACCATTTAGTTAGAGTGCTGGGAAATTGTTATTTAACTTATGAGGAACTTAACTCAACGTTAATTCAAATTGAGGCAATTTTAAATTCTCGGCCACTCACTCCATTATCGTCGAACTCCGAAGATCTGCTGCCTCTCACTCCAGGTCACTTTTTAATAGGAAGGCCATTCACCTCTTTGCCGGTCAAGGATTTAAGAGACTGCTCTTATGATCACCTGACTCGGCATCAAAGGATCGAGCAGCTTCGGCAGCATTTCTGGACGAGATGGAGTAAGGAGTACATTTCTGAGCTTCATCAGCGAGTCAAATGGCACGACAGTAAAGGAATACTAAAAGTCGATTCCTTAGTGGTTATTAAGGACGACAACTTGCCGCCATTGAAATGGAAGATGGGTCGAGTAACGGCATTATATCCTGGCAGCGACAACATTTGCAGAGTCGCCGACATTAGAACTGCAAGTGGTTTAATGAGGAGAGCTGAATCAAAAATTTGTCCTTTACCAGATTTTTCCGGTTGAAAGACAAGCATTCAACGGCTGGGGGCATGTTGCAGCATCTCAAGCTATTTAACATTTAATCTCATAAATATTATAATTGTACAAACTGTATAAACGCCTGATTATAATTATTAGCACGCAAGAACATACATATGCTTATAATGTAGTATCAGGCGCTTGTTGACAATTACCTACTGTCTTTTTACTTTGAATAAAACCAGTTCTTACGCACGAAGACGTGGTCGTTACAGTTTCTCTTTAAAATATTCCTGATCCTTATATCCATATTAATATCACCATTTTATACACGATGGTTCCACTTGCGTAAGATTATTTTTACAAAAAGTCGATGATTTTAAAATTTCTCGAAGTATTTCATCTGTAGACATATTAAAATTCGCTACCGAAATTTTTTATGGCAATGCATTACATTGGTTCCGTATTAATAAAAATAAAATCAACAATTGGGATTAATTGTCTGAACTTTTAATTGAGGATTTTGGTCAGTTTGATTATGATTATCGCTTAGTTTCTGAAATTCGTAGTCGTACACAGGATGAAAGTGAAAATATTACTATTTATTTGTCAATTATGTCTGAACTTTTTACCCGTCTAAAGATTTGCCTGAGTCTGAAAAATTAGAAATTTTGTTGCACAATATTCGGCCTTGCTATTCGAATGTCATCGCATGCTCGTCAAAAATTCTAACTATTGAGGATCTTCGTTCGATTTGTAAGAATTTTGAAAATATACAGTGTATGTCTGCTTAGTACCATAAACCACCTCCCATTACAAGTAATACTTTAGCCCCAGACTTAGCCTTCACTAACAAACATATTAACTCACAATTTAAAAAATCTACAAAAACTAACAATTCTACGTATAAAAATTATATAATGGTTTCTTATGTTTACGCGAATGTTATACATTGAAATAAAACTAATTTTTACGGATTCTATCGCGGTTTATTAACTTTTTATCCCGACGTTTCGAAAGCTTTACAGCCTTCATGGTCACGGGGCGGACTGAGTTGTATGTCGTCACGCAAGTATAGTGCAATGTTTCTACCCTCCATATAGTTATTTTTATGTTTTATTTATTGTAGTCCGATCTACGCAGAAGGAGCTCACAGTGTCCTGAGGTCTGGCAGCTGGTCTTTTGGGTTCCGATTTCATTAAATGTATAATTGGATCCCAAGCTGGTGCTAGCTTCCAACCATCTTCTCTATTGAAATTTGGATGTTTTTTAATCTCAATAGCCTCGCGTATCATCCTAGGTAGGAATCGGTGTTCTTTGGCAAGGATATGTGGTTTGTCAAACCGAAGATAATGATTGGAACCTTCTTCAGAATGTTCAGCAACTGCAGACTTTGTGGAGCGTCGGTGTTTGACGTCAGCTATGTGTTCTTTTACGCGGGTCCCTATGTTTCTTTTTGTTTGACCGATGTATGAGAGCCCACAGTCACAATCTATTTTATATACGCCCGGTTCTTGCAGAGGTATATGACACTTGACAGATGGTAAGAATTGACTAATCTTCTTGGGCGGCTTAAAATAAGTTTTGATCGAAGCACGTGATAGATTATTTGAATATACCATATTCATAATTTATGAAATAAGGGGGATTCAGTCAAAAACAGTCTAAATCAAGTATTTTTATATCTTTCTAGTTTAATCGCAACATTAAAAAGATTTCAGAATTTAGTAAGTAAACACGACATGATTAATTATGTACAAAAAAAGAGAGGATATGAATATTACTTAATGTTGCGATTGAATTAAATGCACTGTGTAACATATACTCTTTTGTTTATGTGTCTAAATCATTATCAGGATTAATCATTAATTGTATATCATGTTATGTTTTTTTTAAACCTAAGTACAAGTTATTAAAATCACTTAATTGATTTTAAGAAGTCTGCCGCCATTTCTAACAAGATTGTAAAGAAATAAGAAAGGATGGCCGGCTTACACTTTGTTTATGTATCTTAATAATTATTAAGATTAATCATTATATTATACAATTTTAATAGGCGTTTCAATCATAAATACTGATTATTAAAATCACTAAATTGATCTAAGAAGTTGGTTGCTATCTAAAACAAAATTGTAAAGAAATAAGGATATATGGCCGGCTTATACTTTTAGTTTCTGTGTCTAAATGATTATCAAGATTAATCATTATTTTATACAATTTTACAAAGTGTGTTAATCATAAATATATTATTAAAATCACTATATTGATTCAAGAGGTTGGCCACCATTTTGTAATAAAATTGTATAAAACCAAGGAGCGTTGGCTCGGAGACATTCTTCTTATTAATTAATTCGTCTCGAGATTGTGAAGAAAGTTCTCGCCAAGTTAAGTTAATAAATCCTTGTGTACACCGAAGTGCTGCCCGGATTCAAAACGAGTTAAGTAACATATTATTGCTATATATTAACTGTGTTTCTAGATTAATATCTGAAATGGTTCTATTCTATAATTTTGGTATTTAGAAGTTCTACCCTACTTTGTAAAAAGAGTTAAGTAAAATAAACTTTGTTGTATATTCAACGATATTCTTTATTAATAAGATATTGATAATATTTGTTGTACATTAATGATATTTCTAAATCAATATTGGAGAAGGTTCCATTTCATAATTATGATGTTTATAAGTTCTACCTTGAGTTAAATAAAATAATATTTGTGGTATGTTATATTCCTTTATTAATAAAATATTGATTTAGAATAGTGTTATAAATTATTAATTGTGTTTTACCATATTAAATACCTTTTAGTATAAATTGAGTTTGGTTCATTTCCCAAAAAAATTTAATATTAAACTTATCCAAAATAAAGAATAAGACTTTAATTAAATAAATGATTCATTATATAACAATGTCTTACTTTTATTGTTTGAATAAACCCACATTACATTTTTATTAAGAAAAATCTAACACACGCTTCAGTACATAGCCAATCTTGTCTGTGACACCTCTGATATATGGTAATGTAACTGGGACACGTTCGACTGTGGCTGGTTTCACTCGGTTTCTGTGATGGCGGCGGGGAACTTGGAGCTTGTTGTCTTGCAGTACCTGCTTGACGTGTTGCAGCTCAGCGGCCAGATGTTTCTCATCACAGATTCCTTGTGCTCTCTGAAACAAAGATTTACCCACGGTAGCTAACTGTTTAGGATGGTGGTGAGATTCACCATTCAGGTATTTATCTGTATGGGTCTTTTTTCTATAAATATCCTTGCCAAAGAACACCGATTCCTACCTAGGATGATACGCGAGGCTATTGAGATTAAAAAACATCCAAATTTCAATAGATAAGATGGTTGGAAGCTAGCACCAGCTTGGGATCCAATTATACATTTAATGAAATCGGAACCCAAAAGACCAGCTGCCAGACCTCAGGACACTGTGAGCTCCTTCTGCGTAGATCGGACTACAATAAATAAAAAATAAAAATAACTATATGGAGGGTAGAAACATTGCACTATACTTGCGTGACGACATACAACTCAGTCCGCCCCGTGACCATGAAGGCTGTAAAGCTTTCGAAACGTCGGGATAAAAAGTTAATAAACCGCGATAGAATCCGTAAAAATTAGTTTTATTTCAATAAAAATTATAGTTCATCTACACAAACTAACTATAAATGCACACCTGCATCGAGTGCCGTTAGTAAATTATCGCTCGAAAACAATAGAAACAGGTTTGCTTTGTATTGCCCTCGATGTCGCACACAAGGTCACTCGCTCGCAACTTGTAAGCAAGAAAGATTTCCGATTTGTTTTAAATGTGGTACTAAAGGTGTTATTTTTTCTAATTGTTCTAAGTGTCATTCTAATTCGAGTCCAAAAAACTTCTAGCGTCAGATTGTTGTAATATTATTACTACTAAAAATAATAATTTTGATAAAGAAGATTGGCAAAATTGGCTTTCAACTATAAAAATATTTTTTTCTTCTTATCATGTTGCATCAATCTGGGAACGCAAACCTGAAAATGATTCACGTCCGTACGTTACCGTAAAAGTTGGTGAAATTTCTTTTTGTGCCCTTCTGGATTCTGGTTCTTCAGTGACTATACTGGGGAATAAATCACATGAATTATTGGTGTCAGCCGGTTTTAAGTTGTGCGTAGAGAAAACCGATAATTATTTTGTTGCTGCAGGAGGTCAATTATTAAATTCCATAGGCTATATGAATATACCTATTTCCTTTGAAAATAATTTTCACATCCTTAATAAAATAAATCCTTAAAGCTTATGTGATCATACAGTCCTCATCCAGTCCAGATCATACAGTGTCATCATATTTAATTTTGGGTGTTGATTTTTGGTCTAAATTTGAGATTTGTCCCAAGTATTTAAAATCAATAACTATGGGTAATTCTGAAACTAATTGTATTTCTTTAGTAAATGATAATAAAACTAAATTGTTATCGTATGATGATTTAAATAAATCGCAGCGTCTAAACGCTGATAATTCCATAGAATTGTTTAGTTCCATTTCCGCTGAAAAACGAGATTTAGGCAGAACACATTTAATTACACATCACATCAACACAGGCAATTGACCGCCAATACGACAGCGTTATTATAGACTTTCTCCCGAAAAGCAACGCGTGTTATGTAATGAGCTAGATGAAATGTTAGCACAAGGTGTTGTTGAACCTTGTGAAAGTCCTTGGTGTTCACCTGTCTTACTAACGCCTAAAAAAGATGGTAAGTTGAGGTTTTGTTTAGACAGTCGTAAATTAAATTCCGTTACTAAAAAGGATGCTTATAAACTACCATATATGTCAGAAATTTTGGACAATTTAAGTAATGCTTGTTATTTAAGTTCTATTGATCTTTCAAAAGCTTTTTGGCAAATACCTATTGAAGAGTGTGATCGTGATAAAACAGCATTTTATATTCCATCACGCGGTTCTTTCAGGTTCGTAACCACTCCCTTTGGTCTTACCAACGCGCTTGCTACTCAGCAAATGCTAGTTGACATTTTATTTTATGGACCTGAATTTGAAAATTGTTTTTGTTTTTTGGATGATATTATTGTTGTTTCACCTAATTTTGATCATCACATGGCTATGCTTTTACGAGTTCATAATAAGTTAAAATCTGCAAATTTAACTATTAATTTTTCTAAGTCACAATTTTTTCGTACTGAACTTAAATATTTAGATTATATTGTTAATTCTAATGGTCTTCAAGTCGATCCTGGAAAGGTAGTTGGTAGTTGCTTTAGAACATTGGCGATGTTATCTTGAGTCCGGTAAAACATTTACTGTCTACACAGATCACTCAGCTCTAAAATGGTTTCTAAACCTTAACAACCCTACAGGTCGGTTAGCTCGCTGGGGTGTCCGTCTTTCTGCATTTGCATTTGTTATCAAACATCGAAAGGGTGCTGATAATGTAATACCTGATGCATTGTCTCGTTCTTGTCCTTTGCAACTTAGTACTATAGATACCTCCTTAAATATTACTAATACAACTGATGAATGGTACCTAAATAACTTTCACGGTTGTCAAAATTCCCCAATTTCATTTCCTAATTATATAATAAAAAATAATCGTCTATATCGTTTTATGAAATCTAAATGTGTACTTAATACTGAATTCGAATGGAAGGAAGTAGTACCTCAGGAACTTCGGTCTTCCGTAATTTCTGAAAGCCATAAAACCCTTAGCCCTTTAGCTGGACATTTTGGTATTTTCAAAACGTATAGAAGACTGGCACAAAAATATTACTGTCCAGGAATGCACGCTAGTGTAGTCGAATTTGTCTCTTCTTGCGATATTTGTATTTCCCACAAACATCAAAACCATGCCACTTTGGGAGAAATGGGCAGACCTAAGTCATGTTCCAGACCATTTCAAATGTTAAGCATAGATCTTATTGGACCTCTTCCTTGTACTAGAAAACAAAATTGTTATATTTTTGTAGTAACTTGTTGTTTTTCTAAATATTGTTTACTTTTTCCATTAAAACGCGCTACCGCGGATATTATAACTAAAATTTTAGAGGAAAATGTTTTTCTTATTCACGGCATTCCATCAACCATTCTTATGGATACTGGAAGGCAATTTATTAGCTCAAGCTCAAGTTGAAGCACATGTTGGAAAAGTACAAAGTTCCAAACATACACTTTACACCTAAATATACTCCACATGTAAACACTGTAGAACGCTACAACAAGACTATCATGACCGCTATTTCCACCTTCATTGAAAATGATCAGCGTGTATGGGATCTCTTGATTCCAAAAATACAATTCGCAGTTAACAACTCTGTTAACGAGGTGACTGGCTACACTCCCTCTTTCTTAGTATATGGTCGTGAATTAGTAACTTGTGGTTCTCACTACGTCGATACTAACATAGATCAGGATATTGTTTTCATTCCTCGAGATCAGAAAACTTAGGCGTACTATCAAATATATTCAACAAAGTACAGTCTTTACTTTTGCAGGCTCATAAGAGAAATTGTACTAATTACAATCTGAGGAAAAAACCTGCAGAATTTAATGTTGGCGATGTAGTATGGAGAAAAACTTTTTATCAAAGTGACAAAGATAAGCATTTTAATAAAAAGCATGCTCCTAAATACATAAAATGTAAAATTATCCCTAAAAAATCACCTTTAGTATATGATTTAGCTGATATGAACGGTAATTCACTAGGTACCTGGCATATCAAAGACTTAAAGCTTACTAATTACAAATATTAAACTACACAATTTACATTTTATTTTAAAATTATATTCTGTACTAATGAACTAAACTAAATATTATATTTACAACTTACAAACGTTTAACTTATTTTTTAACTTCATTACACTAACTGAGTAACATACAATATCTCATGCCATATGTATAACTTCTTCTAATTAGTATTCGAATGTTGTAGTATGTACAATTATTCTTCTTGTTGTTTTAGGAGAGTCTTTAGTATTATATAGTACTTTCTGGTTTATAAGGTCTCGGTCATTCATATTGATGCTAGACAGTTTGTTAGGAAGATATATGTTAGGCGATGGAATGAAAGAATGAAATAACAAGAATACTGGGTGGATAGACGGATTTTACTTCTAATTAGTTATAAGTAAAATCCTGGTCTTTTCGGCGGGGTATTGTAGCATTATAAAATCTAAACTTAATAATAGTCTATTATCAATTATCTATGATGGATGCAAACTCGATTATTATTAAGAATCACAGCTCTGTGCGATGCGAATCTAGTATAAATACGCACGTCATCGCACACTCGGTCTCTTTTGCATTGAAATCCCGCTCGGGTGAGTTGAACAGTACCTAACCGCTCAGTGTATTTCGTGCCGCGAACTTGTGAGCTGTCACAAGGGTCTCTGGCACGGAATGCAAGCCTAACTTGCATTCCGAACTGTCGGTAACTGATTCCAGGTTCCTACGGTGCACCAGGTGGTCGCTGGACACGCCTGCCACGTCACAGCGCTAGGCGAGGTGTCGCTGGACACATCGTCACGTCTTCCGGTCCGGCGAGCTGTCGCTGAGCCAAATCCGTAAAACCCCAAGCTGCCACGAGGCCCGCCAGCAAGCTGCTGCTGGGCTGTGCCGCGCGGGCACCTACTCCGCTGCGCTAACGCGCCGCCATCCTCACCCTCACCCAGACACGTGGACCCATAAGCGTGCTAACCACGTGCGCATTATACACGGGAGCTGACCCCAGGACCTCGCGCGCTAACGCGAACCGCGTGGCTACTCCACTGCGCCGCGCCCAAGCAACCGCCGTGCAACCACGTGTGCCATCCTCGTGCCGTCCACCTGGAACGGGCCACCAGGCCAGTACCCCCAAGTGTAGCATCACCATCCGCTACCGTGTTGTATGTGAAGAGGTGGTGTATTTTATCAATAAAGCTCGTACCTACGTATTCAAACCCTGATTTTAATTGTCTCATCCAACTATCTATCTATCTGCGTGCACGTAAACTGCATACGCTGCACCCCCTGCCTACACCTGAAGAACTCTAAGATTGTAGAAAGTGTGCTTTCTACAGGCGGGATGATGTTACGGCGCACAGCGCCTTCGTATTTAGCGCCTTGGTACAAGGAAACTATTGCCTCACGGTTTGTTCAGGCGCTCATGCATCAATTAATTGTCATAGTTTTTATTATACTGTTATAAACAGGAACTATAATTGATTTTTAAAAAGAATTGGTTTGCCGGCTGGCCAATACTAAATATAATTTATTTATGATTTAATATAACCGACAAACTTAATACAAATTAATACAAATTCGGGCAGAGCTTCCACACGCTACGATGGCTGACGAAAAAGTGTACAGACACGGCGAGCGCTGCTCCTTTTATAGGCCGTCGCAGTGTTGCTACTCGCTGTTTTGATTTATTTCCAACACGGCCTTCTCCTGACGGGGCTACGTCCTCGAAGCCTTTAGCAGGAACTCGCAGACGGACCGGCAGCTTCCTCAGCGTGCAGCGGATCTTGGTCATTATCGCTCTCTGAAAATACACATTTTATTTTTATGAAAACATACTCAACGAAATTTACTAGGGACTTTATAAATTCGGCAGGCGTATATAAGCGTCATATTATGTACCAATTAGCCATACAAATCAACAGAAGAAGTAATGAAAGCTATACACAAGCATTCAGGTCATATAGGCTTTATACAGGTCTGTTCCTACGCAACCGAATACCCCGCACATACTTGCGTGCGCACACACAGGATTTACATCAGTCTCTTGTAGGTCACCCCAGATACCTATAGTTAAGGGTCGGATTTAAACAGGTCTGTTGCCAGCGGCGCTACTGACTCACCCCGATACCTTCCCAACAGTGTCAGGGTCAACCCAATACCATGCGCACTCAAGATTTACGCGGGTCTCTTCCACTGAACACACACCAGATACATAGCTAAAGTCAATAAAAATGTGCTATTTTGGTACATAATCTAAGTGAAGAATTGGGAAAGACTAGTATGTAAGCTAAGAAAGTAAACAGTGCTATACACACACCAAAATCGTACAACAAGTACCTTCAAAAAATGCAGCGCAAGTTTCAGGTGTCCATTCACCTTTCCACAAAACCATGTATCCAGCAGCTGCCTGACTAGTCTTTCCATAAGAACCTGCTAATAGCTGTAGCTCATATCTATCATTAGGAAGCAACTTAGTAACTTTATAGGGACCTCTCATACCACTATCGAGCTTCCCAGTACTCTGAGAGTTCTTAATCACATAGACTAAATCGTTGATATTAAATTCTTTTGGCGATTTTCTATGTTTATTTACATAAGAATCTTGGTTATCCTTATTTTCACGAATAAGTCCTTCCGCACGTTGCCGTCTTATCTCGCGAATCGCATCTCGATTAGAATTAGAACCTTCACAGGTAATATCTTTGATTAAAGAATTTATTAATGGTGTAGTAGAATCAGTGCCAATAAGAAGATTTAATGGAGAGTATTGAGTAGTCTTATGTTTAGTGACATTTAAAACTAATTGTAACTTCCATAACACTTTCGGCCAATCATTTTCATTATAATTTACTTCAACTCTTATCATGTTTAAAATAGTACGGCAGTATCGTTCAACTTGGCCATTCTCCTGATGCATTTCAGGAGTGATGAAATGCACCTCGACTCCAAAATTTGAAATCCAATTAATAAATTCGTGATTATCGAACATACGACTCCTATCGCACACTAATCGTTTAACGGTACCAAAAAGTGAAATCATTTGGGTCATTACGCGCTTTAGTTCACTACAGTCTTGTTTTGAGATAGCATACAGCAAACAATATTTAGTATACGCGTCAACTTATGATAAGTACATGTTTGTGACCATCACTTTCCCTTAAGGGTCCGAGTACATCAACGTGTATCGTATCAAACGGTACCGGAGCCTTTTGCCACGAAGATATTGGCTGTAAGGGTGCGCGAGGAACTTGCTTATGCGAGATGCATACAACACAGTGGGTGACGTATTTCGATACAAATTGTCTAAGACCGGGAAACCAAAAGTGCCGCAAGATCAGATCAGCTGTTTTGTCTACACCGATATGTTCATGCTCATCATGAAACACGCGTAACAAGCTTAACCGAAACGCTTTTGGTACATAACATAAAAATCGCGCTTGCTCACCCGTGACGTCATACTTATAATATAAGAGATCATTACGTTTTACATAACGCGTGCTATCTAATTGACCGTTATTTAATTTTTCTAGCAACGTTAAAGTTTCCTCGTCACCTGCCTGCGCCACCTGAGCCCAATTTTGGGGTTTTTGAACAACATTAATAACATTGACTGGATTCCTACTTAAATAGTCTACATGTCACAGCCTTTACGGTATTCTAAAGTGAAATCGAAATCTTGCATATATATCCACCACCTAGCAACTCTGGGTTGGAGATCCTTTTTACGTTGGGTCATTTTTAAAGCATTACAATCTGTGATTACTTTAAAAGATTTACCAATTAAGTATTGTCTAAAATGTTGTAATGATTTTACTACCGCGAGGGTCTCCAGCTCATAGCTGTGGTATTTGGATTCCGCGCCAGCCGTCAACTTGCTAAAATAAGCAACTACGCGTCTACAACTATCCTTATGTACTTGCATAAGAATGCCACCATAACCTATAGAACTGGCATCGGTATGCAGTTCAGTTGACAACTCCGGATCGAATATTGCCAAAACTGGTTCATTAGTTAAATGAGAAATTATCTTTTGACGTGCTTTTTCATGTTCGTCACTCCAATTAAAGCTTACACTCTTTTTAGTTAGAGCGGCAATGTGTACAGTTTTAATCGCATAGTCGGGAATGTACCTTCGAAAATATCCCGCTAAGCCAAGAAATTGACGAACCTGTTTGACATTACTCGGTCGCGGTGATTTAACTAATGCGTCTATTTTATAAGCGCTCGGTCTAACCTGACCATTACTTATAATCCTACCTAGGTACTCTATTTCCTTGGTAAGAAAAGTGCATTTCTTTAAATTAATAGAAAAACCCGCTTCAGTTAGTGTTTTTACAACAGATTCTAATAGAGTAAGATTTTCGTCAATTCCGTCGGTCAGTAACAACACGTCATCGATGTATACCAGGACCTGTCCAGCATCGATGAAGGATTTAAGTGTTTTGGAGATCGTTTTCTGATAAACAATAGGGGCATTCGCTAGGCCATAGGGCATTTTACAGTATTCGTAGTGCCCTTCGGGGGTTACAAATGCGGTCTTGTGAATGGACTCTTCAGCTACTCTAAGTTGGTGAAAACCAGAAACCATGTCTAGTGCGCTGAACCAGCGCGCATTACCTAATCTATCTATGTAGTCATTAATCAAAGGGAGAGGGTACCTAGTTTTGACGGTGATTCGATTCAAAGCGCGATAGTCTACTACCATCCTATCGGAACCATCTTTCTTTTTTACTAGCAAGATTGGACTGGCGTACTCTGAATCGGATTCACGAACAATACCTTTATCGAGCAAATCGCTAACTATGGAGCGCACTTTTAATTTTTCGTCGTGCGACAACTTATATGGCCTATAATACACGGGCTCATCAGTTGTTAACTTTATATGCATCTCACTATCTTTCACTGTTGTGGTCGCAGTGCCACTTAAAAAGTATTCCGAATACTTATCGAGGATAGCTAATAACCGTTCCCTATTATACCCAGTAACGGGTGTATTTACCTGATCAGACAATGAAATGGAACATACCTGCAGAACACTATTTGTGATCTCTTCACTACGCACTATACGTTGACAACCACTGGTCCTAACGTAAGCAACACCATCCCTATTTAATACGTCGGTACCGATAATTACGGGCACATTTAAATGATTACTGTCTACAATATAAAAATCAATTTCTAAAGTTATGTCACTGAATTCAACGGGTAACGTAACAAACGATTGCGATTTAACCTCCGTACCACCTAGGCCGCATAATAACTGAGTAGTAGGCTTTATTTGACACGGAAAGTGTTTTACTAAATTTGTTGACATTAAAGAAACACACGAGCCACTATCTATTAATACATCTAACGGTATCCCCGAAATGACGGCAGTCGTAACATCGCGATTTTTGTAGCTACCCGCAGGTTCAAGGCAAAAAATTAACACCACTTTTATTCCGTGATTTAGTGCGTTCCTTTGCAAAACAATAGTTCTCAGAATGACCTACTTTTTTGCAAAACGTACATTTTAACGTTTCGGCACGAGATGTCGCCAGTAACGCGATTGCTTGTTCATTACTGCTAGGATTAGTTGGGGTTATATTATTAGGCCGTTTATAGCAATTAGAACTCTTATGACCAAATTGATTACACTGATAGCATTTAATATTTTTAGAATCGTGTTGACGCTTTAACGAATTATGATTAAAAGACTTGTTCAAACGATTAGGAACATTCGAATTTAGCTTCCTATTATAACTGTTGGCATTTGAAGGCTTAACAAAGCTTGATAAAAACTCCACTATAGAATCAGAAGATAGTTTAGCATTAGTGGCCATAGCACGGATCTGTGGATCTGTAATACCACGTATAATAATAGCAGTCAGTAGTTCGGTGCTAAGTCCTTTAACTATGCGTAATTTTAAAAGAGACTTACGAGCATACTCAGCGTATGTGGAGTATTTATCAGACTCAGTTCGCATTACGTCATATAGAATGTTCGCGACATCGACAGAACGTGGGCATAGCGCACTCAATTCTAGTTTGAAATTAGACCATGTTCGAATATTGCTCGTCCATTGGCTAAGCCAGGTGCGAGCTTCCCCCTTTAGACAATGTCCGACGCGAGCAAGGCATTCCCTATCGTCCCAGTGGTTTAAAATACGGGCTTTTTCTACTTCACCACACCACGTGTCGAAGTCATGAACACTCGGATCAAAATCTGAGACAAAATAATGGTTGGATCTGACCTGAGCACGGCTTATAGCGGTCAAAAGACGCTCTGCGGCGTGTGTCACCAAGTCCTCGTGTTGAGTTGATCCATCGTTGCTGGTCAGCGAAGGCGTCCCCATTTCCACGGACACGAGCTCACGACGCGAAGTAGGCGCCTCTGACGCCGTGGCTGGCACCGATGCCGGTGGCACCGCAACAGGCAAAGCCACGACACGGTCAGGGTCGGTGCTGGCCTCGAAGTAGCTCGCGTCTCCACGGACGCACGTGACTGGTCCTCCAACGTGCGCAATCTTCTCAGAATCTCCTCCATCGGGTTTGGAGAAGAACTTTGCTCACGGCGGGTAGTTTTACGTCTACCACGTTGAGCGTTGCCAGACATCACGTAGCTAAACTCCGTCCGAATTTTTAAACAACTAAACCGGGCTAAGGATGGTTATGATTCCTCTATAAAACCAGATATGGCCTCGACGGCTTTACAGCCTTCGAATCCCACTTCTGATGTTATAAACAGGAACTATAATTGATTTTTTAAAAAGAATTGGTTGGCCGGCTGGCCAATACTAAATATAATTTATTTATGATTTAATATAACCGACAAACTTAATACAAATTAATACAAATTCGGGCTGAGCTTCCACACGCTACGATGGCTGACGAAAAAGTGTACAGACACGGCGAGCGCTGCTCCTTTTATAGGCCGTCGCAGTGTTGCTACTCGCTGTTTTGATTTATTTCCAACAATACTGTATAAAAATGTCTGCCTTGTTGTAACGTGCTCCGGAATACATTAAGTTTTTATATTTTGATTTGGACGTTTTCTTGCCCCATTATGTAATAAAATACACTAGGTTTTAAAAGTATAACAATAAAAAGCTAAACATTTTATTTGTTTCATTAGAATCCTACCGCTCATAATATGTTATTTTTAAATATAATAGCATGTTTATTTAGGAAAATTGCATGTTTACGACCCATAACGATTGGGCATATGTCTGTCCGAGGCAATGCTATAATCAACTAGTAAATTGATAAAATAAACACATAAGTAATGAATTGTGTAAACTAGCTGTTCGATTTTGTTGTTCTGTCCCAATACAAATTTTTTTCTAGGCAGTACTGCACCCTGGTGTCGACGTCGATCATTCGTACGAGGTGACGCCGCCCGTCGCGTGTCGGGTCCAGTATACATGGCGCCGATGCGTCCTCGCACCCATATGACTGCAAATTGCAGTTTGGACCAGACCGGCTAAGATGCGAACCTCGATAAAACTTTGTCGACTCGTTTTAACATAACCAAACAATTTTATCGATTTTTGACATGTAACTGAAATATTTGTCGTCGATATTTGTACATAGAGAATTAAAAATAGAATAAAGTAACTTCATTTATTAAATTAATAAACGACGCCGGTACCATATTACAATTACTTAGTATTATATACAACGATTGAACAAAAATAATTACGTCTGCATTAAAAAAGAGAATGTTTGAAATATAATATATGTTTCAATAGACAACATTGGTGTTCACGAGTAGACTTATGCGATCAACGAGAAACTTGTCAATCGTAGCGCGCATGTTAAGGAAATCGTGATATGATTCGACGTTGACAATATATCTACAGTCGTTCTCGAGATATGTCTTGGCACGCCTCTTAGGCCTGCAGGTCGGTCATTCCAAGATTCGGACGTCTCCCGTGTTGGTTCCACCTGTTGTGTAAGACTGCCGCAAGAGCAGTCTTCATAAAGCCCGCGATGCGCTTTCATGCGCCACTCATAAATAGCGCGTAGGTTTTGATTTTGCTATAACTTCGTCTTGAATTTTCACTGTTGCTCCAATGTGAACTTATGTTTAAAATTCTAAAATATTAAATGATAATTAATTGTTTTAGCAAGTTAAAATGAGTAAATTATTAACATTAACGTGTTTAATGTTAATAACTTACAGCAATTAAAATGCAACAGCTAGTTTCTTATAAAAAGTAGATCGTCACCTCTGTTGTCTCTGTAATGTATTATGGGGTAGTTATAAAATATATTTTGTTGTATGACCGTACACTAAATAAATCAGTGTTCACGCCTAGAATGTCGTGCACTTTACTGCGCTCGACATGCGGGGCGCGGGAAGGAGGAGCTAGTGGCCAACCGCGATCCCGCGGCCGCGGCAGTCCACAGATTACTTAGAGAAGCTACGCTTCAGATGGCTATCTTCCATAGATCAAAATTGGCTAGTTTAAACGTCATTATTAATGAACATGACAAGTTTTATTTTTTTAATTTTCCTCTGATAGCTACCAAGATTTTGACCTGGATTTAAAAAAAATGAATATAATATCTGGCTCTGAATAGTGGCCTTTTAAGTCATTTTGATTTTATTCGGAACCCCTTCAAGTAGGTAATACAAATATTTATATTTATTTATAAGTTGCATCTTAAAATGAAAACACCTTTTTTATTTATAACTTGTTTTATTTTTATTTTTTTACATATTAATTGTATGCTTTAAGTTGCGTGGGTTGCAATCTTTTATTTTTTTAATCTAAGTACATCTGTGCCCTTTTAAATGTTGTTAATTATATTACACCAATTATTCATTGTAACTTAAAGATATATTAAGAAAGCATTCTAATACAGCATTCTTATGGAATTCGCAATTAAGGGAGTCAAATGAATACTTGGAAGAGATATTTTTAATTGTAAAACAATTAAATAAAATATACATTTTTTCTGAGGTTGTATTTCCAAGTATTCATTTGCTTCCTTGATAGCACTACCAAACAATCTCACAGCTTGTTCCGATGGGTAGGTTAGCTTTCTTTTTTTAATACATTTGTATTCACGTATTTATAGTTTACTTATATTAATAGTTTCACGTTTATATAGTTATTAATTGAATTTTCCTCTACATTTGTTTCCAATATGGACATGTCACTTTAACATTGCCTGCACTTATTTTTGGCAAGATTTTTTCTTACCACCCACCCAGCGGTGTAAGCACGTGAATGGACATGAATTCGTTCTTGAATTGCTGTGTTAGGAACACTGTCTAGATTTACATTTAAAAACTTAGAGGATTCAGGAGAGTTAACTTCTTTAGGAGTCATTTTAATTGATTTAAAAAGTGTCTTTAAATTTATTAGCTGCTCGCCTGAATCCTCTTCACAATTAAAGCTCTCTGAATGAAATTTAATAAATCTTGTGATTAACAATGACTTGGTCACAAACTAAAGCTACAGGCAACAGCCCAGTATTGCTTATTGCATTTACAATTTTGCAAGTCGGTGAAAGCATTTTTTTATGAACACTCACTCGCTTCCTTTTTCTTGCCAACACATTAGGTATGCGAATGTCTGCATCTGAAATCATAAAAAGAATGATATAGAAATAAAACCTAAATCTTCATTAGTCAGAAGACATCCACTGCTAAGCTTATGCATTCATGTGATTAATTAATTAACAGTTTAACAATTATACAGTAAAATGTTTTAGTGACTGTTCCTCTTCTAAACCATTTAAAAAGTTATATGTTAACAAATTTATAAAAATAAAACAAAATAAAATAAACCCAACAGTCACACGCATAGTTCCAACCTCACACTGCATAAAACCTGTAACATGGTATCAAGAACTATGAGGAACTACAGTCCCACAACACCCAGGCTCCAAACTAATATATGTCTGTCACACAAAAATTTGTCATGCACGGATATCAAATCCATGGAGGTATTGAACAAGTATAGTAAATTAAATTAAATACCTCTATTATTGTGTGTTTGAGAAGTTGAAGGTAACTGTTCAACAATCTCTTCAATCATTGTCACCTCAGGTTGCATAATAATGGTTCCTGAAATAGAATTTAAATATGTGCTTATAACTGCAACTTAGGTTTAAGTACATAGTTGACTGAATATTTTTAAAAAAATATATTTGATGCATATAACATGTTACGGTTTAAATGTTAATTCATACTACATCATTTTGTTGTGCAGTCTTTACGAGACAGAAATGTAAGGACATAATATACCTTATATATATTAAATTTCGAATATAATGTTTAAGTATACCAAAATAAGTAACTCTGAACAGAGTCTTATCATTATACTTTACTGTTTTAATTAATCTAAAAGTTTAAGAAGATTTTGGTAATTATTGTGATTCTTAAAAATGAATATATAAATAATTAAATTTATTTCGATGAATTTTTGCATATAGGTAGGCTATGTGCTGGTTCAACATTGTGTGATGCACGCTGTTTCATCTTGGAAAATTTGCATAGTTGTACTTTTGGACTCAGGTATATCTTGGATGTGGGTGGGGCCCTAAACAAAGACTAGTATAATATAAAAGAACCAACTATTCTTTTTTGATCAGGTTAAACAAATGGACACCCCCAAAACAACATAATAGTTTGTAAGATTTACTAGAGAAAAATAGTAACTTACCACTATCAAACCTAATATGTTTCTCTGCAGTTCCAATCTCACAATATGTATGATCATTGTGCTGTTTTTTTCTACAATAATCATGATCTTGCAGATTCTCTGAAATTTATAATATTAAGATATAAGTTGGATTTTGTAGAAGGATTAAAAGAAGCTAAACTATGTAATAAAACACATTATCGTGAAATTAAATTGCACTATTATATTTAGGTTTCCAATACACTTACTTGTGAATGGTTTGAGGAATGCCACTGTTGATTTCACTTTGAGAAAATAAAGTCGGATAGGCACCAACCCTAAGACGAACTCTCAAAAGACTTGACGCTATAATTTTTTTCTCAAAGTGTTTCTGGCACACGTGTTGTTAAGTTTCCTCCACATTTAAACTTCCCAATCTTTCACAATTTATAAAATGTAACCACTTCTGGAGTCCTGTCTCACTTTTGGGAAATCTATATAAATTAACGTCCTTTCGTCTACTCGCACAACTCACAACACAATACTGGTCGTACATGTTGCACAAATTATTAGTATAGCTTCTATACTGAGAGGATAATTTACAGAATTTAACCAACGCAAAATTTTACTCGATCAACTTTGAATAGTAATGGCGCCGTGGGAATTACTTTGACAGTTGTCAATTGTAAACAAATTTTTAATGGGTGTCATAGGAAAGAAGTAAGAGGTGAGGGGAGGAGGGCAAATGTCATCTTCATTAGACGCAACCATAGACAAATCACGATGTAAGGCGAAATTTTTTATTATGAAGATAGCCTGCCGTGCGGCAGTCCGATACACAACGGCAACGCAAGCGCACGCACCCTATATATGTTGTATGTATATACCTAAGAACTACATTGTAATTTACCTAAATATACCAAATTCAATACGAAGTCTATTGTGTGATTGCAAATAATCAAGAATAAATGACACGCCAAGGCGTAGACATATTGGCGACCGTGACAGGACAAAATTGGAGCCTTTGGATGGATACCTACTACGTGTTTATCGGAGGTCATACCAAACGGAAGTAAGCCTGTTCCTATTTTTCCTATATTCCATACCTATTTTCCACTTCTATTTGCTGTGTTAAATAAATGCTTACTATTTCAATCACTCGGAAGTATCTAGCTTAACGCGTACTTTCCGTATACTTTGCATTCACTTCACTGCAATATCTACCTACATTTTTATTTCTTAGCCGATAGAAATCGCCCATTTACTTCGTCATACCTATTTCATTAATTGCTGCAAGTCAAGTAACATTAAAATTTGCGCGCCTACTCATAGCTAAATATTTAGTATTATTTACTTGCTTAGTTAGCCGAATACGCTATAATATTAAATATAAAATTAGAAGCCTACATACCTACTCTTAGCTTTGTCTATTATTGTTCGGAACGATTATACAAAATAAAATTCATTAGAAAACAAGTAAGCTGGACAATAATTATTTTATATTTTATTATTCATGTTATTTTCTAACAAATACCTATACCGGTTACACCAATAAATAAATTAGTTTATATATGAAAATAATTATATTTGCAACGTATTCAAACCCTATTTGCCAATAAATTCCAGTGAAATTATCAAGCGCCTGGGGGCCGGGTCTGAGACGCACACGCGCGCAGCGTTAGCTGTGTTCCACGGGTGCCGCTCGTGCGCATCGCGTGCTCGGCGACCGCTGCGGCGCGGGCGCGGCGGCTACGGACAGCTGCGCGGAGTCCCGCGTACGCACCCAGTGCAGTGGGCGAGCTTGGCGGCAGCTGCGTGCTTTGGAATATTGATTGCTGGATAGTATACAGGTTCACTCTTGCTCGGATGTTCGACCCGCGCGGACGTTCGATAAAGCCGCTCTCGTGTTTGCTCTATACGATATAAGTGTATACCATCTGTAAAGTCAAGCCGCGATTCCTTCGTTTCACGGGGCTTCGCGTCCGGTAACATCTGTGCGTCTGAACAAGTTCGTGCCCGGAGTACCTGCTAGCTGGACAGCCATTGTTCGGAGGGTGTGGCGGATTAAAAAGTATGATGTGGTTTAAAAAAAGAAACTCAACAACGTCCACAATAAAAATACGTTATATTTTAAAAAGTAAATTTAAAATTTGGGCTAGGGTAGGTACGTCTGCCCGCCTGGGTTTTGCTAGCGTTCGGTACCGTCCTGTGGTAGCTGCCGACGGGGATCCAAAACCGGTTCAGCGCCGGGCGTCCTCAATCCGGTTTGACGGTTCTAAATGGTTGGGCCGCGCAGAAACGCCGACCATCAAACTGAGGCTCAACGCAACCTCTGTACGGGTACCTCTAAACGGTAACGTTGCACCCTGTAAAATACGTTCACAGGAATTTAAATTATCTGCCTACACCGGTATTGAACCCAAACACCTCACGGACGGCACACGTAAGCAGTTAGTGCGATGTTTGTGTTCACAATACCAGAACGGAGGTTATAAAGCGCTAATAAAATAAGCTGAAGGCCAAAGCAAGGATAATCAGCGAAGTCTAATGATTAATCCATCTCTAATACAACAATATGAAATTCAGCTGATCTCTAATACTATTACAAATATGAACTCAAAATCCCAAGGCAAAACATCTATACTAATCAAATCACACAAGAATAATGATAAAGTGTCGTAATTAAAAGTGATTGAAAGCTACAAGCAAAATATTTGGCGGTTACTTTTTAAATTTAAGTACTTTGTTCAACACTTACCCATTGGGGTGCAAGACAACTATAATACTTACCACTCTAGTTAATGTGGTGGTCTTATGGTGTACGGGAGGTTTCCGTAGACGAATTAAGGTGAAAGCAGTATTCCCAAGACCAATATGCTCACGAGCACGTATGAAGACACAAGGTGAACGTGGCTCGTGAATACGTCTGTCGCAGGAGACGTTTGGACGGGGATTCGTCGGTAGACCCACCGCAGTGGCGCGGGGGCGCGGGGACGCGGCGCGAGCGCATTCAACTAACGGTCTCGCGGATCGCCGAGCGACGCGACGCGGTGGAATGGCATAAATGTTGAATTTAAGGTTGCTTATATATATACTTGTGAAAATTTGGTTAACACTGAAATTTAAGGAATATTAATTATTTTAATATAAAATGGGTAATAAATAAAAAATTTAAAATGTACAACGTTACATTACCCCGCTCGCTACAAAAGGATTTTATTTCCTTAAAATAAAATCCGCACTTAAGATTTAAGTGAGTACTTATCCTTTCAAAAAAAAAACATCTCTCATACTTCACGCTTTCAAACATTTTTTTTTTTTTTTTCGTATGGATTTGTGCTGTTAGCTCATAATTGCTTTTACAGCTTCACCTAACATTGTGGCCGGCACCTATAGCGCTCCAGCCAGAAAACGCAACATTTGTCAACGGCTAAGCTCAAAGACGCTACCTAAAAAGTCTTCAATTAAGCCGTCGCGTCGCTTGGAATAGGCTTAGGGCCGTCTCGATATACTAATGTATCGAAAATCCGGGCCTCGGCCGGGCTCCTTGGACTCGCCGGCGAGTCCTACGTCGACGTGAATTCATAATACAATTGTGATTGCGATTGGGCAGGGACAGTGCTGCCTCGACAGCGACCGTTATGGGATCATTTGGATCTCCCAAAACATGTTTAGGGCGACGACGGAGGGAGATTGCTTCACCGGTTATGGTATAGTTGGCAGCTGCCACAATAAGAGGATTTCTGTGTCGGGTTGCTTTATGAAAGTACTGTTGGACACAGTTTTTCATATACCTGGCTATGGTGAGTAGCCGGAGGTCTTGGTGGAGATCTAAGTTCCGCAAATACCACGGAGCACCGGTGGCTTTACGCATAAATCTATTCTGAATTGTTTGAATTCTATGTATGTTTGAAGGAGACGAGTGCGCGAATACAACACAGGCATAGGTCATAATTGGAAGAATACAGGTTTTTTATAGAGTTACTTTGTTACGCAGAGACATTTTGCTTCTAATCATGGGATAAAGGCGGCCTAGGATAAAAGCCGCTTTGTTTCGGACGCGGGTAATATGATGTTTGAATGTCATACGACTATCGAGAACAACGCCTAGATATGTAACAGTTTTTTCCCAAGGAATTGGGCGGCCGAATAATTGAATTTGGTTTGGAACTCGAGGGCTGCCCCGAGAAAAGAAAATGGCGGCACTTTTATCAGGATTAACTTCAATTCGCCATTTGCGAAACCACTTTCCCAGAGAGTCTGTGGCCTGTTGGAGGTAGATCCTAATACGTCTTCTATTTACATCTGATACATAGAGTGCCGTATCGTCAGCAAAAAGGGCAAGATTAACTCTGGGGTGTTTGGGGATGTCACTAGTATAGAGTGAAAACAGAAGAGGCGAAAGAGCCGAACCTTGAGGGACTCCTGCTCTTAATGAATGGGGAGTGGAAAGCGATCCTTCTACGCGGTACTGGAAGCTTCGTTTTGTAAGAAAGTCCCGTATTATGAGTACGAGCCTGTCTGGCACTCCTAGTTGGAAGAGCTTGTAGATCAAGCCGTCGTGCCAGACTTTGTCGAATGCTTTTGCCACGTCAAAGAATAAAGTCCCGGTACGAATAGGTTTTGGTTTATTTAGGTTTGATAAAACGTGCTCCGTTATGCGGTGAACCTGATGAACGCATGAATGACCGGCTCGGAAGCCAAATTGTTCATCGGGGAGAAGTTTGTGGGCTTCAGCATGGCTGCTAAGACGGTTTAAGAGGACCCGTTCGTAGATTTTACCAAGACTACTAAGAAGACTTATAGGTCTGTAGCTGGTAGGATTAGAGGCAGGTTTGCCTGGTTTTAGAATACCTATCACTATGGCTTTCTTCCATATATCGGGGAAGGAGTGATGTAGCATAAAAACATTGAATATGTTCGCTAGTAAAAGAGTGAAATGGGCCGGGAGATATTTGATGACTTTATTGCTAATGCCATCCGTATCCAGGAGCTTTTCTGTCTTTAAGACCTCTTATGATGGCCTCAATTTCTTCGGGAGATGTTTGAATAAGGGTATCGGATGGTGTCGTAGACGACCAACGCTCTGTTTCCTCGATTACGGTGTCGAAGTGGGTTGGATCTGAAGACTCTTGGCTTGGTGAGCATTGGGACTCTAGAGTGGTAGCCAAGTATTCGGCTTTGTCATCGTCATCGAATGCAGAAGGCATACCGGGTCTTTCAAGGGGTGGCATTCCAGAAGTGGAATCTAGCTTGAGAGATCGGGCCAACTTCCAATAGGCCTGATGTGATGGAGCTATATCAGCAAGGCGGGTTTGCCATTTGTCGTCGCGGATTTCTTTAATTTGCGTTCTAAATTCTCGTCGCAAGGTTTGTAGCCTATGTTAGTTTGCATCCGTAGGGGCCGAGTCGTATGCCCTAGTTGCAGCATTTTTGGCCCTAACTAACATCTTCATGTCTCTAGTAAGTTCCCAGCGACGGTCATTTGCAACTGGGGTCTCTATGGAAGATTTCTCGACTACAGCCTGAAGATAATTAGTGAAGGCCTAAGCTGTCCTATTGGCGTCTTCTAATCTAGAGATAGAATTAGATATCATGTCAAGTTCAGGTGGACTTCTCAAATCAAGAATTGACTTGAGTTTCTTCCAGTTGACAATCCTTTTAATTAATGGGGAGTCGTTTGTTGGATCGCCCAATCGCAAAAGTATTGGACGATGGTCGGAATCTAGTTCGTGTAGCGTTTCTATTGAGCGTAACCTGAGTGTCACGTTCTTTAGAAGAGCTATGTCAAGCACGTCTGGTCTGTAGTTCGGATTTGAGGGGTAACGCGTTGGGTGCATTGGAGCTATAACCTCACAATTTAACACGTCAGTTAACTGCTCTAGTGCTTTACCGTTTGTTGTAGTGGTATGGGAGTTCCAGCGTTGGTGTTTGCAATTAAAATCACCAGCCAGTATGACGGCATTACTAAGGTTAAAAAGCATTTCGATGTCTGTTCTAAGTAGACTTTTGTCTGGGGGAAGGTAAACAGAAGCCACGGTGATAGCTTGATGGCCTGTCATGGCCAAGCGGCACACGGTGGCCTCCATATTCGTCAAGGGTGGTGTGTCTATGGGAATACAGTGAAGGGATCTTTTATAATATATTAACGTACCACCACCTCTAGAAGTCAATCTATCATTTCTTATGACGTTAAAATTTGCAATTTTAGGATCGCGCATGCTGGGTTTAAGGAATGTTTCCTGAACAAGAAATATATCTAGTTGGTGATCTTTAAGAAACTCAGAGATCCCTTCGCGTTGGGATCTGATGCCGTTGGCATTGAAGAATGACAGAGTGAGTGCGCGAGGCTTAGTTCTTTGGGTTGTAGCAGCCATTGGGAATTTTAATTAGAGGCCTTAAAGGCTTGGATGGCGGTAATAAGACCCGCATGTTCCATCGCCACTTTCAGGCGGTCGCTGGGTGCTTTTTCTGTCCGGCGTATCTTTGCTGCTAGTATGCGCAATTCTTCGCAGGTAGTGTAGCGTGCACGTGTCGGCTCGCCAACGAAACTGCAACCCTTCGAACAATGGCTGTCCGGCTAGCAGGTACTGGAGGCTCGTACTTGTCAAGGCGCACAGATGTTACCGAACGCGAGGGTCGTGGCATGAAGGAACCGCGGCTTGATTCACAAATATCGGTATACACTTGTATCGCATTGAGAAAACACGAGAGCGGCTTTGTCGCACGTCCGCGCGGGTCGAACGTTCGAGCAAGAGTGGCGCTTTCAAACAGGCGGCTGTTACTATTATACAGTTAACTGTCGGACCCTGACATTACTAGGGTAACCAATATTGATGATTGCTAACCCGTACTACACTATAAGTTATATTAGATAGAGAAAATGTGACAAGCGACGTAACGTGCTGCTGGTGCTTGCCTGGTCAGAAATAACGCAACGCTACACGGTGGTATGTTTTAAAAACGCCAAGATGACCGGCCATAGGCTCTGCATGGTTTTCTCTAATAACCTGCTCCCGTATCTCTATGGGTACTACTTCTTTCCATGAAAATTCAGGATCTAAATGGTGCTTGTTTTTAGTAAGTCTAAATAATATGTTATTTTTAATAAAAAATTAGGAAAATCTTGAGGTTTCGTGAGACATGACTGATAAATATTCTTATACCAAGAGTCGGACGTGTTTAAGTGACAACCCGAAGTATTTATTGTATTAACCGGAACCGCTCTCGATAACGCGTCGGGAATTACATTGTCTACGCCACGACGATGTTTTATTTCAAAATCGAACGCGGATAACCGAACTCCCCAACGAGCTAACCTTCCGGTAGGATTATTTATAGACAGGAACCATTTTAAAGCACTGTGGTCTGTATAGACAGTGAAACGTTTCCCATTCTCCAAATAACACCTCCAATGCTCCAAGGCTGTCATAACTGCTAAAGTTTCCCGCTCGGTGATACTATAGTTCTTTTCTGCCGCTGACAACGACTTGCTCATATAAGCTACAGGGTGCTCCTTACCATCTATAACTTGGGTCAACATCGCACCCACGCCATAATTACTGGCATCAGTATGCACTTCAAATGGCTTATCGTAGTCAGGACAGGAAAGAACAGGAGCGGAGACCAAACATTATTTGAGCCTTTTAAATGCAGCATCTGCTTCTGGGGACCAGACAAAAGGTGGTCCACCCTTCTTATTGGAAGTCAGCTTATTAAGAGGGCCTGCTATAGTCCTAAAATTGGGTACAAACCGACGGTACCAAGTAGCTGTCCCGAGAAAGCGTTTAATGTCCTTACGGCACGTAGGAGTTGGGTAATTAAGGATAGCCTCAACTTTTTCCGGGTCAGTACGAAGTCCGCTACTGTCAACCACATAACCTAAATATTTAAGTTGACTACGAAAGAAATTACATTTTTCCAAATTTATTATCAGGTTGGCCTGCTTCAACTTCGCCAGTACGCGCAAAAGGAGAGATACATGCGTATTAAAATCACTATCAATAATGATGATATCATCGAGATACGCGAAAACTTTTAAATCGAACTCCCTAAACAGTAGGTCGACTAATCTTTGCTGAGTGGCAGAAGCATTTGTTAGACCGAACGCGGTACGCTTAAAACGAAATGTGCCACGAGTTGGTACGTAGAATGCTGTTTTGTCGCGGTCTTTTGGAGCGATTGGTATCTGCCAGAACGCCTTAGAAAGATCGATAGTAGACAAGTAGCGAGCATCGCGAAGGTTGTCCAAAATTTCCGAGACATAGGGCAAGTTGTACGCGTCACGTTTTGTCACCGAATTCAACTTGCAACTGTCGAGGCAAAAACGGAGTTCGCCATTCTTCTTTTTAACAATAAGGACTGGGGATGACCAGGCGCTTTCGCAAGGTTCGACTACGTCTAATTGTAACATCTCGTCTACTTGTTCGCTAAGGATACGTTGCTTTTCAGGAGACATCCGATAATAACGTTGACGGATAGGTTGAGCATCTCCAGTGTCAATACGATGAGTGATCAACCCAAACCCTTAGACTCAGTTGATATGTCCTTAAATTGATTAATAATGTTGTCGGCTACTGATCTTTCTGAACTATTTAATTGATCGTATGGTTGTATAAAAGAAGTATATTCGGTATCAAGGCTAGCATTTAGCATTTAGCAGACGAATTAAGGTGAAAGCAGTATTCCCAAGACCAATATGCTCACGAGCACGTATGAAGACACAAGGTGAACGTGGCTCGTGAATACGTCTGTCGAAGGAGACGTTTGGACGGGGACTCGTCGGTAGACCCACTGCAGTGGCGCGGGGGCGCGGGGACGCGGCGCGAGCGCATTCAACTAACGGTCTCGCGGATCGCCGAGCGACGCGACGCGTTGGAATGGCATAAATGTTGAATTTAAGGTTGCTTATATATATACTTGTGAAAATTTGGTTAACACTGAAATTTAAGGAATATTAATTATTTTAATATAAAATGGGTAATAAATAAAAAATTTAAAATGTACAACGTTACAAGGGTGCTGCCTCGTCGGCGAGCCGACACGTGCACGCCACCACTACCTGCCTACGAGACTCGGGCCTTTGTCTGCACTCTAACTGGACGGTGATAAACAACATCTGGTGTATATCATCGGAGTTGTTTCTTTTACTATCTTTTGTTTTTGTTTCTGTTTTTGATTACTTATATTGTTCGTTTACATTACCTGTTCTTGTTACCGATTTTATTGCAAAATATCCAAGCAAACATTCACCACGACCTAGCAGAATAGGTTAAATGGAAGCAATTACCGGGGCACTTCTCGCCTTCCTAGGCGAGAAGTACCCCGATATTCTAAAAGCCTTCCAAGCTACTCTTCCTTCTCCTACCCACCCCACTAATACCGAGAGGCATTCCTTGCCTATTCGAGACCGCTCTCCGATCTTAAAACCAAATTCTGTAGCTTACGCAATTGTTCTCGCGACCTCTCATATTGCTGAGACCAACGCCCAATCCTCAACCTGTACCAACGTCAATCCTACAATTGACTCACACAATCCTCCCGATTAAGGGAAAGAAACTAGCGCCTCGTCCTACTCCTACAAAGACGGCGCCGATTATCCATAGAGAACAATGTCCAACTACTTCTCCGCTGACACCCAACCCAACGGCGGAAATGGACATAGATCCTAAAGTAATATCTGCGTGGCAAAATTTGTCTATGCGTTTAAACGAAAAACGCATTAATTACACTCGAGCTTCAAATACAGCCATAGGTATAAGAATTACGGTCCCCACGCCCGCCGATCACAGGGCCTTAACTACTCTTCTGAGGAATGAAGGCATAGGCTACCACACCTACGCCCTCGAAGAAGAACGTGCACTCAGAATTGTCATCAGAGGAGTTCCCAAAGAACTCTCTGCCGATGTTGTCAGCGAGGATCTGGCAAGTCAAAATCTCCCTGTGCGTGAAGTACATAGGATGTACAATGGGCGTACAAAAACCCCCTACGACATGGTTCTAGTCATTTTAGATCGAACCCCTGATGGAAAGAAAATCTTTAACATCAGAACGATCGCCCATCTGTCCGGTGTTATAGTAGTGACACCTTACAAAAATAAAAAGCCCTCCCAGTGTCATCGGTGCCAGCTCTATGGTCACTCGGCCAGAAATTGTTTCGCCCGTCCGCGTTGCGCTAAGTGTCGTGATGATCATCATACAACAGACTGCTCACGTAATCCGGAATCTACTGATCCACCTGGATGTGTTCTCTGTGGTGCGAATGGTCACACCGCAAATTACGGGGGCTGCCCAAAAGCTCCACACCAAACTAAGAAACGGGCGGTAAGCCGCCAAATCGTCCCAACTCAAAATATTAACACTACCGAACGTCCACTCGAAACTACCAATATCACATCAGCGGTCGCTACAGCCACAAAAGTCACTGTCAACACGTCACTGTACCACAAAAATAACACACACAGTAACACAGCCAAACCCAAAGACCAAACCGGTACTATCCCTAAACAAAATACTGTATCCGTTCGGTCATATCTACCCCAAGAGAGGAGCATACCTATCCCTGAAACCAAACGTATAGCCGAAAATGACATCGCGGCTGATTTCGCTCTGGTGAGCGACTTTATCAACATGATAAATATCGAAGAGATGCGTATACTTGCAGCAAAGCTACGCTGGACAGATAATACCCCCAGCGACCGCCTCAAAGTGGCGATGGAATATGCGGGTCTTATTATCGCCACCCAAGCCTTTAAGGCCTCTAATTAAAGATCCCAAATGGCTGCCACAACCCAAAGAACCAAGCCTCGCGCACTCAGCCTCGCATTTTTCAATGCCAATGGTATCAGATCCCAACGCGAAGTGATTTCTGAGTTTCTCAAAGATCACCAACTAGATATATTTCTAGTTCAAGAAACGTTCCTTAAACCCAGCATGCGCGATCCTAAAATTGCAAATTTTAATGTCATTAGAAATGATAGATTAACTTCTAGAGGTGGTGGTACGTTAGTATATTATAGAAGATCTCTTCACTGTATTCCCATAGACACACCACCCTTGACCAATATAGAGGCCACCGTGTGCAGCATCGCCATGACAGGCCATCAAGCAATTACCGTGGCTTCTGTCTACCTTCCCCCAGACAAAAGTTTACTTAGAAGCGACATCGAAATCCTTCTTAATCTTGGAAACGCCGTCATATTAGCTGGTGATTTTAATTGCAAACACCAACGCAGAAATCTCCCATACCACTACAACTAACGGGAAAGTACTAGAACTGTTAACTGACATGTTAAATTTTGAAGTTATCGCCCCAATGCACCCAACGCGTTATCCCTCTAATCCTAACTTCAGACCAGACGTGCTTGATATAGCGCTTCTAAAGAACGTGACACTCAGATTACGCTCAATAGAAACGTTACACGAACTTGACTCGGACCACCGTCCAGTGCTTTTGCGATTGGGCGATCCAACAAATGACTCCCCACAACAAAAGGGGTTGTTAACTGGAAGAAACTCAAGTCAATCCTTGAATTGAAAAGTCCACCTGAGCTAGATAACATACCCAATCCTATCTCTAGCTTAGAAATCGCCAATAGGACAGCTCAGGCCTTCACTAATTATCTTCAGTCTGTAGTTGAAAAATCATCTAGTGAGACCCCAGTAGCAAACGACCGCCGCTGGGAACTCACTAGAGACATGATGGAGCAAGTCAGGACCAAAAATGCTGCAACTAGGGCTTACGACTCGGCCCCTACGGACGCAAACAAACATAGGCTACAAACTTTGCGAAGAGAATTCAGAACTCGTATAAAAGAAATCCGCGACGAGAAATGGCTAACCCGACTTGCCGACATATCTCCATCACATCAGGCCTATTGGAAACTGGCCCGATTCCTCAAGCTAGACTCCACTTCTGGAATGCCACCTCTTGAAAGACCTGGTATGCCTTCAGCATTCGATGACGATGACAAAGCCGAATACTTGGCTACCACTCTAGAGTCCCAATGTTCGCCAAGTCACGAGGGTACAGATCCAACTCACTTCGACACCGTAATCAAGGAAACAGAGCGTAGGTCGTCTATGACACCATCCGATACCCTTACTCAAACATCTACCGAAGAAATTGACGCCATCATAAGAGGTCTTAAAGATAGAAAAGCTCCTGGATACGATGGCATTAGCAATAAAGTCATCAAATTTCTCCCGGCCCATTTCACTCTTTTACTAGCGAATATATTCAATGTATTTATTTTACACCACTCCTTCCCCGATATATGGAAGAAAGCCATAGTGATAGGTATTCTAAAACCAGGCAAATCTGCCTCAAATCCTATCAGCTACAGACCTATAAGTCTTCTTAGTAGTCTTGGCAAAATCTACGAACGTGTTCAGGATCAATATATCTTGTATATAATGTAAATAGTCATAATTAGTTATTATTATTATCGTATTTTGTGTACATTTATTAGCGAACGTCAAGGATTGGCCGAATCATCGCGGCCGTCGCCTCGCCGCCCGCACACCTCTGCATCAAGGCTCCCCGGCGAGATCCGCGGCGTCCGGCGCGCGCTCTGATTGGCCGAGCGCGCACTCGTCCCATGGCTGACCCCGAGCTGCGCGAGCGCGCCCGAGACGCCCGGAAATGAAATATAAGAAACGCCCTGGGCCGCCGAAAATCAGTTCACTCCGAGATCGCTTCAGCAACAAAGAAGAAAAAGTCAAGCAAGAAAAGCGGGAATCCTGAAGAACGGGAATTCTGAAGAACGGGAATCCTGGAAGAACGGGAACTCGTTAAGAAAGAAGAACGGGACTGCAAGGCGTCATATAGTATATATTTCGACGTCAAAAGTATATGTAACCTGGTCCGAGCAATATATGCAACTTTACCGATCTGGTCATTGAGTTTCTTCAATCTGCAATCCAAGCATCCCCCACAGAACGGGTCCTCTTAAACCGTCTTAGCAGCCATGCTGAAGCCCACAAACTTCTCCCCGATGAACAATTTGGCTTTCGAGCCGGTCATTCATGCGTTCATCAGGTTCACCGCATAACGGAGCACGTTTTATCAAACCTAAATAAACCAAAACCTATTCGTATCGGGGCTTTATTCTTTGACGTGGCAAAAGCATTCGACAAAGTCTGGCACGACGGCTTGATCTACAAGCTCTTCCAACAAGGAGTGCCAGACAGGCTCGTACTCATAATACGAGACTTTCTTACAAATCGAAGCTTCCAGTACCGCGTAGAAGGATCGCTTTTCAGTTACCATTTCCTGAAAGCAGGTGTACCTCAAGGTTGGGGTGCGAAGTCAGGAAACCTCCACGTGGTGCACCCTGGGCAACGTCGGTCACGTTGACCGACGGCGGATATCCTGACAAAAGGTGGTTGATGGTTGTCGCTTGCTGCGGTGGCCTTCAAACAGAAGTCTGTGCTCATCTATCGAGCTACTCCCGGGTTCTGTCTCGGGGGTGTCGACGGGCTCGGTGTGCGCTCACCCCGCCGCCGAGCGGGCAGTAGGGGGGAAGTTCTCTCTTGCTGCAACCGTCGTATATCGTAACCCGGTCAAAGGAGGTCTGTGGTCATGTCTCGCGCTCCGACCGGACCGAGGGTCTTGGCTTAACCGCCTGGGCCGCGAGGGAGAAATCCTCTATAAAAAGTTACCCCGAATCCCAAGCGGCGGCGCACCGCGAGGGGATGCATGGCCGATGGGTAGTTCGGTCGCTAGTGCGAACCCCGGCGGGGAACGTGCTGGACCCCGTGCAGTATATGCTTACCCAGCTACAGGGGGCTCTGGCTGGGTGGACCGAATATTTCCCCCATACTCGTGGGACTCAATATGAAAAAATATATAAACCCAAATATTTTAGATGGTGCGGAGAAGTTGTCTCTCCCGGAGGCCGATAGTGACCCTGGGAAGACTGATAACGCTGGGTGTAAGCCCAAAGAGATGATTGGCAAGGCCGCTTCAACTTTCTTGGCTCCCGCGGCCAAGGAAGGGACGAGCGGCGTAATTACAAGATCCAAGAGGGCCTTAAGAGCTCAACAGCTGGACGCATCTGCAAGCGACAGTGATGTTGAAAACGGCGCCAAAAATGCTTGCTCGTTCGGCAAGTCCGGCTGTGGTGTCTGACGAAGACACCACGCCGATGGAAGAAACTGGTGACCGTGACTGGCGCTTGCAGATGTCAGACATCATCGGGGCCATAGCAAAAAAAGTCTGGGAATATTAAAGGGACGGAGAAGCGGAGGCTTAACCTCGCAGCAAAGGAGTTGTTGGAGAGGGCGCAGGAGTCAGCCTCCGCAGAAGTGGTCAGGTTGGAGGCCGAAAAGGTGGCGATGGCCCAGGAAATCGCCGTTCTTAAGGCCTCCCTTGCATCCCAACAGCGGACCTTGGAGGAGATGATGGCGACTGTCCAAGCGATACAAGGACAGTCGCAGCCGGCGGCCCAAACTGGAGCCGTTACTGGAGAGGAGGACCGCCTCGAGAGGTTCGAGCGCCGTTTTTTAAACATCCTAGACGCGCGCTTGAGCGACATTTACTCGAGGCTTCCTCCAGAGCCCATCATGCGGCCTCCATTGGCCGCCGATAGGGCTAAAGCTCTGGCAACGCCTGCCGTTGCTGGGCCATCAAAGGCCCCTCCAGCCGCCGCCGGTCTAACGCCTACTCCGAAGGGAAAGGGGCCGGGCAAGGGAAAGAGTAATGCCCAGCCCGCCCCTGTTGAAGCTCCCCGTCCCCTACTTGCGCCTGTCGTAGTTGCTGGGCTGGTGGCAGCTTCAACATCTGTGGCGTCCCCAAATCCTCCTCAACAAAAATCACGAAGAGGGGGAAAACGGGGAAAAGCTAATAAAAGGAGGAGCACTCCCGCTGCTCTAATGCCCAGAGAGCCGCGGCCACTACCCCCCGCCCCTGTATCGATGGAAGAGGGGTGGAACGTTGTGGCTAAAAAAGGGAAGAAGAATCCCCAGCCCAATCCGAGTGTTGTGGCGTCCGCTCCACCGCAGCCGCGTCGGCCAGAACCACGGATCCACCTGCCCCGCAAGGCCCGCCGTCTCGCTGACGGTGACGCCAGAGGGATTGGCGCGGGGCGTCACTTACGCCCAAGTCCTGCGGGAGATACAACGACGTGTGGACTTGACTGGTCTCGGCATTGCTGAGACGCGGGCGCGTCTAATGGCGACGGGTGGGTACCTATATGAGGTACCCGGCCCGGAGTCCGAGGCGAGGGCCGATTCCCTCGCTGATAAAGTGAGGGAGGTGTTCCGCGGAATAGAACTGGCGGGTGACGTTCGCGTTTCCCGCCCCTTCAAGTCCGCGGAGATGCGAGTGTCCGGGTTAGATGCTTCGGCTGACCCGGAGATGGTCGCAGCGGCCCTCGCAAGAGCTGGGGATTCTTTGCCAGAGAATTTTAAGGTCGGGGAGATCCGCCCTGACCGGTCGGGCCTTGGTGCGGCGTGGGTGCGGTGTCCCGCCAAGGTCGCCGACAAAATTTTAAAGTCGGCCCGAGTCCTGATCGGCTGGGTGGCGGCGCGTGTCCAGCTCCTTGAGCCGAGGCCCATGCGGTGCTACCGTTGTCTGCACAGAGGACATGTGCGGATGCGGTGCACCGATGAGTGTGACCGCAGCGAACTTTGCTATCGCTGCGGCATTGTGGGCCACAAGGCCAAGGGGTGCTCCGCGGAGCCGCACTGCGTAGTTTGCGCAGGTGTCACACGGCCCAACACACGTTGGAGGAGTGCCCAGCCTGGGACGAAGAGCGCAGCGCTCTCAGAGCAGTCGTCGGAGGAGACCTCTCGCTGCCGGCCGTGGTGTCGTCCATGGTCGCCAGCCGGAGGTCCTGGCGTGCGGTGGCCCACTTCTGCGAGAGCGTCATCTCGCAGAAGGAGAGTGCCGAGAGGGATCGGGAACGAAATGATCCCTCCCGCCGCCAGAGAAGACGTAGGAGGCGCCGGGTGGACGACTGACCGACGTCTCCCGCCCTGTGGAACGGGGGCGTTTGAATTCCACCACGGTAACCCCTGCCTGTCGTACGAGGCGACTAATTGGGGCCATCGGGGGTCGCGGGCTCGCAGCGGGGGGCTGTCAGCCCGAATCGATGCACTCCCAGTTTCGGAGCATCGTGCGACCCCGAGATGGACGGCAGCGCGTGTGGTAAGGCCTCGTTCGCTGTCGTTGTTCGGTGCGCGGGGGCTCCTAAGCCCTCCCATGGAGATGGGCTGCTACGCAGCACCGCGCAGGGGCGGTTCCGGCAGCAATTCTAGCACTCCTTAGAATACCCCGGGATCGCTCCGTAAGCGCCGAAGAAGGCCACCGCGGGGTTTTAGCTGGTAGTGTCGGGTGGGGTGTACATAGGGGGTAGGGACTCGGCCCAGCGGCTGCCCGGATAGCCATCATCCGGGCGAGGGGGATGCTGGGTCGTAAGACCGGCTAGTCCAGCATAACCGTTTTATTCTTATTCCGCTTCCCCCCGGAGCGGGCGGTAGTAATAAAACGCTTTCCCCGCGACAACAAAAAAAAAAAAAAAAAAGGTGTACCTCAAGGTTCCGCTTTATCGCCACTTCTGTTTTCACTCTATACTAGTGACATCCCCAAACACCCCAAAGTTAATCTTGCTCTTTTTGCTGACGATACAGCACTATACGTATCAGACCTTAACAGAAGACTTATTAGGATTTACCTCCAACAGGCCACAAATTCTCTAGGAAAATGGTTTCGCAAATGGCGAATTGACGTTAATCCTGAGAAAAGTGCCGCCATTTTCTTTTCTCGGGGCAGCCCTCGAGTTCCAAACGAAATCCGACTATTCAACCGCCCAATTCCTTGGGAAAAAACTGTTAGGTATCTAGGCGTTGTTCTCGATAGTCGTACGACATTCAAAGATCACATAACCCGCGTCCGAAACAAAGCGGCTTTTATTCTTGGCCGGCTTTATCCCATGATTAGAAGTAAATTGTCTCTGCGTAACAAAGTGACTCTATATAAAACCTGTATTCTTCCAATTATGACCTATGCCTGTGTTGTATTCGCGCACTCGTCTCCTTCTAACATACATAGAATTCAAACAATTCAGAATAGATTTATGCGTAAAGCCACCGGTGCTCCGTGGTATTTGCGGAACTTAGATCTCCACCAAGACCTCCGGCTACTCACCATAGCCAGGTATATGAAAAACTGTGTCCAACAGTACTTTCATAAAACAACCCGACACAGAAATCCTCTTATTGTGGCAGCTGCCAACTATACCAAAACCGGTGAAGCAATCTCCCTCCGTCGTGGCCCTAAACATGTTTTGGGAGATCCAAACGATCCCATCACGGTCGCTGTCGAGGCAGCACTGTCCCTGCCCAATCGCAATCATAATCATACTCTGAATGTACGTCGACGTAGGACTCGCCGGCGAGTCCAAGGATCCCGGCCCGGGCTCAGATACTCGATACACTAATGTATCGAGAGGCCCTGTAACTATTCCAAGCGACGCGACGGCTTAATCAAAGGTCTTATAGAAGGCGTCTTTGAGCTAGCCGTTGACAAAAATTGCTTCTTCGGGCTGGAGCGCCATTAGCGCCGGCCACAATGTTCGGTGAAGCTGTAAAAGCAAGTGTAAGCTAACAGCACAAATCCATACGAAAAAAAAAAGTATACAGGTTGATTTATTTATATAAAACTTATCTAACTCATTGTTTGCCTACATCACAATGGCAGAAAGCGACCAAACAAAAAGGCCTAAAAGTCCTATTCCGTTAATAACTGTAGATTCGGGTAAGACCGATATAAAGGAACATTTAAAGACGTTAGTTAGAAAACGTGCTGGGTTTAGAAGTCGCCTAACTATTTTTAAAAACTAATTTCAAAAGTACCAAACAGGCGATAACTCAAAGGTTACTAGTTTAGAGACAAGAGAAATATCTTTGAGATTGTCGCAGTTACAAGAATTAATGTCAAAATTTGACCGAACACAAACTGAAATCGGAACTTAGATGATCAGATTTTAGAACGAGAGTTTACTGAGAATGAGTTTTATACACAAATTGCATTAGCTCAGGAGTTAAACGATTTGTTTTCGGAAAAAATTAAAGAACATAATGCTTCTGAAGGGTCGTTAAAATCTAGTTGTCACCATAATAATTTGACAAATCTACCGTGAGACCGTTAAAAACTTGGGAGTAATATTGGATCGCAACTTGTCTTGGGGACCACAAATTGCAGTTATGAGTCGTAAGTTGTTTGCATCTGCGGCAACTTTAAAGAGACTTCGTAATTTCTTGCCCACTGCCACCAAAATTGCGCTTGCACAGGTTTTACTTCTCCTCGTGCTTGAATACGCGGATATCTGCTACCTGGACCTAAACCAAGTTCAACTTGATAAGCTTGAGCGCCTCCAAAATTTCTGCATAATATTTATATTTGGTCTGCGCAAATATGATCACATCTAGGAATTTCGCTCTAAGCTCAAGTGGCTCCCTATTCGTCTTCGCCGGAATACTCATATTTTATTTCTTCTTTATAACATTTTGTTCAATCCGATATATCCCAACTAACTTAAGTACATTTCAACTTTCTCCATAACTCTCATTCTTTAAATTTAAGATCGTCAGAAAATTTGACTCTTAAGACTCCACTGCACTGCAGTGGTTTCTTTGACAGTTCGTTTACCGTCCAGGCTGTTCGCCTGTAGAATTCCTTGCCGCAATTTGTACGTAAAGCGCCATCATTGAATATTTTTCTTATTTTCCTCGAATCCGTGTTTTCACACCATCGTGCTAGGAGATTTTAACGCCAAATTAGGTAGGCACCTAGAAAGCGAGGATTATGTGGGCACGTTTGGGTTAGGTGAGAGAAACTCAAGTGGAGATGCATTAGCTAATTACCTTGAACAACACAATTTATCTGTATATATAAAAGAAGAAGCTGACTGACTGACTGACTGACTGACTGACTGACTGACTGACTGATCGATCAACGCACAGCCTAAACGGCTGGGGTTAGAGAGTTGAAATTTTGACAGTAGATACCTTTTATCACGTAGGCATCCACTGAGGAAGGGTTTTTGGAAATACCACCCCTAAGAGGGTAAAATAGGGGATGAAAGTTTGTATGAAAATCCGTCATTTTTTAAGTTAAATTCATGAAAATTTGTATTTGGCATTTTAGTTAAAAATAAAAAATATATGTTTCAGGATTTTTGGAAATTTCGCCCCTAAGGGGGTAAAATAGGGAATGAAAGTTTGTATGAAAATCCTTCATTTTTAAGTTAAACGCATGAATATTGGTATTTTGTATTGTATACTTTTTCTCCCAAACATGACCTCCACGCGAGCGGAGCCGCGAGCAACAACTATTATTTATAAACCATAGAAACGAAAAGACTTCTCGGTCCAGATGACGTTCAACCACCACATAAAATGGTATGCAATTTAAAACTCAGTTAATAAGTGCTTAGCAGCAGCTATAGCCTAGTATGCTATGAATACGTTTTTCCACAAGAAACAACAGAGGCTTTGGACTTGGAGAAACCCAGATGGAAAGACGAAAAATCAGATAGATTACATCCTGAGTTCTAAACGGTATATATTCGAAGATGTAGACGTCATCAACGCAGTGAGTGCAGGAAGTGACCATCGAATCTTGCGAGCCAGATTGGCCATCAACCTAAGACTCGAAAGGCGAAAACTGGTCGAAACTATGCGACAACCTGATGTCAACAAATACACCGAGCTGCAAAAAGAATTATACCAGGAAGCAATAGCTCAGAAACTTTCAGCGGAAGAGAACTGGGATGTACAGGCTATAAATGACCAATTAGTTAAAGCTATCCATGAAACTGTAAAGGAATTAAGACCAAAGAATACCTATGTCCCAAGCCTAGTATCTCAAGAGCTCAGTCAAGTATTGGAAGAACGCACAAAAACTCTGGCGGGGCCAGATAGCAAGAACACTAACAAAATAAACACCAAAATTAGACACCTGCTTCGGAAAATACTTAGACAAAGAAAACACAAAATAATTCTCGATACCATAGAAAAACACAAAGGGCCTAAAGTATTTAGGAAGCAGCTGAAAAGAGGGAATCAGCAGATTCATAGGCTTAAAACAGAAGAAGGAGTCCTAACAACAGACCGAGAAAAAATATTGGAAGTTGTTCAAAACTATTACTCCAAGTACAAATCTCAACAACAGCATACAAGGCTTAAAGACCATAGAGCACCACTGGCTAAGCACCTCACTGAAGATCTGCCAGAGATTAGCCTATATGAAATCAAGCGTGTGTTAGATTTATTGAATTTAAAACAACTGAATTGATGAATATTTGTGAATTATTAACTACCTTCGTCATTTAAAGTATAAAAGCAAATTGAATTATTAAGAAATAATTGTATTTAGAGTACTAATTCGTTTATAAAGTATACTTTAATTCATTTTAGGATTAATCATAATGTTTGTATGGTGTTCTATTTACAAATAACATGTAGATAAAGATTTATGTAAAACTGACTTGTTTGCCCCACTGTATAAAAAGCTAGAAACATCGGTATAGAGATTAGTTATTGTTGTATGGTGATAACAGGCGGAAGTTCTGAAAGTTATTACTTTAATACCCTGTAAGCTTTGAAAATACTTGTGAACCGAATATGTGTTGCTACTGGAGTAATTAAGCTAAGTATTATTTGATATTTATACATTTGTGTGTTTATGAATTGTATGTTATGATTTGAGATGTAATATCATAGCAGGAGTTTCTTCCCTACTTCTTCTCCTGTTATTAGGCTTTCCGAAGTAGGGGGTAAATATTTAAAAGATCGTTGTGGCATTAATCATTAAAAGATATTGCCTTTGATATATATTGTTTTATTGCTCTAAGAATATATGGCTATTCATATGATATATCCTATAATTAGTCTAATCCAATTGTGGAAAATATGATAAATGAAAGTATTCCAAAAGATAATTAAAACACTTCGAATATATATTTTTACATTATAGATTATTAAAGAACATAATGATGATATATCATTATATATTTGTTTATATTCAGTTAAATAAAGGCCATCTATAAATATAATCAATCACCTATGATTTAGATTAATTGTTCATTTTAAAGAAAGTCATTATTTTTCTAACATCAGAAGTTGGATAGAATCGACACCCACTATTATGAATAATATTAACACACGATATTTTAACAGGAATGTGGCTGCGAAGATATTTAAGTACCCACGGAACTGAATAATGTAAGGCATCGACGATTACTGAAAAAAATCATGACTCATGCTGTTGTTATGCTGCGCCGCTATTGAAGTAAGACCATGTCATGCTATGGGATATATTTTTCATTTGGTGAGTCGCTTCTGATTTTAAATTTACAGCACGATTTTTAGTTTGATCATTTTGCTAAAATAAACATTTAATGATTATTTGTTTAGATTTCTGGAGTTAAAACTGATAATGGACAATTATTAACTTTGATTATTCTCCTAAACTAAATAATTGAGTTGAGAATACGAGAGTTAGTTTTCTACGTCATTGAATATCTCTTATGTTATTTCGAAAAGTGTTTCTTTTGTAATTTAATGATTTCAATTTTAAAGCTTATGTTTGCCAGTATTCATGAACAATCGAGAAATTTCTAAAATAATAGTTTTTGCAAAAGAAAAAAAAAGGTGAAAATTATGTGTAATCAATTGTCACATAGGTCTTATTTAATCATTATTTCGTAGATTGAAATATTTACATAACTGACCACTATAGCTGTAAAGTATTTACACAGGTCAGCTAATTTATTTTAATTTCTGGAATAAACTGATGGTGATCGAGATTTTGCTTTTACGCGATATTATATGATGCAAAATATTATTGTAGAAATTTTGTGATACGTCTAAAATCATTCTAAAGTTCACATTGTGGAGAATCATCATTTGCAACTACCCCTAGTTGATACCGAAAGATTATTATGTTTTATCCCTTGGTAAATATTATATATTTGTATATTATACTTCTGCTTCGTCCTCGAGATTAGCATAGAACACATGTAGTATCGCGTAGTCTTACGCCGATGTTGCACTTTATTTTAGCATTTTTTTTTTTGTTGGCCACACCCGATATCTCGATATACCTTCATTCGTGTTTTAGTGCTTCGCCGTATTGCACATTACGTCTGAATTATTATCGTTATTGTATAGTGTATTAGTGTAATTATGTCTAAGAGAAGATGAGATGATGGAGATTACTCTTGACTGGAACGGAAAATACAAAAAATAGGAAGAAAATTGTATTAAGCAAAGAGTACGTAGTCATATTATGTCGCGCGCCGGCGCGCATACAGCCATAGTCCCTGTTCTCCGAGGCGATCGGCATCAAGGAACAATATGGTTAGTACCTAATTTTTACGATGCACAAAGATATTGCGGACAGTTAGTCACGGCTGTCTCTTATCGATAAATGGTTTGCGAACAGTTTATTATACCACACCTGTGTATAAATTGCGACTGTTTCTTACCATTATGCTATCTATTTAAATGTAAATCAGTGGCTTATAAAATGAATGATTATAACCTGCTGCTGTTACATTCTGTTACCCGGGTTTGCGTGCTACCCTTAGCGGTTGTCACTACCCATAAATTAGCTTTGCGAACAGTATTATGCTACTGTTTCTTGGCTATTATATGTAACAAACAGTATTACCAATGCTCTTAAGAAAAGCCGAATGCTTCGACATTTGCACAAGCGCGGGCGGCGACACAATGGCGCCAGACGGCCGGGCGTTCGAGGCGTTCCATCCAGTCACAGGTGGGCCTGGCTAACTCAGTCGGTAGAAAATGAGACTCTTAATCTCAGGGTCGTGGTTTCATGCCCAATCTTGGGCGTCACCACCATAATCGCTCTGAAGAACGTTGGATCGTTATCAAAGTAGACGATACCATTCTAGAAGTTCTAGACATCGAACCTAGTCAAGAAATGTCGGGCTAAGTAATTCAGAACGAATTGGCTATCAAGTTAGAGAATGTAATGGCTAACCAAAGAAAATCTATTTTCTGTTTGGCCAGGGTCTAGCAGAGACTTTAAAAATGGCTATAGCTGTTATTAAGTCAACGCCGTACTTGGAAGCTACCCAGGCTGCAGCAGTGAAACCACTGATAAATAAAAAGTAATCGGCCAATATTATTGACAGCCTCCATCGCACAGCGGACGAGTAGCCAGCTGGGAAACGACGAGACATCGTAAGTTCGATACTCATACCCGAGACAAATGTTTGTGTGACAGACATAAATTTGTTTCGGATCTGGGTGCTGTGGGACCGTAGTCCCTCCTATTTATTGATACCCATGATACTGGTTTGACCTAGTGCAGGGTCAGTATAGATAATGTGTAACTGTAAGGTGTATTTATATACTTAATAGTGACGAAAGAGCTTGCAGCAATAAGGTATCACCAGTGGACCTTCTTGAAGCAGTCAACCGCTTCATCCACAACGCACTGTAAGATGAAGTTTGCACGGCCGGTTAGATCGGACTAAATCCCGAGAGGTCACTTTGTAGAGGATTTAAACAAATTACTTTTGTTGTCTTATTTCAAAAGGCAAACCTTGTACTGATCTATTCTTGTCCGGTATTTTCCTGATTTATAAGTGAAATGGAAAAACGAGCTTTATAAATTTAAATAAGTTCATTGACAGGATTTATGAACTGCGTTAAAAACACTGACAAAAGTACATCAGATTCAAATTCGAGCAGGAACTTTATGAGTTCAATGTTTTACCATTTGTCTTGAGTACTGCGCAATATAGTGTCACTATAATAAAATCATGAAACCGATGGTACGCCTACTTCGATCCGTAGGCTTAGTGTCAATTGTATATCTGATGATTTTTTATTAAGTGGTCAATCTTACTAAGAGTGTACCTATGTACAATTCAAACATGACCATTCCATTACTCACAGCTCATGAGTTTTTTGTAAACCATGAAAAGAGCTGTTTGATTACCAAAAGCACTTGTAGCTTTCTTGGCAATATTATAAAATTTTATTAGAAAATATTTGAAGTTATACTAGAAATTATTAAATTTCCTAAGATACGCTATTATAAGATACGCGAATTCGCCAGTTTAGCTGAGTGGCTAGTCAGTTTGGCCAGCTTTTGATTATTGTAGGCTTTTTACTAAAAGCTTTGAGCGTTTAAAACATTAAAATTTAAGAAAAGATAATTATTAGTATAATTATATGATAAATTCAGGTTTCTGAACATTTGATTTGAAACGGTGGGATTACGCTATTGGTCACTTAGTAAGTAGAATAAAATAGGATTAGTATGACCTAAAAAAATTCTCAGATCCCTCAACAATGGGGTGGGGTAAAGCATGCGGGAACCAGGTGGATAGCGGGCAGTGGTACGACGAAGAAATTAAAGAACATATTATTCATTTAGATATGTAAGCTGTTTATAACGGTTAAAAAATATACATATTACGTACTTGCGCACTCACTCCTGTGATCCCCGAAGGGGTAGCCAGAGGTGTACAAACACAGTACACACACATTTTGCCAAGATTATTGCCGTCCTATGATGTGATAGGGGGCGGGCCTATAGCCACACACAGTCACAATTCAAAATTGCGGACTGATACTGAGTATTTCGTGATAGGAAAACCCAATACCACTTTGCCCGACCCTAGGATCGAACCTGAGACCTCAGCACAGCACTCGTATCGCGTACGCAATTACAGCTGCGACACCCGGGTAGGCTTAAAATGCTGAGGTTTAAAAATATTCGCAAAGCATTTAGCTAACCGCCAAATACTTCTTCGTATAGACAATACAACTGCCATATCTTATATTAATAATGAATGAATGGGTGGAATTCAATTTCCACATCTAACGGAAATTGCAAAAATATGGAGGCAGTGTGAAGCTTGTAAATTACATATATAAGCTGGATATATACAATCTGCAAATAGTATGTATAAAACAATAAATAAATCGGCGGATGCCAAGTTTAGGCCAGTGCATTCAGATATAGAGTGGCAACTATCAGAGGCATATCAAGCTATTGTGTCAAAGTTGATACACCTAATGACATGTTCCCATGTAGAACAAATACCTAATGCAAAAAATATGTCTACTGGCAGAGACTCGGGTGCCTTTGCCATTAACTCAGTCACTTTACCCTGGTATATATGTATTTTTTATGCCTGTCCGCCGTTTTCAATAATATTAAACCATTGAGATAGATAATTTCTGATAGGGCTCAAGGTATTTTGGTAGTACCCTTTATGGCTTACTCAATCGTAGTATGCGATAAAAAAAAAATAGATATATATATTAACTGCGCCGATCATTTTTAAGCCAAATGAAAGCCCAATAAGGTTTTAGTCATTCAGCAATTGCTAGATTCACACTAAAAAGATACCCTTAGGAATCTTACCTGGTTAGCGTTCCGTTGAAAAAAGTATTCCTCCATCGGCAATCGAAGTAATTACTGCATCTTTATCTAAGAGTTCGTTAAAGCAGTATGATGTCGAATTTAAAAAATAGTTTTCATTAGTTGGTAAAATTTTGATGTATTTGAAGTATCAATTCCTTATGTGATTTTATTTTTAACCAAATATTGTCTAGAAGGAGCCCAATACGGGACTCTAAACTCCTGTAAATCGGGTCTAAGTTTATTACTGGGATGGACAAGACAACCAATAAAAAGTTTTTTTTTAGAGCTTATTTCTATTAGGACCCCAGCTATCCAAATATCATATGACTTTGGACAAATTCTAATATATAATATCATTGAAGTATAAATATAAACAATCCAAATGAATACTGCTTGATCAGATTTCAAAGAAACTAATTACTCTTACAGCTTATATTACTGCACATCTAGTACAGTTTTTTATTATTAAAAAATTATAATTAATCCTAATAAAATTACTTAAGTGATTGAAACGTTTCGTGTGGGATTTTTCCAGCCAAATTTGATATTTTATCTATTTTATTTTATTTGATATTATTTCCTCGAAGAAAATCCTGAAATTTACTAATGGGAAAACCCTTATAGCAAATTTAGATATGACTAAACCAATACGCGGAAACTTCGATATATTCGATATATTTATTGGCATTAAAAAGCCTCATAAAGGTATGGTTGCAGACCTTAATTCACGTAACGACATTCAGCGCGCACAGCACACGGCACACTGCCACTCCAATCACACAACGACATGGTGTCAACTTGGACTTGACCCGGCGAACCGCTGGCTGGTCCGATAATTTCAATACACTCCTTAGATTCTATAATATAACCTTATATAATGTAGTTAATGGTGATTCTTTTTCCAGATCGATAGAAAATAATTATGCATCCGAACAAAATGTTAAAGTTCAACTGCATCTTGTCGAATAAATATGATTTATATACAGATATTTCACAACTTGATCTCTCAAAGTCTACATGTGTTCTATGCTAATCTCGAGGACGAAGCAGAAGTATAATTAATGATTAAACGTTTAATCATTAATTATTGCAATGAAGTTTGATATTAACATAATAGTTTATTTAAAAATATTGCTATTAATATTGATTCGTCGCTAATAGCAGTGTACATTAAATAATATAACTTTTAATGTAACCACTGTAATAGAATAATAACAATGAATAATTAACAAATCTAAAAAAAAATGTTCACATTTAAATTGTTACAATTAAAGATTCCATCTCATATCGGCACAACGTCATATTTTGTTATTTTAGCTAAAGCGGATTTAATAATAATCATTATACATTACGTATAATATTTCAAGTTTCGCTACTAGATGGGGTTAATAGGAAGTATTTGTCTGCCAAAGTAAAAACTATTTTACTTAGAAAGAGACTTATTTAATAATAATTTTAATTATTGTCATTGAATAAGTTTATTTTTATTCTTGGCCGTGTTAGAAGAGTTTTAAGAGTAAGAAACTATAGTTAGTTTGTGTGGAAATACTTGTGTGGTATTTTATACATAAATAAGTGTATTTAAATATAAAACAAATCATATTCCATTGTTGTCATAGAACGAAGAATCTATGTATCAAAATTATAACTTGCAGTAATAACCTACAATTATTAGCTGTAAGTTATTTTTTTGTTTTTTTTTGTTACAACTTTTAGTGTGATGGTGTTAGCTAATTTAGTCAATACCTTAAATATTATTAATGTTGGTTTCTTATATAGCATTTAATGGTTAATATTTAACCTCACCTCTGGTCTCTAGAACATAAAGCAGTAATCGTTTGTGTTAAATAGCTACTGGAGCTGTTTTATTTCTGGAAAGTCGCAATTAGTGTGACAACAGGTGAACTTGTCATTCAGTAATTGATCCCACAACATTTCCGCAAACATTTTAATAAACTCCTTACCACTGGTGATAAGGACAGTAATATTCAACCAACATAGTAACTCTACGTGGTGGTAGCTCTTGGTGAACAACTTCCATATTAGACACCGAGTGAGCAGTAAAGTTTTGTTAACATTTACTCCGGTCACTTTAAGTGAACAGTAATTACTAACTAGTATAGAATTTTATTTCCTATGAACAACTACGATAAATGCTAAAATGTTGGTATTTATACTGTGAATGTACCCTAGTCTGTGTATACTGATGATGTTTAAAAAAATCCAGAAAGGACCTAAAAATCGATGCAGAGTATCCATCGCAATGCAGAATGGCTGTGCTGGAGTGTCATAAATGGATCATTCTCATTTTTAGATATTTTATTTGTGCATTTGTATCAAAAAATGAAATACTCATATTATTTGTAGAGTTCCCATCTACAATTTATAGTAGAACATTATATTAATAGAATTGTCATTTAAATTTACACAATGTAAACAATTCTTTTATTTATCGGTAAGAAAGTGACTAAAACGTCACCTCCATGTCGTGTGCAACATCAGTTTCTGACACTACAGACAAAAATAAAGCAAATATATCAATAGCAAATAAATAAAATTATATTATTATACGACAAAACATAGAATAAACTTTCTAAAAACACCAAATAAATATAAACATGAGTAAACTAATATATTATAAATATTTTATAACCTTTGTGCATGGAAGACTTGTCACCTCCATGGATTAACTTAATAAACGCAACCAAAATTCTATAAATAATAAAAAACAGCTTCTGAACGAATAAAGGCAACAAACACAACGCCATCTTGAAAAAAATTTACAGTTTGCCATTGCTCGGATAATCGTTTTGGAGTAAAGACCTATAAGGTAAGATTTTTTACTAATTAGTATGCTATTTCGGTCACTTTTGTGGATTACATATCAAAGTATTTATTTTAATTGAGATCAACCGGATATCCTAAAATGATGGGCCATTGTAACCGTTAACTTGCTATTTCGTCATTTTCTGTAATTAGCATTTGAGGTTATGAAAAAACAGTATGTTTGTTTAAAATGTCACCTCCATGGATGTCACCCACGTGGATTACAGTTATCCACGGAGGTGATCTAATGTCCATGGATGTGACAATACTATGAGTCTTTAGTAATTTAAAAATAATAATCAGTGTAATTATAATATGTGAATATTTCTTGAATCAGGGATATTATGGCACCCACCAAAAATCAAGAGGAGATCTTTTGGATGAAGGTTGAAGATAATTGCAAATATTTAAGACGACTTAGCTGTGAGAGCAAAATGTGAGAGACATTTTTCTCATTATGCAATAGGAAAGCATATTTATACACGAAGTGTAATCGATAAAGAATGTCTTCCTAGTTCGAGTCATGATATCCCACATAGTGTACCTGAAAATACTGTGATAGTAACTGAAAAACCCAATCAACCTGACAAATCTCAAATAACAGCTGTAACTTCTAACCGGGAATTGATCGAAGGCAAATGGGCTATCATTAAGTTTGTCTGCAAAAAGATAGAAGTATTTTATATTGGTCAAATTATCACCGTACTGGATTCTAAGTATTTGATCAGGTTTTTGAGAAAAAAAAGTGTGATGATGAGTACACGGAGTTGTTTGGCCACAGTGTGAAGATGTTTCGGAGATCAGTGGCGAAGATATTATTGTTACTTTACCAGAACCACATGGAGCTCGAAGAAATTTTATATATTTCAATAATAATTTGTTATGTTCATTCTCCCATCTTCGCTAAACTTATTCTAATGAATAAGAATGTGTACTGCGTCTGCCTTTTGTTGTTCGTATTTTTTATTAGTTTATCGTTTCTCATTTATAATAATTTTAAAGGTTTCAGTTACTTTATTACGTAAGAGTTTTGCAAACTGAATAATGTTGATTAATACTAATTTAATTACTGCTTAAAGCATGCCTATGTGACCTGATAGAACGGAATAAAAGACTCTTAACCGACCTACGTTCCTATAAAAAATATTAATAATATATAATGTATAATTACCATAATATTAATATTATATATACTTAATACATACTTTAAAAAGACTGAAAATTTATAAATATCGAACTGGTTAGATAAATAAAGAATATAGTAAAAAAACTTTTATTCGTCAGTAAATCATTTTTTTAAATTGTACAAATATGTCACTACCGTGGAGCTGTGTCACTTCCGTGGAGAAGAGTTTTCTTTTTATATTTTTTTGGGAAAACTAGAGCGAAAATAGTTAGGCTTTTATGTACTTTATAATGTAAGATAATATACCTGTAATATGAGACTATTTTGTATCACTTAAAAATTATTTTTTTTTTTTTAGAATTTTATGTCCATTTTTGAGAATGGCCCAAATACGGATACTGAATTGAAGTTGCAAATAACTTGATCCACTGTAAAATGGGAAATATTTTTTGAGTCATCGCTAAATCTCGCTTGAGCTGCGTCACCACTGTGGTGGAAATGGAAAACAAAAAGTAACCTTAAGTATATAGACGATTGTTATAATATATAGTTTATAAGGGGCACTAGCCGCAATGGTGCTTACTGCCCTACTGTTAATCTAGATATATTATATAAACCGCTGGTCAGTCACTGTCCTGATGCTATGCTGCAATTCATCGGCAGCGGGTGATGATAGGTGTAGTATGTCAAGGCCAGAGACTATGTATCAAAAAAAAAACCGCTGGTCAGTCACTGTCCTGATGCTATACTGCAATTCATCGGCCGCGGGTGATAGGTGTAGTATGTCAAGGTCAGAGGCTATATGATAAAAAAACAGTATATAATTGTGTTGTGTATACTTGATAAGTCAATGTAGATGTACCTACTGTCCTGGTGTATCTTAAATTGGACATAAGACAAATTCTTTTATATATACTTGATAAAGACAATATTTTGGACACTGATCACAGTGGTACCTACTGTCTTGATGTATAATTAATTATGTCTTAATTTAAGATACCAGACTGGCTATTTTGATTAAGATCAGGATGACCAAACGGTTTCTTACTGGATAAATTTGTTAAATATTGTATATATTTTACTTTGAATTTTACGACATAAACAATTTATTAATAACAATTTCGGTCACCTGAGAGTTTTGATTATTACTTCGAGAGCGAAGTAAATATCAGAATGGCCGTGTTAGATTTATTGAATTTAAAACAACTCAATTGATGAATATTTGTGAATTATTAACTACCTACGTCATTGTAATAAAACGAAAGTTTACGGATTCTATCGCGGTTTATTTTACTTTAAATAAACCGCGATAGAATATTATATTGGTCAAACAAAAAGAAATATAGGGACCCGCGTAAAAGAACATATAGCTGACGTAAAACACCGACGCTCTACGAAGTCTGCAGTTGCTGAACATTCAGAGGAAGGCTCCAAGCATTATCTTCGATTTGACAAACCACAAATCCTTGCCAAAGAACACCGATTCCTGCCTAGGATGATTCGCGAGGCTATTGAAATTAAAAAACATCCAAATTTCAATAGAGAAGATGGTTGGAAGCTAGCACCAGCCTGGGATCCAATTATACATTTAATTAAATCGGAACCCAAAAGACCAACTGCCAGACCTCAAGACATTGTGAGCTCTTTCTGCGTAGATCGGACTACAACAAAATAAAAATTAAATATCAACTATATGGAGGGTAGAAACATTGCACTATACTTTCGTGACGACATCCAACTCAGTCTCCCCCGTGACCATGAAGGCTGTAAAGCCTTCGAAACGTCGGGTTAAAAAAGTAAAAAAAAAGTAAAATAAACCGCGATAGAATCCGTAAATTTTCGTTTTATTACAATGTATAATATTCGCGTAAACATAAGAAACCATTATACCTACGTCATTTAAAGTATAAAAGCAAATTGAATTATTAAGAAATAATTGTATTTAGAGTACTAATTCGTTTATAAAGTATACTTTAATTCATTTTAGGATTAATCATAATGTTTGTATGATGTTCTATTTACAAATAACATGTAGATAAAGATTTATGTAAAACTGACTTGTTTGCCCCACTGTATAAAAAGCTAGAAACATCGGTATAGAGATTAGTTATTGTTGTATGGTGATAACAGGCGGAAGTTCTGAAAGTTATTACTTTAATACCCTGTAAGCTTTGAAAATACTTGTGAACCGAATATGTGTTGCTACTGGAGTAATTAAGCTAAGTATTATTTGATATTTATACATTTGTGTGTTTATGAATTGTATGTTATGATTTGAGATGTAATATCATAGCAGGAGTTTCTTCCCTACTTCTTCTCCTGTTATTAGGCTTTCCGAAGTAGGGGGTAAATATTTAAAAGATCGTTGTGGCATTAATTATTAAAAGATATTGCCTTTGATATATATTGTTTTATTGCTCTAAGAATATATGGCTATCCTATAATTAGGATAGGATATATAATTATAGGATAATAATAGGATAATTATACGATATATCATATGATATATCCTATAATTAGGCTAATCCAATTGTGGAAAATATGATAAATGAAAGTATTCCAAAAGATAATTAAAACACTTCGAATATATATTTTTACATTATAGATTATTAAAGAACATAATGATGATATATCATTACATATTTGTTTATATTCAGTTAAATAAAGGCCATCTATAAATATAATCAATCACCTATGATTTAGATTAATTGTTCATTTTAAAGAAAGTCATTATTTTTCTGCACTTAAGGGAATTACGTAGTCCAATGACTTTGACGATTCGACCTTCAAAAAGCTAGCCGTGCTACTCTCTGATAGATGGCTATAGATAGTATACGCCAATAGATGGCATGATAAAAAAATTTAAACATCACCGTAAACACGAACGACTATAGAGTAGAAAGAAAATCGATTTATTTGGCACAATTTTAAGTGTAGTTACTTTTTAATTTCGTGCATGATTCGGATACTAACGAAATAAAAATAAAGTATAATCACATTGCACGATGGCTGTAGATGATTATTGTTTTGACATATTCAAGGCTGCATGGTGTAGAACCGTTGCCTTCTCTTTTATATAGAAAAGAGAGAATGAAACAAAAAATTTATGTTCATAATATTTCGTTCTCAGTAATTAGGTACTTTTTGAACTACAGCTGGCTCTACGTTTTTGCTCTTGGACTCGATTCCAAACAAAAATGACTATTATTACAATTAATTGCAAAACAAAAGTGCGTAAAGTAATAATAGACTGTGTTAAACCTTTAATATTTGTTGTTCCTCGTTGTTCAGAGTCAACGACGAATATATATTTTTTTTAATAACCATCGTTAAACATTCATAAATAGAAAGCAATATACAATTTCAATATTAGCAGCATGGGACGTAATAGCTTTGCAGCAAGGTACATTAGTACTCTCCTAAGCGCTTACCAATCTGGGTGTTCAAATCTTGAAGATAATAAATAAATTCAATAATTGTAATTTTTTATTTTTTATTTTCTATATCAAGTTAGGTACATAGTCAAATAATAAATTAAATGTTTTTAAACGGTTATATTTTGCTTGCTCTGGTTGTTTGTTGTATTTATTTGGGTCAAATTTACTAATTGAAATTTTAACCCCTATCGCTGCTTATAATAATTATTTGTTATTATGGTTTTATAATTAGTAAAAACAAATCGTGGTATGTATTTAAATTCTTACAACTTGCACTAATAAGTAGGTACATATCTGTCATTGGCAATTGGAAGATTCAAAACAACCAGCCATGAAATGAAGGAAAATGTGCTTTAAATTTAGAGTGTTAGAGTCTATTATACTCATGGACAAAGTGCACTTGAGAAATTTTATTGTATTTTTATATAAACGCTGATAAGGTTCAATGTGGTTATTGCTGAACAAGTAATTTATAAAATTATGTCATCGGGAGCAACAGGAAGAAAATAAGATTTAAAAAATATATATATTGAAAATATAACGTGTGCAGGATTTGAACCCCTGTCATGATTTTAGTATCAGGACGACGTTTACCCCGAGACCAATGTCTGTTTTATAATACCTGTTGAAATTTTATATTAGTTTCTATTTATACTAAATGTTTACAATCATAATAAGTAGGAGGAACATACAAGCCAAAACCAATTTTATTTCCATAATATTAACGTTAAAAATCGCTTAACACGTTGACTGCGGCGCCAAATATTGCGACGATACGCCTATGCGGCTGGCACACGCTAGGTGCGTTTCCCGTTCAATGCGGCTCCATACCTCCTGTCGTAAAATTCGAAGAAGCAAACAGATACGAAACAAAACGACGTAACTCGCAAGACAATTACAGAAAAAGGCACTTTATTTTTTGCCATCTTAGGTTGATTTCACAATAAATGTTATTTAACCTATGTCTTTTCATTTCTCAGTAATTTATTGTTTTGCGATGAGTTATCGTAAGTATAAGATATATAAGATATATATAATATTTTAAAGTTGTGATTACTTTGAATTTAAAATGGTTTTAAAACTTTTATATCAGTTCGTTAGTAAAAATATATAGCTGTGTAATATATATTCACGCGGACAGATTTTAGCTTTGAGTTTATATGTGACCCGTTATCTAGTTGTATTGTTGATCGAAGGTTTGACCATTTGATGTGCCGCGCGGTGCCCGAGTCTCGAATTATCTACCTATTGGCTATTATATAGTGTTTGCTAATTTCTTCACTCACGCGCGGCATGGCAACGCCGTTGGCGATTTTGATTTTTTTATTTTATTATTATTGTATTTATTTGCTATAATAGCCTATTGTAATGTGATTAAAATAATGTTTGGGATTTTCCATGGTTGTTTTAATAATATCATTGATATGCATAATTTTAATCTTAATGCATATAGTATTATGAATATAGTCTATTTGTAAACGGATGCCCACGACTAGGTAGTCGGTAATTATATTATTTGATTAGGTTCCAGGCTCCGAGATAATACTGAGAATTTCTAGTTAGAAAAACCCAATATCACTTTACCCGACCCGGGGATCGAACCCGAGACCTCAGCACAGCATACATAATTACGACTGCGCCACAGAGGCAAACTATTTAAACAATGCAAAACCAAAATTCAAAATCGGCGTAACAAACGTAAAGAAACCGTTTCCAAAACAAAATAATATGTTTGTTCATGCAAATCTACGGCTTGTGTATGTGAATCTAAAGATCATTTCAAATTCGACGAATCTCACAACTACGCTGGCCAATTCAGTCTTGCCGCTCGGCCTAAGCGCGTCTGAATACATATTTTTTTGTAAAATGATATGTAATAATAATACTTGTCAGTAAAAAATCTTTGACGTATTAAGCGATTTTTAACGTTAACATTATGGAAATAAAATTGGTTTTGGCTTGTATTTTCCTCCTACTTATTATGATGGTTAAACATTAAGTATAAATAGAAACTAATATAAAATTTCAACAAGTATTATAAGAAAGGCATTGGTCTTGGGGTAAACGTCGTCCTTATACTAACATTATGACAGGTGTTCAAATCCTCTACACGATTTATTTTCAATATGTATTTTTTAAAATCTTATTTTCTACCTGTTTACACACATAGTAAAAGAAAAAAAAATGGGAAGAATTTGCTCCCGATATCATAATTTTATAAATTACTTGTTCAGCAATACACAAATAAATATATAAAAAAAATAAACACAAAAAACAACCAGGGCAAGCTAAATATAACTGTTTAAAAACGTTTAATTTATTATTATTGATTAAATTTTGTTTGTCGGTGACTCTGAACAAATGTTAAAGGTTTAACATAGTCTATTATTATTTAAGCACTTTTGTTTTGCAATTAATTGTAATAATAGTCATTTTTGTTTGGAATCGAGTCCAAGCGCAAAAACGTAGTGCCAGCAATAGTTCAAAAAGTACCTAATTACTGAGAACGAAATATTATGAACGTGAAATTTTTGTTTCATTCTCTCTTTTTTATATAAAAGAGAAGGCAAAGGTTCTACACCATGCAGGCATGCATACTTCAGGAAACTGACAATTTTGCCAACTATTGCATAGTAGTGAGATTAATCTTCAATTTCAGTTGTGCTTTTAAACAACAAAGCGCTAGTTGTCGCATACCTCGGTTGCGGCAAAATTAAGGTTTTTATTTGTTATTTACACATTTTGTTAGAAATGTTCTAAAAGTAATAAGACTCGTCTTTTTTATTGATAACAAAGTAATTATTTTGATTAGAATTAATGTGAATCGATAAGCCCTATTGGAGATATTGTATTTTTTATTTTTCATGTTTAGGATTTTATTTAAATAATTTGAGGGCATTTAAACAAATTCTGTATAACTTTAGAGTTGCGCAATGAGTCTATATTTAACATATATCTTTAATATAGCGCTTGGTTCAGCAGATATCTCAGAATGTTCTTCGAACTCAACGTAATTCTAACCGCTTTGCGTGCCCTTTCCCCTTAAGCTTATGAAATCTGGGAAGTCACCTGGTGAAGATCGTATCACATATGAAAGTCTGCAGCGTGGAGGTAGGCCTGTGCTGAAGCAACTGCAACTTTTATTTAATGAATGATACCCTTTTCTATTATAAAAAAGATGCTCTTCATCATTGGGTTTTACCAGAGCTACGTGGGTACAATCTATGGACCCAATTACTCCAGGCAGGCCAAATCTTCTTTGGAACCTGAAACAATAATTGTTGATTTAAATTATATTACTAATTTAAATATTGTTACATCGTTTGTTAACTACTCGCTCTTGTTTTATGAATGCTCTGTCTCGTCGTGTTTTCGGAAACACAATCCATTTTGCCATGACATCGGGGTGGTTCAAAGCATCAACAACTTGTCTGATGCACCGACTAGCTGTGCGTTGGGCAAGATGCTGAGTGACGCCAACAATTCGCTGATAGGATCCTGTGGCTAGGAAACTAAGAGCGCACAACACCTACAAAAACACAAACATCGAGGAAATTAAATAATAGCTAAGTAATAAAATAAATGCTAATTCTAAGTATATGCCAGTTAGCTTAATAAGCACTTACCTTAACTTTTAGGGGAATCTCGTTGGTTCCTTTTAATGAAGTATATTGTCGAAGCTCTTGGCAAAGGGCTTGGAAAGTAGTTTTGTCTAGCCGAAATTGCTGCACAAATAAAGTTTCCGGCATTTCGCGTATTGTCTCCATGCACTGACGATTTATGTCTCTTTTTCGGCGCCTAAGCCACACTTCTTCATTATGAGCGCGCCACAACATATTCAAAGTATGCATTTTAAGTGCTAAATGATAAATATAGCCCAAAAAAAAAGGTGAAAAAACAAAACACACACTCACAACTCGGTCTCAACACAGCTGTGTCATAATAGACGCCATTTTTTATCGTTTACTATTGAGTCTCGGCGAGCGCTCAGCTATCGTTCAAACACTTAGACAAAGTTTCGTTTGCGCTTGGCAAAACTGTAACTTGGCTACCATTTCTATGGGATGTAGCGATCAACGTTGTAGAAACGATTATATTTCATTCTAAGATTTTGAACGACTGATAAGTTGTAAACTTGTCTACGAGTTTTCTATTCGTTTGTTCTGACCACGTGACTTAACGTTGAGATGATGTCATTCCTATACATTTGATTCTTTTTCTAATAGCGTTAACGATTGTAGATTGTCAACTTGGCTAGGCCAGCTGAGGTCGTCTTCCACATCGGCTGAGTTGCTGCTGAAAAATAATGTACCCCAATGTGTCACATCTTTTGAATTTTCAGCTGTCAGCCCGCGGGAAATTATAAAATCTTTTAAAACTATTAACGTTAAAAAAACAGCGGACTTATGGGGTATGTCCGTTAAAAATGTATCCGTCATAATTAACATTCTAGCTCCCCATTTGGCGGCTGTGTTTAATTGCTGTGTCACATTCGGTGTGTTTCCTGACCTGATGAAGCATAGTAAAGTGATTCCACTATTTAAGTCTGGAGATACTACTGACCTCACAAATTTCCGTCCAGTTTCGGTCCTACCAACACTTAGTAAGATTTTTGAAAAAATCATGCTAAGTCAGTTAATAAAATATTTTGATGATAACAATTTACTGCACAAGAAACAATTCGGATTTACCAAGGGTCGTTCAACCATTGATGCAGGAGTCCAACTTCTAAAAGATATCTTCGAGGCCTGGGAGGATTCGCAGGATGCTCTTGGAATATTCTGTGACTTATCCAAGGCCTTCGATTGTGTCCAGCATGATATATTGGTCAGGCAACTACACCATTACGGCGTTCGGGACAAGGCTCTCAAACTTCTGACCTCCTATTTGAGCAAAAGGACTCGGAAGGTTGATATAAATGGAAAACGCTCTCCTGGATCTGCGGTCACCATGGGAGTTCCGCAGGGATCAATTTTAGGACCATTCTTATTCCTTATTTATATTAATGACCTACCCCACTATGTAAGAAATAACCCTGAAATTGTGTTGTTCGCGGATGACACATCATTAATTTCAAAATTAATAGACAGCTTAAACATTTTGACGAAGTGAACAACGCTCTTAGTAAAGTTGTACATTGGTTCAACGGAAAGTTATCAGGCAGGTTAAGTTCAGCGGCGTATGCAGTTAAAACCATAAAACGTTTGACTGATGTAGATACGGCAAGAATAGTTTAAATTTAGCTATTTTCACAATATAATGTCGTATGGAATTCTTCTCTGGGGAAACTCTGCGGATATTAATGTAATTTTTACTTTACAAAAAAGAGCTGTTAGGGCTATATATGATCTTGGACCCAAAGTTTCTCTTAGAGAAAGATTCAAAGAAATAAGCATTCTCACCGTGATATCGCAATATATTTTTGAAAATCTAATGTATGTGCGTAAAAACATTGCACAATTTGATAAAAAATGATATTCACAAAGTAAACATAAGGAGCAAGCATAATCTTGTGTTACACTCGACTCGTCTCCACAAGATCAGTAATTCTTTTATGGGGCAAAGTATACGCTTTTATAGTAAATTTCCGAATGATATAAGAGAATTACCAATAAATAAGTTTAAAAACATAATAAAAACCAAGCTTAGTAGAAAAGGTTACTACGAAATTAGTGATTAAACGAACTTACCATAAGTGAAGTTCTATCATAATTATACGAGGGTTTTGTACGAATTAGATTAGCAATATTACTTGTAGTACCACATACGCACTGCCATCTATGCACAGACTTGAGAGATAACTTCTTTTTTTTTTATTGTCGTTCTGTCCCTTTCTGTCATCATTTAGTTTAGAGCTGCAGGAACTCTGACACGTTGATATTTTTACTAAGGGTGTAAGGAATCTGGGGAGGGTGGGTTGCTAATCTAATTCGTACAAAACCCTCGTATAATTATGATAGAACTTCACTTAAGGTAAGTTCGTTTAATCACTAATTATACTCGTGTTTTGTACTCTTAGATTAGCAATATTACTTGTAGATGTTGAGAGAATCTATCTTGTAAAAATATCCCCTTTCAACAATGGTATGGAAATAAATCAAAACTTTCTATTGCATGGTTATTTATTTATTGGTTATTATATAACTAATCATTTTGCAAAATGCATCTAGCAAATGAATCACCCTGATAATCAGTAATACATATATTATAATTCTATTGAATTTTTCATATGTTTTATAATTAGTCCAGCCAACTGTTTCTTATTTTTTTTTACCATGTTTACTCTAAGAGTATGTGCTTTAGACGTAGAAACGTGCCTAGTACTATGTGCAGTGAACATAGACACATTAATACCACAATCAGCTAAAATGGATTTTATCCACCGGCTTAGACGGTGGTGTGATTGACCTATAGGGCTTTTTTTTTTTAAACTTATAACAATATTATTATTGATTTATAATGATTTTGTTAACTCTAGATAGCAACCCAAAGGGACGTCTTTGTAACATCGGAAATTATGGTACTAATTTCGATGGAAAATAGCTCTATGTTATTAACGTTTACCCTGAAACATGTTTGAACCATGTGAGTTGTTGACAGGGCCAACAAAGTAACTTAATTCTTAAACATTTTTTCTATGTTTCGACTTTCATTGGGAAAACAAGAGTTTAATACGTTATATGTATCTCAAGTATAACTGTATTCGTGCAACGTAGGACGAAGTCTGAAGATGCCTTTTAAAAAACGCGTTATACATTTATCGTTACCTATGCTAAGAATTAATAACAAGGCTGATCGACATCTATATAAGGTGTCGTACTGAGCGCCTGACTTATACAGTTGAGTTAAAAGGTTATAATACAAAAGCTTCATACAATTCGAAATTATTACTCCTGCGGAATAAAAACCATATTTTAAGACAAGTATACAGTTTCAATAAACTGTCAGTAAGTGAAGCTTACAGGTATCGAAGATAGAGGAACATTTCTTTTTAGGAAGGATTTCCTGATAATAATCCGGCAACCAGAGTAATTTTCTGATGTGTGTCTCGATTGCTGGAATAAGAGATAATCAGACTCTTAGAAGGCTGATAGAAAATAGGATCGGATATTAAGAGACTCATAAATAATGGGTACCATGGTTGTGTAAGCCATAATGGTACTACTATGATCCCTTGAGTATTGTCATTAATATTTTTTCTTAACCCTTTGAAAATTACATCAAAAGGTGAAAAGCTATAAAAGTAAAAAACAGACCATGAAACCGTAAATGCGTCAATGACATATGGGTCGGGGTTTCTGTGACAGGAAATGTACTTGCTACATTTCTTGTCAATCCTACTAGGAACCCCGAAATGTTAAATGATCTGTATATGACATAGCTGTGGTGTACATCTGTAGTAATAGTAATAATAAATAACACCCAACAGTCATACACATAGCCCCGACCCCACACTAAGATACGAGTCTTGTGTTGTAGGTATCAGGGACTACGAGAGACGCACGGTCTCACAACACCCAGACCCCGGACACAAATATCTGTCTAACACACAAATATTTGTCCCGGCGTGGGAATCGAACCCACGGCCTTTCGTTTCACAGCCGGCTTTTCGCCTAATGCACCACGGAGGCTGTGAACCAGTACTTGTTACTTGTGACAAGTATTAGCAAAAATCTGTAAGCCAAAAAAGGCAACCAGAATTTCTAATTAAATATATGACGCAGACGTTCATCGTCCGTCCATAGGCCACTTGCTCGTTCCTCGCCACTGGCAGCAAACCCATCCCATAGTTGAGGCATAATTATATATTTATTTATTGAAATTTAAAACCTTTGAGTTTAATTATAGAAGTAGAATATTAGTTGCGTTAGGCCACCATTTGAGATCAGGCACAACCTATGAGGATACGGTCATATACTTGTCATAATTAACATTGTTTAATAAGTTCAAGTACTTGGATCGCTCCGGTTCTTTAGTGAAAAGCCAGCCATACTACACTGCTGGACAAGCAGAGGTAAGTAAGCCTGCTGAGATAGAGACTTTCCCAACTTTACAACTACTTACATTGCGGAATTAGTTAACTTCAGCTTTAATTTATTAATTCATATATGTCTCCATATTAATCATAAATCCTAGGAATTTATAACCGGTGTTCGGTTTGCGATGAAACCTAAGGATTCTGAAAGTCGAATTGTATCAGATAAATTATTTAAACATGACTTAAATGAGTCTGAAATAAGTCAAAAGCATCATCGACATATACCGTTGATAAGGATTCACAAGACTTTAGCAAACTGATTACAGCTTATAACATTTTTACAAAAATAAAGGATGCCCTGTTTAAGCCAAAAGGTAACATTTAATTTATATAGCTTTTTGGCAAATTAAAAGTTAAGAAACTTTTTAGTATAAACGTTTAAGCGTATTAAAAAACACTCATACTCATAAAACAGTCCTTGGAAATACGTTTTAAGCTCGTAGGCAAAATCTTCGAGCTTTAACGTAATTTGTGTTTATAAATGTATTCAGTTATTTAAATTGAATACAAGTCTTGATCTTCCATTCGCCATTGGCACCATACCAATAGAGGAAAGAAACAGATTTTTACAGACAAACATTATGTTATAGTTCTTATCGTTACAAGATTTTAAATAGATTTTTTAAATTCATCTTCAGAAGAGGTATAAATGTTTTCACAAGGTGCAAGGATTGTGTCACCTGTCGTGAAGATGGGATCTTGTAACCCTCAATCCATGATAACATGTTTTTATCGTGTATTACAAGAGATCATTGAATACTAAAGTAAAATAATCTGCCTGCATATTTTACCCTGGCTAGCGGTGCGTGGCGCGGCGGCGGGGTGGTGTGGCTGCGGAGCGGTGGGGCGGCGCGGAGGCTGCGAGCGATGGCACTGGACGTGACGAGCCGGTCTCGTGTCGATTCCGGTAGGCAGGCTCCGTGGTCCTCTGATTCACCTTCTGCCTAGATTGACTTAGGGAAGGAACTTACCAGTTTAAATTTGTCTGTGATTTTTGGAATCATTTTTGTAGGTTTTTCGTTGATAATATCCTCATATCCACTTCAGATTTAGATATTGCTCTTGCTCCTTTAAGAGAGTAAAACTTCATTCAAGAGCATTTTATCAACTTTAGTAGCTTGAACCTGATCTTTTAGCTCTCTCTTGAGGTTAAAGAGCACAAAGTTTCTGCAAGTTAGGGATTCTTAGTACTGGAGACATCCAAGATCCTGATCCTGTGACAACAGCGTAACTTACTACTATTCATTAGTAAATGTACCAGTTGTGTATTTCTTGTTGATTCAGAAGTCATTTGTAAGGTAATTTCTTTAATTAACCCGGAAGTATATGCTGAAGCCGAATAGCAATATCTGTTGGTATTTTGTAGAAGCTCGTAACTTAGCTGCGTTGGTTAGTTACGGTGTGGTTGTGTGTGCTAGTTGATGACAGGTGCTTGGCTGACGGCAAGGGTACAGTTTGTCTGAATTAGCACGTCTGCAATATCATAATTCCATATTTTACGTATGTACCATTATATAGGATTATAGCATTATAAGAGTAGCGCAAAGTGATATCCCCAAAAGATACCCGCATTGCTATACTCGCAAATTAATTGCTATATATGTTGTGAAGTGACAATCCCAAAGATTGCCCGCAACACAAAAAATCATTGTTCCTAAGCTGGTACACTCGTTTATAATAAATATCTTTAATATTGTGAAGTGACAACCCAAACGATTGCCCGCATCACAAATTATTGTTTGTCTAATAAATAAAGTGATAACCCCAATGGATATCCGCAATATTATTTTTTAACAAACACTTGTGGGTAGTTTCTCTAACCTTGAATGCATATCGGCGCGGGCAATGAGGGCCCGCGTGCATATTTGCATATAATAAATATAATATAATCTTGGTCGGGATGAAGCCGAACCGAGCTCTTTGAATCCAGTACTGTTGACTCCGATGATGATGGCGAAGAAGAAGTCCGATGTTATTGTCGGGGGCGCCTTACCATCCGATTTAATTTCTTCACTTTCACTTCTTCACTTCACAATTTTCTATACCCTTGTAATAATAGTTCAAATAATACGGACGTTTTACTATATTTAAAAAAATAATATGGGACAGAAATAAAAATACGTGCGAAATGGCGGAGCACTGAAATGTGAATGATGACAGAAAGGGACAGAACGACAATAAAAAAAAAAAAGAAGTTATCTCTCAAGTCTGTGCATAGATGGCAGTGCGTATGTGGTACTACAAGTAATATTGCTAAACTAATTCGTACAAAACCCTCGTATAATTATGATAGAACTTCACTTATGGTAAGTTGGTTTAATCACTAATTTCGTAGTAACCTTTTCTACTAAGCTTGGTTTTTATTATGTTTTTAAACTTATTTATTGGTAATTCTCTTATATCATTCGGAAATTTATTATAAAAGCGTATACTTTGCCCCATAAAAGAATTACTGATCTTGTGGAGACGAGTCGAGTGTAACATAAGATTATGCTTGTTCCTTATGTTTACTTTGTGAATATCGCATTTTTTATCAAATTGTGCAATGTTTTTACCCACATACATTAGATTTTCAAAAATATATTGCGATATCACGGTGAGAATGCTTATTTCTTTGAATCTTTCTCTAAGAGAAACTTTGGGTCCAAGATCATATATAGCCCTAACAGTTTTTAGACTCTCGCGATTTGAATACATATTATAAAATTTGGAACGGGTCTTAATCGCGCAATATTTTAATGGTATAAATACCACAATTATTTCCCGACGTTTCGACCGAGTTGCATCGGCCGTGGTCACGGGCTGACTGAGTGAGAATTTAGTGCCGTCTTCGTAAGGTGGGCTTTCGTGTGGTGGGAGTATCGGTAACCAGTTTAGTGGGGGTTTTGATAACTACCTTCCCTTGGTTTTTATTTTTATTTTTATCACAAATACTGTAGTTACTTCGACAAACCACACTGACAGTATCCTCGCGCTGAAGAGTTGACTCATTCTGACGACGCGGTTTACATATACTTATGACAGGATTCCATGTTGTTGACAAACGGTATCCATCCTCTCGGTTGAAATTCTGATGTTTTTTGATTTCTACCGCTTCACGTACTATTCTGGAGTAATAATGGCGATCGGTGGATAGAACCTGTGGTTGGTGTAGTTCTATCCAATGATTAGGTCCAGCCTCCAGCAAATGCTCAGCCACCGCTGATTTGTTGATCTGGCGGTTTTTTACAGCTGTAATGTGTTCCTTGACGCTTTCAGCGATCGTTCTTTTGGTCTGGCCGATGTAGGAACTACCACAACTGCAATTCACCTTATAAACACCAGGAGTTTGTAAGGGAATTACATCTTTTGGAGTACGCAAGTGGTTCGATATTTTTGCGAGTGGACTATATACAGTCTTAATGGAGTATTGTTTGAGTACTGTTCCAACTTTGTCCGTGACTCCTTTTATATATGGCATGTATGCTGGGGCTCTGCTGACCTCAGGAAGACGCTCCCTCTTCTTGGGACGGCGTATCTTTCCTTTGTATCCGTTACTCTTCAGTACGTTCTGAACATGTGTGAGCTCACTTTCTAGATGTTCAGAGTCACAGAGGTCATATGCTCTATTTGTCAACGATGTCACAACGGATTCCAAATGCCGTGGATGGTGGTGCGAGTAGGCATTGAGATACCTGTCAGTGTGTGTTGGTTTTCTGTATACAGTGTGTCCTATGGAACCATCTTTTCTCACCATTACTTTCACATCGAGAAAAGGTAACGTTCTGTCTACCTCCATTTCATAACTGAATCGGATCTTTGGATGTATGGAGTTCAACCGGTTCGCGAATTGTTCTACTTCATGCTTGTTGCCATGCATGATGCAGAATACATCATCGACATACCTCTTCCACAATTTAACATTATATGTTTGTGTGTCTATGGATTGCTCGAAATATTCCATCCAGATGTTGGCCATTACCGGTGCTACTGGGCTGCCCATAGCTACTCCGTCAATCTGAAGGTAATGTTGCCCTTGATATAAGAAGTAATTACCTTCTAAACAGCTCTTTAATAGATCCATGTATTCGTTAGACAGACCGTTTTCCTCCAATTTGCTCTCGATGACCTCAAGACAATCTTGAATGGGAACGTTGGTGAATAATGACTCTACGTCAAAACTCACCATCACTTCGTCTGGACCCACCGTTACACTCTTGATGATGTCCACGAAATGGCGAGAATCTTTCACAAAAGATGTAGTCTTGCCCACTAATGGTTGCAGTACCTTACTTATGTGTTTCGCCAAATGATATGTTGGTGAATTGATTTGACTCACAATTGGACGTAAAGGTACATTGCCTTTGTGGATTTTAGGCAAACCATATAGCTTCGGCGATTGTACTATTTGAGGACTGTGTAAGTGCCGAAACACATCTTCTGTGAATAAGTCTTCATGGTCCTTAATGAGTGCTCTTATGCGTTTTGTTACTCTGGCAGTCGGGTTATAAGATACTGGTTTGTAAACTGAAGTGTCACTTAACAAATCCATTACTTTTCTGTCGTAATCATTGGAGTTTAACACTACGGTAGCGTTTCCCTTGTCGGCCTTTAGCACCAAAATATTCGTGTTATCACGTAGCGTTTTTAATGCTAGACGCTCTTCCGTCGTGATATTGTGTTTAGGTGGTTTTGATTTCCGTAAAATAACGGCAACATCCTGTCTAAGCGTATCTGCATCATTAGACGGTAGCTTGTTACGCGCTATCACCTCCTCGATGCCACATATGACATTTTCGTATGGAATTCGTTTAGGTGTAAAGGCAAAATTTAACCCTTTTACCAATACGCTCTGTGTGGCACTGTCTAGATTTTGATTTGACAAATTGATCACCGTCTCTTGTTTGGTAGGCTGTGCTATTGGACCAGTTCTCTTGTGGTCACGGCTTTTCAACTTGTCAAATTTAGCATTATGTTGTGTTATGCTCAGATCGTAAATACGGCTAGCTTGCTTGTAAGATACCCGATCACACAAGTCGAAATCACTAGCTGACAGCACCTCACTACACTTTATATGCACATTATAAAGGTCACACTGTACATTATTTAACTTGTACTGACAGTTACGAATTAATTGTTTCAAAAGACGAACACTAGCATTGTGTAGAATTCCTTCGGAATATGGAATGTCTTTTCGCGGCCTGATACGCACTCCTGTAGGTACCAAGTCACAATCGCGGCACTTAGTGAGGAAACTTAGCGAAGTTTCTAGGCGTACACGTTTTAAGACTGTATATAGTCCACTCGCAAAAATATCGAACCACTTGCGTACTCCAAAAGATGTAATTCCCTTACAAACTCCTGGTGTTTATAAGGTGAATTGCAGTTGTGGTAGTTCCTACATCGGCCAGACCAAAAGAACGATCGCTGAAAGGGTCAAGGAACACATTACAGCTGTAAAAAACCGCCAGATCAACAAATCAGCGGTGGCTGAGCATTTGCTGGAGGCTGGACCTAATCATTGGATAGAACTACACCAACCACAGGTTCTATCCACCGATCGCCATTATTACTCCAGAATAGTACGTGAAGCGGTAGAAATCAAAAAACATCAGAATTTCAACCGAGAGGATGGATACCGTTTGTCAACAACATGGAATCCTGTCATAAGTATATGTAAACCGCGTCGTCAGAATGAGTCAACTCTTCAGCGCGAGGATACTGTCAGTGTGGTTTGTCGAAGTAACTACAGTATTTGTGATAAAAATAAAAATAAAAACCAAGGGAAGGTAGTTATCAAAACCCCCACTAAACTGGTTACCGATACTCCCACCACACGAAAGCCCACCTTACGAAGACGGCACTAAATTCTCACTCAGTCAGCCCGTGACCACGGCCGATGCAACTCGGTCGAAACGTCGGGAAATAATTGTGGTATTTATACCATTAAAATATTGCGCGATTAAGACCCGTTCCAAATTTTATAATATGTAGCCCTAACAGCTCTTTTTTGTAAAGTAAAAATTACATTAATATCCGCAGAGTTTCCCCAGAGAAGAATTCCATACGACATTATACTGTGAAAATAGCTAAATTAAACTATTCTTGCCGTATCTACATCAGTCAAACGTTTTATGGTTTTAACTGCATACGCCGCTGAACTTAACCTGCCTGATAACTTTCCGTTGAACCAATGTACAACTTTACTTGACAGACAACAGACTTGAGAGAAGTCTGTGCATAGATGGCAGTGCGTATGTGGTACTACAAGTAATATTGCTAATCTAAGAGTAGAAAACACGAGTATAATTTCCGATTATCTTGACGACAAGAAGGCTTGGAATTAAATTGCTCTGAATCTTCCAGATCTATTACAATAAATGATTATGTATTGATTATTTTTGTTTAATGTAAATTGTTTTTACAAGATGACTGAGTCGTATTAGTCTTGGCTTCTTGTTTTTTTGTTAAAGCTATTGTATTGTGAATTTGTTTCTCTATAATTCTTTGACGCGATTAGGGTATGTCATGCTCGCTTAAGGGTCTGTGCTTGCGGCGGCGTTATGTGCCGGGTCGGTCACTTTCCTGTGTCATGGTTGAGGAGGCCGATGACTGACACATGCGTCATACTCGTGAACGGGTGCTGCTTGTGTGGACTGGTCTACCTGGATTGCTCATTGATTGTTAGTTGGATAAAATTAAATAACAAGTTGTATAGCCTCTTTTACGACTCTGCCTTGTAATGACATGTATACCGCCATTTTTTTTGTCATGTGAATGTGACTTGTTTAAAAATGTATTTTATTGAAATAAAACGAAATTTACGGATTATATCGCGGTTTATTTTACTTTTTTAACCCGACGTTTCGAAGACTTTACAGCCTTCATGGTCACGGGGGAGACTGAGTTGTATGCCATCTCGAAAGTGTAGTGCAGTGTTTCTACCCTCAATGTAGTTGATATTACATTTTTATTTTGATGTAGTCCGATCTACGCAGAAAGAGCTCACAGTGTCATGAGGTCTGGCAGTTGGTCTTTTGGGTTCCGATTTAATTAAATGTATAATTGGATCCCAGGCTGGTGCTAGCTTCCAACCATCTTCTCTATTGAAATTAGGATGTTTTTTAATTTCAATAGCCTCGCGGATCATCCTAGGTAGGAATCGGTGTTCTTTGGCAAGGATTTGTGGTTTATCAAATCGAAGATAATGTTTGGAGCCTTTTTCTGAATGTTCAGCAACTGCAGACTTCGTAGAGCGTCGGTGTTTCACGTCAGCTATATGTTCTTTTACGCGGGTCCCTACATTTCTTTTCGTTTGACCTATATAGGAGAGACCACAGTCGCAATCTATTTTATATGTGCCTGGTTCCTGTAGAGGTACATGACATTTGACAGGTGGTAAAAATTGACTAATTTTCTTGGGCGGCTTGAAGTAAGTTTTGATAGAAGCCCGCTTCAGTACATAGCCAATCGTGTCAGTGACTCCTCTAATGTATGGTAAAACAACCGGGACACGTTCGACTGTGACTGGCTTCACTCGGTTTCTGTGATGGCGGCGAGGAATTTGGAGCTTGTTGTCTTGCAGTACTTGCTTGACATGTTGCAGCTCAGCGGCCAGATGTTTCTCATCACAGATACCTTGTGCTTTCTGAAACAAAGATTTACCCAAGGTAGCTAACTGTTTTGGATGGTGGTGAGATTCACCATTGAGGTATTTATCTGTATGGGTCTTTTTCCTAAACACAGTATGGCTTAAAGACTGGTCAGGGTTTCGGATAACTAAAACATCTAAGAAGGCAAGAGAATTATTATGTTCTAACTCCATTGTAAATTGAATTTTGTTGTTAATGGAGTTGAGATGGTCTAAAAATGCAGTTACTTTGTCAGATGGTAAAATTGTGAAAGTATCATCCACGTACCGTTTGTAGAACCTTGCTGGATAGGGGGCTGTGCTTAGGGCTGTCTCCTCAAAGTCCTCCATGAAAATATCGGCGACTACTGGAGACACGGGTGAGCCCATAGCTACTCCATCTACTTGCACATAGAATTGATTATTCCACAACATGTAGCCAGATGTAAGGCAATGGTTGAGTAGTTCTGCATATGCTAGGGGCATGTTGTTCTCAGCTAACTTCTTAGATACAATTTTGATGCAGTCTTGTACAGGTAAGCTTGTAAAGAGTGATTCCACATCAAAACTGACCATGGTTTCATTGTCAGCTAATTTTAGGTGTTTAATATCGCTGACAAATTGGTATGAATCCTTCACAGATGCTCCAGTCTTTCCTCTAAGCGGTGAAAGCACTTTTGCTACGTGCTGAGCCAATCTGTAGGTTGGTGTGTCGATCTGACTCACTATAGGACGTAGCGGAGCAGTAGCCTTGTGAATTTTTGGTAATCCATACAGTTTGGGGGGTTTTGCACACGATGGAATGAGTAAGGATACGTCTAGGTTTAATGTGTCAGAGTACTTACTTATTAGGGAGCTGGTAGCCTTTAAAATTTTATTAGTTGGGTCTGTCTTGACCTTTTTATAAGTGCTCTCGTCCGACAAAAGTTGTTCTATTTTATTGTTATAATCCGACGTATCCATTACTACCGTCGCATTTCCTTTATCTGCACGGAGAATAGTAAAGTCCTTCTCTGATCGCAAGTTCTTTAAAGCAATATATTCGTTTTTAGGGAGATTTAGTTTCGGCATTTTCTTTTGACGTAATATCGACGAAATGTCTTGACGTATTGCCTCCGAATCTTCCTTTTTTAAACTATTTTTGAAGAGACTGTTCTCAACGTTACAAATAATGTCCTCATACGGTATCCTTCGTGGTGTAATGGCAAAATTTAAACCCTTTGATAATACTCGTATAGTGTTTTCGTCCAGTGATTTATTTGACAGATTGACAACCGCGCGTGATTGGTCTGCGCACGAGTGAGTGTTATCTGTGTTATTTTGCGTTCCGTTTCTGCTAACGGTATTACAAAGCTGTTTGGCATTTGACTTTGATAATAATTTTTCATATTTTAGTTTAAGTTTATTTTTGCATTCATTATATTTAGATGTTTCCCGTTTATTTAGAGTTGTAATGCAATTTTTAAAATCAAATGCTGATATTTCTGTTTGTAATTCACTGGACAAAGTCTCAACACATTTATCTAAGTGACGGAGATCGGGTCTTGTTTGATGAATGGTAGCTCGCAACAATTTTATACTCGCCTGGTTTAGAATCTTAGCGCTCCCTCGGATGTCTTTCTTGGGTGATATCTTGACACAGTTAGGGATGAGATTATGATCACGGCATCTCTTCAAGAAATTCAATGATGTAACGTATCTTGAACGCTTGGTTTTTAGATTCTCCAACCGGCGTATTTTATTTGCAATTTCCAGTCCGTACTGGTTTACATACTGGTTTCTTATATTTACGCGAATATTATACATTGAAATAAAACGAAATTTACGGATTATATCGCGGTTTATTTTACTTTTTTAACCCGACGTTTCGAAGACTTTACAGCCTTCATGGTCACGGGGGAGACTGAGTTGTATGCCATCTCGAAAGTGTAGTGCAGTGTTTCTACCCTCAATGTAGTTGATATTACATTTTTATTTTGATGTAGTCCGATCTACGCAGAAAGAGCTCACAGTAGTTGTAATAGTTTGAATAATTATATTACCGATACAAACGTAACTTGTAAAGAACAAGAATTAAGCATACATAGTATACCAATAGAGATACCTCAATCAAATAATATTAATAAATTAAAGAAAAAGAGACAAATAAATAAAGATATAGAGCTTATTATAGGAAATAATATTGATAATCATATTAAAAATAAAAAGATAGTTATGTCAAATGAAGGATTTTGTTTTTATAGGATTTCGAAAAAGAAGTTATATTTAGACTTTAAGTTTTTAGCGTTAGGAGAAAATTTAGTGAAAGATGTAGAAGATTTGTGTAGAAATAAAAATATTAAGGAGTTGAAGATTAAGAAAAGTAAGAATAGTAGGAAATATATAAAGAAGTTTGTACAATTAATGAGTAAATATAATATTGATTGTCCTAAAGTAAGAATAAATAATGAAATTATCGATACAAGAGTAAAGATGAATAAAGTTAAACATAGAGAAAGTAATGGGAATAAATGTATTTTGCCGACATTTGTCGGCAAAATACATTTGCTCATTTGAGCAAAGAATAAATAATGAGAATAAGGTGTTAAAGACAAACGATAAATGGTCAAATATGAACCTTAGTGATAATGAGAAATATGAAACTTCAGTAAACTGTAAGATAGACAGAAAATATTGTAATCAAAATGAAAAAATGTTATACGAGAAGAAGAATTTTGTTGACATGTGTAAAAGGTATGAAAATTATGACGAGCGTTCCGTAGGTATAACTTAGATTAACATTATGTAATAAGACATTTTCTATATTTTATTTTTGTATACAGTTAAAAATTTATATGATTTTTTTGTGTTTCCCATAATTGTGTATTAAGTTTTATAATTTTTATTTTTGTATACTTTATTCTAAAAAAAAAAAATAAGAATGTAATAACATTTTATTTTTTTTCTCAAAGGGGGAAGGTGTAGTGTGTAAGTACATATGTGTTATAAGTGTTTGTATTTGATGTTAATAAAGAGTCTTAATCGAACCACAGTCGTCTTAACACGTCAACACCTATCTCCCGCCTTTACACTAAAATATGAAAAATTATTATCAAAGTCAAATGCCAAACAGCTTTGTAATACCGTTAGCAGAAACGGAACGCAAAATAACACAGATAACACTCACTCGTGCGCAGACCAATCACGCGCGGTTGTCAATCTGTCAAATAAATCACTGGACGAAAACACTATACGAGTATTATCAAAGGGTTTAAATTTTGCCATTACACCACGAAGGATACCGTATGAGGACATTATTTGTAACGTTGAGAACAGTCTCTTCAAAAATAGTTTAAAAAAGGAAGATTCGGAGGCAATACGTCAAGACATTTCGTCGATATTACGTCAAAAGAAAATGCCGAAACTAAATCTCCCTAAAAACGAATATATCGCTTTAAAGAACTTGCGATCAGAGAAGGACTTAACTATTCTCCGTGCAGATAAAGGAAATGCGACGGTAGTAATGGATACGTCGGATTATAACAATAAAATAGAACAACTTTTGTCGGACGAGAGCGCTTATAAAAAGGTCAAGACAGACCCAACTAATAAAATTTTAAAGGCTACCAGCTCCCTAATAAGTAAGTACTCTGACACATTAAACCTAGACGTATCCTTACTCATTCCATCGTGTGCAAAACCCCCCAAACTGTATGGATTACCAAAAATTCACAAGGCTACTGCTCCGCTACGTCCTATAGTGAGTCAGATCGACACACCAACCTACAGATTGGCTCAGCACGTAGCAAAAGTGCTTTCACCGCTTAGAGGAAAGACTGGAGCATCTGTGAAGGATTCATACCAATTTGTCAGCGATATTAAACACCTAAAATTAGCTGACAATGAAACCATGGTCAGTTTTGATGTGGAATCACTCTTTACAAGCTTACCTGTACAAGACTGCATCAAAATTGTATCTAAGAAGTTAGCTGAGAACAACATGCCCCTAGCATATGCAGAACTACTCAACCATTAAATGTTTTTAGACTCTCGCGATTTGAATACATATTATAAAATTAGGAACATCTGGATGGAATATTTCGAGCAATCCATAGACACACAAACATATAATGTTAAATTGTGGAAGAGGTATGTCGATGATGTATTCTGCATCATGCATGGCAACAAGCATGAAGTAGAACAATTCGCGAACCGGTTGAACTCCATACATCCAAAGATCCGATTCAGTTATGAAATGGAGGTAGACAGAACGTTACCTTTTCTCGATGTGAAAGTAATGGTAAGAAAAGATGGTTCCATAGGACACACTGTATACAGAAAACCAACACACACTGACAGGTATCTCAATGCCTACTCGCACCACCATCCACGGCATTTGGAATCCGTTGTGACATCGTTGACAAATAGAGCATATGACCTCTGTGACTCTGAACATCTAGAAAGTGAGCTCACACATGTTCAGAACGTACTGAAGAGTAACGGATACAAAGGAAAGATACGCCGTCCCAAGAAGAGGGAGCGTCTTCCTGAGGTCAGCAGAGCCCCAGCATACATGCCATATATAAAAGGAGTCACGGACAAAGTTGGAACAGTACTCAAACAATACTCCATTAAGACTGTATATAGTCCGCTCGCAAAAATATCGAATCACTTGCGTACTCCAAAAGATGTAATTCCCTTACAAACTCCTGGTGTTTATAAGGTGAATTGCAGTTGTGGTAGTTCCTACATCGGCCAGACCAAAAGAACGATCGCTGAAAGGGTCAAGGAACACATTACAGCTGTAAAAAACCGCCAGATCAACAAATCAGCGGTGGCTGAGCATTTGCTGGAGGCTGGACCTAATCATTGGATAGAACTACACCAACCACAGGTTCTATCCACCGATCGCCATTATTACTCCAGAATAGTACGTGAAGCGGTAGAAATCAAAAAACATCAGAATTTCAACCGAGAGGATGGATACCGTTTGTCAACAACATGGAATCCTGTCATAAGTATATGTAAACCGCGTCGTCAGAATGAGTCAACTCTTCAGCGCGAGGATACTGTCAGTGTGGTTTGTCGAAGTACCGACAGTATTTGTGATAAAAATAAAAATAAAAACCAAGGGAAGGTAGTTATCAAAACCCCCACTAAACTGGTTACCGATACTCCCACCACACGAAAGCCCACCTTACGAAGACGGCACTAAATTCTCACTCAGTCAGCCCGTGACCACGGCCGATGCAACTCGGTCGAAACGTCGGGAAATAATTGTGGTATTTATACCATTAAAATATTGCGCGATTAAGACCCGTTCCTAATTTTATAATATGTACTCAACCATTGCCTTACATCTGGCTACATGTTGTGGAATAATCAATTCTATGTGCAAGTAGATGGAGTAGCTATGGGCTCACCCGTGTCTCCAGTAGTCGCCGATATTTTCATGGAGGACTTTGAGGAGACAACCCTAAGCACAGCCCCCTATCCAGCAAGGTTCTACAAACGGTACGTGGATGATACTTTCACAATTTTACCATCTGACAAAGTAACTGCATTTTTAGACCACCTCAACTCCATTAACAACAAAATTCAATTTACAATGAAGTTAGAACATAATAATTCTCTTGCCTTCTTAGATGTTTTAGTTATCCGAAACCCTGACCAGTCTTTAAGCCATACTGTGTTTAGGAAAAAGACCCATACAGATAAATACCTCAATGGTGAATCTCACCACCATCCAAAACAGTTAGCTACCGTGGGTAAATCTTTGTTTCAGAGAGCACAAGGTATCTGTGATGAGAAACATCTGGCCGCTGAGCTGCAACATGTCAAGCAAGTACTGCAAGACAACAAGCTCCAAATTCCTCGCCGCCATCACAGAAACCGAGTGAAGCCAGCCACAGTCGAACGTGTCCCGGTTGTTTTACCATACATTAGAGGAGTCACTGACACGATTGGCTATGTACTGAAGCGGGCTTCTAACAAAACTTACTTCAAGCCGCCCAAGAAAATTAGTCAATTTTTACCACCTGTCAAATGTCATGTACCTCTACAGGAACCAGACATATATAAAATAGATTGAGACTGTGGTCTCTCCTAAATAGGTCAAACGAAAAGAAATGTAGGGACCCGCGTAAAAGAACATATAGCTGACGTGAAACACCGACGCTCTACGAAGTCTGCAGTTGCTGAACATTCAGAAAAAAGGCTCCAAACATTATCTTCGATTTGATTAACCACAAATCCTTGCCAAAGAACACCGATTCCTACCTAGGATGATCCGCGAGGCTATTGAAATTAAAAAACATCCTAATTTCAATAGAGAAGATGGTTGGAAGCTAGCACCAGCCTGGGATCCAATTATACATTTAATTAAATCGGAACCCAAAAGACCAACTGCCAGACCTCATGACACTGTGAGCTCTTTCTGCGTAGATCGGACTACATCAAAATAAAAATGTAATATCAACTACATTGAGGGTAGAAACACTGCACTACACTTTCGAGATGGCATACAACTCAGTCTCCCCCGTGACCATGAAGGCTATAAAGTCTTCGAAACGTCGGGTTAAAAAAGTAAAATAAACCGCGATATTATCCGTAAATTTCGTTTTATTTCAATGTATAATATTCGCGTAAATATAAGAAACCAGTAATGTATTTTATGTGTGATTTTTTGTTGGAATGTAATGAATGATTACAGAAGACCTACGGCTGAGTTTCTTGGTGCTTTTTCTCAGACCAGTGGTCATTTCCGAAGCACCGGTAGACTTAGATTTTAACATTACTATGACATGTAAAAAGTGCCCCTAGTGGCCTAATTTACAAAATAAATTATTTGATTTTTGATTTTGTGCTTTGGCCGATAACCCAACAAGCAGTCGTGCTTATTGGAGCTTGGCTAAGGCCGTCCAATCTAATTTCTGTTGCCCTTCGCTGCCACCGCTGAGATATCGAAATGGAACACTAGCCCATAGCTCGCAGGAGAAGGCCGATTTGTTGGCAGACCTCTTCGCGGCTAATTCGAGACTCGAGGACTGCAATGCTCATTTATCAACTACGCTGCCCGGTTGCGGTCACACAATGCCTGATATCCGTATCAGGCATTGTGATGTGCGGCGTGAGCTGCAGTCTCTCGACGTCCGGAAGGCTAGTGGCCTTGATGGTATCCCAGCGCTTGTACTTAAAAAGTGTGCAGCGGAGTTGTCTCCTGTACTGACGCGCCTATACCGATCGTCCTACCTCTCAGGTGTTGTGCCTGAATCTTGGAGGGAAGCTAATGTGCAGCCGATCCCCAAAAAGGGTGATCGGTCAGACCCTACCAATTATCGCCCAATCGCCATAACCTCAGTGATGTGTAAAGTCATGGAGCGACTGATAAACAGCCAATTAGTTCGCTACCTAGAGGATCACTCGTTGATCAATGACCGCCAATACGGGTTCCGTCATAACCGATCAACGGGTGATCTTCTAGCGTTCGTATTACATCACTGGGGGGAGGCGATTGACAAGCATGGCGAGGCTCTGGCTGTGAGTCTCGACATAGCCAAGGCGTTTGACAGGGTCTGGCATCGTGGCCTTCTCTCCAAGCTCCCGGCATACGGTCTGCCCGACAACCTGTGCAAGTGGATTTCCATCGAGTGCGTAATATCCGCCACTTCACGCAGGGTCGGAATCCTGAACAGGGTGCGGCGGTTTTTCACGCCTGGTCAGCTCTACCGCTTATATAAAGCGCAGGTGCGGCCGGGACCGAAGTTTATACGCTGGAGTCGTGCGGTCAATGGCCCTGTACGGATGTCCCGTATGGGCCGAGTCCCTGAAAGCCCGCTGCGTCGCCTTGCTGCGCAAACCGCAGCGTTTGGTGGCGCAGCGAATAGTAAGGGGCTACCGCACGGTCTCCCACGAGGCGGCCTGCGTATTGGCCGGCACACTCCCTTGGGAGTTGGACGCCAAACTCCTCTCGTCAGCGTTTCTCTGGCGGGAGGAGGCGTCCAGCCGCCGTCAGGAGAGACTGGCCCCGAGGGAGATTGCGGCCCGGTTTCGCAGAACCGCCGTGGAGGAGTGGCATTCCAGGCTGGAGAGCCCGACAGGGGGCTTGAGGACTGTCGCGGCAGTGCGTCCTGTCCTAAAGAGATGGCTAGACAGGCGCCACGGGGCGCCTACGTTCCTACTGACACAGGTATTAACGGACCATGGGTGTTTCGGTTCCTTCCTGTGTCGGATCGGAAAGGAGGTGTCCGCCGTGTGCCACCACTGTGGCAACTGCCGCGAGGACACGGCCCAACATACGTTGGAGGAGTGCCCAGCCTGGGACGAAGAGCGCAGCGCTCGTTGTCGTTGGAGGAGACCTCTCGCTGCCGGCCGTGGTGTCGTCCATGGTCGCCAGCCGGAGGTCCTGGCGTGCGGTGGCCCACTTCTGCGAGAACTTCATCTCGCAGAAGGAAAGTGCTGAGAGGGATCGGGAACGATATGATCCCTCCCGCCGCCAGAGAAGACGTAGGAGGCGCCGTGTTGACGACTGACCGGCATCTCCCGCCCTGTGGAACGGGGGCGTTTGAATTCCACCACGGTAACCCCTGCCTGTCGTACGAGGCGACTAATAGGGGCCATCGGGGGTCGCGGGCTCGCAGCGGAGGGCTGTCAGCCCGTATCGATGCACTCCCAAATTCGGAGCATCGTGCGACCCCGAGATGGACGGCAGCGCGGGTGGTAAGGCCTCGTTAGCTGTCGTTTTTCGGTGCGCGGGGGCTCCTTAGCCCTCCATGGGGATGGGCTGCTACGCAGCACCGCGCAGGGGCGATTCCGGCTGCAATTCTAGCACTCCTTAGAATACCCCGGGATCGCTCCGTAAGCGCCGAAGAAGGCCACCGCGGGGTTTTAGCTGGTAGTGTCCGGTGGGTTGTATATAGGGGACTCGGCCCAGCGGCAGCACGGATAGCCATCATCCGTGCGTGGGGGATGCTGAGTCGTAAGACCGGCTAGTCCAGCATACCCGTTTTATTCTTAATCCGCTTCCCTCCGGAGCGGGCGGCAGTAATAAAACGCTTTCCCCGCGACAACAAAAAAAAAATTAAAAAAAAAAAAAAAAAAGGTGATATCCATCCGTGAGGATCAAATAGTCGTTGTAAATCTGCCAAAATGATTCGCTTCGTAGTAAACATAGACTTGGGTTGTAACTTTATTTGACAATCCCAATGCTTTAATTATACTTTCATTTGTCATTCCCTTTTCAACACAAGCACTTCTTAATGATTGTGGTATATGATTCATGAATTCCTTACTATTTGATCCCCATTTCTGTAGTGTAAATCCACCACTTTCTAAAATGTGTATTAATTGTTGACTCGCTTCTTTAGCTTCGTCTACGGTAGAATGTCCGCTTATACAATCATCAACATAAAAGTCTTCTGACAATATTTTTGCTCCTATAGGATATTGATGTTCTTCATCTTTTGCAAGCTGTTTTAGTGTTTTAATTGCTGAAGCAGTGCCGAACGTAACTCGCAGCATACGGTAATCTTTGACTTCATGTGTTGGATCTCTTCTCCACAGCACACGTTGATAATCTGCGTCTTCTTTGGTAACTAGTATCATATGATACATTTTCTGAATATCAGCGATGAAACAGATTTTCTTCATGCGACATCTCATAATTAGGTTTCTTAAATCATCTTGTAATTGAGGGCCGACTAACAACATATCGTTAAGAGAAGTTGAACTTTTACATGATGCATCAAAAACTATTCGGACTTTAGTAGTTTCACTATCTCGGATGACTGCATGGTGAGGTAAATAAATTGAGAGTTTATGTAAATCTTCTTTTGGTACTTCTTCCATGTGATTAAGCTGTATATATTCTTCCATGACCTTAATATATTCTTCTTTTAGTTCTGGCTTATTTTCTAACCTCTTTTCTAATTGTTCTAATCTTCTTAGTGATATTTTTCTTGTAGATCCTATATTCTGAGGTGATGTGTTAAATGGTAGTTTGACTATGTACCTCCCTTCTGGTGTTCTAGTGTGTGATGTGTGATAAATATCTTCACATGTTCTTTCTTCTAAAGTGAGATTGCGTGTTGTTGTTTCGTCGATACTCCAAAGATTTTTCAATAGATTATCCATGTCGATGTCTACATGGTGATGCATAACTAGCACTTTATCGTTGGGTATCATAGATTCTGAAACGTTTCCAAACAAAATCCATCCTAGGCTGGTTTCTTGAGCTGAAGGTGTGCCTGGCGGACCTTTCACCAAATTGTTCTTCACTATCTCAGTATATACATCAATGCCAAGCAATAAGTCTATTTTGTTGGATATGAAGTATTGTGGATCAGCTAAGGTTAGACCGTCTAAGTGAGACCAATCATCTTTTGGTCGTATTGTAGAACTTGGTAGCTTAGACGTAATACGTGAATTCAATACATATGCTTTTACAGGAATACTAAATTGTTTGTTGCATCTTGATTCAATCTTCAGCTGCATTTTTTTTTTTTTTTTTTTTTTTATTCTGGCGCGGCAAAGTGACCACACTGCGCCTGATGGTAAGCGCAGTGCCGTCCAGATAGAGTATCAAGTAGCGAGAGACAGTCTATCCCCCGCTACTCAACACAATCATGCCGGCCTGCTGTTTAGCTTCTTCACATTACGCCTAAAGGACCCAGGATCATAGGAAGGAGGGAACACGGTAGCTGGCAAACTGTTCCACAGCTTGATGGTGCGGCAAAAATACGAGTTTGCGAACCTCTTGGTTCGGGCCGGGGTAGTAGATACCACGAAGCTGTGGCTCCGCAATCCAGTACGCGTGGTTCTGGTATGGAAGGGAGAGGAAGGGATAAGATCAAACAATTCTTCAGAGCATTCGCCATGATACAGACGGTAGAACACGCTAAGCGAGGAAATATCCCTACGCAGCTGTAGCGGCTCCAGGCTGTTACTCACGTCTGCATCATTCACAATGCGGATGGCCCGCCGCTGCAACCCATCCAAGGCATCGAGAAGGTACCTTGCAGAACCGTCCCAGATGTGCGAGCAGTATTCCATTCCCGGCCGCACCTGCGCTTTATATAAGCGGTAGAGCTGACCAGGCGTGAAAAACCGCCGCACCCTGTTCAGGATTCCGACCCTGCGTGAAGTGGCGGATATTACGCCCTCGATATGACTCCTTGGATTAAGATCGCAGCGGATATCCATACCTAGGACACTAAGGTCATTCCGCATTGCGAGTGGAACACCCTGAAGAACGGGGATGGGAGAAAACGGAGACTTCTTGCACGAGAACGCGCACACCTGGGTTTTCTTGGCATTAAACTCAACCCGATTCCTGGTACCCCATGATGAGATGAGATCCAAGGTCTGGTTGAGCTCAACGACAAGATCCTCGCGTCTCCTCTCAGTATCCGCCCGGCAACCAGGCGGCTTGCTGCTATAACGCCCATGAACCGTGCTGTCGTCTGCATAGCAATGAATGTTGCCAAGCGACAACATATCATTGATATGCAGAAGAAACAAGGTGGGCGAAATCACAGAACCTTGTGGTACTCCGGCATTTACTGACATGAGCTGCGAAGCGTGTCCATCAACGAGGACACGTATTCTACGCTCATGCAGAAAGCCGGAAATCCACTTGCACAGGTTGTCGGGCAGACCGTATGCCGGGAGCTTGGAGAGAAGGCCACGATGCCAGACCCTATCAAACGCCTTTGCTATGTCGAGACTCACAGCCAGAGCCTCGCCATGCTTGTCAATCGCCTCTCCCCAGTGATGTAATACGAACGCTAGAAGATCACCCGTTGATCGGTTATGACGGAACCCGTATTGGCGGTCATTGATCAACGAGTGATCCTCTAGGTAGCGAACTAATTGGCTGTTTATCAGTCGCTCCATGACTTTACACATCACTGAGGTTATGGCGATTGGGCGATAATTGTTAGGGTCTGACCGATCACCCTTTTTGGGGATCGGCTGCACATTAGCCTCCCTCCAAGATTCAGGCACAATACCTGAGAGGTAGGACGATCGGTATAGGCGCGTCAGTACAGGAGACAACTCCGCTGCACACTTTTTAAGTACAAGCGCTGGGATACCATCAGGACCACTAGCCTTCCGGACGTCGAGAGACTGCAGCTCACGCCGCACATCACAATGCCTGATACGGATATCAGGCACTACATAATTTACTGAAGTTGTTGTCCCTCCTATTCCTGTGATTGAATATTGTACATGGGTTCTTTTGATTCGAAGTAGTTGAGTTGCATTTTCCGTAATAAATGATGCTTGTGAACCAGGATCGATAAATGCTCTCAGTGTAGTCTCAAGACCGCACTCACTTCTGGCTAACACTAATGCGGTTGCTAAAAATGCTTTGTTCTGCTTACATGTAAAGTTTGACACTATTGACTGATCCTGAAGATATTCTTGTATGTTTTCCTTAGATTGACGACCTTATGATGACGCTTACCACATATTTTACAAGAATTCTTCTGTTTACAATTATACACTGGATGGCCTGATGATAAGCAATTATAGCATAATCGATTGTTCCTGATGATCTCTATTCTCTTCTCCGGGTCAACTTTCGCAAATTCTTTGCAATGGCACAGAAGATGTTCTCCGCTACATAATTTGCAGGTTAATTGTACGGTTGAAGTATGTAACCAACGCTCTTTGTATGTTTTCTGAGTATTAAATGGAACTTGGGGACGTTAACTCAAGTGTATGTATTCTATCCACCAAAAACGCAACAAGATTTTTAAATGTAGGTAGTTCATTTTTATATTCTCGACTTACAAATGTTTCCCATTCTGAATGTGTCTCTCGATCCAATTTTTGGACTATTAGGAAGATGACTATAGGATCCCAATCAGCTGTTGAAATGTCTAAATTATTCAAACTGTGTAAACATTGTTTTGTACTGTCGATTAGCGTTTTTATCTGTGATGGCATATATGTATTCACTTTTTTCAATGTAAATAATCTTTTTAGGATAGAATTCATTATAAGCCATTTATGGCTATCTAGTCTTCAAAGTATCCCAAGCATTTTCATAATTCAGTTCTGTAGTCTTAATATGCTTGATGGCATTTTTTGTTTCGCTTGTCAAACAAGATTTGAGATAAAATAACTTTTGTACGTTTTTTAACTTCTTGTTGTTATGTACTACTAGCTGTTGCTCGCGGCTCCGCCCGCGTGGAGGTCATGTTTGGGAGAAAAAGTATACAATACAAAATACAAATTTTCATGCGTTTATCATCGTTTATTTTCATTCCCTATTTTACCCCCTTAGGGGCGGAATTTCCAAAAATCCTGAAAAACATATTTTTTATTTTTAACTAAAAGGCCAAATACTAATTTTCATGAATTTAACTTCAAAAATGACGGATTTTCATACAAAATTTCATCCCCTATTTTACCCACTTAGGGGTGGTATTTCCAAAAACCCTTCCTTAGTGGATGCCTACGTCATAAAAGGTACCTACTGTCAAAATTTCAAGTCTCTAACCCCAGCCGTTTAGGCTGTGCGTTGATCGATCAGTCAGTCAGTCAGTTTCTTCTTTTATATATACAGACTAGCTGTTGCTCGCGGCTCCGCCCGCGTGGAGGTCATGTTTGGGAGAAAAAGTATACAATACAAAATACTCATGCGTTTAACTTAAAAAAAATGACGGATTTTCATAAAATCTATTATCCCTACCATTAAAGGTAATGCGGTTGTAATGGATACGTCAGACTATAACAGTAAAATCGAACACCTTTTGTCGGACGAGAGTACTTACAAAAAGGTGAAAACAGACCCCACTAGTAAAGTTTTAAAGGCTACCAGCTCTTTAATAAGTAAGTACTCTAACACATTAAACCTGGATGTATCCTTACTCATTCCCTCGTGTGCAAAACCTCCCAAACTGTATGGGTTACCAAAAATACATAAGGCTAATGCTCCGCTACGTCCCATAGTGAGTCAGATCGACACACCAACCTATAGATTGGCTCAGCACGTAGCAAAGGTGCTTTCACCACTTAGAGGGAAGACCAGAGCATCTGTGAAGGATTCATACCAATTTGTCAGTGATATTAAACACCTACAATTAGCTGACAATGAAACCATGGTAAGCTTTGATGTTAAGTCTCTCTTTACAAGTTTACCTGTACAAGACTGCATCAAAGTTGTCTCTAAGAAGTTAGCCGAGAACAGCATGCCCCTAGCATATGCAGAAATACTGAACCATTGCCTTACATCTGGCTACATGTTGTGGAATAGTCAATTCTACATGCAAGTGGATGGAGTAGCTATGGGCTCACCCGTGTCTCCAGTAGTCGCCGATATCTTCATGGAGGACTTTGAGGAGACAGCCCTAAGCACAACCCCTGTTCCAATAAGGTTTTACAAGCGGTATGTAGATGACACATTCACAATTTTACCATCTGATAAAGTAACTGCATTTTTAGATCACCTTAACTCAGTTAATAATAAAATTCAATTTACTATGGAGTTAGAACAAAATAATTCTCTTGCATTCTTAGATGTCTTAGTTATCCGTAATCCTGATCAGTCTTTAAGCCATACTGTATATAGAAAAAAGACCCATACTGATAAATACTTTAATGGTGAATCTCACCACCATCCAAAACAGTTAGCTACCGTGGGTAAATCTTTGTTTCAGAGAGCACAAGGAATCTGTGATGAGAAACATCTGGCCGCTGAGCTGCAACATGTCAAGCAAGTACTGCAAGACAACAAGCTCCAAATTCCTCGCCGTCATCACAGAAACCGAGTGAAACCAGCCACAGTCGAGCGTGTCCCGGTTACTTTACCATACATCAGAGGTGTCACTGACAAGATTGGCTATGTACTGAAGCGTGCTTCTATTAAAACCTATTATAAGCCGCCCAAGAAGATTAGTCAATTCTTACCACCTGTTAAGTGTCATATACCTCTACAAGAACCGGGCATCTATAAAATAGATTGTGACTGTGGACTATCTTATATTGGTCAAACAAAAAGAAATATAGGGACCCGCGTAAAAGAACACATAGCTGACGTAAAACACCGACGCTCTACGAAGTCTGCAGTTGCTGAACATTCAGAGGAAGGCTCCAAGCATTATCTTCGATTTGACAATCCACAAATCCTTGCCAAAGAACACCGATTCCTACCTAGGATGATTCGCGAGGCTATTGAAATTAAAAAACATCCAAATTTCAATAGAGAAGATGGTTGGAAGCTAGCACCAGCCTGGGATCCAATTATACATTTAATTAAATCGGAACCCAAAAGACCAACTGCCGGACCTCAAGACATTGTGAGCTCTTTCTGCGTAGATCGGACTACAACAAAATAAAAATTAAATATCAACTATATGGAGGGTAGAAACATTGCACTATACTTTCGTGACGACATACAACTCAGTCTCCCCCGTGACCATGAAGGCTGTAAAGCCTTCGAAACGTCGGGTTAAAAAAGTAAAATAAACCGCGATAGAATCCGTAAATTTCGTTTTATTACAATCTTTCATCCCCTATTTTACCCCCTTAGAGGCGGAATTTCCAAAAATCCTGAAACATATATTTTTAATTTTTAACTAAAAGGCCAAATACTAATTTTCATGAATTTAACTTCAAAAATGACGGATTTTCATACAATCTTTCATCCCCTATTTTACCCCCTTAGGGGTGGTATTTCCAAAAACCCTTCCTCAGTGGATGCCTACGTGATAAAAGGTACCTACTGTCAAAATTTCAAGTCTCTAACCCCAGCCGTTTAGGCTGTGCGTTGATCGATCAGTCAGTCAGTCAGTCAGTCAGTCAGTCAGTTTCTTCTTTTATATATACAGATAACCGTAAATGTGTCTTCGAATAATCATTCGAAGACACATTCAATTCACATTGGCAATCGCCAATCTTCATATGAGACAATAGAGGACTACTCTAGCATTGAAATTAAAAAAGCATTGACATTTTAATTAATAATAATAGCGAAAATAACGATTCAATTAATAATATAAATTCAACTTTACCTGCTTTGAAGGATAAATTTATCACTAAAGGTAACAATATTTTAAACCTAGCTCATCAGAATAGTCAAGGTATGCTAGGCAAAGAATTACAGATAGAATTGTTCATGGGTTGTAAGGATGTTGACATCCTTTGTTTAACCGAACATTGGCTCAGATCCGAACAGCTCATGTTCAATTTTAATAATTACATAGTTGGCAGCCACTTCTGCAGACAGAATGCTATACGTGGAGGGTCCCTCATATTATTAAATAAAAAACTTAAATTCAAAGAACGGAAGGACATAGTGAGTCTCTCTGTGGAGCAGTCTGTAGAAATGTCTTGCGTTGAACTGGAGCAGCTCATTGTCATTAGTGTATACAGACCGCCCGCCTCATCTTATGATAAGTTTGAAGATGTACTTGAGAAAATATTGCGGAAATTAAGTAAATTGAATAAGAGATTGCTAGTTTGTGGGGACTTTAATATAAATCTACTAGAAAATAATTCCCTAACTATAAAACTAAAAAGTTTTTTTTTGTCATTTGATTTAGTGCACTTGTTTTCAGAGCCAACTAGAATAACTAGTACAAGTGAAACCTGTATAGATAATATATTTACAGATATAGTACCATTTAATAAGCACATAATTAATAATCTTGAGTCTGATCACTGTGGGCAATTATAATATAATACTAGCCCTGTATTAAACATTGTCCCACTGATGGGCACGGGCCTCCTCTACTAATAAGAGGGGTTAGGCCTTAGTCCACCACGCTGGCCTAATGCGGGTTGGTAGACTTCACATACCATTCGAAATTCTTATAAGAATTCTCAGGTATGCAGGTTTCCTCACGATGTTTTCCTTCACCGTTAAAGCAAGCGATAATTAACATTTAATACACACATAACTTTAGAAAAGTCAGAGGTGTATGCCACTTGGGTTTCGAACATACGACTTTTGTCTTGGCAGTCCGTACCGCAACCAACTAGGCTATCGCTGCTGGGCAATTAATTTCATTTAATAGTGGATTCCAGTTGATATCTAATAAAAAACTCAATGTTGTACCTGTAACAAAGACCCGTTTAGAGAAATTTAAATATAAATTAAATAATAAATTTAACATTGCTTTAAATAGTAATAACCCTAATGTATTATATAATACTTTCTTTAACACTTTCTGTGAGGAGTTTAAATCAGTTTTTGCATCCAAATCAGTTTCCGCAGGAAAGAATAGCACTTTTAGTGATTGGGCTACTACAGGTATACATAACAGTAGAAGGAAATTATATGATCTCTATTATGAAAGATCATATAATCATAATAATGATTTTATTAATTATGTTAAGAGATACTCCAAAATTTTTAAAAGTGTATGTCATTGTGCGAAATCTATTCACATAAGTGACAAAATAAAAAGTTCTAAAAATAAAATTAAAACGACATGGAGTGTAATTAGCAAAGAAACTGGAAAAGCTAAACTTCGTGACACCGAGTTTAGCTTAAAAATTGATGATAAAATAATTACCTCTGATATAGATGTAGCTAGGGCATTTGAAAAATATTTCACTGATATTCCAGTTTCTACCACAAAAAAATTAAATTCGTCCTCAATCACTGCGGAAACATTCTTACAAGAAAACATCACTAGGTGTAAAGAATCATTTGAATTCCAATGTGTTAATAGTATAGATATTATAAAAGTTGTAAGAGCTCTTAATATTAAAAATACATGATATATGGGGAATATCTACAAAAATTATAAATTTTGTAATTCCTGTTATAGCTCCTCAGTTAGCTTTAATCTTTAATTCATGTATTAGTAGTGGTATATTTCCTGATAAGTTAAAACTGAGTAAAATAATTCCTCTTTTTAAAACGGGTAGTACAGCTGACACCACTAATTATAGACCTATTTCTGTGCTACCTTCGATAAGCAAAATTTTCGAGAAGCTTATGTTAATCCAAATTATAACTACTTTACTTGTAATAACATTTTGCATCATATACAGTTTGGCTTTACACGGGGTCGCTCCACCACTGATGCTGGTGTTGAGCTGCTAACTAATATATTCGATGCTTGGGAGGATTCACAGGATGCTTTGGGTGTGTTCTGTGATCTATCTAAAGCCTTTGATTGTGTACACCATGACACGCTTATCAGGAAATTGAGTCACTATGGAATTAATGGTATTGCTGTTAATTTATTTAAGTCATATTTAAGTAATAGGGTTCAAAGTGTGGACGTCAATGGAAAATTATCTCCTGGGTCTATTGTTACCATGGGAGTCCCACAGGGCTCGATTCTTGGACCCTTTCTATTCTTAACCTATATTAATGACTTACCTTATTGCATAAGGGACAACTGTGAGGTAGTGTTGTTTGCAGATGATACTTCTTTAATATTTAAAGTTAGCCGACATAATTCTGTTCTTGACGATGTAAACAACACACTCGCAAAAATAGTACATTGGTTTAGCGTTAGTAATTTACTATTGAATAGTCAGAAAACCAAATGTATTAGATTTTTAACACCGAATGTCAGAAAGATCGACGCTTTAATTTACATGAATGGGGATAGATTGAGTCTTGTGGAGACAACCAAGTTTTTAGGCATAACATTAGATCCCAAACTTCAATGGGGATCTCACATATCTGTATTATCTAAAAAATTAAGTGCCGCAGCTTATGCAGTGAGTAAAATACGTCAATTGACCGACGCTAACACGGCTAGGTTGGTCTATTTTGCGTATTTCCATAGTTTGATGTGCTACGGGATTCTACTATGGGGTGGTGCTGCTGACATCAATATCATCTTTACTCTCCAAAAGCGAGCTATAAGATCTATCTACTCGCTAAGTTCTAGGAGTTCTTTGAGAGAAAAATTCAAAGAAATTAATATAATGACAGTAGCATCACAATATATATTCGCTAATTTAATGTATGTTCATAAGAATATACAACAATTTCCTAAAATTAGTGATGTCCATAGTGTAAATACTAGAAATAAAAATAACCTTGTTAGTTATAAAACAAGGCTCCACAAAATCGGCAACTCTTTCAAGGGTCTTTGTATACGCTTTTACAATAAGGTTCCCAATCATATTAAAGAACTAAATGAAAGATGTTTTAAAGCTACTATTAAGCGAAAACTAAGTAATAAAGCCTATTACAATATTTCGGAATATTTAGATGACCTAAAGGCTTGGGAATAAGTTATCCTATTACTTAGCCATTAAATTATTATTGGGAACTTTAGGTACATATATATAGTAATGCCAATATATTTATTTCTTTAACATTGCGAACTTATATGCCTTACATGACTTTACTTGATATTTTGTGTCTAGTATTTCAATTGTTGTATTCAGTCTGGGCATGTCATGCTCGCTAAAGTGTCTGTGCTTGCTGCGGCGCCATGTGCCAGGTCGGTCTCTTCCCTGTAACATGGTTGAGGAGGCCGATGGCTGACACATGCGTCACTACTCGTGATCGGGTGCGGCTCGTGTGGACTGGTCTGCTCAGACTGTTTCAGTAAGGACCGACTGCTTTAAGAAATCGTTTTTTTTTATCACTATCACGACGGTCATGTGTGGCACTAGGTCTTGTAATGAGTTCTATTTCACAATATTTCAATAAGGCAACTTAACATACATTGAGCTGCTCTAATCTAAGGTAATTAAACTTAAATCGTATATATTATATGACCTATGATTATAATTATATGACCAAATATTGTTAACCTCTTCTCTAGCGAGACTGCATTCCGAACTGGCGGTAGAGTGAAAAAATTTACTGAATCTAAATGATGTATAACATTTTATGGATTCAATAAATATTTGATTTTGATTTATGCGCCCGAAAATGTAGGTAGGTTTAACGTTGGGAGTTTGACCTCTGAGTCTTCTATAAGTAACGATGCATTTTGCGACGGATCTTCTCTTGATGGAAATTCTTTAGAATTCAATAACTGTAGCATGTCAATCATTTCTGTTTTCAAATCCAAATAAATTTCTTCACATTGACTGTACCACTCTTCTTTGAAATATGTTAAACTTTTGCGTTGTTCCTTTTTCGTACCTTTTACAAGATTTTGATAATGATTTCTATAGGAATTCCAATACTCTTCTAAACATTGTAATCTGGCTTCCACAAAACCTTTAGTTAATCTTGCTTTTGGTGATTTCTTAAAGTTTGACTTCGTCTTCAAAATATTATCCGAAAGATCTTCTAAAATCTCCAGTGTTTCTTCTAAAGATGCCATTTTTATAACTTGTGTATTCAATCGTCGTAAAATGTTCGCTCGGTTATAATGCGATAGTGCACCACACAATTATAAAATGTATAGCAGCGCTCGGCCGTTTCTATTCATCACTAATGAGGTCTATATAGAAAAAACGCTTTGGCGGCGAGCGGGCCGACCGGTTCTATTGTTTCTTTATGCGGCTCGTATGGACCATTTGTTGATGTAATATAATATAATAATAATAATAATGATAAATAATGATAATCGGTCCTTTACTGTCGAAGCTGTAAGATTATGGAATGCATTGCCTATCCATATCAGGCGCTCCTCTACGCTGGAAACTTTTAAATCCCGGGTGAAGACATTCTATCTCTCGCAGTAACGCTACGCCTTTGTTGTATTTCTTTTGTATTATTGGTGCATGAATATGTATGTATGTATTATATATCTATTTAAATGTATGTAATACATGTAAGTTTATTATAATGTATATTTATTTTTAAGTCTATGTATTTGTATGTATTTTGTAAGTACCTTAGTATTTCTTGTTATATAAGTGTATTGACAGCACCGCCGTAATTTCAATTCATTTTATTCCTCTCCATGCATGGTTGTCTGGAAGAGATCGCTCTTAGCGATAAGACCGCCTATTTGTAACACCTAAATAAGTTGATACTGTAACTTGTTTTGTATGTTGTGGTGTAAGAATAAAGTGTTATATTATTATTATTATAATTAAAAATGAATTTCATAAAACATTTAAAAATAAAAAAAATAATGTTATAGGTACTTCCAAGTTTAATGAATGGGAATGGAATGGAATAGAGACTACTCTAAGATATTTAAAAAAGCATGTAATCAAGCAAAAGCAAATTTTATAAGCAGGAAAATTAAAAACTCGTGTAACAAAATTAAGTCTACATGGGATATTATCAATAAAGAAACTGGGAATTTACGAACACGCGATAACCAGTTTGAGTTACATATAAATAATAAAATTGTATGTGAACAAGTGGAAGTTGCTCAGGCATTTAATGATTTTTTCGCGACCATACCTGTAGCTACTACTTGCTCCTTAAGTTCTTCACCTAGTCGTGCTGTATCTTTGCTGCGTGAGAGCGTGTCGCAGTGTAAATTATTATTTAAATTTGATCGCATAGCTCCCGCTGAAGTAATTAATAATAATAATAATAATAATAATAATAATAATAGCCATTTATTTCCGAAAATTTGGGTTTCTTTTTACATAGTTATGTTAGTTCGTGTTTGTTTATCTTTAAGTGGTTAATTTTTCTATAAGATATCCCTCAATTCGGCATGCCTTTTGGCATAGGCCTCCTCCAACTGTTTCCATTGTACTCTGTCATCTGCAACTCTGGTCCAATATGGTCCCAAGGTCAGACGAATATCGTCTTCCCATCTTCTTTTTGGGCGTCCTTGGCGTCTGGTACCGTCCCTTGGGTACCATAAAGTAACTTCTTTGCTCCATTTATTGGTTTTACAACGTAGCATGTGTCCTGTCCAACTCCATTTCTGGTGGTCAATACGAGCAAGTATATCGACAACTTTGGTTTTATTTCTTATTTCAGTATTCCTGATTTTATCAATAAGTTTTATTCCCAACATACTTCTTTCCATTGCCCGTTGACACCTTGCAAGTCATTTACGAAGGTCATCCGTGAGGGACCAAGTCTCGCAGCCATATGTTATGCAAGGAAGGATGCACGTGTTAAAGACCTTTCTTTTTATGTAAATACTTATTTCTTTACTTTTCATGATTTCCTTAAGAGACCAGAATTTTTTCCATCCACTGGCGATCCTTTTGTTTATTTCTTTGGACATAAGGTCCTCAGGAGCAATGATTTGTCCTAGATAAACACATTCTGGTACATATTCGAGTCTGTTTCCAAACATTTCTACATCAACCTCCGTGGAGTTAGTCATCATTTTTGTTTTATTGGTGTTTATTTCCAGTCCGACTTCTTGGCTTTTATTAGCTAGGGTTTTCACCATAATTTTTCATCAGTGAATCTCAGATGGTTTAAGCGCCTACCATTGATGTTCAGGCCATAATTGTCCCAATCTATTCTCCTAAATATATTTTCCAGCACAGCATTAAACAGCTTGGGAGATAGCGGGTCTCCTTGCCTGACACCTCTGTTTATAGGAAAAGAATCACCCTTTGATTCTAGTTTTATGCGACTTTTACTCTCCTTGTAGATGTTTTTAATTATTTCGATATAGGTATCGATTACTCCTTGCTGTTCTAGGCTTGTCCAAATGCTGTTATGGTCTAAACTATCGAATGCTTTAGAATAGTCTATAAAGGCTATGTATACAGGTTTTTGGTATTCATTATATTTCTCTATAATTTGTTTAATAGTGTGAATATGATCAATCGTGCTGTAATTCTTTCTAAACCCGGCCTGTTCCACGGGTTGATTCTCATCTAAAGTTCTTGTTATTCTATCTAGGATGACTTTTGCAAACACCTTATACACATTCGATATGAGGCTTATCGGTATATAGTTACCAATGTCCTCTTTGGCTCCCTTCTTGTGAAGGAGGTTAATGTACGATTCTGTCCACTGGCTTGGGATCGTACCTGTACACAGTATATCGTTGAATATTTTAGCCAGAATTGGACTCAGTTCTTCTACCGTGCCCCTCATCAACTCATTCGGTACGTTATCTGGCCCTGGAGCTCTTTCTAGTTTTTGTGAATTGATGGCTTTCTGTACTTCCACTGTAAGTATTGGTGGTGCATCCTCATCTAGGCTAATTGGTTTTTCACTTGCATCTGTTTCATGGTCATTGAATTTGTTAGAGTAGAGTGCACTGTAGTAATTCGTTGCTAGTTTCTGAATTTCTGTACGTTTTGTGACTGGGTTTGATTGATTTCTAGTTAAACGAGGAATCCATTCTTTCCCATAGTCCCTTAGTTCTTTAAATGCTTTTTTGGTTCCTCCTGTTTTTTGAATGATGTCTTCTAGTGTTTTATTTCTTTTTACTAGCCTGTCTCTTCTCAAGCTTTCTCGGATCTGTTTGCTAAGGTTGGATATTCTATTTCTGTTTTCTTTACTTTGATTTTTTGTTGATATGAGTATTTTTCTTTCTTCCAACAACGCTTTAGTTTTATCACTAAATTTGTTAGTGTTCTTGTCAACCTTAGTTCCTTTTATTTGTGATAATTTCTTGTCCAAATGGTCGTATTTTTCTGTTATGCTTATCTCGGTGTTTACAATTTCCAGCAACGGTTTGATTGTTTGCGAGACAATATTTTTCTGAAAATGTTTTGGTGATAGCACTGAGATGTTTGTTATGGTCTTCCTGGATCTTTTTGGCGGATATTTATTTAGGCGACAGCGCACCATACGGTGGTCGGTGTTAAAATTGAAATTTTGAATGACATGCGTATCATTGAAATACTTTGCTCTGTTTGTTATAATAAAGTCAATTTCGTTCTTGTAGTTTCCGTCTGGGGAAATCCAGGTCCACTTAGTTTTGGGTTTCTTCTTAAAAACTGAGTTAAGCAGCGTTAGGTTGTTTTGTAAAAGAAATTCTATCAGTTTACTTCCATTGGTGCTTCTTTTTCCGTGGCAATAATTTCCCAGTATAGATTCTTCACCTGCTTCTCTGGTGCCGACTTGCGCGTTAAAATCTCCCATAACTATAAGGTTGTTGCTGTAGTATTTCCTTGCCATTATTGATAAATTATTATAGAAGTCTTCGGTGTCGTCCTTAGTAGCTTGTTCAGTAGGTGCATACACCTGAATTATTGTCCAGGATCTTCTATATCCAGGCAGTTTAATATTTAGTATTGCTAGTCTTTCAGAAATTCCTATCATCTCTTGTATGCAGTATTTCATGGATTGTTTTATCAAAAATCCCACTCCTCTGCGCCCTGGGGTTTCACCTTGTATATATAGGATATAGTCTTTATGTTCTTCTATTTTCTGCTTCTGTCTTTTCATCTCACTTATACCTAAAATGTCATAGTTTATGTTTTCTAATGCATTTTCTAGTTCCAGTAAACTTTCATTAGTTCTTAAGGTTCTTGTATTGAGTGTTGCTATATTGATAGATTTACGTCTTTTCGTTGGAGGGTCTTGGTCTCGTTCTCCCGCGGGGACCAGCCGTATTGGGAGGCGTCTTGGTAGTTGTGGTTCGGGTGAAGTTGTGGTACTCGTTATGTATTGGTTCCGGTCATTAATGGCAATCACTAGTTTTTTGAAGTCTCAGGTAGTGAATCTGGCTTTCCTCGCTGAATATAATTTAGGATGTTGGGTCTTACAATTTCTTTGCCTGGTATTTTGTCTGTTGGACGTGTTGAATTATTTACTGTATTAACTTTCTTCTGCGTTGGAGAGTTTGGTGAGCTTGAATTCCCTCTTTTTCTTTTTTCTCGGTTCATATCTGTTGGTTTTTTCGCTACTAGTTTGTCATATTTTAGGAAAGCTATATTACCTCTTTTTCTCTCTTCCATAACTTGCGGCTGTAGTTGTTTACGTTTTTCTAGTACTTCTTTGGAATAGTCTTCTTTGATAGATATACCTGGTGGAAGTTTAGGCCTATTTCTCAATACCATATTTTTTTTCCATGAAGATGTAATGGAGACTACAACGGGGCGGTTTTTATTGTTGCTCCGTTGCCCAATCCTATAAATATTACTTATTTCATGACTATCCAATTGTGTTCCGGTACTTCTTATAGTTTCTGTGATGTTGTTAACTAGTTCAGATTCTGCTTTTCCTATTTCTTCGATTCCAAAAAAGATCAAATTATTTTTTCGCTTTGCCTTATCTATATTTTTGAGCTTAAGCTCCAATTCAGATATTTTGGTTTTAAGGATATTATTTTCTTCCGTTAATTTATTCATTCTGTCATCCAACACTTCCATAACATTTTTAGTAACCGACATTGTTATATATTCAGCTTGTTGTTTTAACTTCTCATCCAATTTTGATAGTAACAATTCCATGCATTTTTCCATTTCGGCAGTAATTTTTAGTTTGCTATGGCAACCCTGAAGTTTTGGGGGATTATAATTTTATTGTTGGTAACACTACAGCTGTCAGTGTCACTTGGAAATTTCTAATGTTATGTTGGTACTATTGCTGATGAGTTAAATGCACTTTTGAGGTTATAATTCTTACTGGAATTTGCAGGTTACGTACCACGAAACCATATTCTTGCACTGTGTTTAGTTGCTGATCCTGTTTCTTATTTTTCAATTGGTGAATTATTGAGAGAACAATGTTAGTTCGAGACTATTTTCACTTTTACAAGATTTATTATTCTTGGAGCTCATTGACGTACGTTATCACAATATGGTTGCCGGAACCGGAATCCCGCTGAAGTAATTAGTATTGTAAAAACTTTAAATCCAAAAAATACGGGTGATTTGTGGGACATTTCTGTAATTTTTTTAATAAAGATAATAGATTTGGTAGCTCCTTACCTTACGGTAATTTTTAATAGGTGTATAGATACTGATATCTTTCCAGATCTAATGAAATATAGTAAAATTATACCTTTATATAAATCAGGTTCGATAAAAGATTCCGGTAATTTCCGGCCCATCTCAATACTACCGACCTTTAGTAAGATTTTTGAGAAACTTATACTAAAGCAGTTGGTTAACCACTTCAAGGCTAACAACCTCATGCACGCTAATCAGTTTGGTTTCTCAAAAGGTCGTTCGACTGCAGATGCGGGAGTTGCACTCATTCAACACATATTTTATGCGTGGGAGAGGTCGCAGAACGCCATTGGAGTTTTTTGTGATCTTTCGAAGGCATTTGATTGTGTGCACCATGACACGCTCTTACGGAAACTTCGTCATTACGGTATAAACAACATTGCTCTTGACGTTGTTTCTTCTTACCTGCGCCAAAGAGTTCAGTGCGTAGATCTGAATGGAGTGAAGTCCGAGGATCTTCCTGTACGACTGGGAGTGCCACAAGGTTCTATACTGGGTCCGTTTTTGTTTCTAGTGTATATTAATGATTTACCTTTTTATTTAAAAAACATGTGCAATACAGTGCTATTCGCTGATGACACTTCACTCGTTTTCAGAGTGGATAGGAATAGAGATAATTTTAACGAAATTAATAATACACTTTCACAAGTAACTCAGTGGTTTACGGCAAACAATCTTGTACTTAATGCCAAGAAAACTAATATAATAATAATACTAGCCCTGTATTAAACATTGTCCCACTACTGGGCACGGGCCTCCTCTACTAATGAGAGAGGTTAGGCCGTAGTCCACCACGCTGGCCTAATGCGGGTTGGCAGACTTTTCATACCTTCGAAAAATTCTCAGATATGCAGGTTTCCTCACGATGTTTTCCTTCACCGTTAAAGCAAGCGATAATTAACATTTTAATACACACATAACTTTAGAAAAGTCAGAGGTGTATGCCACTTGGGTTTCGAACCTACGACTTTCGTCTTGGCAGTCCGTACCGCAACCCGTACCGCAACCAACTAGGCTATCGCTGCTTTTTGCTATCAAGAAACTAAATGTGTAAAATTTGTAATGCCAAATGTCACATATCTAGGACCTAATATAGTTATGAACAATGAGGTTTTAGAAACTGTTGATTCTACCGTGTTCCTAGGCATCACATTGGATAAGAAACTCCAGTGGGGCACGCATATTTCGTGCTTAGCTGGGAAACTTAGCTCTGCAGTGTATGCCATTAGGAAAGTTAGACAATTGACTGATGTAGAAACTGCTCGTCTTGTTTACTTTAGTTACTTTCACAGTCTTATGTCTTATGGTATTTTGTTCTCAATATCAGCAGCCTTACCTGCTGATATTGAGAGCATTTTTATATTACAAAAACGAGCAGTTCGTTCAATTTATCAGTTGAGTACAAGAGTCTCCTTAAGAGATATCTTTAAAGATATAGGTATTTTAACTGTTGCGTCCCAGTATATTTATGCAAATGAAATATACATCAAGAAAAATATAAATTTGTTTAACAAGAAAAGTGATATACATACTCTAAATACTAGATACAAGCATAAACTGTGTATGCCGTATTTTCGCTTGCAAAAAGTACATGCTTCTTTTGTGGGGCTTAGTATTCGTTTCTAAAATAAGATTCCTGAGCCCGTGCAAATATTGCCCATCGACCAATTCAAAGTCGAACTAAAAAACTTTTTACTGAGAAGGGCTTATTACAATATAACGGAATATTTAAATGATAAAAAACCATGGCCGCTCAGCTGAACACAGCAACACACAGATAGGTACTTATTTTATAATATACATGACGGGTCGTCCGGTCATCGGCCGGACAGTGAGAGGGCTTACACGTCCCTCTCCGATCTCCAGATATGGTCAGGATGGATAGCGTATGATAGTTCGGTAGAAAAACACGAGATTAACACTTTACGAGTTTAATAAACTACCACCAGTTCGGAATGCAGTTATCCATGGGGAAGAGCTGGCAAGAAACCCTCATGGTTGCTCTTTTAAACACATCACAGTTTACATTACAATAAGCGGTACACAATAACACTTTCACATCACTTTAACTTACAACATATACATATACACTCACGCCTATAATCCCCGAAGGGGTAGGCAGAGGTGTAACCAGTACACCCACTTTTCGCCAAATTTCGGTCCCATAATGTGATAGGGGGCGAGCCTATCGCCATACCGGGCACAGGTTCCAGACTCCGGGCTAATACTGAGAATTTCTAGATAGAAAAATCCAATATCACTTTACCCGACCCGGGGATCGAACCCGAGACCTCAGCACAGCGGTTGTAACGCATGCGCAATTACAACTGCGCCACCAAGGCAGTCTTTAACTTACAACTTTAACAATATTTCGGCATTACGACCGACAAGTTACTAACTGTTTCAATGATAATTCACGAATGCCGCACCAAAGACGAGGTGCTCTTTTATATTGTGTCTTTTATTTTCGTTGTGACCCACTTCTCTGCGAGTGAGATCACTCGATAAACAAGTCGAAACCACCTTCATTATAGCAAAACAAATGGCGGTACCCACAAATTACAAAAAATAAAGTTATTAGCAAGTTCAATTCAGTGTCCGTATTCATCACGACCCGGCATACATATTACGCATATTATACAATGTATTTCGGCTTGATGTATGAAGCGATCGCGTCGGTTAACAAGGACCTTGCTCGTATCAGCGATTGGAGTAAAATGCATGGCTTGATAATAAATCTCTCAAAAACCCAGGTCATTGTTGTTGGGAGCTCTAGGGCTATTCCTAGAATAGATTTCAGTCAGATATCTCCAGTTCTGTTTGACGGTTGTCCTATTCAATTTAGCGACAAAGTAAAAAACTTGGGGATATACATCGACAAGAACCTATCCTGGGGCCCCCAACTGCAAGAACTCAGTCGCAGAATGTTTGCAGCGGGAGGGTCCTTAAGAAAAATACCGATACCCACGAAAATTGCGCTGGTTCAGTCTCTTGTTTTCCCTAGTCTTGATTATGCTGACGCTAGCTTTCACGATCTTACCGAGGCCCAGTTTGCAAAACTTGAGCAGCTCCAGAACTTTTGCATCAGGTTCATATTTGGTTTACGAAAATATGACCACGTTTCGGAATTTCGTAGTAAGCTCAAATGTACGCCTATACGCCTTCGCCGGAATACTCGCATCTTATTACTCTTATACCGGGCTCTGTTTAATCCTACTGCACCACGTTACCTCAATGAGCGCTTTAAATTTTAAGCGATACACACGCACGGAGTTTGAGGTCATCGGAGAATTTGACATTAGAAATCCCGAAGCACAGCACTTCATTTCTTGATAAATCCTTCACAGTGTATGCTGCTCGTCTGTGGAACGATTTACCAGTAGCTATACGACAAGCTGAATCTTTAGCTATTTTCAAAAAACGCCTTCGTATTCCTTATTCGTCACTTCAATGATATAATACTATCTACTGTTATTTATTTTTTATTCCAGTTTCTGTACTTGTAAGTATATATAATATATATCATATGGTAGTGTATGTAGTATATAAAGATATTTAATTTATGTAGTATATTATAGTATGAAGTATAAGTATGTATGTTATGTCTATGTATTTTGCTGTACATCATAGTATGTCTATTTCCCTACTATGACCACCCATTACTTTTGTTTCTCTTCAGATCGAATCCATGTAAAGGTTGTCTGGAAGAGATTGCAGTTAGCGATAAGACCGCCGTTTGTACATTCTATTTTAAGTTTATTGCAATGTACTGTTAATATTTGTATTCTGGTGTACAATAAAGCATAAATAAATAAAATTGATTTTACAAGATGCCTGAGTCGTAATAGTCTTGGCTTCTTGTCTTTTTAAAGCTATTGTCTTGTGAATTTGTATCTCTATCATTCTTTGACGCGATTAAGGTATGTCATGCTCGCTTAAGGGTCTGTGCTTGCGGCGGCGTTATGTGCCGGATCGGTCACTTCCCTGTGTCATGGTTGAGGAGGCCGATGGCTGGCACATGCGTCATACTCGTGAACGGGTGCTGCTTGTGTGGACTGGTCTACCTGGATTGCTCATTGATTGTTAGTTAGAGAAAATAAATAACAGGTTGTATAGCCTCGTTTACGACTCTTCCTTGTATTAACATGTATAGGTACCGTATTTTTATTATTATTTTTGTTTCATGTGAATGTGACTTGTTTAAGGATGTATGTATTTTATATGTGAATTATTTTATAATGTAAACTAGCTTTTGCCCGCGGCTACGCCCGCGTGGTGGTTATTTTTGGAAGAAAAGGTATAAAATCCATGGAGACCTCTTAAGCTATCACACCTTCCTGTATTATGATCCCGTAGGAACCGTGCATTTTCTGGTATAAAAAGTAGCCCATCAACTAACACTATGCAAAAAAACATGTAGATCCCTTGCTCTGTCTAAAACAAAAACAAAACTATCCTAATATTTTTTCTTCCCCTATATTACCCGCTTAGGGGTGGAATTTCCAAAAATCTTGAAACCTATATTTTTTATTTTTAACTTAAAGGCCAAATACCAATTTTCATGCGTTTAACTTAAAAAATGACGGATTTTCATACAAACTTTCTTCCCCTATTTTACCCCCTTAGGGGTGGAATTTCCAAAAATCCTGAAATATATATATTTTTTTTTAAATAAAAAGCACAATACCAATATTCATGCGTTTAACTTCAAGAATGATAGATTTTTCATACCCGCATGGCCAAACATCGTACCCCAACTCTAGCCCCTCGACGATAACCGAACATACACTGGCTGATCCCGGAACGCGACACACTTGCGTGTGCCACTATGGCGGGTTTTTCGCCCTGTGTACGGTGGTCGCTATCCGGGCGGATAGGAATATCCTACCACCAGCATGTTATTCCAGATGTTACTTGGCGTCATGTAGCTTCAGAGGATAATCCGGCGGATGTCGCATCTCGTGGGCAGCTACCGTCAGAGTTGCTTGACAATCGGTTATGGTGGGCGGGACCCGCCTGGCTCCGTTTACCCAATGACCAGTAGCCACACCTTGACGTTGTTCCTGATGATGACATTCTACATTCGGAGGAGAGACTATCCCGCCCACACACCCGCCATTGTAACTCCTGTTTAGCCAGGATCAACAATGGCACGCATTTTTTCGACACCGAGTAATGAAACTCAGCGAGTCTCTGGGAATGCTTTATAACTGTCTTTTATCCCGCAACGAAATTAATCAAATAGAAATATAGGGAGGAGTTGGAAATATTAATTGTCCACTTCCCTCCATAGCAAAGCGGGAGACAAATACTGAACTAAAGAGGTATTAACCTCCAAAAAAGGACATTTACGTCTGGAGAAGCCAGACGTAAAGCACCACGGAAGTTACTTAACGGGTCCTATCATGCGAGCTGTTACGCTTGATTCCAATAATAGGTATGGCAAAAACGCCGGAAAGCACGGAAATTCCTCCTAGTCTCCACAAGGTCCATCTGTATATATAAAAGAAGAAACTGACTGACTGACTGACTGACTGACTGACTGACTGACTGACTGACTGACTGACTGACTGACTGACTGATCGATCAACGCACAGCCTAAACGGCTGGGGTTAGAGACTTGAAATTTTGACAGTAGGTACCTTTTATCAAGTAGGCATCCACTAAGGAAGGGTTTTTGGAAATACCACCCCTAAGGGGGTAAAATAGGGGATGATAGTTTGTATGAAAATCCGTCATTTCTGAAGTTAAACGCATGAAATTTGGTATTTGGCCTTTTAGTTAAAAATAAAAAATATATATTTCAGGATTTTTGGAAATTTCACCCCTAAAGGGGTAAAATAGGGGAAGAAAGTTTGTATGGAAAATCCGTCATTTTTGAAGTTAAACGCATAAATATTGGTATTGTGCCTCTCATTTAAAAATAAAAAATATATTAGGAATCAGTCAGAATTTAAGGATTTGCGACCCATAAGTATTTTACCATGTTTATCTAAAGTTATGGAGAAAGCAATTTGTAAACAGCTTGTTGATTACCTAGAATTTAACAATATTTTGCCAGAGACACAATCAGGCTTTAGGAAGGGACGCAGTACAGTGACAGCTATGCTTGATGTAACAGACAATATACTGTGTTCTCAAGATGAGGGTATGTGCACACTGCTGGTTTTGTTGGACTTTTCAAGGGCCTTTGATTCTATAAATATTAATCTTTTAATCTCTAAATTGTCCTTTTATGGTTTTGATTCTATGGCCTTAAAATGGTTTAATAGTTATTTGAGTAATCGATATCAGTATGTTAAGCTCAGGCGTAGTGATGGATCCTCATTAACATCTGATAAAATGGCTGTCACTAGGGGAGTGCCTCAGGGCTCCATCTTGGGGCCAATTCTGTTTATTTTATACTCTGCTGATATTACCATGCATATTAAACATTGCAAATTCCATATTTATGCGGATGATATACAAGTATATATCTCCTTCAAACCACCAGAAATTGATAGAGCAATAGCCAAGCTGAATGAGAACCTTTTAAGTATTGCAGCTTGGTCAACTCACAACTGTTTGCTGCTCAATCCTGACAAGACAAAGTATTTAATGTTCGGTAGCCAACATCAAATTTTGAATACAAGTCCATCTCTGAGTGTCATGCTTCTGGGTAAACCTATTGAGCGTGTACATGAAGCTCGCAATTTGGGTTTGCATATGGACAGTAATCTGCGTTTTGAAAAGCATGTTGTAAACTCAGTAAGAAATTGTTTTTATAAATTGAAGGTGCTCTATAGACTGCGGCCATATATACAAGAAAAATTACGTTTGCAGTTGGTGGAGTCTCTTATCCTATCTAAATTGAACTATATGGACCCAGTTTTTGGACCACGCTTGCTGATCAAAACGCAGAAACTTATTCAGCGAGTGCAAAATGCTTGTGCCCGTTTTTGCTATGACATTCCTATGAGAGCTCATGTCACTCCATATCTAAATGCTCATACAATTTTAAAAATGAAGCACAGGCGTAAACTACACCTAGCTTGTCTTCTCTTTGGGGTCTTGAAACATAAAGCACCTAGCTATCTGTTTGATAGATTGTCATGGGTATCAAGCCACAGGTCATACGGGCCCAGGCAGTGTGCTGAACAGCTCTCTACTAGATGTCATAGGTCTGCTGCATTTAGAGGTAGCTTCCGCTATTCTGCTACCAGGTGTTGGAATAATATACCACCTCCAGTTAGGAGTCTGCAAAATATTAACAGCTTTAGGATCATGTTGAAAAAATTTATCTTTGAACATCAAAAAGCTCATGAGATGCTACAACATGATACTAGTGCCATATAAAGGAATAGCTATATAGGTGCTCAATATATATGTATATTTAATTTACATTAAGGATTTTACTAGTATTATTTTATTTATCAGCTGTACAGCAGACTTTTTACTGTATTTACTTATATTATTATTATTAATATTGACATGTAGATATACGATATATATAAATAACTCACCTTCGCTTTTACTCCTTTAACTATAATTTGGTATTTTAACCAAGCTTCTGTACGACAAGTCTTAGAAAATAATGTATTATGTTGGTCCTTTCATTTCATTTCTTTATATAAGGTCAAGGTGGGGAAGTCCGGCTACTTTATTTTTAAGCTCCATTTAATTGATCACCTCAGAGTACATATTGAAATATATATTTTTTTCTGTAATTGGTATCATAGAGGATACTCTTATCTTTAAATTCCCTCTATCAGCAGCAGTGTAACTGACGCCATCATGAATTTACGGACGTTTTTTTAAAATATGGCATGTAGACGGACTTTCCCGAGTTTTAGGGGCAAGTCCGTCATCAGGTTGTTTTATATAGAATTAGATAGCTTTTTGAATAAAAGGTAATTGGTAAAGCCGTAAATATTAATGTTTACCAAGTATATGTTTTAACGTCATGGGTATAGGGTACCATTCACAATTTATTGCAGTAAAATCCTAAAACGGGGCAATTCCGTCATATTTCTTAGGACAGGGGTCGTCAACATACAAAGCAGCTTGGGTCTTAGAATTTTAAATGTGCAGTTCGTTGGTGAAATATTAGTTATATATAAATAAAACTTCTTCTTTATTTTATATATTTATTTATAATTAATATTGCTAAAAATCAGTCTTCCAGCGATTACGTGTAACTTCTTCACACGAAGAAATTATACGTAATTTAATACAAACAGTAATTTTTAAAGATCCACGAACATAAAATATTCATAATAAAATTACACATTGTAATTTTCTACAAAACAAAACTTAAGAAATTAATAAAATAATATAATAAATACAAAACAATTACCCATTGTTTTGTATTTTCTAATTGTAATTTTCTACAAAAATAAAATACCATAAAATCAACAAAAATAAACCAACACAATTCCATAGAAAAGGCTCTAAGATCAACGAACTTTTTTCATATTACAAATAATTATTCGTACTGTAATAAATTACATGTTGTAATTAATATACAATGCGCGTAACATAACTTGGTTGGCCTGAAGTTAATCACTTCATCTGCATCTTTTATACCTGCCGTCATCCTATAGTCTCTAAAAATAATAACAATGATGTCGCTCGTGACTAACTTCGGGCCAGTCAAATTATATTTGCGTAATGTAGAAACGGTACCTTCTTAATACCACCAAACCCCCATTACCCCCATCGAAAGTTTACAAATTAAAAACTTAAATCATCAGTATGACTAAGCTAAACTCGCAGTATAGAAATTATTATAATATTACCATTTGGTTAAAGTTATGATGCTATTGGGGTGTTTTTAATATCACGCGGATTTGCCAACACATTCAGAGTTAGCCGCATGCATTTTAGAATGATTAAATCCTCATGATACTAAAAAACCCTAACAATGTACCTAAAAATAATGTTAAATGAGGTACTCTGGCATTAAAAATAAACCGAATCACTTTCATTAAAAAGAACGAATTCGTTGGATTTTGAGGGCATTGGCATTAGATCAATATGTTTTATAATTAAGATTTCAGGTACCTCGTCCCGATCAACTTTTCTGGTCATCTTAAAAGTTAAATTTGGCTTTTTCATAGTTTTATAATATTTGATGGTGTAGTAGGACTCTTCATTTCGTAACATAATGTCTTCAATGATTCCTACATAATAGGTCCATTTGTTTTTAGTATAATAACGCACTAATACTTGATCATTTATATTATAATATATTAGCCATCATCGATTAAACACAAACTAAACTGAAAACGAATGTACACACACTGATTAAAACCGAGCAGCGCTTCCGCTAGTTTCCCGCTAGTTTCGTATAGACTCTCTCGCGAGCGTTCAGGCTTTACCTTTTATAACAAATCTTCCCCACCGAGTATCCAATCTACCCACAAATATTCCGTAAGTGACCCCCAATATTTCCATAAAAATCTAAAGTACCCTTACAAATATGTAATTCCTGGTAGCTGAAGATCTTTTGGAGGTGAAGGATATTCATCTGTGCCTATTGAAGATAGCTCTATAGTTTTCTCATTTGTTGTATTGATTGTTGTTTCTAAATTAGAAGCCTTTGCTAATTTTTCCGTTTTATCATCGGCATCGAAAGAAATGTCAGAATCACTGTAAATACTTATGGTCCCTGAGATACTTGTACTAGAACTAGTCGGTGACGGTAAACGATTTTTTGTTTGCAAATTTAGAAATTTTGAAGATCTGTTTTTGTGGTATGGCAAGTTTTCTTCTCCATAGCTTTTCTTCCCAATACCTTTACCTTTCTTTGTCGTTAAGATTATCCCCGAGGGACCCGGTTCAATGAGCTCGTTACTTAATGCAGAATAAGATTTTGTTGGTTTTTTTATTATTATGTTTGATAAAATCTTAATTTTATGTTCATCTGCATTTCGTAGGCAAATGGGTAAATCATCAATTTCTTCCACGGCAAATGGTTTAAGCTGACTATCGTTTCTCGAAATATCACTCAAATATGTAACGCCTGAAGAAGTGGCTATGGGATGAGTCTTCTTTGTTTTATCTTGTCTTTTTCCTAAAATGTCGGAATCACTGTAAATACTTATGGTACCTGAGATACTTGTAGTAGAACTAGTCGGTGACGGTAAACGATTTTTTGTTTGCAAATTTAGCAATTGAGAAGATCTGTTTTTGTGGTATGGCAAGTTTTCTTTTCCATAGCTTTTCTTCCCAATACCTTTACCTTTCTTTGTCGTTAAGGTTATTCCCGAAGGACCCGGTTGAATGAGCTCATTGCTTAATGCAGAATTAGATTCTGTTGGTTTTTTTGTTAATATGTTTGATAAAATCTTCATTTTATGTTCATCTGCATTTCGTAGGCAAATGGGCAAACCATCATTTTCTTCCACGGCAAATGCTTTGAGCTGACTATCATTATTCGAAATATCGCCTAAATATGTAACGCCTGAAGAAGTGGCTACGGGATGAGTCTTCTTTGTTTTCTCTTGTCTTTTTCTTTGTATGACATCGGTATGGGTGATGACTTCTGCTCCAGGTGCAATTTTCCTTCGTGTTATTTTATTACTCTCACCCCGTTTAATTTTATTTAACAGTAATTCCTCAAAAGTGACTGTATTTACTTTCGAAAAATTATATTTTTTTGGTTCATAGCATTCGTTTGTTTCGTGTATTACAATATCCTCATCATTCTTTGTCAAATCTAGAATTATTCCCTTATTTATACAATCGAGGGCAATGGACAACAAGCTGCTAGGTTTTTTTTGTAAAAGAAATGATTTTTTTGTTGGTCCTCTATTCTAGAGAGAGTAACATTTTGATGATTTTCTTGTGACAACAAGTAGTGCTGTTTCCACTGCTTTAACTTTAGGATATCAAACTGGTTTTCTAGTATTACATCTCTATTACATGGATAAAGTCCGGCTTTTCTAAATCCATTTCGTATGATATCAGGATCTATCTGCGCCCATACCGTACCAATCAGACGTGAAAACTCACTTTTTGGTAGAGGTACACAAATATTTAGCCTTTGCCATTTGACCAATAAAAGATCCCATCTATCTTTGAAAGGTTTCATTACGGATAAATCTAATGGCTGTAATACGTGACTCGTATGAGCAGGAAGTTTTATGATAGTTATATTTTGTATCAGAGCCTCTTCAATTATGTTAAGCCCCACGTGAGTTGAGTGACCATCGAATAATAAAAGTACAGGGCGTTTATTGCCTAGAGCTGGTAAAAAAGACTTTTTAAAATAGTTTTCAAAGACCTCGGTTTCCATCCATCCATTTTCTGTGGCAGCATATGTAGTTTGTGGATATGCATTAGGTGAAGTCCACTGATCCCAAACATTCTTGCCCTTAAATATTATGAGCGGAGGAATTTTATCCCCGACTGCATTAGCAGCTAGCAGGACCGTGGTATTATCCTTTCCTGGGCTAGCTACCATTCTAATAGATGCGTAGCCTTTGCGGCCGACTATTTTCATTTTAGATGGGTCTTTGGAGAAACTTGTCTCATCTAGATTCCATATTGCTTCTGGTTTATTAGTTAGACCTAATTCTTCTATTGTTTTTTCTAGTAGGTCGAAATATGGGTATATAATATAGGGATCGATGGCTTTTCTTCGTGCGTATTCGACAGCTTGTGGCTTTTTAACTGACAAATTGTGGCGTTCTTTAAAAGCCATAAACCAGTCTTGGCCAGGCTTTCCATTTTTGAATGGAGTTTGTATTTTATTTTGGATTACATAATGACTAACTATTTCTAAAATCTCATCCCTGGTGAGCCCAAATCCATACCGTTCCATAATGTGAAGTAATGACGCCAGTTTTTTTTCAACATCAAACGAAAGCGCCGTTGGCCTCCCGAGAGTGGTTGATTTCCATCTTTTATTATTAACATGATCCATGATCGTCATTCTTGGTATATTATAAACACGAGAAGCCTTATACCCACTTAATTCGCCATTACGAACAGCTCGCACGGCGTCTAAAAGTTTTTCTTTATTATAAGATGATTTGTTAGTTATTCTCTTGTAATTTCGCGGCATTTTATGAAAGTATACCTGAAGATAATAAAAATTGATTTTTAATCAGTTAATATAATGTAAATCAATTCATATAGTTATAATAAATAAAAAACTATTTTCGCAATGTTATGTTTATACGAGTCCTATCTTATTATAATATTATGTGTGTAATGAAGAAATCTAACAAAGTAAATTCACCCAAAATACTTATGTTAAAAACACACCTTAAAGTTCATGAAACACTACAATAATTATTTTAAGCCTAAACTTATAATGGTTTGCAATATCTGCATTGGGGCAAGACCGGCACATGCCGAACTTTCCCAAAAACACTGGACGGTTTTCCCCCAACATTGAATTTAAAGATTATGATTTTATCATAACTAATGTTTCTGTAAATATGAAATTAAATTGTATATCTATAGAATAAAACAATAAACAATTATATAAGCTAGACACTTACCATATACAGTACGTAAAAATCCCATTCCATCACATTTAACCGAAAGTAAAATCAAGACACAACTTGCTCGGGTTTCAACTATTCGACTACTAAAATCAAATAACCGTTTTTACTTCTTTTGAACGCAATATAGCGCCATCTACAATTTGAAGGTAGAACTGAATAGTGAATCTGTTTTACCCACCAACCCGTCATCGTTGTAGCTAATCAAAAAAGAACCTAACGGGACGGTGTACGAAGTTTCCCCGTGGACGGACTTCCCCACCTTGACCTTATAAAAATATTGACCGCTTGCGCACGCGATCACACTTATAACGCAAACAAAACTTCTTATATACAAATGTGTCATAAAACCGGTTTGGACATATGGTATACAACTATGGGGATCAGCAAGCCACTCTAATGTAGAAATTCTCCAGCGCTACCAGAATAAAGTACTGAAGGTCCTGAGCAATGCGCCATGGTTCATAAGGAACACAGAAGTGCACGAGTATCTGGAGATACCGACAGTCAAGAAAGAAATAGAAAGGTCCTCAGTGGCCTATAAACGAAGACTCGACGGCCACATAAATCATCTGACTACAAAGCTTATGAGTACAAACGACTGCATATACCGGCTGAAAAGAATGCGACTAGCCTCAATCTAAACACTGTGAAGTGAAGAAAATAAGAGATTACACATCACAGGATGTGCACTCTCAAAGTATACGGAAGACCAGTATCAAATCTGATTAAAGCCGTGAGGCTGATGGCAGATAGAGAAAAAAAAAACTCTTGTGTCACAAATGTTAAATAAGAATAGCCATTGTTTTCCAATATACCTATATTTTATATGAAATACATTGCAAATTAGATTAATCTATCAGTTCGAAACCTCTGGTGCCGTCCTTGCTCCTGACCCTCAGACGCTCTTTAGTGTTTATGAGTTGGATGTTTGCGTAATCAGTTGGATATGGACAAAGCAAGCAAAGAGAAAAATGCGCTTACCGAACGAGGTGCTGTCCATTGTTGTATACAGTTCCGAATTTGCGCATTTTCTAATACCATAGAACCACCGGCAGAGCCACAATTAATGCAAAATGCACTTTCCATTTAGTATGTACAGATCGGTTTTCCGTTTATAATGCCAGGTATCGGTAGAGCAAGTCACAAAGTCCAGAATTCAAAGCCAGAGTTTTTCGATATTGCAAGCAATCAGAGTCCGTTAGAATAGCCGAGTTATAAGTAGATAGAAATAAAAACTAATTACTACGAACACAACACAACACAACCACGATGATGGAGAGCGCGTGACAGTGAGTGAGTACTGAGTAGTATCAGTATCCATATTTTTTTATTTTATTTTATTCACTCTATAAAAGAGAAGGCAAAAGTTCTCCACCATGCAGTCATGTCTGTAGTAATTTTTTTCAAATCTGCGCCAAATACAGACTAATAAGAGTGACAGTGAGAGTGAGTCAGGCAGTCAGTGAGTGAGTCAGGGATTTCGATAAAATAGAGAGGAGTGAGTGAAATGTAATGAAATGAAGTGAGATTCTGAAATGCAGTAACTGTTGTGGCTAGTCGACTAAGTGAAAATTGTAGTACACCAACCATAAATTTCTTTGATAACTCGGATTGGGAAAATTGGTTGGTAACAATAAAAAACTTTTTTTCGTATTATAACATTGCTTCAATTTTCACTTCTAAGCCGAGTAATGATCCACGTCCTTACATAAATATTAAAATTATTAATTCTAGCAACCTTAGCCTGTATGGGTTACTAGATTCGGGTTCCGTGGTTAGTATTCTAGGTAGAAACTCCTACAAAATACTCATGAAATTGGGGTTTACCTTGTTTGAGGATCTAAAGATATCTGTTAACGCTGCAGGGGGACAAAATTTGAAATCTTTCGGCTATATGCTACTGTGTAACGCCCGCTCAATTGAAATTCGCCACTGTAACCGACCAATGGGAAGCAACTGTTGTCGACCACGCCATACAGCACGTGTCGCCGGCACACACAGAGAGCCCGGCGCGTCCCCGAGATCGTAAGACAAGAACCCGCGCAATTGGCTATTTGACAACATTGAAAATACACTGCAAATTGTGGTCATCCTGTTAGACAATAGCTTAAAAAACCATATTTCACTTAATTTTAAACAAAATAATGTATATTTTTTGCAAATTAAACGAAATAAAATACAACATTTATTTAAAATTTTATCTGTGATGTGAACGCTCTGTGATTGGTTGCAACTCTGGTGACGTCACACGCAAGTAAACATAGTAGGGATGTGACATTGACTGAAAAAATCGATTTTTCTCACTTGAATAATAATCGATTTTATAAAATCGATATTTTATAAGAAAAATAATCGATTTTTTTCTTAAAATTGTGCGTAATATGTTTTTCTCTGTAGTAAGAAATTAATATTAACAATTTATTAGGAGTCTTCAGTTTGGCATTAAAGTCACCCATTTCACCGCTGTAGGAAGCCTTGGTACGAAACATAGCTTTCCCTATGTCTTCGTACGTTGGGGCGTACACTTATATAACCTTCAGAGTATATTTTTAAGATAAGGTACGCCACTCGAGCTGATACGCTGCCAACTTCCACAGCGTTGCTTTTTAGTGACTTGTGGATAATAAATCCGACGCCACCTTGGGATGGTTGGTGTCCTTCTCGGAAGTAGAGTAAGTGACCAGAATCTAGGGCCATCTTCTCCTCCCCCTGTCTTCGGATATCGGATAGCCCTACGCTATGCCAGTTAATAGTTAATGTGACTTACCTCTTCTTCCAACTCAGCGATGTGCTCGTCCAACCGCAGAGAGCGTCCGTTGTACGTCACCAAAAATAGCTTTTTGTGGTACCCTACCGTAGCCCGGGGATTGTAATGGGTGCCTTCAATGCCAATGTACAATAGTACAAGGACACGGCGAATCGAGGGTAGGATCATTCGGCTATGGGTGCAGGAATCACAGGGGGCAAATGCTAGTCAACTTTTTCGAGACCCGGGGCCTCTTTTTGATGAATTCATTTTTCCAGAGGAAGTGGACTTGGCGAAGCCCCAATAATGTCTCCAGGAATGAGATCGACTTCATTATGACTGATAAGCGCCAAATATTCAGAGATGTCTCTGTGATCAGTAGGTTTAACACCGGTAGTGATCACCGACTGGTAAGAGGCACTCTGAATATAAAAGTTAAAATTGACCGAGCGCGCTTAATGAAGTCGACTCTCCGACCAACTTTAACTTTAACAAAGAGATAAAGAAGCTAATACGGTGCGATATAAGACGCCCAAATTCTCTGGAAATTGAAAATGCTATTACGCAGAATAAGGGTATCATAGTTTTCGCCAAGCCACTTACCTCTAGTTGTCACCTGACAAAGCTCAGAACATCACAAACCACCACCATCACTTCTATGCCAGAGATACTCGCAGAGGTCGAAAGGTATTATGGGGACTTATATACTCAAAAATCAAGTCCACCTGTGGCCCAGAACGGGGAAGATCCGCGTGCCAGACTAACTCGCCACCATACAGACGAGTTTCCCGACATCGTCGTGGGTGATGCCATTCTCGAGGTTGTGCAAGAGTATGTGTGGGTGACTGATGTGGGTGACTTATTTCACCACTTATATTCATTTACAATAGAAACAAAACATTACACAAATATAACAATAATTAATATAAAAATCGATTATTTTTCACATCCCTAAAACATAGCTGTTTCGAGAGATTTTAGTTCGCGTCAAAGAGTATTAAAATACTACTAAAAATTCGCGTTTTGTTTTCTTTTCTAGGTGTTATTGAGCTATTTTTGAAGCAGGTTTATGATATTCTTTATATAAAAGTAACTAGTAGTATAAATATTAGTTCCAAAACGGAAAATGGAATCAAATTTTGTGCGAGCTGATAACAGCAACTTGCTTAAGATAGACGCATTTATGATTGCACTTTTCTTCAAGAATAACGCTGATTATTATGGTGCGGAACTTAAAAATATAAAAACAACAGTGTTAGTAGTATATATGTAGGAATTATTTTTTACAAACCTTTATTTATTATAATTCTGCAGTTTGTAAAATATAATTTAAGATTATGATAATACAACTCAGAAGTTTCATATAAATTCTCTTTGTCATGGTCTTTGCTTTTATTTATACACCATTCTATTTGCTATCTAATTAATTTAGAAGAAAATCTGAAATTCACTTCACGTTTTCGGAGGGTTATTAGTAGGTATGTTGATAAAATATCGATATTTTGTTTCGATTAATCAAACTCCGATATTGATATATTTCAAAATATCGGTATATCGAAAATCCGTCATTTTTTAAAATATCAACATCCCTAGTTATTAGCTTGTTTACTTGCATGTGACGTCACACCAGCGCCATTACAGAAATAGCGTTTATGCCGCGGTTTTGGAGATTTAAACTTTAACATTGATTTTTATTAAAAATACTGTATATTTTCCTGAAATATCAATGTAGTGTGCTTATTATGTCATAAAGAATAGTTTTAAATCATTTTCGAAAATGAGTCAAATAGCCAATTAGGCCACCGTCGCGTTATTTGTAAAGAAACGCCCAGAAATTGTTATAATTATTAGTCTCATGTGCTCAACTTTGTAACATTTTATTAATATGAAAAAAAAAAAAAAATGAAAAAATGAAAATAATTTATTTAAAAATTACAAATGTTACATACATGACATGGAATTAAGAGTTGCGAAAAATAATGTTCACATTTGCAATCTTATTGCTTATACAGATAGATTTGTACGTGGTCCCCTCACTAGGCTAGCCTGTATCGAGGGGTCCCAGGTTAAAAAGATCTTCAACTAGATCTGCCGCTGTCAAACACAGGTATAAGTGAGCTAAACATTACAATATGTTACGCAATAATTTCTCTGCTTCTTCATATGTTAGATTTATTAACAAATTATATATTTTTTGTCTTGCTTCTGGAACTGATGTCAATTTGATGTCACATAGCTTTGATATATTATTATATGTAAAAGTAGATATAAATGGTTGAAAACGTTTAGCAAACGTTGAGCGTACAGAGGGAAGTGGTACTTTAAAATGTCTTCTTTGAGTCATATTATTATACTCGGGACTAGTTATTATATTTTTATGCATAGATATAGCTATTAAGTGTATGAACAATTTACGCACGCTCAGTACCTTCGCTTCCTCGTATAGAGTGGAAGTTGGGAAATGGCGTTTTTTCTTTAGCATTACTTTTAGTACAGCTCTTTGCGCACGCTCTAATTGTAACATATGCGTTTGTGCGGCTCCACCCCAAACTGTTAGACAATAGGACAAAAGGGACTGACATAAAGCAAAATATGTCGTTCTTAATATATCTATGGAAGCTATATCGCGAAGATGTCTCATAACATGTATTGTTTTCCTTACTCTACTGGCCAAATGATCCATGTGTCGTTTAAAGTTAAGATTTTGATCAATAATTATTCCAAGATATTTTGTACTTTCCGTTCTGGTGAGAGACATGCAAGAGCAGGAGTCTTTTCGCGCATAGCTACATGTGTGTATGCTGAGCTTCAGAGATGGTGGGGGTGCTGAGGATGCGGTCTTATGAAAACATATATAACTAGTTTTCATAACATTGAGCGTAAGGAGATTACTATTTAACCACTTCGTTATTGTATGCATTCCTCTCTCAGCATTGCTAAAAGCTTCATTCCAGGTCAGGCCCTTAAAGAGTACTGCTGTATCATCTGCATAGCAGATGATTTCCGCTCCCCTCAGAGGTAAGTTATGAATGTCATCCATATATATGTTGAACAAGGTAGGTCCCAGGATACTTCCCTGTGGTACACCGAAAGTGATATACTGAATATCACTGAGGTGTTTAGAAACTCTTACACACTGTCTACGTTGCAACATATAACTGCTAAACCACTTTAATGGTGTACCTCTGATACCTTTGTGCTCCAATTTTCTCATAAGTATTGGGATGGAAACGGTGTCGAAGGCCTTCGCTAAGTCCAGGAAAACTCCAATACATTTACTTGACTTATCGAGAATCGATGCAACTGAAGCAGTTAGATTAGTTACAGCACCATTTGTTGATCTGCTTTGGCGAAAACCATATTGTTTTTCAGATAACAATTTATGTTGTTCAAGGTATTTAACAAGTCTTTTGCTTATAGTTTTTTCGAGTAGTTTAGAAAAAGTTCCCAGCAGAGATATTGGTCTGTAATTGTCAGGATTATTTTTCATACCAGTTTTATGTATTGGTGAAACTACAGCAGTTTTCCAGGCCTCAGGGAAAACACCAGATAACATACTTGTATTAAATATTTCAGTGAGTGGATGTATAATTTCATCTTGAATAGATTTGATTAGTTCATTATTAATACCATCTATGCCAGGGGCTTTGTTCTTTGGTAAATTTTTGATTAAAGATTTCAGTTCGTGGATATCGGTAGGTTGTAGGAAAAAAGAATTAACAGGGGTTTTAATGGAATGAAAACTAGCTGCAAGGGTGCTTTCGTTTGTTTGGGTTGATTCTAGTATTTTGCTTGCCAGCTTTTTCCCAACACTAGAAAAATGATCATTACATATATCCAATGACTGTGTACAGTCGGTACTTCCTGGGACCGAAAGTAACTCAACTGGTTCATTATTGTTGGTGGTGATATGACATATCTCTTTTATAGTTCTCCAAAGCTTTTTAGGATTGCTTTTATTTTCCATTAATGCTTTACTACTGAAATCAGATTTTACTTTCCTTACCAGATCTATATAGTAATTTCTATAGCGCGTAAATATTAATTTGGCAATAGAATCCTTGGGGTTTGCTTTGGCGCGCATGTGAAGGCGATCTTTGTGCCTCATACAGCGCAGTATTCCTGGTGTCATCCATGGTTTTATGTTGAATTTCGAACGACTGATAAGAATTTTACGGGTGTGTTTATTTATGATATTTATAAGTGTCTTCATGAATATATTAGTGTTTTCGTGTAGGTTTGATTGATCCATTAAGTAAGCCCAGTCAACTTTTTTAAGCTCATCAACAATTCCAACAACATCTCTAATTATTTTAAATCGTCTTGATACATCCTGATTAGTTTTAATGATCTGGTTGATTCCGAGCATAATTATTTCATGGTCTGTCAAATCTATTTGGCAAACTAAACCTAAGGCTGGTAGTTTACTTCGGACAAAAAAATGGTCTAGTATTGAAGATCCCCTGGTGGGCTGGGATATTGCGGCGATCATTCCATATTCAGCCATGAGGCATAAGTACTCGGAACAAGCTTTGTCGGTTCCTACTTCAGCAATATTAATATTTATATCTCCAGTTAGTACAAAATTTTTCCGATCATTATATAATTCCAAGTTACGATCCAGAGATTTCAAGAAATTATCACATTTCCTGAAAGAAGGTGACCTATATATGGCAATGATGGTAATTATATTAGGAATTTCAATAACAATAGATTCAGATTCTTCAAGCAAAGGCTCTGTTTTAATTACATTGAAGGAGTCTTTGACATAGACAACCACTCCACCGTTTTGGTTTATATGGTTCGTTGTTCTGTAGGAAATAAATCCTTGTAATTGTGGAATTGTGGTATTGTCACCAAGTCTACATTCTGTGAGACATAGAACATCAATTGTGACCCGTAATCTTTTTAAAGCAATCATGAGACTGTCGAAATTTTTATTGATACTTCTGACATTCAACGTTAGGACTCTGAAGTTATAGGGCAACAGTATATTGCCGCACAGCTCTGCTTCCTCTACAACATAACAATCAATAGAATATGAGTCCAGCTCATCACCTATATCATGCACCGCCATTAAGGAGAATAATAGAATAAACGCAATAAAGCTGTAGTAGGTTGTAGATGAAATTAACCTCATAGCCGATCGAATCCTCGCTGTAGTTATAAGTTTTAACAACCATATTACATTCCACAAGTACATATTTAATTTGACGAGAAATTAATGTTTTTTTTTTTATCAAAGCCATGTAACCATCGGTTGAGATTCTGCTTTCGCAGTAGCAGTAGGCATAAGTAAACATTTGTGACTGAGTATTAAAAAGACTAAGGTACAGAAATATTATAGTAATAATAAAATTTCTATGCATACTAATTTTAAAAAAAGTTTGTTTATAATAAGTGATTATAGCTAAATAAATACTAAACTTTCGCAGCGCCCATTGCTTCATTGATGCGATCGAGATCAGCGATATTATATACACGCGTTGCTGGTTTCCCATTATGTTTCCTGATATATATGGCACCATTGCTACAAAAGCATTGAGCAAGGCCCAGTTCTTTGGATTTAATGCGCGCTGCACGAAACAAAATGCGGTTTCCTTTAGTGAGTCGCTCGTTAAGAAAAATTTTCAACGGTGTTCCATTGAAGTCTAAGTCATTGCTGGTGACGTTACGTCTTAGTTTTGCCGATTTTAATAATTCGTCTCGCTTAGCCTTCCGAAGGAGACGTATAACAATAGGCCGTGGTAGTTTTGGTTCGCCTTTATTCGTGCCCGCTTCTGAGGGCGACTGTTTAGGGCCAGCTCTAACTATCCAGTCGATATCACTGTCTTCCAGGTTTACTCCAATTTTATGAGCTACCAGCAGGGTAAGATGGCCGAGACTTTCATTTGAAGATTCTGGGATTCCGGATATTTCTAGTTCATTACGTAGATGGTGCTGAGCCTGCAGATTGGCATCGATTTGCAATTGGGTGACGGTCACGCGTAAGATTTGGTTTTCTTTTTCTTGATGTTCCAACTCTCTGATACGGGTTGCATTGTTGTTAAGGGCAGATTCCATATCATTCAAACGGTCATGACACCGAGATAACGATACCGTGGCCTCTTCCAGTCTTCCTTTAAGTCCCGATATTTCGGAGGTTAACTGTCTGATTTCTGACATTAATTCCCTAACTTCTTCAGAAGATACGTTGTTATCCACAGCTAGCTCGGGTCTCTTCCGCATCGTGACGTTCAGTGAGTCATTGTCTCTAACAGGGGTAAGCGTATTGTCACCTTTCTTAGTCTTGGCTGAACATGTAGGACATTTCCATGTATTTTTAGAAGCTATTTTTGATGTATCTATACAAATACCACAATAAGCTTTCCTGCAGCATGCCGAGGAACAATTTAGGTAGCTTTTTGCATCCTTCAGACAACCCTCGCACTTCATATTAGTTGTTAAAAAAATCAGAAAAAATACCTTACGAATGTGAACAAGTCAGCTGGTTAGAACACTGGTATTTGTGAGAAGAAGAGCGTAAGCGCCGTGAAATCGAGGGCGCTTACGCGTTTGGCCGATGACTTTACACTTGATTCGTTTAAACTGTTATGTTTTGTTTTTAAAATCGTTTTTTATTGTAAATGGTTTGAAAAACATAAATTCATTCACTGACACTGTTACTAATTGATGATAAATAATATCACAGTAAATTTTTCGAGACTTCTATACTAATTAGTCTCTTATTTTCACTACAAACAATTGTTTACCGTTAACAAACTTAGAACCGTGTACTCTGTGTGACGACAACGATCAATTTTTTAAACATAAAAAATTGATCGTTGTCGTCACACACACAAATAAACAGTTAACTTTAAAGTATAAAAACTTTCATTTGTAAAAGTGGATGCCCAACAGTGAGGCCGAGAACATTCGCGTGGACTTAGTGAGTTGTGTTCCGAACAAAATGACGCGTAGGCGACGACAATCCCGACGCCAATCAGACTTCGCGGATGCCGAGGAAGAAACGGCCGCGGCGAGTTCATCGGCGAAACAAAGTTTTTCTCGTGACGACGTAACCGCCATGATAGCGTCACTACAACGCTCGCAAGCCGAAACGCTTGAGCGTTTGTTTAACAACATTAGTGGCTCACGGCAATCTCCGACTTCAAACCCAGTAGCCATCGTGCCAGTACCCGGGAATTTCTCGGCGTGTACGGCCCGATTTAGCGGCGCCCCCGGCGAGACACTCGACACCTTTATTGACGCCATTGAAGCCTATGTAACGATTTTACTAAATAAAAAATACACTTTATTATATTATACTTAAAATTAAATTAAATATTAAATAGCAAGCAAAGCCAAGCAGCCTAATATGTTTACTAAATCACGACAAGATCGCAAGGAACCGGTTTGGTCGGTGGACAAGCGAGCGTGTCGACTGGCGCGGATTGGCACTTGGTCGTGAATTGCCGTTCGCTGCGTAATGCTGTACGATTGCCTCCATGCACAATTGTTACACCGTTACAATTCAAATTTAATAACGTCTTTACCTAAATTTTATTTTCTCTAAGTGTGTTACCCCGAATCGGGGTCCATCTCTCCGGTTAATAACTGATCGTCGATCAGCTCTTCGATTGAATAGAAGATAAACTACGCTTCCTGAACTCTGCCGAGTCACCATCCTGCGGTGACGTCGTTACACCTGCCTACCCGTCAGTCGTACAGGACAGTGGCTTTTGATTAAAGACTTTTATGCGTTCGGTTCGTGAGTGTAGTAGTCCCCACCCCCTAATACTATTTTCTATCATAATACAGTTATTAATTAGTAACGTTTCTAGTTTTATTTCTGTTCTGTCACTAGAGACGTGACATTGGCGCCCAATAACAGGATATATTCACGACCGAATCGTATAATAAGTTGCATTTAATGGTTTTCCTTGGTGCTGGCTATATATGCATAGATTAAGGTTGATTATGTACTAATAACTATTGTGTGATCATATATGGTGATTTTTCATTATTCAGATAGTTTTTTTAATTATAGAGAATTTTCTCCCCATAACTTAACCATCTTAATATTCTATTGCTTTAACATCATTTTGATCACTATTATTTTCACGCCTTGGTTATATCGATTAGTAAATTAATTAGTTTTAGTAGTATTAGATTTAATTTGCAACACACATCTAAGTAATAACAGCTACTATGTCGTATCCTATAAAGTATCTTTCTCTACAAAAGGCTGAATTAGAATACGAAGTAGAACTTCGCGGTGGTACTGGTGATTCAGTACAAGACTTAAGAAAACAAATCATTAAATTATGTCAACATCTTCCATCTGAAGATATTCTGGAATCACACTTGGCACCGAACGATGATTTGAAACAAGTGCGAGAATCTCTCCTTAAGTCACAAAGTAATATAGTTAATCTTAAAAGTAAATTTGATAAAAATTTATTCAGTAGGACTGAAACTCTTTTGCATCATATTTATCATCGTATGAATAGAATTGAAAATGTGACAGAAGTTCATGATATTTACAAAGTCTGCGTCTCTAATTTAAATTCACAATTTAAAGAGCTGTCTTCGCTTAGGCCACTTAGTACACATTCTAAAAATGTTACAGCTACAGAAAACACTCCAGATCCTTCTACCATATCGGTTACTTGCGAACGCAATATAATTTCAGAAATAACTAAATTAAAATATTCAGGCAAGACTTGTGTTCATTCCTTTATACAGAGAGTCGAGGAGTTTGTACAATCTAGGGGCATTTCTTTTGATAAAGTGCTGTCACTGGCTTACGAAATTTTCGTTGATGATGCACTACATTGGTATCGATACAATAAAGATAAAATAAACTCCTGGAACGATCTCTGTATCTTGCTCAAAGAAGACTTCAGCAGTAGTGACTATGATTATAGATTAGCAGGTGAAATTCGATTACGCACTCAGGGCGACCGAGAAAATATAACAATTTATTTGTCTATTATGCACGGTATGTTTTCACGTCTTAACAAACCTTTCTCTGAGGAAGACAAACTTGAAATATTAATGCATAATATTCGCCCCTGTTATGCTAATGCCTTAACCACTTCTCCCTGTATCAAATCTGTTGACGAACTTAAATCTATCTGTCGTAATTATGAAGTTATAAAAGCTAGATATTCACAATTTCATGAGCCACCTAGAGCAAGTAGTAATACCCTCGCTCCTGAATTTGCTTACAAACCTCATTCTGTTGACTGTAATAGTAAAATTGGTCAACAAAGTAAATATAATTATGACAATAAACAATATAACGAAAAACACAACTATAATAATTCTAATAATACATTTAAAACTAATTCTACTCCTACCAACTACAGGGAATCTTATAACTATCGTTCTGGAAATACTTATCACAACCGTAACTATGGTGTTTCAGCATTGTCTGCTGAACCCACCCGATCTATGTTCTGTCCTAGATGCAGATCCAATAGTCACTCACTTAGAAATTGTAGTCAAGCACGATTTCCAATCTGTTTTAAATGTGGCAAAAAGGATGTACGGTATCCAGAATTTCCTGATTGTAACCCAGCACATAAAGACGAGCTGCCAAAAAACTAAGTAGACCTGATTGGAGTGATCAAGCTAAAGAATGGAAAGAGTGGTTACAGTTTATTCATAATTATTTTACCTTTAATTCGGTCGCTTCAATCACTGAAAATAATAAATTAATCACAGACAAGACTAGACCTTATATTCCAATCTCTATTTTGGGTGAGACACTGACCGGACTCTTAGACACAGGTTCCTGTGTCACTATTCTAGGGAATGGATCTCACAAAAAATTACTAGATACGGGATTAATCTTGCAGGATACTGCTCCTTTTAAATTTATTTCTGCTGGGGGAGAAAAACTCAACTCCATAGGCTTAATTCATCTCCCTATCCAATTTCAAAATAAAATTCACGTTATTGACGCATATGTGGTGCCTGAAATAAAAATTTCTTTAATATTGGGCATGGATTTTTGGCACGCTTTTGGACTTTTCCCTAAACACCTTAATGCTATCAGATTTCATAAGGACTCTGAAGCTAACCTTTCTACTAATTCTGTAGAACCCAATGTGCGTCCTTATGAGTATCTAACCGAAGACCAAAAACGCAAAGCAGACGCCTTAATTTCACAATTTCGCGGAATTTCATATGAGGAGCGTGGGTTAGGCCGCACTTCTCTAATTACACATCCAATAGATACTGGGGATGCTGAACCCATACGTCAGCGCTACTACAGAATGTCGCCTGAAAAACAGCGTATCTTGGTTCAACAACTAGACGAAATGTTGAAAGATGACGTCGTTGAACCCTGTGAGAGTCCATGGTCTTCTCCTGTCCTCCTTACTCCGAAAAAGAACGGCGAACTTTGATTTTGCCTTGATAGTCGAAAACTCAATGCAATAACAAAAAAAGATGCGTACAGTTTGCCTTATATTACTGAAATCCTCGACAACCTACGGGATGCTAAATACCTCAGTAGTATTGATTTATCGAAAAGTTTTTGGCAAATTTCAATTCAAGAGGCTGACCGATGTAAAACAGCCTTCTACGTTCCATTGGCACATTTCAATTTAAATCCATGCCATTCGGTCTTACTAACGCACCGGCCACACAACAAAGGCTAGTAGATATTTTATTCTATGGCCCCGAATTTGAGCACAAAGTATTCGTATATGTCGATGATGTGATCATTGTCTCTGAAAACTTTGAGAATCATATATCCCTATTAAAACGCGTCTTAGAGAAACTTAAACTAGCAAATTTAACCATTAATTTCCAAAAGAGCCATTTTTTTAGGAAACAGCTAAAATATCTTGGTTATATTGTCGATGCTAACGGACTACACGCTGATCCTGAAAAATTGGAGGCTATAGTGAACTATCCTAATCCTTCTAACCGCAAAGAAGTTCGACGTTTCTTAGGAACGGCTTCATGGTATCGTAGATTTATACCAAACTTCAGCAGTTTGGCTACACCACTCAATAAATTAACCTCGCAAGGCAAAAACGCACCTTCATTTTTGTGGTCTCAGGAAGCTGACAATGCTTTTAAAAAACTTAAGTCTCTTCTAGCTTCTGCACTGATTCTTGCTTGCCCTGATTACTCTAAACCGTTCGAGGTCCAAACAGACGCTAGTGATTATGGCTTAGGTGCAGTGCTTACACAGACTCTAAATGGTAAAGAAAATGTAATTGCTTATATGAGTAAGTCTCTTACTAAACAGGAACGTAATTATAGCGCTACCGAACGCGAAGCCTTGGCGGTACTTACTGCCATTGAGCATTGGCGTTGCTATTTGGAAAACGGTCTTAAGTTTACTGTCTACACTGATCATTCTTCGCTGAAATGGTTCTTGAATCTAAATAATCCCACAGGCAGACTAGCTCGCTGGGGTGTTCGCCTTTCTGCCTACAATTTTGAAATTAAACACCGTAAAGGTGCCGATAATATAGTCCCCGATAGCTTATCTCGATCAGTTCCAGTAGCTGCCATTGATGATTTGACGAATCGGCCTACACTAACTGGTCCTAAAACGAATGATTCATGGTATTTGAAAACTTTTAACGGCTGCTTAAACTCTCCAACAGCTTTCTTAAGCTACCGTGTCGAAAATGGAAAACTATATCGCTTCATGAAATCCATTAATCCGCTAATTAGAGAGTTTGAGTGGAAAGAAGTAATACCACTCGAATATCGCCAGAACATTATTTCCCAAAATCATAGTGAACCAACTTCAGGACATCTCGGTATATTCAAAACATTTAAACGCTTGTTTTTAAAATATTTTTGGCCTGGTATGCACCACGACGTTACCAATTTTGTTACAAGTTGTGACACTTGCCTTTCCTATAAACATCCCAATCACTCCACTCTTGGTACAATGGGCAGACCAAAGGACTGCTGCAGACCATTTCAAATGATAAGTGTCGACTTAGTAGGACCCCTTCCAGTAACTAGGAAACAGAATACCTTCTTATTAGTTGTTACTTGCTGCTTTTCCAAATACTGTTTGTTATTTCCAATTAGACGTGCCACGGCAGATAGTATTTCTAAAATCTTAGAAGACAACATTTTTCTCATACATGGTATACCTAGTACAATATTGATGGACAATGGCAGACAGTTTATTAGTAATTTCAAGTCTCTAACCCCAGCCGTTTAGGCTGTGCGTTGATCGATCAGTCAGTCAGTCAGTCAGTCAGTCAGTCAGTCAGTCAGTCAGTTTCTTCTTTTATTTATTAGTAACACTATGAAGAACCTCTTTGCTACGTATAAAATCCCTAACGTATATTACACTCCCTTATATACACCACAAGTAAACACCGTAGAGCGATATAATAAAACAATAATAACTGCTGTATCTACATTTATTGAAAATGATCATCGATCGTGGGATACTTATGTCCCTAAAATTCAATTTGCCTTAAATAGCGCAGTTAACGAAGTGACTGGTTTTACACCATCATTTTTAGTATTTGGACGTGAACTAGTTAGTTGTGGTTCTCATTATATTGACTCCGATGTGGGAGATCATATAATTTTCGCACCACGCGATTCTTACGCAGATAACCTAGGATGTCTTCGTAAAACCTTTGATAAAGTACAAGCCTCACTTATTAAAGCACACTCTAGAAACTGTAGTAGTTATAATCTTCGCCGTAAGAACGTAGACTTTAACGTTGGAGATATTGTCTGGAAGCGAACTTTCTACCAAAGCGACAAAGACAATAAATTCTCAAAAAAACTAGCCCCTAAGTTCATTAAATGCCGCATTATAGAAAAGAAATCTAGACTTGTCTTCGAGCTAGAGGATATGTCAGGCCACAAATTAGGAACATGGCATATAAAGGATTTAAAACTGACCTAAATCAGACAAATAATTTTGTTGAGCGGATTTTCCTAGAAAAAATCCTAATCTAAAAAGGGGGGTATGTAACGATTTTACTAAATACTAAATAAAAAATACACTTTATTATATTATACTTAAAATTAAATTAAATATTAAATAGCAAGCAAAGCCAAGCAGCCTAATATGTTTACTAAATCACGACAAGATCGCAAGGAACCGGTTTGGTCGGTGGACAAGCGAGCGTGTCGACTGGCGCGGATTGGCACTTGGTCGTGAATTGCCGTTCGCTGCGTAATGCTGTACGATTGCCTCCATGCACAATTGTTACACCGTTACAATTCAAATTTAATAACGTCTTTACCTAAATTTTATTTTCTCTAAGTGTGTTACCCCGAATCGGGGTCCATCTCTCCGGTTAATAACTGATCGTCGATCAGCTCTTCGATTGAATAGAAGATAAACTACGCTTCCTGAACTCTGCCGAGTCACCATCCTGCGGTGACGTCGTTACACCTGCCTACCCGTCAGTCGTACAGGACAGTGGCTTTTGATTAAAGACTTTTATGCGTTCGGTTCGTGAGTGTAGTAGTCCCCACCCCCTAATACTATTTTCTATCATAATACAGTTATTAATTAGTAACGTTTCTAGTTTTATTTCTGTTCTGTCACTAGAGACGTGACACCTACAAAGAATGTGCTGACGTTGGTGAAGTGAACGCCCTTAGAGGTCTCTCCATGTTATTGACCAAGGACGCTGCGACCTGGTGGCAAGGAGTAAAGGCGACTATCACTGCGTGGGATGCCGCCATACAAGGCTTACGTAGTGCCTTCGGTGATACACGCCCGCCTCATCGTATTTATCGCGAATTATTTAGCCGACCCCAGGAGCACGAGAAAACTTAATTATTTGTCGCGAAAGCTCGATCATTATTAGCACGACTTCCACATGGAGATCTATCGGAAAAGGTAGAGCTGGACATGATTTATGGGTTGCTACATCCGAGAATACGCAAACGCCTTCGGCGAGATGAATTCAATTCATTCAACGTACTTCAAAGTAAATTAAGAGAAATAGAAGACGACGCCACCGAAGTTTCTCAATCTCAAGATGACCGCCCTACTCGTCCTAGTCCACGATCCCGACATGCAGATGCAGCACCGTCATACGGAGCTGCCGTTCCTGCGACATGCCGCCCGCGCAACCGCCGCCAACCGCCAAGCCGATGGCGCGCTGGCCGCCGGCGCAGCGCTCGCCCGCGTCACCCGCGCCGTCGCTGCCTGCACCCGCAGCCGCGACCGCCGGATATTTAACTGCTCGTCGTGCATCACGAATTGCCTCGGAGCCCATGACATGATCATCTAATTTATTATTTTGCGTCTACTGCAAAAGCAGGGAACATAAACGCGATCAGTGTCCGAAACTAGCCGTAAAAATTGATAATAATATTAAAGCGAGTGTAGTGCCTAATTGTTATGAGTGTGGTGAAAAATGTGTTACTCGGTAATAATAATAATAATAATTCTTTATTTGCTAAAAAGTTGGTACATTATTATAGATGTTATAAATTATTCTGATCAAGCAACTTTTGTCAAACCAATTGACATGCAAATATTTATTTATTTATCACTTATTAAGGGAATTCTGTATAGTATAATCATTTGAAATATTAAAATTAAATACCTGCAGTCAATTTAATTTATCATAAGTTTTTACATGGGTAATATTTTTGCAGTCAAATTATAATAATAGTCAATGTTTATGAATTTCAATATAAATTTATAATACATTAATTGATTTATAATATAAAATTTCGTTTTTGAGTTTTATAGTTAAAAAACTCCTGGATTGTGTAGAAGCATCGTTCCATAAGCCATTTTTAATTTTTTTTTTCAAATAAACTTTGTGTTGATTCACGAATAACCTGTGGAATCTTATTATATATTTTAACACACATACTATGACAGTTTCTCTGATAAAGGGTTGTTCTACACTTGTTCATTACCAGCTTTGTTGGGTCTCTCTGGCTGAATAAACTATTGTCACTTATTTTCTGAAACAATTGTGGTTTTTTTTTGACAAAAAGTCCAGTTTCTAGGATATTGGTCAATGTGAGTGTGTTTGTTTTAATAAAAAGTGGTTTGCACGAATCTAAGGGCCCAGCATTGCATATCGCTCTTATACACTTTTTTGGGCTAAGAAAGCTTGTGTGGTTAGTATTGAATTACCCCATAACAGTAAACCATATCGTAAGACTGATCCTACGTAACCGTGGTAGGCTGTTAGAGCCGCATGTTCTGAAGCTACCCTACGTACATTTCGTAATGCAAAAACGAATTTGTTTGCTCTTTTGTATACGGATGAAACTTGTGATTTCCAATTGCAAAAATTATCTACGGTGATCCCCAAGAACTTTAGGTTATCAGTTTTCTCTAATTCATGATCATGGCATTTGATAGAAATGTCTTTTACAGTGGCTCTGTAATTAGAGAATTGGATATATTTTGTTTTGGTCAGATTTATATGGAGGTCATTTACTTTCAGCCATTCAATAACGTCAGATAGGGTTTTATTTGTAACGGTTTCATGATTGTTGGTCAGTCGTTCATGGTCTGTCGGTATAACTATGGATATGTCATCTGCGTATAAAATACATTCATGATCTACATTATTAGGAAGATCATTTATATAAAGAAGGAATAATAAAGGTCCCATTACGCTACCCTGGGTAACTCCTCTTGTGTTTTCTTTAAGTGTTGACCTGTAAGCAGTGAGTATTGAGTTTTTGCTAAGACGTTTTATTTCAACAAACTGAGTTCTATTCGATAGATAGCTTTTTATCCAATCTAGTGCTGGCCCTCTAATACCATAGTGTTCACATTTATTTATAAGTATCGCATGGTTAACGAAGTCAAAAGCTTTCGACATATCTAGAAATAGTACAGTAACATGAGTTTTATTATCTATGTTGTGTATTATGTTGGTACATACTTACTTGTTTGACGCTTTTTATGTAAAAGTACAACTCAAGTAGGTAGTTAGTAAATAACTGTCACTGTATCATCTACATGGTTGATTAAACGTATTTACTCAAATTACGTGTTTTCCTAAACATAATAGTGGCGACGTTGCGTAAAAGTGATTAAAATGGACGCGAGATCGGTGAAATTTCAGAAGTTTAATCCACAAGTTGATAATTGGGACAATTATATTGATAGACTCAAGTACTGTTTCGAGGCAAATGGAATCGTGTCGGACGCTGCCCAACGGGCGAATTTCTTCACAATATGTGGTGCACAAGTGTTGAGACGCTTTTGGCGTTAATTACGCCTCAAAAATCAAACGAAGTGACTTTTAAGGACATTGAAGAAATCCTAACCAAACATTTCAGTCCGAAACCAAATGAAATTTCGGTGACATGAAACCGCTTCACAATATATCGCTCAGCTCAGAAAAATTAGTGTCGGCTGCAATTTTCCGAACTTGTCGAAGTGTCGTAAATTTGCATACACATCAAGTATAACGCGATACATCACGGGAAGTGTTTGTGACTTTTTTACTTCAAAATCAGTACAGTTATCCACAATCGAACATTCATCGTCTTTAAAGTACCGGATTTTCTGTTATAGTCTCAAAAAGTCTCTAGAAGTGACTCTATTAGTAATATCAGTCAACGTACATTGTGAAACAAACACTAGAAGTAATCTTGCACCACAGCAGCAACAAAATGTTTTAATTTAAGAAGTGTTAAATTCAAATGCAAAATTATTAAACAACCGTCATTTTTACCAGTATTGAATGAAGTATTCTAACGGTTGCACAATTTTGTCAACTACGCATAGAGAGAATTGGCCTAAGGTAACAAATGATAGTCAGCGAGCCGCGAATGCGTGTGTTCAAAACCAGTCACCAGGAACACTTTTTTCATGTTTAAAAATTTATAATTACGATTTTAAGCGACATCTACATTGCATACTATAAAAAGATTGAAGAATGTTGTGTACTATTGTGGTACAACGCTCTTTAGATCTACCCTCAACAATTTGAAGCAATAACACCTTACGAATACACAGGCTTGTTTACTCATTCTGCTAGATTATAATGGTTACCAAAATAAACATCTGTATTAAATGCAATATAAACATCAAAACTAAGGAGTTCGTGACTTGTTGCATTTGCTCCAACTCCTATCACTTAGAATGTGCCAATGTGTCGACTAAACGTTTCTTCATAAACAATGACGCACAGCGTCTGAGGTCCTGGAAATGTGTACAGGGTTGTCCCAAAAAGGATGAAATCGGGTTCCAAGAAAGCAAAAATAACACCTAATAAGCGTACTGCGCCCACCGACACATCCCCGGTCTATGATCTGGATTTAACACCAGTAAACAACATTACGTTCAGAAACAAGTCAAACATTGCAACTACTTCCTGTACTCAACTTTCCGCGAATGACACTAATGCTGGGACAGCAACCAATGTGTCTGACCATGACTATCTTAGTATAGGTAGATTTCAGGAGATTCTAAAAAAAGAACTTTCACGCTTTGATCTCATCCCAACACAATTGAAAAGTATTGATGACAAGGTAAATTCAAATTCAAAATTCTTTATTTTATTTCATTTATAAATTATTACACTGTGTTATTACATAATAAAATTATCAATTTATGTGGATCCTAACCCAGTAACGCAGCAGAGGGGAGTCCCACCGGTCTATGAACACGCTCAGGAGACCGTTGGTGGCGGTGCGCAGCCGGCCAAACATGGAAGCGGTTCTTTTCCTTATAATGGCGTAGAAATCGTCCGTGTGCGCCTCCGCAAACATATTGGATGCACTACAACACCACCGCAGCCCCAACAGTATCCTAAACGCGTTATTATATTGGACACGCAGATCGCTGTATGCTCTCTGCGTAAAACTAGTCCAAAGACTGCACGTGTAAAAAGACTGGCAGTACGCTTTAAAGAGAGTGACTTTTACTTGATTTGTACACCGTGCAAATCTTCGAACCAGCATGTTACATCGAACAGCCAGCGACCTGCGTTCCCTCTCTATGTCTATATTGTCCTTGAGGTCATCAGTGACCCAATGATCCAGGTACTTAAACTTTCTAACCCAAGCTAAAGGAGTGCCATAGAGTGAGACACCGGGGATGTCAGTATAGTATGTGGCACTCGCTTTAAACATAACAAGTTCGCTTTTCTTCACATTGTACCTGAGCCCATGGGTCACCGCATAGGACTCACAAATTGACACAAGTGTCCTCAAGGCGCCAATCGATGGACTCAGCAGCACCATATCATCCGCATAACTAATATTGTTCATACAGACGCCGTCAATATGACACCCAACTTTGGTGCTGCTGAGCTCACCGATCAGCCGGTTTATGTACAAATTGAAGAGGCGAGGCGAACTTAGCCCTCCCTGTCTCACCCCGCACTCCAACTCACACACCTCCAATTGAGCCTGCGCCCATCTGACACTATTCCTCTGGTTGTAGTACCAGTAACGAAATAAGGTTATTATTTCATTGGGTAGCGTTGTATCACTCTGCAGTTTATCCCATAGTACCTCATAGGACACCAGGTCGAACGCCTTTGACAGGTCCAAAAAACAAGCGAAAACAGGCGTTTTTCGTGAGGTATAATATTGAACAGTTTGCTTAAGGCACAGGATGGCACTCTCCGTCGATAGACCCGGTTTGAAGCCAAATTGCGCGTCATGGATTTTAATGTGTTTAGCCAGCTGTTGATCAAGCAAACTGTCCAAGACCTTGGCGACTATAGTGGCCAACGAAATAGGCCTGTAATTGGACACATCAGAGGCGTCCCCCGTCTTGTCCTTAACGGCAAGTAACGGTGACTGAGACATAAATTAAAAGTAAAGCAAGAACCCTATAAAGATGTGGCCCCGCGTGCTTCAGGTGCTCGACGCTAAGGCCGTCGTGGCCTGGCGACTTACCTCTTGTCATTTTCTTTATAACAGCAGCAACCTGTTTAGCTGTGAACATTACGGTAAGCTCACCAGAATCCGACAGTTCCCCTTCATCAAACACCCGCCGCCCTGTTTGCAAGAGAGGCTGACATTTAAAATGTCTTCGGAAAAGGTTGGCAATGTCCTTCGGTTCACTCAAACCCGCCACACTCGCAGGAAGACTCGGCTTGGCATTTAATTTGTTAGTGGACTTCCAAAACTTGGCAAAATCTTTTTTAGAATGACTTTTTGCCAAAATATCTAATTTAATTTGCTGTTGATTATTTTGAACAAATTTTAATTTAGCTTTAAATATCCTTCGCGTTTCACGCATATTGTCATATATAGTGCCCTGAGTGGGTGAACCATGCAATAGCCATGTTTGATAATATGCACGAGCCTCCCTATGAGCGCTGCTGACATATTTGTTCCAGCCTGTGACATATTTTTGTCGCTTGATGCGATCACTGCCGACATACGTGTACTGGGCACCCTCTTGCAGAGTTGATATTATATTCAAGTACAAATTATTAATTAGTAACAAATGATCTACATTATTGCACATTTTGTGAGAACAAGTAACACATTCATATGGAAAATCTATTAATTTTAATTTATCATAGCAGTACTCATAATATTTATTAATTTGTTCACTATTTCTTTCACCCCAGCGCACTTTATTACTAAGAGCATTGCGGGCTGATAACTTTATATTAATTTTATTTAAATTACAATCAAATGTTACAGGATAATGATCAGACTGGTAAACCCCATATGCGACTGAAGCCTTAGTAATTAAGTTTTTGGCTGCGCTTGTTATCAAACAATGATCTAGCCAACGTCGAGAGCCACTAGCCTGACATACAAAAGTATGTGTATCTCTCGGCAGAAGATCATAGTCGGTGCAGGACCAAGTCTGCTCGTTACATACAGAGATAAGTTCACTAAAAATCGCGAATCAGGGTTGGCATTAAAATCCCCCAGTATAACTACACACTCAATACTGCTAGCTTCAATTATAGCTATAATCTCACCAAGAGTTTGTGTAAATAAAGTCAAATTGTCACTCTTACCGTTATCGTAGGGCATATACACTGAGAATATCAACATAGGACGATTTTCGAGTTCCACTTTTATCGCAACTAATCGCTCGCTTAAACACTTCACTGTTGATACAGACGGAAACACAGACTTCCTCCACAGTAGTGCCACCCCGCCGTATGGTCTTCCTGTAATCACTTTGACGGACGTGTCAATGGCTGACTTGCCGTTGTACGCGAAGTTGTCGTCTAGGTTTCCTAGTAATCCTATATCGTGTGGCCAAATCCAGGTCTCTTTGAGTGCAATAATATCTGCACTCTTGCATAAGTTTCTCACACATTCCTCCGACCTGTTCACCCCTTTACAATTAAAACTAGATAATGTTATTTTATTTTTGTCAATCTGCGCCATTATATATGTCACTTGTTTGTAGATGGGAGCTGAGTCTTTATAGAATCCTTATTATTTTTAAAGAACACAAATCTTCTGAAGCGTATTCCTTCAGGCCAAAGGCTGTCGTCTAAAAAGGTGTCTAATTTATTTGCGGAGACAAATACCTTAAATGCATTATAATTCCTTTCTGTCTTTATATTAATTTTCTCTAGCTTTACAATAACCTGCGTCTTAGTTTTAATATAATCACAGATATCGGCTTCTGTTGTGTGTTTATCAACATTCGAAACAAAAAGCGGGATAAATGATTCCGCTGCTCTAAAGTTTTCCGTTGGCGCAGACTGAGCCTTGCCAGTACTACCAGTGAATCGGTTTTTAAATTTTTTATTTTGAACAACTGTCCATTGTCCCTTATATTCCTTTTCTTTCCATTCTCCTTTGCTTACTACTTCAGCCATAGTCAGCTGCTTACTCGAAACAGCGGTATCGTTCGTATTATTAATTCCTCATAAAGTTGAGTTCACGGGTGCGAGTAGGACAGAGTGCGTAGTGCGAGTTTCTTAAAAACGATCGAGTAACGTAACCATCGCGTTAAACGAGCAAACGTCAGACACGGCGAATTGCGAGCAAGCGCGAGTGCGAGTTTCAAACATAGTCGTCCACTCGATTGGCGTTTATTCACCGTGAGCAGTGAACGTTTTTTTGCTTATATTGGCTACACTGGGTTGCTGTGTGATAAGCCGACAAAATCTAATACGTATTTCGTTTGTCTATCTTATTGGAGTTACCGATGTTCTCTCAAAATGGTCGGATTATGCGTCGCGTCGCTTTCAAAAGTCATAACAAAAAACTTTGAAACTTTTCAAGTGTTCTTGTAAGTTTTGGTGTGAACTGTGAATATATTTTTATGGTTTACTAATTGATTATTTTATTTATGCTTGGATTTTTTTAATATGCATTAATTTTTTATTCATATACATAACACTTAATTTATTTCAGAATATTTTACAATTACCTGAAGAGCATCAACCTGAGGTCCAATTGGAAATTAAAGGAAGTAAGTTGTTGGGTATATAAGCATTAACAAGATTTTGCCTATAAATTAAAGAATATGTAAATAATTTGTTTTACAGTTGGTCTATTGAGTGAGCCTGGCACTTCTCAACAGCAACAATGTGTGCCAGGGCCTTCTAGCCAGGGTGCTTTATCATCTGGTCAAGTTCCTGAACCTAGGCCAGCTCAAGCTTGTATAGAGTCAAGACCTCCAAGCCAGGTCCATGTGGACCCACCATCATTGAGGCCTATAGTTTCCCCATCTTTCATCATTGTAAATCAGGAACCAATAGAAAGTAAGCAATTTATTGATTTAATAAGCATCCTAGTACCTTAAGTTGATGTGGATATTATAATAAGTATTAAATTAGTATTTTTATTAGTTATTTTTTGGAAATGTATACTAAATGCATACATAATTCAGGTGCTATTGTCTGTTGTGTTTAGTAGGTACTATGGCAGTTAATTTCAAGACTGGCACAAACAAATATTTATTACATAAATTAGTATGTTGTGCCAGTATAATATAATTATGTATAAAAGTTGCACTAGGTTTTTGTAAGTTTAGAGTAAGCATATAACAAAAAAACAGGGTATATAATTTATAAAAAATATAAATGAACTTAAATAGATGATTGTTACAGTGAATTGATACAGAAATGTTGATTTTAATATCATATATTTCTTTTGTTTGCAGATATTAGAGATTTGGCTAATTCTCCTGATCATACAGCTGCTGCATCTGCATCGCAACCTGCTCAGTTTGGGCAAACAACACCTCGTCGTAGGTTGAGGCCTTCAAGAATACGTTTGTCTCCTGGCAGTCGACCATCGCCTCGTAGGCGTACGATACAAGGGAGACAGACAGAACAAGCTGCTCAACATTTTCTCCATTCTGATGCAGAATGGCGAGCATTCAGAATGCAGCAACACAATGATCATGTAGAGTTAAAAAAAGAGGAAAATAGAATTAGGGAATTAGAAATAAATATGCAAAAAGACTGGCAAACTTTAGGTTTAAGAGCTTTAGACATACTGGATAAATTAGTTAATAAGTTTTGTAGCGATTAAATTTAAATTGTGTATTAATAGAATAAATTTAAGTAATTAGTATAATTAAACATTATTAATTTTATAACATAAGGTTTAGGAAATAAAAATATGAACAAATTGTCTCAAATATATATAAGTTTTGTAGTGATCAAATTTAAATTGTGTATAATTAGAATAAATTTAAGTAATTAGTATAATTAAACATTATTAATTTTATAACATAAGGTTTAGGAAATAAAAATATGAACAAATTGTCTCAAATATATATAAGTTTTGTAGTGATTAAATTTAAATTGTGTATAATTAGAATAAATTTAAGTAATTAGTATAATTAAACATTATTAATTTTATAACATAAGGTTTAGGAAATAAAAATATGAACAAATTGTCTCAAATATATATAAGTTTTGTAGTGATCAAATTTAAATTGTGTATAATTAGAATAAATTTAAGTAATTAGTATAATTAAACATTATTAATTTTATAACATAAGGTTTAGGAAATAAAAATATGAACAAATTGTCTCAAATATATATAAGTTTTGTAGTGATTAAATTTAAATTGTATATAATTAGAATAAATTTAAGTAATTAGTATATTTAAACAATAGTTATTTTTTTATATAAGGGTTATGTAATAAAAATATGAAAAAAATTGTCTCAAATACATAGTTTTATTTTTAAAACATTAACAAATTACATATTAAGAAAGACATTAAATTAAATGGCTATAAATACTAATACACATCAGTCTTCATTATTCGAAAAATGTTTTAATTACATTTACAATTTTATAGATATTGGTCAATAAGCTAAAATGTTAAACAACTAAATATATAACTTTATAACTTCACTTGATGAACGATCACACAACTTAACAACCTAGGATCTTTCTGTGTTCAATCATCATCATTATTATAGCAGTGTCAAAGGCTAGCCAACAGTTCCGTTTCGCAGTTAATAATTGCAACCAACATCCAACAACACCAGCGCCAACATCGTCACCGTTACGAACGCTATTCGGTAGACCGCCTGTAGTAAAATTTTCAGCGGCGCCTGGCGTAGCACCGCTCAGCGCCATCATCGTCCACTACGCCAGCTTTATGGAAACCCCTGCCAAAAAAAATCGACAACAGAAAATGTACAGTCAGCAGCAGATATATATGAGCACATAATGTGTGTAATTCTATACACCCAAGAAAATCAATAACATCTACACAACAAAAGTAGTCAAATTATGCTGAGCATCCATTGCGTCAAAATGATCTACACACTCGATTTTCAAATATTTGTAAACAAATCTTCACAGTAGGAATTGACTAAATTCTCTAACCTATACGTACAGGGTTGTGCGTACTTAAAATAAAATTAAATAATATTTGATCTTTGTATGAAAATAAGAATATTGCCTTTAAGAGACGAGATATTCACGAATGTAATCCTTGTCACCGAAACTTTATGGCCACGGCTTAGTAAACCCTTTCCGACTAACCTTGTATATCTTATATATAATAATATAGTGTTTTTAACCGACTTCAAAAAAAAGGAGGAGGCTCTCAATTCGACGTGTTTTTTTTAAGTTTGTTACCTCAGAACTTCTCCAGCCAAAACATGGAAAAAAACAGAATAATCAGGCATACAAAAAATATAAAATAGATCCATACTTGGTTTTTATGTAAAAATAATACTAGCCCTGTATTAAACATTGTCCCACTGCTGGGCACGGGTCTCCTCAACTAATGAGAGGGGTTAGGCCTTAGTCCACCACGCTGGCCTAATGCGGGTTGGTAGACTTCACAACCCTTCGAAATTCTTATAAGAATTCTCAGGTATGCAGGTTTCCTCACGATGCACGGTGGTCCCGTTCGAGAAAAAATCGGACATAGGGAATTTAAAAAATTAAAGTCGTAATTTTATAAAACTGAATATGCCGATCGATTCGTATATGAAATAGTAACTAAAATGATTTTTGCGTTTTTTAAGATTGGACTTATAGTTTATGAGTAAATCGAATAAAACTGTTTTTCTTGTATGGAAAGCCACATAAAAATATAAATAACTCGTCATTTTCGTCCATTTTCGTTCTGAAAATTTTACAGTAGTAACTTGTCATTATATGCCACATTTTCTTCAAAGATACATGGTGCTACTTTTTTGCACTTTTTGAGATATGATGAAAAGTAGATAAATTTTAAAAAGTCGAGTCTAGATCAATATTAAGTGGATTTTATGGGACTTAAATGGAGTTTAAATTTACTAATAATAATTCAACTAAGAATACATACTCTATTTTGGAATTTTCTCACTTTACATGTACGAAAATACCAAATAACTCAAAAATCAACAAAAATGAAATATTTCAAGTAATATTAATGACCACTGTAGTCGCAATCATAAAACTCGTGTCCTCACCTACCTATTTAGTGATTAAAAGGTACTACCTGGTAAGAATTATCCGTCTATTTTAGGAGTAACTCGAATAAAACTAGTTTTATTGTATGGAAAGCTACATAAAAATAGGAATAACTCGTCATTTTCGTCCATTTTCGTTCTGAAACTTTTACAGTAGTAACTTGTCATTATTTGCCACATTTTCTTCAAAGATACATGGTGCTACTTTTTTGCACTTTTTGAGATATGATGAAAAGTAGATAAATTTTAAAAAGTCGAGTCTAGATCAATGTTAAGTGGATTTTATGGGACTTAAATGGGGTTTAAATTTACTAATAATAATTCAACTAAGAATACATACTCTATTTTGGAATTTTCTCACTTTACATGTACGAAAATACCAAATAACTCAAAAATCAACAAAAATGAAATATTTCAAGTAATATTAATGACCACTGTAGTCGCAATCATAAAACTCGTGTCCTCACCTACCTATTTAGTGATTAAAAGGTACTACCTGGTAAGAATTATCCGTCTATTTTAGGAGTAACTCGAATAAAACTAGTTTTATTGTATGGAAAGCTACATAAAAATAGGAATAACTCGTCATTTTCGTCCATTTTCGTTCTGAAACTTTTACAGTAGTAACTTGTCATTATTTGCCACATTTTCTTCAAAGATACATGATGCTACTTTTTTGCACTTTTTGAGATATGATGAAAAGTAGATAAATTTTAAAAAGTCGAGTCTGGATCAATGTTAAGTGGATTTTATGGGACTTAAATGGGGTTTAAATTTACTAATAATAATTCAACTAAGAATACATACTCTATTTTGGAATTTTCTCTCTTTTCATGTACGAAAATACCAAATAACTCAAAAATCAACAAAAATGAAATATTTCAAGTAATATTGATGACCACTGTAGTCGCAATCATAAAACTCGTGTCCTCACCTACCTATTTAGTGATTAAAAGGTACTACCTGGTAAGAATTATCCGTCTATTTTAGGAGTAACTCGAATAAAACTAGTTTTATTGTATGGAAAGCTACATAAAAATAGGAATAACTCGTCATTTTCGTCCATTTTCGTTATGAAACTTTTACAGTAGTAACTTGTCATTATTTGCCACATTTTCTTCAAAGATACATGGTGCTACTTTTTTGCACTTTTTGAGATATGATGAAAAGTAGATAAATTTTAAAAAGTCGAGTCTAGATCAATGTTAAGTGGATTTTATGGAACTTAAATGGGGTTTAAATTTACTAATAATAATTCAACTATGAATACATACTCTATTTCGGAATTTTCTCACTTTACATGTACGAAAATACCAAATAACTCAAAAATCAACAAAAATGAAATAATTCAAGTAAAATTTATGACCACTGTAGTCGCAATCATAAAACTCGTGTCCTCACCTACCTATTTAGTGATTAAAAGGTACTACCTGGTAAGAATTATCCGTCTATTTTAGGAATACATCGAATAAAACTGTTTTTCTTGTATGGAAAGCTACATATTAATATGAATAAGTTGAATTATTATTAGTGAATTTAAAACCCATGTAAGTCCAACAAAAGCTATTTAATATTGATCTAGACCCGACTTTTTAAAATGTATCTACTTTTCATCATATCTCAAAAAGTGCAAAAAAGTAGCACCATGTATCTTTGAAGAAAATGTGGCAAATAATGACAAGTTACTACTGTAAAAGTTTCAGAACGAAAATGGACGAAAATGACGAGTTATTCCTATTTTTATGTAGCTTTCCATACAATAAAACTAGTTTTATTCGAGTTACTCCTAAAATAGACGGATAATTCTTACCAGGTAGTACCTTTTAATCACTAAATAGGTAGGTGAGGACACGAGTTTTATGATTGCGACTACAGTGGTCATAAATTTTACTTGAATTATTTCCTTTTTGTTGATTTTTGAGTTATTTGGTATTTTCGTACATGTAAAGTGAGAAAATTCTAAAATAGAGTATGTATTCATAGTTGAATTATTATTAGTAAATTTAAACCCCATTTAAATCCCATAAAATCCACTTAACATTGATCTAGACTCGACTTTTTAAAATTTATCTACTTATCATCATATCTCAAAAAGTGCAAAAAAGTAGCACCATGTATCTTTGAAGAAAATGTGGCAAATAATGAAAAGTTACTACTGTAAAAGTTTCAGAACGAAAATGGACGAAAATGACGAGTTATTCCTATTTTTATGTAGCTTTCCATACAATAAAACTAGTTTTATTCGAGTTACTCCTAAAATAGACGGATAATTCTTACCAGGTAGTACCTTTTAATCACTAAATAGGTAGGTGAGGACACGAGTTTTATGATTGCGACTACAGTGGTCATCAATATTACTTGAAACATATCATTTTTGTTGATTTTTGAGTTATTTGGTATTTTCGTACATGTAAAGTGAGAAAATTCCAAAATAGAGTATGTATTCTTAGTTGAATTATTATTAGTAAATTTAAACCCCATTTAAGTCCCATAAAATCCACTTAATATTGATCTAGACTCGACTTTTTAAAATTTATCTACTTTTCATCATATCTCAAAAAGTGCAAAAAAGTAGCACCATGTATCTTTGAAGAAAATGCGGCATATAATGACAAGTTACTACTGTAAAAGTTTCAGAACGAAAATGGACGAAAATGACGAGTTATTCATATTTTTATGTGGCTTTCCATACAAGAAAAACAGTTTTATTCGATTTACTCATAAACTATAAGTCCAATCTTAAAAAACGCAAAAATCATTTTAGGTACTATTTCATATACGAATCAATCTGCATATTCATTTTTATAAAATTACGACTTTAATTTTTTAAATTCCCTATGTCCGATTTTTTCTCGAACGGGACCACCGTGCGATGTTTTCCTTCACCGTTAAAGCAAGCGATAATTAACATTTAATACACACATAACTTTAGAAAAGTCAGAGGTGTATGCCACTTGGGTTTCGAACATACGACTTTCGTCTTGGCGGTCCGTTCCGCAACCAACTAGGCTATCGCTGCTTTTATCACATTGTTGAATTGTGATATTTAACGTACTTGTAGTATTTTTTTTATAACTTATTGGATAGCAGCAATTGTCTAGTTGGTAGTGGAATTGTCAAAAAGTAGTATGTTTGAAACCAGCTCAAATTTCTATGGTTACGTGTGTCATTTTTAATTATCGCTTGCTTTAACGGTGAAGAAAAAAGTAACGAAGAAACTTTTTTTGTTATCGCGGGGAAAGCGTTTTAGTACTGCCGCCCGCCCTGGGGATGGTTGATTCCAAGCAATGTCAACTTGGAAATTGAATAATTTAAACTGGCATTGTAATCCCTATGAGCTATTCTAACTGAAAGTGATATCGTTTTAACATAACTAGAAACGTAAAATATTATTAAAAACAAAAGTAAAGTTACCTATGAGCAGGGATCTATATGTACTACGTACTAGATGCGGCGACCAGCACAAACATAATGTTCTATCGACTTGCGGTTCGGATACCGCATTGACATTAGTCTGCTTCATGCTATCGAAGTAATCACGCCACAATGCATCTTTCAGTGTCGAATGAATTTTAATTATTTGTAGCAACATTCCCGAACAAATCAGCCTTAAATTGACTGATTGGTTTACAGTGCAACCGTTAATAGCATGTAAGGTAAATGAAATAATTAATTAATTTCAATTCTGAATATGGAAATCTATTTTTAACAACAAAATTGGCCATTAGTTTCTCCTCTTTTTGTTCCCAAAAAGGGACGGAGTTATCACGCTTCTAACAGTCATAGATCAATCGATCAGAGGGTGCAAAATAGGCACTTGATGGATGAATTGAGGCCTATAAAATCAAAGGCAGCTAAATCCAAGTCTGTCAAATATTCAGGAAGTTACAAACATCGATAACTTTTGCAAGGTAGCTACAATATTATATAGTTTAAACCAGATTTATAAAGAATGATAATATTAATAATCATTTGAATTTAAAACAATAAAAATCCCTCTATATTTGAGTACAGATTGAAAATAAAATCACATTTAGCTGTCTTTGATTCCAACTATCGGACATTGCTGTATTTGATTCTGAGTAACTGGATACAGCCGAGTTTGATAATGACAGCCGCTATTTTGAGTTCTTACGAATAAAGATGTTCTTATACGTTCGATAAAGTAAAAATAACTATATTATTTAATTACAAAATTTAATACATTTTCAATTAAATGAAATTGCTTTTATGGTTATATCCTCATTATATTCTTAATATTAGCTTTCCAATTCTTGAGGTTTCTTTTTCTTTTACGAGCCTTGCCCGCACTTGCTCTTGTTACAGGAATCTCCATGGCTATCCAAATTCGATTTTTAACAAAAGTATTGTCACGTAACTCAATAAAAACACAAGAATAATGCCGAAAACTGGACGACACATTCGCATGAATTGTATGGCGGCGGCCATGCTGATTTTTCGAAATCTTACTCTCTGATTGGCCGGTGTAACTCTTAGCTGTATTTGATTCTTACAGATAGGCATTTAGCTGTCTTTGATGCCAATATCGGTTTTTAAACTGAATTTGCAAGGGACTTAGCTGCAATTATTAGTAAAATTAATACACTATAGCATGTCTAATGAAATAAAGTAGATGGCGCCATAGTTAACTCATTTTACGACATTAAGGCGTTTAGCTGCCTTTGATTTTATAGGCCTCAATTGTACTATTGTATTTTTTCACATTCTTTGTATTGTTTATCCACATCATTTTTATACAATTTTTCTTTTTTAAAGGAGTAAGTGCCCGCTTGTAGAAATGTCAGGACGCATACAGCGTTATTGTAAAAACACTTCCAAAAATGTCAATAAATCTACTGTAATAACTTGAGGCTAAGGTAGATCCCGCATGAGGCCAGCGTGCTGGACTAAGGCCTAATCCCTCTAAATAGTAGAGGTGGCCCGTACCCAGCAGTGGGACAATGTTTAATACAGGGCTAGTAATAATAATAAATAAAAAGGTAGATCCGGCGATAAGCTCTACAACTCAACATCAGAAATTAACCAAATTAATTTTGTTTCAAGGAAATTAGTTATAAAATAAACGCTTTTATACAATACTAGCTGTTGCTCGCGGCTCCGCCTGCGTGGAGGTTATTTTCGGGAGCAGAAGTATACAACCCAAGGAGTTGTCTTCTGCACTGAGGCACCTATAGCGATCGTCCTGACTCTCAGGTGTTGTGCCTAAAGCTTTAAATTGCATTTGAAGAATACCTCATAAGTTAATATTTAATAAGGGATGATTTGGTATTTCTTAATTTCTTACCAAAAGCCTAAATTTGATTTTCCAGATCCCTAAATTGAGGTATTACGGTTTGCCCATACAAACTTTCAACCCCTATTTCACCCCCTTCAAGATATTTTTTTGAGATAAGTAAAAGTTTTTAATTCATAAAGTCGGTGTACGACTTCAATAAAAAATAAATTAAGCGTCCCTATAAAATTTGAGGGTTGCCCTAGATTTTTCTGAGATCCCATCATCAGATTCTGACTTGGTGCCAGTGGGACCACCTGGGAAGTATTCCTTGTTAAACAAAAAACTAATTTCTCGAATCGGTCCAGGTCTTCGAGTAATCGGGGAACATACATAAAAAGATTCCGACGATTTGAAAACCTCCTCTTTTTTTAAATAATACAATTGTTACAGAACAAATTCGATAACCATTAAAAGGTCGGTGAGCAAACCGAAAAAGATAGACATGCTGTCGCGGACTTTATTTAGAACTTTTTAAGAGGAACAATTCCGTGATACATGATTGTTATGTAACTTTAAACGTTTACGCAGCGCACGCAACGGAAGCTCTCAAAAGGAATATTTTTCCCCGTTTTAGCAACATTTTTCATTGCTACTCCGCTCCTATTGGTCATAGCTAGCCTATAGCGCTCCTCAATAAATAGTCTATGCAACACTAAACGAATTTTTCAATTCGAACCAGTAGTTCCTGAGATTAGCGCGTTCAAATAACCAATCAAACAAACTCTTCAGCTTTATATTTAAGTATAGATTTAAAGTGATTTATTTATTTTCCACTAAAATTTAAACTTTGCATTATTTTTATTTATTTATGTGGCTCAAATAATACCTCACTTTGAGTCACCTAAATAATAGTAAATACAAAAGTTTAAAATAAAAGTAATTTGTTTCAACAAAATACATGATGATGAAATACATTATTTTGGGCTCTGCCACTGTTGGATAATAAAATAAAATTTTACAAAACTACACAATCTCCAGAATAGTTCCTCAAAAATTGGAATGAACTGTCGCATCTGCTCATTGTGATGCTCTTTGGTCTTTGGCTTAGAAAAGGAATCGATGGCATTAATGTGCGGAAAAGTTATTTGGAACATATTGTTTCTACGACAATTCGTGTCTATCGGTAGAATATATGTCAATGCCTATGAGTAAGCTTTTTAATATGCATGCGCAATCACGCATTCAGATACTAACATAAAAAACTTGAAACTTCAGAAAAGTAACCTACGAGTAAGCTTTGTAATACGCAGGCGCATACGCGCGTATTAACACATACTAATATAACAAAACCTAAAATTTGAGAAAGTACCGTGCGAGTCAGCTTTGTAATACGCAGGTGCATACAAGCGTATTAAACATACTAACATAACAAAACTTAAAATTTGAGAAAATAACGTGCGAGTCAGCTTTGTAATATGCAGATGCATACGCGCGTATTAACACATACTAACCTACGAGTTAGCTTTGTTATACGCAGGCGCGTACCCGCGTATCAACACACATCCAGTCAAGTATCAAATGGAACACCGGCGCGCCAACAATACTGGCACACTCGTGGTTAAAAAAATACATAAACCTAGAACATAATATACTGTGTAATGTATTCTATTTCATTTTCTTGCCGACCTATATTTATGTGATTGTCTCTTAGTGGTGATGTATTTTAAATATTTGTTTCATCGAGTTTCAAATCACAGCGATATTAAATTTTTATAATTTTAATATTTTTTAACTTCAAAAGAATATTTCTGAGATTAATTAGTGATACATTCCATGTGGGTCCGCTGGTAAAGATTACTTACGGAGAAGGCAAAATTTAATCACTTTATTTTTACTTTTTAGCACACCAACAGAGTAATTACATATTAATTCAATTTACATATTCTTAAACTAATTATTTAAAATACAATGTAATCATACCGATCATAGGCATGCATGAAATTTTTAATAATGTGGATAATTTAATGCTACATTACAAGAATCTTAAATAGTAATTTAGATCTTACAAAAAAAAATTTACATCTTAAGTTACATTATGTTAACATTATAATAATACACAACGAATTTATGAAAGCTATGATATCTATATACTTAAAATATAATTAATAATTATTTGGCTTTTAATTTGGCAGGTGAGTACGGAGCGCTTGTATGAATCGTACGCGTCGGAAAATATATTAGTGGATATATTTTATTTTGACTTCATATAATTTGCATAGTATTCAAGTAATTCGAAACAACGATACGTCACTGGCGTCATACAAGGAATGAAATCAATACTTGATTAGTATTTGATAAAATAAATCCATTTGACAAATCATGACATTATAGTAAGGTTATTCCAAACAATTATGAGTCTAAATACATATACATAGAATTTATTATTCGTGTTTGTTAATTTGTTTTGGAAATCTGGGTAGATACCAGATTGTTTATCATAACAACGGCCTTCAGTTTGCTACTAAATATTTGACAATGTATGTGCTCAGTTATAATTGACAGATTGAGTGATCACAACATTTAGAAACTTTTGGTGTGTAGATCATTTTGGTCACTTTGAGTGTATAGTACTATATGAACACCTTGGTTGTTTAGCTACTTCTGCTGCTGACTGTACGTGTCAACACAAACTGGAAAATACCTCAAAGACAGGTTGCAAGGATCCGCTGGGGCCTGCAGTGGACATGATGTAACACATATGTTAGTGGTAACTTACGCTTTAAGCAGGATTTCAATGTCTGGATATTAGAAAAATAATAATGGTTGGACCTCACCTGATTAACTCTTTACCCAGCTTAAATGTTATATTCCATTATAGAAACTAACAATTCCTGTGCAAAATTATGGTGTTTGTCAAATTAAATGTTTACATCTTCAGGCATTTCTGTTTCTTTTCAAAGTCAATTTATCTTGAGATTGCATGTACAGCCATTAATTCCACCTCCATTTTACCCTTTTTATTGGTATTACTCATCCTGCCTTAACTCTTCCCGCAAATAAATCACTGGTTACATTAGTGATGCCAATAAAACAATTATTGCTGCAATCTTCTTACTAGTTGATCTCTCAATACCCTTCCCCTAATAAGATCTGTTGTGGAATTATGTCTATCCCCGATTAATCTCTCATCATGGGTTTGGTCATCATTATCCTCCAATCCTACAATTAACACGAGTATACATTACAAACTATGTATAAAAGTATTTGACATTATGGATATTCTATTTTTGTTAATAAAAACATACTTATGATTTCTTCTTCTTCCACTGTTACACTACTAATTCCTATATTGTGCAAAACACAACATGCCTGTATTATTTGTGAGCATTTTAATGGCTTGTAATGAAGAGCCCTTTCTTTGTTCAAACAGCGCCAGCGATTTTTTAATCTTCCAAAAGTATTTTCTATTACAACCCTAGCTCTCATATGCTTTGAGTTATAATTCGCCTCTAGAGAGTTGGGAGCAGCATCTAAAATAGGAGTCATTAGCCATGGACGTTGTGGATATCCAGAGTCACCTAAAATTAGTTGCCATTATAAAGTATGTGATTGTTTACCAATTAATATTTTCAGCATAAAGTAAATTCAATGTTGATACATTGTACTAAGAAATTTTACCTAAGAGCCACACTGTTTCCCCGTTTTGATGCAAGGACTGCATATAATTGTTGACGTTACTATTCTCCCAAATAAATGAGTCATGGTTTGCTCCTCCAAATTTTGCGTTCACATTTAAAATTCTATAGTTGTCATCACATACCTACACAAAAGTAAATAAGTTAATGATCATAGAAAATAAAAAAAACACCTACATATATGTATTAAACAATTAATTTGTGATATAGATATTTACCATTTGCACATTAAGTGAGTGAAAATGTTTTCGGCAATAATACCAATGTTCTTCTTCCCTGGGTGGTGCAAATATTTTAAAATGAGTGCAATCAATGCATCCAATTATACCAGGCATGTGATATTTAGTAAAAAACCTGTAATTATAATGATTATACATTTGGTATTAAACCCATTTATTATAATTCAGGTGCTTATATAATATCATTAAGTTATATTGAACAAACCTTTGACTAATTGCTTGTCTAGCAGCCGGTGTGTCAGGAAACCGAATATATTTATTTATAATATTTGTATGTGTCAGAGCCTTGGTTACCTCTTCAATATAAACACTGCACATTTTTTGGGAAATATGCTTTGCTACTCCCACGGGTCGCTGGTAAGATCCCGTCGCAAAGAAAAATAGTGCTGTGAGGACCTAGAATAATAAAAGTCTATACACAATTGAACATACTCATGTCACATATAATAAACTTAAGTAACCACCGGCACCTACCTTTATTTCCAAAGTAACCCGTTGAGAGGATTTTAAGTTAGTCAAGAGCCTTAACTCCTTACATAAAAACTTGAATTCTCTCTTAGAGAGACGATATTGTTTCCTAAATTCCGTGTCCGAGAGATCATACAATGGGTTATTGCTTCTGCGGGCTCTTGCAAGAAGATCACAAGTTTTATTACGATCATCTTGTGCCCCAGCAGTCGCAACCATTCTCCAAGCAAAAAAAAATCGTGATGCCATTTTATTTTGTATGAGCACAAGTTCACAAACACAAATCTTCTAATAAAATACCACTTTACAAGCTCTCTCACTGCAAAATCCCTTGCGAATAACTTTACCGTCGCGTTCGTGAGTAATAACTGTCAAATGGGTCAAATTTGCAACTCGCACTCGCAAAATGACCGATTTCACGCGTTAATTCGTTTGGATTTGATTGTCACCGTGACAACGTAACATAAACAAATCTCGCACTCACAAATTATGATTCACAATATTGACACTAGATGGCGCTGATCAAATGCCATACAAAACCGCGTTAACGCTAACGCGATCGAGTTGGTAAAAAAACTCAAACTACGGCCACAGAGCCATCCGCAGCCATGTTCGGATGACAGAGAGAACGATATTGCAACGAGTCGTTAATGTCCGGCATGCTGTTATCAATGCCATCGCTTGTCTCCACAGTGGCGGCGCCTGGGCATAATGGCGGCACCGACGGCAGCGGCTCGGTGTTTTTGTCACACGGCGCGGGCGCTGATGACTCAGAAAAATGCGACAGTCCGAACGGCCCGCTGTCTAGCAAATACCCTCCTCGACGCATATTAATATTGGAATTAATATATGACCTAGGGCTGTTTTCGGAAATTCTATCCCTTTTTTGATTGCTTTCTAACTCCTGTTTCGTCACATAATTAACTTTTATCTGATTTATTTCTTCACGCAATATTACTAAATCTTTTAATAATTTCGTTACGTCTATACGATCAAAACAGACGGGCGGTAGTTTCTCTAAGTTGTAGGCCACAAAAACTGGTAATTGATCAGGCTCAGCAGTTTTTAACAGCGTCACCATCTCTTAGAACGGGTGAGTTTCCAAGCAAATGGAAAGTTGCTAAAGTGGTACCAATTCATAAAAAAGGAGACCCAGCCCAGGTACAAAATTACCGCCCAATATCTATTTTATCATGTATACCAAAACTGTTTGAAAGCCTAGTCTGCCCAATAGTTACACAACATCTCCAACCTCTTACTTCGGATCAACAACATGGCTTTTGTAGTCGACGCTCAGTTGTCACCAACCTTGTCTCTTATATTACCGAAGTATCTTCTAAAATTGATCAAGGCGGACAGGTCGATGCAATATACACCGATTTTAATAACGCTTTCGATAAAGTCAGTCATAAATTACTTTTGACAAAACTAAATGCCTTCGGTATATTTGGTTACTTACTTTGTTGGTTCCGTTCCTACTTAAGCCAGCGAACGCAGATGGTTACCGTAAAGGGATATGTGTCTAAAACATACACCGCCACATCTGGTGTACCACAGGGATCCCATCTTGGACAAATTTTGTTTTCAGTTTTTATCAACGACATTACTACAGCTGTCTACAATTGCAACTATGCTCTTTTCGTAGACGATCTCAAATGTTTCCACCCAGTGAACTCCACGAGCGATATGAAGCTGATACAAGAAGACATTGATAGAATATTCGAGTGGTGTACTGCTAACAATATGACTCTCAACCCTAACAAATGCTTTCACATTAAATTTACCCGCAAAAAATTTGCAATTAAATCAATTTATAATATTAATGGTCACACTATTAAAGAGTTAACCGAAATTAGATATCTAGGCGTCGTGATGGATAGTCAGTTGACATTTGTTCCCCACATTGATATAATAGTAAAAAAAGCAACTAAAATGATGGGCTTCCTTAAACGGAACACAAAAGAGTTTCATAATCCCTACACTAGAATATATCTCTATAACGCATTAGTTCGCAGCATATTAGAATTTGTCAGCGTTGTATGGAACCCATTATACACTATACACTCACAAAGAATCGAGAATATTCAACGCAACTTTACGCGTTACTTGCGCATGATACACGGTGTCAATAGTGATAACAATTCATACAGTAAGGTGACTAATATTGGCAGTAATTCTAGTAGTAGTGCCGAGACGTCAACAATGCCAAGTTCGGAACCGATGGACATTAACGCAGTTCAGCCGAGATTGAATATTCGACTGTGTTATCGATGTGGTGATAGGCACAGTGGAGAATGTCGCTTTGTAAACGCAGTGTGCCATTTTTGCAAGAAAAAAAGGCACCTGGAGAAAATTTGTACAGCCAAGAAAAAAGTTTGAATAAAAGAATTTATTTCACAAATGACAAACCAGACAGTGATTTGAATGAAGTATACAGTTGCGACGGCGGGTCGAGACGAACACCACCAATCAGCGTGAACGTGATGTTGGGCGGCGAGCCAGTGGTGATGCAAGTGGACAGCGGTGCGAGTTTCTCGCTCATCAATGAGCGCACGTGGCGGGCACTGCGCGCAAGTCAGCCCCGCGCCGCCCACGCCACGCTGCGCCCCGTCACACACCGCTTGCGTACATGGACCAAAGCCCCCGTTGCTCTTATTGGACGGAAAACAGTGCAAGTGATTTACAATGACATTGTATGTGATCTTGATGTGATAGTGGCGAAAGGGACAGGCCCGAATTTACTCGGCCGCGACTGGTTCACACCGCTTAATATTTCCTTAAATATTAATTTTGTATCAGACAATGATAACTGTTTGCTAGACGACATAGTTTCTAAACACAGCGATGTTTTTAAAGATGGTATCGGTACCTACTGCGGGGATCCTGTTGCTATACATTTAAAACCTGGCATTACACTAAAATGTGTTAAGGCCAGGCCTGTTCCGTATGCAATTAAAGATAGAGTCGAGAACGAGATAGATCGTTTAGTTAGTGAAGGAGTGCTCTGTGTCGTCGCTTACTCCGAGTGGGCTACGCCTGTTGTACCTATAGAAAGAAAGAAAGAAATATTTTATTTGTTACAAGCATTTACATAGGTACAAACTAAAAGAAATTATAATAAAACGATAATTATACTAAACATGTAAAAACACAGGAGAAAAAATAAATAAATACCTTGTGTTTATACAAAATAAGTTTAAAATGATATAAATTTTGTGCTCATAACAAATACGGCCACAGTCTCAGCGTGTACTGGTTTAAATACCAGTGCTGGTCTTCCGATGGGCCGTTCGGTGACATCACGCGATTCAAAAATTTTTGGTCTGGCAGCACTGACAATGTGACGTGGCATTCATAATTCATATTAATCTAACCTAAATTGACATACAAATATTGAAATGTCATCATCGCGCTAACGTGGCATTAAAAAAAAAAACGTGGCAAGGAAAGTAAAAATTATAAACAACAAAATTAAAATAAGACACAATACAAGCTCTTACCAGTAATACGTGCTAGCTCACAAACGCGTATGAAAACATCTACCCATGAACATTGTGCCGATATGCTGATCGTAAAAAGAACAGAAATATATATATATATAAAGAAATGAAATGAAAGGACCAACATAATACATTATTTTCTAAGACTTGTCGTACAGAAGCTTGGTTAAAATACCAAATTATAGTTAAAGGAGTAAACGCGAAGGTGAGTTATTTATATATATCGAATATCTACATGTCAATATTAATAATAATAATATAAGTAAATACAGTAAAAAGTCTGCTGTACAGCTGATAAATAAAATAATACTAGTAAAATCCTTAATGTAAATTAAATATACATATATATTAAGCACCTATATAGCTATTCCTTTATATGGCACTAGTATCATGTTGTAGCATCTCCTGAGCTTTTTGATGTTCAAAGATAAATTTTTTCAACATGATCCTAAAGCTGTTAATATTTTGCAGACTCCTAACTGGAGGTGGTATATTATTCCAACACCTGGTAGCAGAATAGCGGAAGCTACCTCTAAATGCAGCAGACCTATGACATCTAGTAGAGAGCTGTTCAGCACACCGCCTGGGCCCATATGACCTGTGGCTTGATACCCATGACAATCTATCAAACAGATAGCTAGGTGCTTTATGTTTCAAGACCCCAAAGAGAAGACAAGCTAGGTGTAGTTTACGCCTGTGCTTCATTTTTAAAATTGTATGAGCATTTAGATATGGAGTGACATGAGCTCTCATAGGAATGTCATAGCAAAAACGGGCACAAGCATTTTGCACTCGCTGAATAAGTTTCTGCGTTTTGATCAGCAAGCGTGGTCCAAAAACTGGGTCCATATAGTTCAATTTAGATAGGATAAGAGACTCCACCAACTGCAAACGTAATTTTTCTTGTATATATGGCCTCAGTCTATAGAGCACCTTCAATTTATAAAAACAATTTCTTACTGAGTTTACAACATGCTTTTCAAAACGCAGATTACTGTCCATATGCAAACCCAAATTGCGAGCTTCATGTACACGCTCAATAGGTTTACCCAGAAGCATGACACTCAGAGATGGACTTGTATTCAAAATTTGATGTTGGCTACCGAACATTAAATACTTTGTCTTGTCAGGATTGAGCAGCAAACAGTTGTGAGTTGACCAAGCTGCAATACTTAAAAGGTCCTCATTCAGCTTGGCTATTGCTCTATCAATTTCTGGTGGTTTGAAGGAGATATATACTTGTATATCATCCGCATAAATATGGAATTTGCAATGTTTAATATGCATGGTAATATCAGCAGAGTATAAAATAAACAGAATTGGCCCCAAGATGGAGCCCTGAGGCACTCCCCTAGTGACAGCCATTTTATCAGATGTTAATGAGGATCCATCACTACGCCTGAGCTTAACATACTGATATCGATTACTCAAATAACTATTAAACCATTTTAAGGCCATAGAATCAAAACCATAAAAGGACAATTTAGAGATTAAAAGATTAATATTTATAGAATCAAAGGCCCTTGAAAAGTCCAACAAAACCAGCAGTGTGCACATACCCTCATCTTGAGAACACAAAATTCTGACGGATTTGGGTGCTTGGGTAAAGGGCGCACAATCGCTAGTTTCCAGACATCAGGAAATACAGATGTAGTGATAGACATATTAATTAGGTCTTTGATGATGTCAATAGTGTGAGGAAAAGTCATAATGAGCATATCCAAAGATATAGAATCACAGCCTTCAGCATTGGATTTCAAACTTTTTATTATTTTAACTATACATTCCAAACTAACTTCCTTCAAATGAAAGGTAGCATCACTAAATCTGTGATATTCAAAATATGTTAGCTGGGAAATGCTGACATCATTATTAATTGAAAAATTTAAAAAATGATTGTTTATGCTATTTGGGTCCATAAAGGTAGAAGGCAATTTCAGATCATTACTTGGAAGCAATGTCTGTTTCAGATTTTTCCACAACAGCTGGGGCTTATTTATGTTACTGTTTATATGACATTTAAAATAGGCAGCCTTTTCGTGGAAGAGTGCCTTAGTAACCGCCGATTTTAAAGTTTTATAATATTCCTTTTTACTGTCACACCTATTCTTATGGTAGTGCAATAAAGCTTCGTCACGCAACCGCATCATTAATTTGATAGTATCTGTAATCCATGGATAGGACCGATCTTTGATGACAATGGATCTGAAGGGCGCATGGAGATCGAATAGTGCAACAACACTTGAGTTTAAAATGTTGACCATATCATTAACATTGTCTACTGTTGATATCAGATCCCATCTAATAGCTTGCAGATCATTATTGAATGCATTTAGGTCTATATTGTTCTTGGGTCTATATGTGATTCTACGGGGACTAGATTTCTCCCGTTTAATTTGGAATTCACAGACAATAAGGCAATGACCGTAAAGATAACCAACATGCTCAACTGTCACTTTTTTTGCACCCAAGTCAGAGCAGACAAGATCAATAAGGGTCTGACTGGTCTCAGTATGATGAGTAGCCTCTGTGACTAGCTGAGATAAACTAAGGCATGATAGGAATGTTATAAATTTTATTGATTTTACATCACTGCTACAAAATAAATTAATATTAAAATCACCTAACAAAATTATATTATCATAATTGGAGAATGAGCTGACAGAATCAGATATAGCGTCAAGGAATATGTCAGTATCCAACCAAGGTGGACGATATGCCGTGCCAATCACTAGCTTCTTTCCATTGTGGGTACAAGTGAGCCACATTTGCTCCACCGAAACATGCAATGGGGATACTGGGTGCGGTAGGCTACGTAAATTGATGTCTCGCTTATAGTAGAAACCAACGCCTCCTCCACGCGAGCGTAACTCGCGCGGTCTAGGAATGTGCCTCAGACGGTACCCAGGCAGAGCAGGAGCACGCCCCTCCTCACCCACTCGAAGCCAGGTCTCGTTTATGGCTAGTATGTCAATGTCGTTTCGGTATAGTTAAAAAATCGGGCGATATTCGTTTATGCGGCGACTACCGCAGTACAGTGAATCAGGCAACCGAGTCAGATACTTATCCAATGCCTAAAGCTAGTGAAGTATTCGCCACAATTGCTGGTGGTAAATATTTTACTACATTGGACCTGGAGAGAGCATATACACAGGTCGTGGTTGATGAGAATACGGCCAAATTGTTGACATTAAACACATGTAAAGGGTTGTATACTGTTCGCAGGTTAGCTTTTGGTGTAAAAGCATGTCCAGGTATTTTCCAACCTTTGATGACGGCACTACTCGCAGGCATCTCAGGGGTGGCTGTCCCTATTGATGACATCATTATTAGTGGACGATCCGTAACAGAAATGACTCAACGTTTGGACACGGTAAAAAACACGGTGAAACAGTCTGTTGAATTTCTTGGATTCGTGATTGACGGTGAGGGTATTCACCCAGCACAGAGTAAAGTAGAATCCATCAAGAAAACGCCCGCACCCCAAAACATCCGAGAATTGCAAGCATTCTTAGGTCTGTACAATTTTTACGAGAGATTCATACCACAGAAGGCGACTATATTAGAGCCGCTTCACCGCTTATTAGATAAACCTCAAACGTGGAAATGGACGGAACATGAACAAAACAGCTTTGATACAGCAAAGAGTTTATTATCATCATCTTTGACGCTTGTTCATTATGAGTTAGATAAACCCTTATTGCTGACTTGTGATAGCTCAGAATACGGAGTAGGCGCTGTATTATTTATTATTTAATCTTCTTATACAAAATTTGTATAAAGGCGGACATAATGCCTGAGGCATTCTCTACCTGTCAACCTTTGGGTTGTGCAGAGAATAGAGAAGTAGGTGTAATGAATATATATATACACACACATTAGATACATATATAAATACATATAAACATATACACACTATGAATACATACATGCATACCAAAAAAAAAATATATATATATATAATATGTTCTGTCGAGGAAACCGCATACTAATGGGATGATTCAGCTACACTATTTAAAAGTAATTGACGAACTCTCGTTTTAAATGCCAAACGGTTCGTGGATGTCCTAATTTCAAGGGGGAGTGCATTCCAGAGAAGAATAGATTGTATAGCAAAAGAAGAGTGGATAAAATCGGAACTATGAGGCGGACACTTAAGTAAAAGGTTATTAGAAGAGCGAAGGTTTCTGTCATGGCTACTGCCTAAGTACTGAAAGTGAGAAGATAAATAAGAAGGTGGAGTAGGAGATGTAAGTATAGAAAAAAGTGTGGTAAGAGCACGTAAAGATCGACGTTGACGGATAGGTAACCATTTCAGTTGATTACGAAAAGAAGAGACGTGGTCATATTTTCTAAGGTTATAAATGAATCTAATGCAGTTATTTAGAAGACGGTCTAGTTTATTGAGTAGATCTGCATTCAGGTCAAAATAGCACACATCACCATAGTCGATTATAGGATAGATCAAGGACTGCACCAGCATTGTCTTAGTAGTAATCGGAAGAAAGTTCCTTAAACGATACAGTGCGCGCAGAGTACTGGTAACTCTCTGGCAAACAGATGTTGTCTGAACCCGCCAGTTCATAGTGCGATCAATGTGCAACCCTAGGTTCTTTATACTGGGACACCACGCGATGATTGCGTTATTGTATATCATAGGTGGAACCGTCGTGATGTCTAGCCTACTCATCATCCTAGAGCTGCCTACAATAATGGCCTGACATTTAGCAGGGTTCACAGTTAGGCCAAAACTATCAGACCAGCTTTGTATGTGTGCCAGGTCGTGCACGAACCTAGACAGTTGTTTGTGTGCACAGACTTCCAGCACCTTGGAGAGGAAAGGGAGAATGGATATAGGACGGAAATGGTTCACTAGAGATGGATTAAGGATTTTCGGCAAGGGAATAACAAAAGCCTTCCGCCATAAAGACGGAAAAATGCTAGTGCTAATGGAGGCATTAATAATGTGGGTAAGGGCAGGGAGAACATGATCGATGATAGATATAATCATACGGCGGCTGATGCAGTCACATCCGATGGCATTAGATTTTAAGGAAAGGACTATCTTTTTAATCTCTTCCGGTGCAACTGGAGAAAACTGGAAGGGATCGATAGTTAAACTCGGAAGAGAAGCCAGGTAATCCAACGTACGACTCCTGGTTTGGAGATCAAGTAGAGTAGAGGTTGTGAAATGTCGATTTAGATCATCCAAACCAACAGCCGCCATTCGGAAGCCTGGCCCCTTCCCTTGCCAATACCTAGAGTTCCGAGGAATTTCCAAATATTAGCCGGGGTAGACGAAGAGATATTATTTAGAATATGACGGCGTTTAGCATTGCGTATCACCTGGTTACATCGATTTCTTGCAGCCTTAAAAAGGTTCCAGTTAGCCTCACAACGATCCGTCTTAAACTTACGAAAGGCACGGTCCCTACGTCTCATAGCCACTCGCACATCAAAACTCATCCATGGCGCAGGGGGACGCTTCAGTTTAACCCTTCTTATGGGAGCATGGGTATCGTATAAAGCAACAATATTGCTGTTGAAGATGTTAACCTTTTCATCAATTGTATAAGCTACAGTCAACGGGTCCCAGTTTATTTTGGCAGCGTCCTCGCATAATTTCACTATATCCATACGACCAAAACAACGCAGGCGCAATACCTTTGACGAGGTTTTGGGAGGTTTTAGGGCGTAAGAAAGGAAAATAAGGTCATGACGGGAAAAGCCAGGAGCGGGAAATTGACCATGTGAGGATACCAGGGAAGTAGACGAGGTAAGAATGAGGTCAAGCCAGGTGTCCTTGCCATCTGCGTTGTGATGAGTGGCTTGAAGTGGCAAAGTATACAAGCCAGCAGACTCAATGATTTCAAGGAGTTTGAGGGAGCGAGGGGAGTTAGGGGCAAGGAGGTCGGTATTAAAATCTCCCATGATGATATGATGTGCATATTCTGACCCTAAAGATTCCAGAATCGATTCGAGACTGGAGAAGTAGTCAATAGTAGGAAGACAATAGACGACACCAAGTAAGGTTTTGACACCCTTAATCCAAACCTCAAGAAAAATATACTCAGCGGATGCTGAGTAAGTAGAAAGGGAAGAGGCTACAGTTTTAGAAGAAAAGTCGCTACGAAGATAAATAGCGACTCCACCCCCTCCCTTACCAATGCGATCATTTCGGATCAGAATGAAGCCAGGGAGAGGATAGATAGATGAAGTGAGATGAGGTTTGAACCAGCTCTCGGAAATTAGGACGGCATGGACATTAGCATCAGTAAAAGTTTCTAGCAGGTCGCTATAATGACTTGGAACACTTTGTGCATTAATGTGGCACACGTTGAAATTATGAGAAGTTTGCAAGTCAAAAGTGTTTCGTACCAAATCACGAAGTCCGTCAGTTGCAGAACAAAAACTATCGTCCCCAGATAGCGAAGCAGTTTCATTAGCAGAATGAAAGGAATCATCATCACAGAGCATAATACTATATATAAAAAATTAATAATAATACAAGAAATATATATAAATAAAATAAAATATATGAAAATCTAAACTAAGAATTAACAATTGGGTGCAAGACTCAAGTCCCTGCACCACCCGCCAGCTTAACATATGAAAATAATACAACACATTATTAAATAATAAAAACCAAATAAAAACAAAAAGAAAACTATAGATTGCCGTTTCTGAACGGAAAATGGTGTGTTCATACGTCAGTTGATAACTTGTCACTTATCGAATAGTGAGTGCATAGAGTGAAAGTGACAAGATAACGTAAGACAAGGCAGTATGGTTGATTGACTATAGCCCGTCCTATGGACGAATAAAAAAAAAAGTGACAAGTTAAATTAAAAATAAAATGAGGGTAGTATACACGATTATAAGACACAACAAACACGATCATTACGTCGTTATGAACAGTGCACCACCCCTAGCGGTACCTATCACAACATGTTAGCGAGTTCTGTGAACTGTCGTGTGAGAGCACCGCTAACCTAGCATTTTTGATTCTTTGAAATGTTTACCGGTAACCTAATATATAGTAAGATAAGCATATGTATAAATCACTGTAGCGGATGATATAACTGTCTGCATAAAATATTCTTGTAACGTGTCATTTAGTATTAATTAAACTTTCATACAGTAAAGTCGTTCTTTTAATTTTTCAAAAACCTTCCGAGCAGCGCTCCAAACTTATCTGGCGCAGCCGGTAGGATACTCATATAATCCGCGCATCGAAGGACACTCAAATCGGTTCTGTGCTTACGGTATTGAGTATTCGCGAACTAAACAAATTCGGGTGAATCAGACGCCGTTTCGGGAGGATCCAGTTCCTGCAAGTGCAGTTCTACGGGAAGGCATGGTATCGAGCGAACTGTAAGTAAACCTTTTTACATTCCTATCTCGTCCTTGTTATTTCCTGTGATTGCGAGTGTAGAACTAAATTAAAAGCACATTAGTAATTTTCGGACAAAAATCGTCGAAAGTTATTTGACTTTGAGTTAATTGATTAAGTTAATACTCACTTTTAAGTTAAATTTTTGATATATAAGCAAAATTTTAAACTTATAATGGCGGATCAAGTACAGATCATTTCAAAAGACTTGCTCACCCTCATCCCTAAGTTCGATGGGGACAGTAATATGTTGAATTTATTTATAAAAAAATCTGAATATATAATAAGAAATGCCAATTCACCAAATACAGCAATACAGTCGACTTATGTGTTTCATGCTATTACTAGCCGGTTGTGTGGTAGAGCCGCAGCTCTATTAAGTGAAAGGGATGATGTAACTTCCTGGGAAAATTTAAAACACATATTTATTCAACATTTTGGCGATCCTAGATCAGAAGAATGCGTAGCAATCGAGCTAGAAAATTTAAAAATTAAAAGTGATGAAACTTACTTACAATTCTGTAATAGAATACAGCAGGCGCGTAGTAACCTATTTTCCAAGGTGAATTTATTCACGGACGAAGGTATAAAAGCTGCCAAAATGATAATCTATAATAATTTGTGTCTTAATGTGTTTTTGTATAATCTGCCGGAGGACTTAATTAGAATTGTACGTCTAAAGAACTCTACAACTTTAGAGAATGCACTTAGCGTCGTTATGGAAGAAGTTAATTTCCAATATCAATATAAGAGTAAAAATAAAAATGTAAGACAACCATCAGTACCGAATTTTAACCACTTTCGTGATCCTAGATCGTCTAGTCAAAGCGCTTTAGTGAATAATAATCAAAAATTTAAATTTGGTATATCACAACCATTACAGAATAACACCAAACTCGGTTTTAATCCTTCTAATCAATTTATCACGCAAAATCAAAACCTATTCAGACCTGGTGCACAACCAAATGTTGGATTTGGTAATCCAACACGCCCCCAGTTAGGTTTTAGGCCAAATTTACCGAACCAACAAAATTTCCGGTTCGGGATTATTCCACAACAGGATCGCCGCCCTCAATTTAATAACGATACGCCAAAAGAATTCAATATGAATGGGCCAAATCAACAATTTAAATTTGGTATACCACAGCAATCTCAACCCCAACGAAGCGCACCCAATTTCCAGGAAAGCGACGTGTCTATGCGCACTGCTCGTCCGCTTAGGCAGAATATTTTAGTTGACGACAGTAACCTTTGTCGTGGTGGTGGTAACACTTAAGTACCATCATGGCAAAACTTGCCATCGTGGTATTAAAGAAACTCTTATGCATATAAAACGATCATATTATTGGCAAAATATGGCTATAACGGTCGCTACTATCATTAATTCCTGCAAACTTTGTAAAACGTCTAAATACGACCGCAAGCCCATTAAGCCGCAATTGCAGCTTACTCAAACCCAAACAAAACCGTTTGCCGAAATATTTATCGACATTTATTCTATAGAAGGGAAATACTTTCTTACCTTAATCGATGCATTTAGCAAGTTAGGTCAAGCTCTCGAATTATCTAACCGTTCAACACCTGAGGTAGTCCGGGCGCTTATTAAATATTTCTCATTCTATGGAGTACCTAATAAAATCAGTGCTGACCAAGGTTCGGAATTTAATAATACTCTATTAAAAGAAACTCTACAATATTATAAAATAGATCTGCACATAGGTACTGCGCACAACCCCAATTCGATGGGATTGATAGAGCGTTTCCACTCCACTCTCGTAGAAGTATATCGTATTGCCAAATACGAGCATAAAATAACCGATGCAGCGAGTGTAATAACATACGCGATTATGGCCTATAATCAAAGTATTCACTCTACAACCGGTTTAACACCCTTTGAAGTTGTTTTCGGTCACACTGAATCTAATAGTACATTTGCAGTGCACTTTGACAAGCAATACACACAACAATTAGTAAAGGATCATATGCACCGAACTAAATATCTTTATAAATATTTAACAGACAAAATAGCACTAAATAAGGATAAAGTAAAAGAAAAGCGGGGTGGCGAGCCTTCATTCGATATACAAAAAGGGGATAATATATACATAAAAGGTGTAAACACCAGACGTAGTAAAGATAAGCCCCGCTATCAAAAGGCTCTAGTAACCGGCGATATAAGCAGGAATACATGTCCAGTTATAATTAAAAATCGTAAAAGTAAGGTACCTATTAAGGACATTAAACGACCTTCGCAGGTATCTGTTCGTGTTCCTGATCATGAGCTTCAGGACCCAGGCCCTTCAACTTCACAAGGTTAATAAGAATCCGGGAGTGATACTTATGAAGCAAGGGCAGGCTAGAGTAAGTTATGATAAGTGGTCTTTGATTAAGGTTTTAGACTTACGTTCGATGCGAGAAGATTTGGTATTAAATATTCAGAAATACGCAAATTTTAACGATAAGGTACAAAAATTCTTTGGAGTTAATATATACGACCGTCACTTGATGGATACAAAATTGCAAACAGATTACGTTGTAAATTCTAGTATAGAAAAGTTCAATCAATTAGCTCCATCGATTAGAGTTAAGCGTGGAATTTTTAACCCTCTAGGATCTATAATTAAAATTATTAGTGGCAACTTAGACTATGATGACGCTATCAGGTATGAACAATTAATTGCAGATTTAAAAACACATCAAGATACTTTAACTAAAAAAGTAACCATAATTTCAAAAATATCTGAATCACTAATTAATGTCACAAATTCCACCGTGAATAACTTCATAAAAATAAAGGAAGAGCTATTGGAAATGCAAAAACTAGTTCACCAAACTAACATTAACATAACGATAAATAACATGGTTAACGTGTACCATTTATTTTTACATCATTTCCAATCACTCTACATTCGGTGGGATGCGATTGAAGCTTCAATAACATTTAGTAAACTGGGCATGTTGCATCAGTCTCTTATTAATTCTGATGAACTACTGAAATTGTTAAAATTAATAGAACAATCTGAAAAACTTATGTATCCAGCTAGTTACAATAATCTGGTAAAATTAGAACAATGTATAGTTATAAAATCTTACTCATTAGAAAGTCAAATAACATTCGTTTTAGACGTACCTTTAATGAAGGATGGTATATACAATTACTACCGAGCAATCCCTACTCCCGTAACTACCCAATCCAACCAAACCACTCTCATAATACCCAAATACCCGTTAGTAAAAGGGTCGAAAATGGTCTCGCTCTCCCAACCATGCCTTCAACTCTTTGGAGAGACATACCTATGTAGCGAAGTCATGTCACCCTTTGCGGAGGAAGATACTTGCATAACCACCTTAATGAGGTTCTCTGACAACGTTAGTTCCTGCCAACCAGTTCCAGTAGAGATAAATCTAAAGATCCAGTCTGTGGGAAATGACCGATGGGTACTTTACAGCAAAGCAGAAATCATACTATCGAAGATCTGTGCCAGCGAGACAACTAAAGAAAAGGTACAAGGTACTTACTTTTTGGTGCTGGACGATAACTGTAGCATCCGGATCGGCGAAACGACTCTGAAAAGTCACTATAGTACGAGAAGTACTTTGGATTCTCCAAAATTACCAATTATTAACCTTCCAGAGATTGTGCCCTCTGTATCTCAAATGCAGAGAAAACCCATTAACTTGGATACCAGTGATTTAGTGAATTTGCAACACTTACATGGCCTTTTTAAAATCAGTGAAAGTGAAGTAATAGATAAGCGTGAAAATACTATAAATGTTAAAACTATAAGCGTCGCAACCTTATTGTTATATGTAATTTTAGTTTTAGGTATTTTTGTAATCTTGTATAAGTATCGCTACATTTTGTCCTTTTTTCAAAATAATCGTAGTAGAGAACATCCCTCAGATAATTTTGAAACTACAGGGGGAGGCGTTATGAACAGTGCACCACCCCTAGCGGTACCTATCACAACATGTTAGCGAGTTCTGTGAACTGTCGTGTGAGAGCACCGCTAACCTAGCATTTTTGATTCTTTGAAATGTTTACCGGTAACCTAATATATAGTAAGATAAGCATATGTATAAATCACTGTAGCGGATGATATAACTGTCTGCATAAAATATTCTTGTAACGTGTCATTTAGTATTAATTAAACTTTCATACAGTAAAGTCGTTCTTTTAATTTTTCAAAAACCTTCCGAGCAGCGCTCCAAACTTATCTACGTATTACTCGATCATAACAAGAAATCAACCGTACTCACAGTAAAATAATAGAAACTCGCAAATAATTATCGAAAATATTAGTTCTTGCGCGCCTTTAAGTTGATTGGATTGGAAGCCGAGGCTGCCGTACCAGTAACTCCGCTTCTTGTAGCAGGCGAAAATTTATCGGAAGCCGTCGGATACTTTGCGGTCAACGCGTTCAATTCATCCATCGATGTGATTTTCAGACGACTTCCATCTACGACCTTGACTTGGATGATACCGTCCTGTGTCCAGCACGTACGCAAGCCAAAATGCTGTCTAGCTCTGGCGAAAACAGTCTGCCGGGATCTTGTCAGGAACTCCTTCAAAGATGTTGGTGTACCCTTAAGTTTTGACTTCGCGCTCCAGACCTCCGACCTACTGGGAAAGTCAGAGAACCTCACCAGAATTGGCCGCTGATGCTCCTTGTTTCGAACCCCAATACGGTGGCAAGTTCTGATGGTCGAGGCTGAGATATTTTTCAAATCCATCGTGTTGTTGATAACGCCAAGAACAATTGTGCAGCAATTTTCTTTCTCAGCTTCAGTAACGCCAAGAAAAAGGAGGGCCTTTCGCCTTTGCCTGGTCTCCATAACATCAATAATGCGAGTACATTCAGATATTTGCTGACGTAGCAGTCGAAGCATGCTAAGCATTAACTCGCGGAACGTCCGAAACTCTTCAGCGACACGCGCAACCGTGTCTTTGGCCGAGCCTCCCGCCTGCAGTTGTGCTTCAAGCTCAGCCATCCTTTTTGTGAAGCTCTCCTCAAGTTTAGCTTGAACGCTTTGGATATCTGCGAGCTGAGCCATGGTGAACTTCAGTGAACGATGAACGTTAATCAAAATGTGTGTGTATAAGTGCTATAGAAGCTGCTGGCAGGTGGTGTATATTTAAATTTATATTATATGGACTGTTGCAAACATAACAAGAGATGCTTTGGACTGTTTTGCTCACAAAATTGTAAAATTTTAATTACTCAAATCAAATCAAATCATTTATACTGGTTTCTTATATTTACGCGAATATTATACATTGAAATAAAACGAAATTTACGGATTATATCGCGGTTTATTTTACTTTTTTAACCCGACGTTTCGAAGACTTTACAGCCTTCATGGTCACGGGGGAGACTGAGTTGTATGTCATCTCGAAAGTGTAGTGCAGTGTTTCTACCCTCAATGTAGTTGATATTACATTTTTATTTTGATGTAGTCCGATCTACGCAGAAAGAGCTCACAGTGTCATGAGGTCTGGCAGTTGGTCTTTTGGGTTCCGATTTAATTAAATGTATAATTGGATCCCAGGCTGGTGCTAGCTTCCAACCATCTTCTCTATTGAAATTAGGATGTTTTTTAATTTCAATAGCCTCGCGGATCATCCTAGGTAGGAATCGGTGTTCTTTGGCAAGGATTTGTGGTTTATCAAATCGAAGATAATGTTTGGAGCCTTTTTCTGAAGGCTCAGCAACTGCAGACTTCGTAGAGCGTCGGTGTTTCACGTCAGCTATATGTTCTTTTACGCGGGTCCCTACATTTCTTTTCGTTTGACCTATATAGGAGAGACCACAGTCGCAATCTATTTTATATATGCCTGGTTCCTGAAGAGGTACATGACATTTGCCACAGTCGAACGTGTCCCGGTTGTTTTACCATACATTAGAGGAGTCACTGACAAGATTGGCTATGTACTGAAGCGGGCTTCTATCAAAACTTACTTCAAGCCGCCCAAGAAAATTAGTCAATTTTTACCACCTGTCAAATGTCATGTACCTCTTCAGGAACCAGGCATATATAAAATAGATTGCGACTGTGGTCTCTCCTATATAGGTCAAACGAAAAGAAATGTAGGGACCCGCGTAAAAGAACATATAGCTGACGTGAAACACCGACGCTCTACGAAGTCTGCAGTTGCTGAGCATTCAGAAAAAGGCTCCAAACATTATCTTCGATTTGATAAACCACAAATCCTTGCCAAAGAACACCGATTCCTACCTAGGATGATCCGCGAGGCTATTGAAATTAAAAAACATCCTAATTTCAATAGAGAAGATGGTTGGAAGCTAGCACCAGCCTGGGATCCAATTATACATTTAATTAAATCGGAACCCAAAAGACCAACTGCCAGACCTCATGACACTGTGAGCTCTTTCTGCGTAGATCGGACTACATCAAAATAAAAATGTAATATCAACTACATTGAGGGTAGAAACACTGCACTACACTTTCGAGATGACATACAACTCAGTCTCCCCCGTGACCATGAAGGCTGTAAAGTCTTCGAAACGTCGGGTTAAAAAAGTAAAATAAACCGCGATATAATCCGTAAATTTCGTTTTATTTCAACAAATCATTTATTTTGCAAATTAGGCCACTCGGGGCACTTTTTACATGTCATAGTATTGTTAAAATCTAAGTCTACCGGTGCTTCGGAAATGCCCACTGGTCTGAGAAGAAGCACCAAGAAACTCAGCCGTAGGTCTTCTGTAATTTGTCATTATATTTCAACAAAAAATCACACATAAAATACATTTTTAAACAAGTCACATTCACATGACAAAAAAAATGATGGTATACATGTCAATACAAGGCAGAGTCGTAAAAGAGGCTATACAACTTGTTATTTAATTTTATCCAACTAACAATCAATGAGCAATCCAGGTAGACCAGTCCACACAAGCAGCACCCGTTCACGAGTATGACGCATGTGCCAGCCAACGGCCTCCTCAACTACTACTAATGTAATTATAACAATTAAAATAAATTTTAAAATCTCAACAACGTTATTACTTTACTTCCACCTACCGCCGAAAAAAAGTATAAATATAAGTGTATTGTCACTCGTGATGGACGATGGACAGGAGCGTCCAATCGCCATGGGTTCCAGGACATTACATTTACATGAACGACGTTATTCACAGCTTGATAAAGAAGCCACATCAATTATATTTGGTATTCAAAAGTTTCATAATTATTTGACTGGAAGATCGTTTACGGTCATAACTGATCATAAACCACTACTGGGTATTTTTGACCCAAGAAGACCTATACCTAACATGTTATCACCTCGTTTAACCAGAATTGCTATTGCACTTACATCACACGATTATAATATAATATGCAAACCGGGAACACAAATCGGTAACGCAGATGGTCTCAGCCGTTGGCCACAGCCAGTTCCGGAACAGCCGGAACCTCAACTATATGAAGTACTTTTGATGGCAGAAACACCTGAAGATTTTCCATTTGATGTTGATCAAATTCCAGTTAAGACAAAAATTGACAAAATTTTATCACGTGTTATACATTACATGTTAACATGGTGGCCTCCCAAAGTTAAGGACGATAGTCTTCGCCCTTATTGGTTACATCGGTCAGAATTGTCCATACAGGAAGGTTGTGTTTTATTAGGCTGCCGAGTGGTTGTACCTCCGAATTTACGAAAAGTAACATTACAGGCTCTACATTCTACTCACAGTGGTATTGTTGCGACAAAAGCACTAGCTAGAAGCTACGTATGGTGGCCACATATGAACGACGACATAGAGAAATTAGTAGCTGATTGCACAAAATGCTTGGAGAACAGACATATGCCACCTAAAACTAATCACGCATGGATAACGCCAACTAATCCGTGGCCTCGAATCCACATAGATTTTGCTGGGCCATTTCAAAATAAATACTTTTTAATTATTGTTGATGCTTATTCCAGATGGCCAGAGGTATTAGTTGTTAACAATATGACGTCTGGTATTGTCATACGTAATTTAAGATTATTGTTTGCTACTCATGGGTTGTGCGAAACCATTGTTTCAGACAATTGAACACCATTTGTTTCAGTTGAAATGAAACGATTCTTGATGGCAAACAAAATACGACATGTGACCACGGCACCATATCATCCTGCAAGTAATGGTCTCGCCGAAAGAATGGTACAGACTGTCAAGGACAAACTACGCAAGATGGATAACGTGCCTTGGGATATAAAAAATCCCAATATGTTATTGGGACTACGCGTAACACCATGTGGAAGCACACACAAAACCCTTAGCGAACTCTTGATGAATAGACGCTTACGTACACTTTTAGATACCATTCATCCGAACAATCTTCAACAGAAGAAGACTGAACGACAAATTGTAAGTAATAATAAACAGAAACATAGAGATGCAGACGTTGGACAAAAAGGTATGTACAGAAACTACAGCCATGGTCCACAATAGTCCTCGAGAACGGTAGTGGAAAAACAAGGAACTTCGAAATATAACATTGAAACAGAAAACGATTCTATTGTAAACAGACACATAGATCAATTAATAAAAAAGAAATTTGTAAATTCAGAATCACTAGAGGAGGGAATGGTAGAACAAAGTGATAGCACAAGGAATCCACCTATTGAATCTAGTGAACAACATATGTGTCGACAAAGAAGTAGAAAATATGCCTTCTAGTCATGACTTAGTACAAATACCGAGGTCTACTGAGTTGGCAGACATATTAGGCATTTCTCCAAATGCGGAAGTAGGCTATGCAGGTGGAAAACATAAAAATAGGCTACATGTACGTTCTAGCATTCCTTATCAGAGACCTAATAATAATAACTATATGTTCTAGTTGTGTTAAGTTAGATTTTGATGTAACTAAAGTTGAGTTAATGATTTGTTTATTACTGTGTTGCATTCATAGATTCTATGTATAATGTTCATACTTGGGGGAAAGGTATGTTGTGTATTATGTTGGTACATACTTACGTGTTTGACGCTTTTTATGTAAAAAGTACAACTCAAGTAGGTAGTTAGTAAATAACTGTCACTGTATCATCTACATAGTTGATTAAACGTATTTACTCAAATTACGTGTTTTCCTAAACATAATAATCTATATTTTTCGTAACTGACTTTATTAATGAGAACCCTGCAAGTGTTGTTGATTTGTTTTTCTGAAAACCGTTTTGTTCTTCTTTAATTATTTTAAATTTGTTTAAAAAATTGGAGATGCGTATATGCATTATCTTTTCGTATATTTTGGATAATACAGGTATCAGAGTTATGGGTCTATAGTTACCTATTTCTAACGAGTCGTCATTTTTATAGAGCGGTTTAACTATTGACAGTATCAATTTTTTAGGAAATATTCCTTGACTAAAGGAGAGGTTTATTAGGTGCGCTAGAGGGGATGATATTGTTTGCGCACATATTTTAACACCTTAGTCGAGATGGAGTCATACCCTACTGCGTTTGTGCTTTTTAAGGATTTAATAATTTTTTCGACTTCTATTGGGGTACAAGGCAGTAAGAATAATGATTGTTGTACATTCTGTATGTTACGGGGTTTATAATTACAGCTGTTTTTTGCGGATGTCAATGTTAAAATAAAAAAAAAAATCTTTATTCATCATGTAGGCATATAAAAGGCACTTATGAAAGGTCAAAATACAAATGGAAATTCTCCATACGGGAATGAGTAATTATGGTTAGTGGCGTAGGAACTTGGAATCTACCATCAATGGCTTGTAGGCAGGGATACAACGTCGAAGATAGGACTGGAAAAGGAGAAAAGAGGATGACCGGAAAATGAAAGGAATCATGATCGTCGGTAAAGGAACTGACGGGAGATGATGATCAGGACAGGAATGGGAGGGGAGAAGTTGAAAGGAAACAGGACGGATTTGGAAGGAAAGTAAACCCTAGTCTAGCTAACCTACCAGCCTTTCACTAACTATCTAAGCGATGACGACCCGAAGAAGAAAGGCAGAAAGAAACTCCGGGCTTATTTTTTTCGTCATCAATTGTAACATTTTTTTTCTTCACATTATAATAAATTTATAAACATATTGTATCAATATATGGATTAATGCATACATAGCACCGTTAAAACGTAAATCTTACATAATATTCGTTGAAAGCATTAGCTATATCAATAGGGTCAGTGACTGTTTTACCTTGGTATATAATAGCATTTGTAGATTGATAATGTTTCGTACTATCAGATTTGTTTTTAATTAAATCCCATGAGACCTTGCATTTGTTCTTTGCTTTATTAATGTGCAAGTTATTTATTTTTCGCTTTGACTCTATTATGCATTTAGTAAGTAATTTATTATACTGTAGATATGTTTGCTTGTTTTCCTCCGATTTGTTCATGTAATTGTTATATCTTAGCTTCCTTTTGGTTGTACAGGAGATTCTAAAACCTTTGGTAATCCATCGTGGCCCTGAAGAATTAGAGCTAATTTTTGTTTTTTTTTTATCGGAAAACAAAGCTGATACGTCAAGATGAATGTATCATAAAACAAGTTGAATGATGTATCTGCATCCGTTTCATTATACATACTGTACCATGTTAATTTAGCTAAGTTTTTTATAAACTTTTGTATATTTTCTTTACTGTAATCTTTTATCATTACGTACCAGTATTGTAAATTATTTATGGGTTTTGTGGTAGTAAAGGTTATGGTTTGGCATGTATTGTGATCTGAGAGGTACATATTGTAAGATTGACTGTGAGCATTCTTTATATTACGTATATATAGTCGATGCAGGTATTATTGCGAGTCGCTTTGCTGATGTATGATATTAAGTTGTAATTGAGAATTATGTCATTTAATTGCGATGTCACTTTTGTCAATTTTAAAATGTCAATATTTATATCCCCTGCGATAATAATTTTCTTATTTTTATTTATTAATTTATGTAACAGTATATTCAGTTTATCAAGAAAAGTATTTGCATTACAGTGTGGTATTCTGTAGAGACAAACAACAATGCAGTTTAGACTCGGAATTTCTATACCACAACATTCGAATATTTTTTCAACTGCTACGTCTTGGCATATTGATATCGTTTTAGAATCCAGTGTTCTACGAACCATTACACAGACGCCTCCTCTCTTTTCGGTAACTCGTGAGAAATAACATGCTAGTTTGTAATTCTTTAGATATATATTATGTTCATCTCCTAATTTAATAAATGTTTCGGATAAGCATATTATGTCAATAGGATGTTTTTTGGATAAATCACTTAAACAAATCTCCAACATACTTAATTTGTTCAGTAGACCGGCTATATTTTGGTGGATTAGTGTTGTGTAGTGTTTTTTATCAGATGTATGAATCGTATCAGCGATAAAACTGTTTCATGGTAGGGGTTTTGTTGTCGAGTGTCTGTGAAGATATTATAGGGAAGTAGTATGGAATGGTACCTTTTGTTTCGATGTGCTAGGTATTGTAGAAATGGACTTCTTGTCAGAGTAACCTTTTTTCGTGATCGTTGTAGATTGTTGTTTTTTAAAATAGAATGGTATAGTACCCTTCTTATGCGCTAGTAATTTTTGGTCGTAAAGTAATTGGTAATTTTTGGTAACGTTGGCTATGTTTGTCAGATATTCTTTTTTATAATCAATATAATCTATAGTTGAATTAAGTTTTGTGGCTATAGTATATAGGTTATGATTGTTAATTTGACTTATGTCCAGAAATGTACAGTTAGGTATATACATACAACAGTGTTTTAACATACTATTTAGCATATTAACATTTAGACTTTGATTATATAGGGTTCCAAGTACAATAATATTTATATGTTTAAGACATCTCAGGGTATAGGTAAATTCAATCGATAGCTTAGTTGGGTCAATATCGGTTTCACCAACACTTACTATTAAGTAGTTAAGTGAGGAGTCAACAATCGTGTCGCATGATTTCAATATTTCCGTGGATGATGCATGGGGTTTCGTGATAGATGAAACCTCGTATTTCTTGTATTTTGTTCCTTCTCTTGTATTGATTAAGACTGATGCGAGGTCTACACATTGTTAGCCACCGACAATGTACACTTTTCGACTACATTGGGTTGATGAGATTCTTGTAGCGTTGCTTGAGTTAGGCTTATTATCAATATTTATTTTTTAGTTCTGTGGATTTATCTCGACACTATCTGCTGACCTCCCCATGTCAACTGGTACGTCAGTGGTCATCGTATTATTCGTGGTTGTATTTGTGTGTGTGCCATCTGTTTCATGGATTTTCAATGTGTTAATGTTATTAGTGGGGGTGAAGCTGGTTGTGAGTATGGGTGGGAGCATGCGAGTGCCGAGCTTATGTGATCCCTATAAAATGCCCATTAACTCTCCTGCAATACTATGGTGGTGGAGTATTCAAGAATGCAGGGGCCAGCCAGTCCGATGTGTCAACGTCCCCGTCGTACCCCCTGGGACCTTCTGCGACCGTGCTTTGTGCACGTACACCACCCAAGTTCTGATCGCAGATGCTAAAGACAAAGGGCGAAAGGCGGGTGACCGGCGCCTCAAAACCGGTCCCAACTCAGTAGGGACGAGACCCGATACAAAACGGAGTGAGGTTTCGCACTCAAAGGTGGCAGCCCCACCAGAAACCAGAGGGTTAATCACCCACTCATCTCAAAATTATGAAAGGAAAAGTAAATTTACCGGACCGGATTTTTTCAAAACGACCTGGCGATGTTAAAACGGCAAACGATTTTAGCTTATGCACATGGAATGTTAGAACCCTTTATAGACCAGCAGCTTTCAAGGTCCTATGCCAGCAACTGACACAGCACAGAGCCGATGTTACAGCCCTCCAGGAGATAAGATGGGTGGGACAAGGTGTGATTGATAAGGCAGTATTAAAAACCAGAAGTGGTAGGAATATTTTAAGAGAAATAACGAACAATCAACCGATAGCGTTATATTTTACAAACTTATGCTAACTACAAATATACAAAACGCGATGTCTAATACGTCCTTTCTCCTTGAATATCGTCGGCGAAAGAGACCGCACCCCCGCGCACCCTCGTATTTATAGGGTACTGCTGGGTCCGGCTTTGGGGTTGCAAGTTTTTCGTAACACGGCCGTTCTTGCTCGCGTGTTGTCCTCGACCGCTGTTCCATCTGCAGACTTCCGACCATCTTCACCCGCTGTGTCTCCTTCTATAAGTAACACATAACAACAAATTATTTCGGGACCAGCGTTACTAGCGCCGCATTAATAACTGAAACCTGTTCCAAGCAAAATTTTGGATGTTGCAGTATCAACGGACTAAGAACGATTAGTTACTTGTACAAAATATTAACAGCAAAGGAAAGGTGAAGCAGCTGTGTCAGAAGCACAAGCGTGCACTCAAGTACAACCAACACAGGCCTCGAAAATCAAGAAATAATTTTACCAAGGGTAATTTAACTCATAAGGGTAAGTGTAATTAGCAGTTTCAAGAGAGGAACATCTGCATGCAAGAATGTATTTCAAATTAAAAGGAAATAAAAATAAATGTATCACGAATTATAGAATTCCGGACTTCCAAAATTCGCCACACATCGTAATAAAAGGCAACTGTATGACACGGCACTCACAAACCATGCCACACATTGCCAAGGAGGAAAGCAACCGTGTGACAGGGTCACACATTGCAAAGGAAGAAGGCAACTGTGCGAAAGGGCCGCACATTGCAAAGGCAACTGTGTGATAGAGCCACACATTGCCTAAGGCAACTGTATGACACGGCACTTACAAACCATGCCACACATTGCAAAGGAAGAAAGCAACTGTGTGACAGGGTCACACATTGCAAAGGAAGAAGGCAACTGTGCGAAAGGGCCGCACATTGCAAAAGGCAACTGTGTGAAAGAGCCACACATTGCCTAAGGCAACTGTATGAAACGGCATTCGCCGCCTCACACATTGCGAACGACACTGAAGTGCAGTGATCGTTAGGTCGTCAGTAAGACGTGTCTTCAGGTGACACAGCCGCACCACTCGCAAAGAAGGCTGAACAACGCCAAAGCACCATGTGCTCGGCAGCTGCTTGAGTTGTTTTGCCATAAGACCCGCCGAGAAGTTGCAGGCTGTAGCGGTGGTGTGGTAGCACGCTCGGAACCTTGTAGGGCCCCCGCATTCCGGTGTCCAGTTTTCCCGTAGACGGCGACGACTTGTTCACCAGTACGAAGTCGCCAACGGTGAAGGTTCGTGGCTGCCGACGACCATCGTTGACATAGGCGTCCTAGCGTTACTGGTTAGCGTCCAGTAGTGCAGACGCTCGTTGTCTCCTGAGAATGCTGGTTAGCGTCCAGCATTGCAGACGCTCGCTGTCTCCTGTGAATGCTGGTTAGCGTCCAGTAGTGCGGACGCTCGCTGTCTCCTGAGAATCATTAAACTTTCCCGGTTTGGATTATTATTTTGCAAGGCAACATCTCGCACCAGAGATCTGATAATTGTGGTCGCTGATAATTATGCCTACAAGCAGCTGAAGAGGTGAATTTTGGGTAGTAGCTTGTTTGGTTATACAAGCGGTTTTAGACATGTACCCAGAAACATATCTCCGAAAATAGCCTGCGAGACCCAGGAACTAGCGAACCTGTCTTACATTGGTAGGCCTTGTTGATTTGACAAGAGCTTCAAATTTACTAGGGCTCGGCCGCACCTGACCATGTTCAATCAGTCTTCCCAAATATTCTACCTCAGTGTCCAAGAACGTATATTTTTTTTAAATTGATACAAAGTCCCGTGTCAATGAGGACACGCAGAACTTCAGCCAATGTTTTAAGACCTTTTTCTATCGTGTTTGACATAATTAGCACGTCATCAATGTACGTCAGTACTTTGCCGGTTTCGATCAAAAATTTTAACGTTTTAGAGATAATTCTCTTGTAGACTACAATTGCTCTGACGTATGAGGTACACTCAACGATTTGACTTCCTATTTCCCGCATTAGGCGATATGTAGGAACACGATTAAAGTTAAAATGTTTCAAACATGATTCAGAAATTAGTGAAATATCGGACACACTATCAATCAGTAAACAACTGGTACCTTTTGAACTACTGCTGGTATGACGTTTTTGCGCTAGGACTCGATTCTAAGCAAAAATTTACGCTATCAACGTTTTTATTATTCGCGCCTTGCGATTGTTGTTTTTGAGAGCAAGTATCAGTCGTATGGCCATTACGTTTACAGAAAACACAAAATTTATTTGGCTTATTCTTAACAAGAGGGAGAGCGGTGGATGTGGAGGCAACAGTATCGTGACGGGACGTTGTCGTCTCGCTCTTAGACCCATTAGGGCAGTGCCACTTTTTATGACCCGTTTTTTTGTCGCAGATGGCACACAAAATATTTGAATTGGGTACCATACGTTTCCGTTACCATACGTCTACATTATTATATGAACGGTCAGAATTATTGGGGTAACGCAAACCTATTTTAGACTTAACGTAAACTGATAAAAAGTCTACTAAGTCTTTTATCGGCAGCTTAGCGTTGTTTGTCGCGGCCCTAATCTAGGGATCGGCAATGCCTCGCACAACTTTTAATTCATCAGACAGCCCTTTCACAATATTGAGATGCAATATGGATCTGCGAACGTATTCTGCAAATGTTGGGTATTTATCGGAACTAGTGGACATAACCTCATAAAGTACTGTAGCACTATCAACATTGCGAGGACACAAAGACCGAAATTCGGTTTTGAATCGAATTTGACCGAAATTTGGTCCATGTCCGGTCACTCGTAACCCAGTCGTTCAACCAGGATTTAACATCGCCTCGTAAACAATTACCTATCCGGCATAGGCATTCCCGATCACCCCAATTATTCAATTGTTGACCGCGATCGACCTCTGCGCATCACACATCAAAATCATGCACACTGGGATCAAAGGGAGAAATATAAAATTGTTGCGACCTTACTTGAAATAAAGCAGGCAAAGCTCCAATAATCCTGGTCGTTACGTCCACTTCCTGCGCCCTGAGTTGTTTTTTGTCGGCGTCGGGGCCTCGGTCCGTTCAGTAACAATGGCAGGCTCATCTAAAGGGAGAGAAAGAGATGGGTGCCGCTCCGCGTGGGATGACGCACTAGCCGAAACCGTTTCTGACGGTAACCTGCCTTAGATGGCAACTAACCGATCTATTATTTGACTTAGCGTGACGTCACGTGAGCTACTGCGGCGTTCGTATGAGCTATCTCGACGCCTACGAGACGAAAACGAGGGTTCAGGATGCCTATCACGGTTTCGTCTTCTAACATCACGTGGTGCTAACGTGTCTTGACGAGTACGCGAACCACATGGCGGTGGCGTGTTATAAAAACTACTCGAAGCACCATGTTCCCGAGACCTACTTCTAACAGGTGGTTGGCGTTGTTCTGTTACACGAGAAGAGCGTTCTGACATCTCGTATAGGTTTCTAGAACCCGTGCACTTGAAAACGTATTACCACAATTACCTCAAGCTTTAGTCACTTTAACGGTAAATCACCACGTGGTAATTTTACAACGTAAAAACACACACTTCAAAACGCGTCACCACTAGAATAGGGTGTTTGACTGGTGTAACCAAAATATATAAAACTGCACTAAGAGAAAGGATAGTGGGCAAACATATTTATTAAATACATTTTTTTATTTTAAATGTATTGTAAACATTTTATTTTCGTCATTAAAATTTAGAATTTTTAATCTGTATCACTCGGGGCCTAAAACGTAGCAATACCGGCCGCCATTATTCGTGACGACATCGCACATAAACATTGCATCCTACGACAAATAAAATTGTAAGGAATAACATATTTTTCGATGTGTAAACGTGTGGAAACATGTTAATTTCGTCTTCAAGTCTTCTATAAGAATGGAAGAAGGCATTACAAGGGCTGATAGTCGAAATCTGCCACTTCTTTCTTAAAACTTTTGATTTTGGCACATGGATGAACAATTTATCGGCATTTAGTGTCGAGTTTTTACACAAAGGCATTGAACAATATTTATATGCTGGCTCATTCATTTTTGCGGAAAAACTAACAGATAAATGCAAATAATTTGTTATGTTGTTAGGTGTCACGAATGTTTGTGTATGTGCGATGACGTCATATAGAGATAATGTCACGTGACAACGCGATTTAGCGCGAAATTATATGTGCAAAAATAAAATCACAGATTTTATATAAATTGAGTATATTTCAATAATAAAAATATTACGGGGGCTATAAGTGAAGAGTCCTCTATCGATGTCCATCAATTTTCAAAAATTGTCAAATACCCTATTACCTCGAACTTAGTTACTTTAAAAATAACCAACACGTGGTAATGTTATAAAGTGAAAAAGTTTCTATATTTGGATAACAAAGCGGATTGAAAATCAAACGTTCAAAATAAAAAAAAAATAGTGAGCTATGCAAGTCCAATCCCACTTCTGATATTAAAAACCAGAAGTGGTAGGAATATTTTAAGAGAAATAACGAACAATTAACCGATAGCGTTATATTTTACAAAGTTATGCTAACTACAAATATACAAAACGCGATGTCTAATACGTCCTTTGTCCTTGAATATCGTCGGCGAAAGAGACCGCACCCGCGCGCACCCTCGTATTTATAGGGTACTGCTGGGTCCGGCTTTGGGATTGCAAGTTTTTCGTAACAGCAGATTATACAGCGTACTATAGTTGTCACCAAAAACATCATATACGGAACAGGTTTCATCGTGAGCAAGCGGCTCAAACACCTTATAATTAATTTCCAGCCAATTAATGAGCGTATGTGCACGATTAGGTTAAAAGGTAGATTTCAAAATTACACAATTATTAACGTACATGCCCCAACGGAAGATACAGACCCCGAAGAGAAGGAGAGGTGGTATTGTGAAGTGGAAACTGCGTACGCTAAATCTCCTAAAGGCGATGCTAAAATAATTATAGGCGATTTAAATGCTAAGATCGGACGGGAAGACATATATCATCCAACAATAGGACTAGACAGTCTGCACGACACAACTAACGATAACGGAACTCGACTTGTCGATCTTGCTTCGTCTTTAGGTATGGTTATCGGTAACACATGTTTTCAACATAAGAACATACACAAAGCTACGTGGTTTTCAGCTGATGGGGTAACCCGTAACCAAATTGACCATATTTTGATTGACCGTAAACATTATTCAAACCTTCTGGATGTTAGGAGCCACAGGGGTGCCAATATAGATTCGGACCATTACTTAGTCGTATGTAAAATGAGGGCAAGAATATCTAAATACAAGTACACTAAGACAGTAAGGGTAAGAAAGTTTGACACTTTTTTTTTTTTTTTTTTAGTGCCTTGATAGGCAGACGAGCAGACGGGCCACCTGATGGTAAGTAGTCACCGCCGCCCATAGACTTCTGCAATGCCAGGGCACAGCAAAGCCGCTGCCTACCGTTGAAGGATAACTCTTTTTTTAAGCCTCGTTTAAAGAAGGACATATCATAGCGTTCAGGGAACACCGCAGCAGGGAGTTCATTCCAGAGCTTGCACGTACGTGGTAAAAATTTACGCTGGAAAAGAACCGTGCTAGACGGAATCGTTTTCAGGTGGTATGGATGAACTCTGTTGCGGTGTCGGGTGGTGCGATGATAAAATGGAGATGTAGGCACCATTTTAAACAGTTCCTCGGAGCACTCCCCGTGGAACAAACGATAGAACAAGCAGAGAGACCCGAAGTCTCTCCGCAGCCCCAACGGTTCCAGGCTATCCGTGATATCAGGATCCCCGACAATTCGAACGGCCCGCCTCTGTAAGGAGTCAAGTGGGTCTAGAAAGTATTTTGGGGGTTCTGCCCAGAGATGAGAACAGTATTCCACGTGGGGCCGGACTTGCGCTTTATAAAGCGCCAATCTATGGCCCGACGTGAAATACCGCGTCGCTCTGTTCAGGGTCCCCAATTTTTTGCTAGCCAATTTGGCTGTGTCCTCCACTTGAGTCCTAAACTGGACCAAGCTCGATATATTGACGCCGAGGATCCCAATACCCTCGGAAACCCGGAGAGTGACTCCTTGAAACTGTGGCGCCATGACAAATGGGTCCTTCTTAGCGGTGAACGCGCAAACTTGTGTCTTCGTGGGGTTGAAGTGAACTAGGTTCCTTTCACCGCATTCAGAGGCCCGCCCTAGAGAGCTCTCGATTTCCGACACAAGTTCTAACCGTCTTTCTTCCAAAGTGCTCCGAGGGATACCCTGCTGGCCGGTGTATCGCACGTCGATGGTACTATCATCTGCATAACAATGCATGCTATCGATAGACAGCATGTCATTGATATGCAGAATGAATAGTGTCGGCGACAACACCGAGCCTTGTGGAACGCCAGCATTAATGGACAAAGCGTCGGAGCAGTAGCCGTCTACGACGACTTTAATGCTCCGACCATCCAAAAAGTTAGCGATCCAGTTGCAGAGTCCCTCGGGGATTCCATATGATGGTAGCTTCGATAGAAGGCCCCCATGCCATACCGGATCAAACGCCTTCGCGATGTCTAGACCGACGGCCATAGCCTCACCCTTGCTCTCTATAGCCTCCGCCCAGCGATGTGTGAGGTAAACAAGAAGATCACCAGCTGAGCGACCGTGACGGAAACCGTACTGACGATCGCTAATCAGCTGGTGCTCCTCCAGATACCTCATAAGCTGGGCGTTAATTATTCTTTCCATGACTTTAGAGAGCAAGGATGTGATGGCTATCGGTCTATAACACGAAGGGTCCGACCGGTCACCTTTTTTAGGGATCGGATGGACATGAGCAACCTTCCACGAAGCAGGAACCCTTTTGGAGTTGTACGAAAGACGATAAAGGCGCGTGAGAATGGGGGTCAACTCAGGGGCGCACGTCTTAAGAACCACTGCGGGGATGCAGTCCGGCCCACTCGACTTTCGGATGTTAAGGAGCCTAAGCTCCCGCCTGACCGCACGCTAATTGATGCGGATTTCAGGCAGGGAGTACTCGCACCGGGGAAGTTTTGGTGGAGTGGCTCCCCCGTCATCCAAAGTCGAGTTCGAGGATTGGGCCAAGATATCGGCCTTTTCCTTTGCACTATGGGCCAAACTGTCATCGGTCTTACGCAGTGGTGGGAGACTGGACAGGCAGAAGTTACCCTGGACAGCCTTGGCAAGCGACCAGAAAGCCCGACTGCCAGACGGATAACTCTCTAGCCGCTCGCCAATTCTGCCAATATGTCCTGCCTTGGCCTTGGCTATAGCCCTTTTGTTGGACCTAGAAGCAGCATTAAATTTCCGCCTCTCCTCCTTTGCGTTTGGACCCTGATGCTTTTGGGCTTCGTTCCAAGCCCCGTATGCGGACCGCTTAAGGCGTGCAGCTTCGGCACAGGTACTATTGTACCAGGGCCGGCTGCGCCGCCTGACAGGTACCCTGGAATTGTGGATGAACAGATCCATCCCCAAGACCACCAGGTCCCTGACGCGGTCCGCACAAGCATCAGGATCTTCGGAGGAGAAGCAGAACCGCTTCCATGGGAAGGACGCGAAGAATTCACGCATCCCTTCCCAATCAGCTGACCCATACCGCCAAACCCTGCGGAACCCAGTCGCTGAAGAGCGATCGGGATAAACCGCAGGGGCTGAGGTTCGAATAAGGCAGTGGTCTGATGACCCCAAAGGGGGGTCGACCACTACCCTATATCCCTCAGGATTGGTGGTCAGCAGAAGATCCAACAGAGAGGGCTCATGGGTCTCAACATCTGGAACTCGGGTGGGCTGAGTTACCAGTTGTGTGAGACCGTAAGCCAAAGCCATCTCATAAGCAGACCGACCCGCAGCGTTGGTGGTCCGAGAACCCAACCACTCAGCATGGTGAGCGTTGAAGTCTCCAAGGACCACCACCTCCGCGGATGGGTACTGCTCTAGAGATCGGTCAGTCCCCACTTGGACGTTCTGGAATAAATGAGAAGACCCCGCTTCACCGGCATGGGACCTGTAAAGGCAAGCGTAGACTCGGGTACGACCCCCGTACTGTACGAATAGCCACAAGATTGACAGGTCCCGATGCTCGAGGCCCCGAAGGCGGTGACAACATATATCATCCCTGACGAAAACGCACACCCCGGCCTTACGTAGGAACAAATGTTCCAGCACGTAACCGGGGTAGTTGAGGTACGAGATATCGTCAGGGGTAGATATCTGCGTCTCAGTTAAAAAGAGCAGGGCAGGCCGCGCCGACTCTAGGTGGTAATGTACGGCGTCTAGGTTACTGTGCAGACCCCTGACATTGCAGAAGTCTACTGTTAAAGTGGATATGGTATCCGCCGAAGTACGTTTGCTCTTTTTAATTCCTTCATATTTAAAATTTTAGATTTGGTAGTGGGGGAAAGGAGATGTGAGGGGGCAGTGAAATTTAGACGGCACTCGCAACATATAATCGCAGAGCCAGGTGCAGGGTGGTCACGTGGGTAATGCGGGTAGCTGGTGCGAGGCACGGAAGGGCCCCTGATGCCCCCCCCCCCCCCCCCCCCCGTGTACTTCAGGACTAAAACAACAACCAGAGGTGAGATCTGAATATATTCGTTGTATAAACTGTAGGCAACTTTCCTACACTGAGTTTTTGTTGTCCCAACACTAAGAGAATACGACAATTATTTATATTTATAATAAATCTGTTTCAATAAAATTATTTAATTATTTGAACTATACATATTTACATTTTACATACAATTAACAATATTAATATTCAATAATAATTATTTACATTTAAACATTTGACAGCGTGCATAACAGCTGGTCGATATTGATATCGATCATTGCGTTACGCGCGCATATGCGCCACTATTATCTTATATACTAAACGAGTGGCCGCGAAGTGGCTCCGGCGCATGACATTGCAGTTTGCAAAAACGGCCGTCGCCCGTCACCAGTCGATACTCGTATCCGACGCGGAGCGCACGCTGCTTTACGCTTTGCTTATATACTTGAACCAACTCGCTTATGTACTTTAACTTAGTGCTGAGACTTTTGTACGCTATTGCTTTGACTGTCTATCATTCTTCCTCCTGTGCTGTTACTGTGTTTACTGTGCTTCCATCTTTCGTGCCTTCTATACTGTGTGTGTTTCGGAATAAACTGTACCTATTGAACTGTGAGTCAGACATTCTTTTATTTCCACACACGCAACCGTAGGTGAGGGTTCATTCTCCTGGACCCCCACCTACATAAACCAAAAACTAGGTAAGATTACAGATAATAGAAATAATAACGTAGAGTCTGAAGAATTATGGCAACGTCTGAAATCTGCCCTCACTGCAGTGGCCAAAGAAGTTCTGGGACACGAGGAAAAGCAACAGCGGAATGGGTGGTATGACGATGAGTGCCAAAAAGTCACTGACGCGAAAAACGAGGCCCATAAACTGCTGCAACAAAAATACACTCGTTGTCGAAAGGATGAATATAGAAATCTTAGAATTAAAGAAAAACACCTACACAAGAAAAAGAAACGAATGTTTGAAGAACAACAACTTAAAGAAATTGCAAATAGTTACTCAAGGCAGGAGTCGAGGATTTTCTACAAGCAAATAAATAAAGGGCGAAAGGAATTCAAACCCAGAGCCTCAGCATGTAGAAATAAAGATAGACAACTACTTAATGATAGAACTGAGGTCATTAAAAGATGGGCAGAATACTTTCAAGAGCTACTGAACTAGTCAATACCAGCCAACACCCACACTGATGAAGCCGAAGTTATATCGAACCATCAAAGGCATGACGTTACCCAACCAACTATGGAAGAAACCAACGCAGCAAATCAAATCAAATCAAATCAAATCAAATCAAATCAAATCAAATCAAATCAAATCAAATCAAATCATTTATTTGTAAATGTAGGTAAATGTACAATAGGTGTTATGTTTAAGGCTAGTTCTCTACATTTTACTTAAAAAGTATACAAAATATTTTCTAATTAAACCATATTCTACGTTACATATCTTACTTTCCTAATATTTATTACATTAAATAAATTTCATTAAATGCATTATATTGTATATATTAGGACTGGAAGAATTCTTCAATTGAATAAAAGCATCTACCGATGAGGAAATCTTTGAGTTTATTTTTGTATAAATTTACATTTGCTATATCTTTAATATCTGGACTAAGTTTGTTATAAATGGTTGGTCCCATTCGGTAAATACTCTTCTGCAGAAGCGCTGTGTTGCTCCTTCCTATAGCTAAAGTATTAGCCTCCCTTATTCGTAGTCTTGTATCAGCTGGAGGTCTCATTTCAAATAAATGGGTGTGGGTTTTAACAAACACAGCTACCTCATAAATATATAAGGATGGAAATGTGAGAAGTTTCAGTGATTTAAAGTAGGGTTCACAGCTTTCTCTAGGAGGTAAGTTACATATTGCACGTATACATTTCTTTTGGCTGACAAATACATCATTTTTATCTGTTGAGTTACCCCAGAAGATTATCCCATATCTTAAGATTGACTCCACGTAACCATGGTAAGCTGTAAGTACCGCATCACGACTAACGACTTTAGATAATTTATATAAAGCATAGGCAAAACCATTAATGTTTTTACATACGGCTTGAATTTGTTGTTTCCATTTCAATTTACTATCAATTATTAAGCCTAGAAATTTTGTGTCATTTGTTTCATTTATTGATACCCCATTATAGTTTATGTTTAATTGTTGATGTAATTGTCTCTGACTAAATTGCATAAATTGAGTTTTCTTTAAATTGATACATAAATTGTTTTGTTCTAACCATTTGATCGATAGCTTCAAAGTATTATTTATTTCATCTTCATAATTACAAGTTTTATCAGATTTTATGACTACTGTGCTATCATCGGCAAATAGTACGGTTGGGTGCTTAATATTATTCGGTAGATCATAGCAATCCAGAAGCTTAAAAACAATAAAGCTCCGGGGAAAGATAACATCCAAGCGGAATTAATAAAATACGCTGGGGCCCAGTTTGAGGGAGAATTCCATAAATTGATTTTGCACATCTGGAATACTGAAACTATGCCCGAGGAATGGAATACTGCGGTTATTTCTCCCCTCCACAAAAAAGGTGATGTACTGGATTGTCATAACTATCGGGGCATTTCTCTCCTTAATACAGCGTATAAGATATTCGCCAACATCCTTTTTGACAAATTGAAACCTTTTGTGGAACCTAAACTAGAAGAATACCAGTGTGGTTTCCGACCAGACCGATCCACAATAGACCAAATTTTCTCGCTGAGGCAGATTCTCGAAAAAACTCTTGAATTTAACATAGAAACATATCACCTTTTTATTGATTTCAAGGCTGCCTATGACAATATACACCGACGTTTTCTATACCAGGCTATGAGTGAGATTGGCGTACCAACTAAGCTTATATCTCTAACCAGAATGACACTTTCTGCCTCTCAGAGTATTGTTAGGATCCACACAGATCTATCGGAATCCTTTAGAACCCACGATGGGCTTAGGCAGGGTGATGCTGTAAAGGCGGGAGATAGGTGTAGACGAGTGTATACGACTGTGGTTAGATTAAGACTCTTTATTAACATCAAATACAAACACTTATAACTTACATATGTACTTACACACTACACCTTCCCCCTTTGAGAAAAAAAATAAAATGTTATTACATTCTTATTTTTTTTTAGAATAAAGTATACAAAAATAAAAATTATAAAACTTAATACACAATTATGGGAAACACAAAAAAATCATATAAAATTTTAACTGTGTACAAAAATAAAATATAGAAATTGTCTTATTACATAATATTAATCTAAGTTATACCTACGGAACGCTCGTCATAGTTTTTATACATTGTACACATATCAACAAAGTTCTTCGTCTTACTGAACTCTTTGTTTTCTTTTCCATTACTACTTGTTCTGTCTACCTTACAGTTTAATGAAGTTTCATATTTCTTATTATCACTAAGGTTCATATTTGACCGTTTATCATCTATCTTTAACTCCTTATTTTCATTATTTATTTTTTGCTCGTTTGTCGGCAAATTACATTTATTCCCATTATTTTCTCTACATTTTACTTTATTCATCTTAACTCTCATATCTATAACTTCACTATTTATTCTTACTTTTGGACAATCAATATTATATTTTCTCATTAATCGTATAAACTTCTTAATATATTTCCTACTATTCTTACTTTTATTAATCTTCAACTCCTTAATATTTTTATTTCTACACAAATCTTCTACATCTTTCACTAATTTTTCTCCTAACGCTAAAAACTTAAAGTCTAAATATAATTTTTTTTTCAAAATCATATAAAAACAAAACCCTTCATTTGACATAACTATCTTTTTACTTTTAATATGATTATCAATATTATTTCCTATAATAAGCTCTATATCTTTATTTATTTGTCTCTTTTTCTTTAATTTATCACTATTGTGTGATTGTAGTAGCTCTATTCGCGTATTACTTAATTCTTGTTCTGTAAAATTTATGTTTGTATTGGTAAAATCATTATTCAAACTACTGGAATACTCGAGGCTAACATTAGAATCAAATTTCATTACATGATTGTCCAAGTTGTTTATATTAATGCACTCGGACGAGTCACTCGACGATGATTGCTGAGCTTGCGGAATGCACTCGCTACTGGATACCTGAATCTGTTGCGCAAATATGGTATCAGACTGATCAATTTTACAATATTTGCTTGGTGACACATTATTGATACTATAATTATGTTTGTAAAATAAACTTTGAGATCGTTCAATATATTTATCCTGTCTACGATCATAAGAAATTCCTCTACTTTTAACCATAACTTCCTCATCTATTGCAGTTTGAATAGCTTGAGATAACGATTCATATTGCCTAACAACTAAAATAATACTAATACTTGTGTTGTTTAAGCCTTTCCTAAAACAGTCTATTGCAAATTTTTTCATTAATAGGCCTAAGTATATTACGTTTCACTGAATCACCATCAGATTGTGCTAAAGTCAATTCAGTAAATAGATATTCTATGTGTGAGCCAAAAGCTTTAACTGATCTGTTTCCTTGTCTGCAATGAAATAGTTGTTTTTGTAACGCAACAAATGACTTTTTTGGTAATAAATTACTTTTCATGTCGTCTAATAATGCTTCTACATCATCATAATTTCCTTTTAACATAAATTTTGCATTTTTAGTCAGTCTAGTTTTTAATACAAAATTTATCAATAATTGTTTCGAATTGACATTTATGATACTGTTATAAAAATCTATACTATCAATTAATTGTCTTGTTACATTTTCTTCTCCTGTCATAACCGGTAATAATTCTATAGCTGTTTCTAAATCAAAGTTATCTGCCATTTTAATTATTAATTGTAAAGATAAAATATATTATTCTCTCGTCAAAATTAAAATATGAGTGAGCTAATCAAAAAAACCTCGCACGTGGACTCTATAATTAAGAAGGCTGCACGAATGCTTGGCTTTGTTAAACGTAACACCACGGTCTTCAAAAACATAAAAACCAAACTCGTGATATATAATGCGATTGTACGCAGTCAGTTGGAATATGGCAGTATAATTTGGAATCCTTATTATAGTACAGTATCTCAGCGTGTAGAAAATATTCAACGAGCTTTTACAAGGCACTTGGCATTCCATTCTTCCGGAATAAGTCATCGCACCTGCTATAAATCACGTTTAGCTTTTTTCAAATTGAACACTTTAACTGATCGCCGTAAAATTAATGACATAGTATTCCTATATAAATTATTAAATCATATGAGCAACAACAGTGACATCCTTAGTAAAATCAGCCTAAATGTTCCACGTAAATTACCGAGACAAGCTATTACAAAAACATTTTATATACCATACGTCCGTACTAATACTGGATTTAATTCCCCCATTGTAAGAATATGCAGCGAGTATAATGCTCTTAACATCAAATCTCCCGATCTGGACATATTCAGTACACCACTCTCCAAGTTCAGAAGGGAAGCGCTGAAACACTTGCTTGACAAAGAAGACTAGAGTTTATTATTATTATTTAAAGTTTTTTTTATCTTAATATTTTTTAATTTTTTGATAATTTTGATTATAATTGTAAGTTACTATTATTTAAATTTTATGATTACTATTTTTTGATTTTATTGTTTTTTATAGCTACTTATATTAAATTTCGATGCGAGGCTCTGTCATGTTTGTTATCCTCTGTTTTTACTGTTATTTTGTAATTTTATGTCAATGTTATTCGTATGAGAATGCTGTGCATACCTTCAATAGGCATATGTATCAGACTTTATATTATCTTTTATTATTTGTGATTTTTGGATGCATGTGTCACTGGTGTGTTATTTAATAAATAAATAAAATAAAATATGAACATATCAAATAAAAATTTAAAAAATCTAGCTAAACTTAATAAAATTAACTAAAATGTAATATTATAATTCTGTTACTATAAATTTCTCTAAAATTACTCATTTTAAATTTTAAAATTAAAATAATAATATCATGAAAAATACTTAACTAAATGTATTATATTAAAATATACGTGTCTTCCTCATGATGAGATGCGATGAGACTTTCGCGAGGCTCCATGATGCAGTGCTGCTGTCGTAGCTGCTGTCTGCTGGGTGGGCCGGGCTATACCCTGGACTCCTTGGGCCGGGATTTCCCTGGACTCCGCTCGAACATCTTCTTTTCGTATTATTCTTTCTTCTTTATCTTAACTTAATTCTTCACAAACAATTTCTTAGAATTCTTCATTTATATAGCATTTTCTTTATCTCATCTTATTCTTTATTCAAGGTCTTCATTTTCATTTCTTGACATTCTTAAATCTTCTCTTTTCATTATTCTTATTTATTTAATACATAATTATATTTTCCTCTTGTAAATCTTCATTTATTAATATTATTCTTCATCATATTCTTATAATTATTCTTCTATCTATCTTCTTATTTCATATATTTTTACTGTCTTCTTTGTGTTTCTGTTTTCTTATTTTCATATTTGCTTCTCAAAATTGTATGTTTTCTTAATGTGCTACTACATCATTTAAATTAATTAATTACTATGCGCGTCGCGCACCAGCGCAGGGCTGCGCCGACTGGCAGGGTCGCCATGTAATGGCGGGAGATAGGTGTAGACGAGTGTATACGACTGTGGTTAGATTAAGACTCTTTATTAACATCAAATACAAACACTTATAACTTACATATGTACTTACACACTACAATGCCCTCTCCTGCCTTCTCCTCAAATTGCACTCGACAAGTGTATTCGTGACTCAAAGATAGAGACGACAGGCAATTTATTTTATAAATCTGTTCAAGTACTGGGGTATGCGGATGATCTTGACGTGATTGGTAGGACGTCTTCTGCAGTAGAGAGTGCGTACCTTGCTCTTGAAACCTCGTCTCTAGAAGCCGGCCTCGAAGTAAATGTGGGCAAAACTAAATTCCGGAAGGGGTCGGGGATCGACGTGAGAACACCGCACACAAAAAGATCGGGCATAATACATTTGGAGCCGTGAATGAATTTGTATACCTGGGTTCTCTGATAACGGATAATAACAACATATCTGCAGAAATTGTAAAAAGAATATTGTCAGCGAATAAATGCTATTTCGGCCTGCTTAAATATTTTTGTTCCAAAATTCTTTCACGAAAAGTCAAAATTCTTTTATACAAAACTTTATTGAGGCCCATACTTACCTATGGCTCAGAGACTTGGGTACTCAGCAAAAAAGATGAGAACCGTCTACTTGTGTTCGAGCGTAAGATCCTTAGACGAATATTCGGTGCTGTGCAAGAAAACGACCTATGGAGGACGCGCTTTAACCATGAGCTGTACGAACTTTATAAAGAGCCCAATATTATAAAAAACATAAAAATTGGACGCCTAAGATGGGCAGGACATATCGTTAGGATGGGCGAAACCAGAATGCCGAGACAATTGCTATACGGCAAACCGGATGGCCGCAGAAGTCGTGGTAGGCCCAAACTCAGATGGTTAGATGGCGTTGAACAGGACCTCAAAGTAATTGGTGTCAGAAGCTGGAAAGAGAAAGCCATGAACAGGTCTGTCTGGAAAAAGATACTAGACCAGGCTAAGGCCCACCCTGGGCTGTAAGGCCTATGATGATGATGATGAATGTTATTAGTGCTGTCATCTATCGGTAGGTTGTTGACGTTTTTTTTTATTTTTAGTCTTTTTCGATTGATTCTCTGCTATTGTAACACGTTTGGGGACTGTTGGGCGTTTTGATTTTGGTGTAAATTCCCTCCCAGCGGTTTTTGGCGATTCTGTACATATTTTCTTATATTGTGTTATAATGTTTTGATTGTTATTTAGTTCCTTTTTAATGTGTTATTTTCTAGCAGCAGATTCTCTATTTCTACGTGACAGCTTTCCAACTGGTATTTTAGTGTTTTGATTTCATTTTTCAGATCTTCATATTCTATAGTTGAGAGGTCTGGTAGACTTTTGGTCAAGTAGTCGTCCATTGTTGTTGTGTTTGAGATATTTAGTGAGTCAAATGATTCATTACAAATTGATCTTTTTTTCCGTAATGTGATGTTATTAGTATCCATTTTGTTTGTAGTAATTATAGTAAATTCTGGTAGATGTCTGTTGCTTATTGAGCGCCACCTAACGCCTAGCGACGGAACTAGCTCGTTGTGTGTACCTTTGACTTCAGTGCATTATCACTCCACCTAGCGGCCCATGTTAATAACCCGTGGCTGTATCCAATATGCAGGGTGATAGTTAAATCGATCACTTTAGTACAGATGGCAGTAGGATATAAGAGTGAGTGTGAATACCTAGAATTTTGAATCGTAGATCGTTATAGATTTTGTACAAATCTATCGAGTTTTCATAGCTTGCACTTGTAACACTGATCAGAACCGAACACAATGACTTCTCCCGCAATTTGGACAGAAACAGTATGGGATAAGCACTGATATGTGAAGATTCAAACCGTCTTGATATTCACTACTAGTTTGACACTAAATCACAGACTATTTGCATGGTCTATTACTATAATGAAGAGTAAATATTTTTTATTTATTTTTATTTTATTTTATTTGGATGGCTCACAGCTATTGATAACAGACAAATATATGACGAAATGAATACAACATATAAGCCAATTACGAGCCACCGCAGATATTATACAAAGTAAATCAATATTAGTCTTGGTATCGTATCTTAAAAGTTTACAAAGTTTACCAAAATCACAAACTTAAATATAATAAGAAAAAAAAAATTAACAAAAAGAGAATGCCATTGCAATTAATGCCGAGTATTTAGCAAATAGATAAAAAAAAATTAGTTAGGCACCATGAACCTCAACAAAGCTCTTAGTTAACGCACTTCTCACAAAGTGACATTAGAATAAAATAGATCTATATTATGAAGTAGATCGTCGAAAGCCTTAGCAGATCGCAACATGAAGCTATTGGCTCTGTAATTTGTTCGTGCAAGCGGAGTGGACAGAAGATTCTTACGTCGCGAATGGTACATTTAAATTAATTTTAGTCAGAAGCAGAGGACAATCGATCAAAGACTGAGCGATCTTCATTAAGAAGGAGACATCGGCAATGTTTCTGCGAACTGACAATGGTAATAGATGGAACCGCACACACCGTTTCTCATACTCAACCTTAGGAACTTTAAACTTAAAACCTAAATACCTTGTAAATTTATTTTGTATCCTTTCAATTCTAGTCGAGTGAATGTTGTAGAAAGGGTTCCAAACTTTACTTGCGTACTCAAGATGACTCCTAACATAGGCGCAGTACAGGATTTTGACAGTCTTCATCTCTTTGAATGAGTCTGCGCAACGAAAAATAAAACCAAGTGCACAAGTTGCTTTCCCGATTACTTGATCAATGTGTTGGCTAAACGTTAACCGACTGTCCACAATGACACCCAAATCGCGTGTGAAAGAAGTTCTCGATATTGGTTCACTCATGATACGGTAATCAAAGCAGAACAGCTGCTTTTTACGGGTGAAACTCAACACCAGACACTTCGATACGTTCAAGTCTAGCTTATTGAGGCGGCAATAGTTGTCTAACCTTATTAGATCTTCCTGTAAAAGAGTGGCGTCGGAAATATTGTCGACAACCCGATATATTTTCATATCGTCGGCAAACATCAGGTAATTTGAATTTAAGAAACACCTGCCGATATCGTTAACAAATGAAACAAATAGGAGGGGACCAAGAAGTGATCCTTGCAGAACACCCGAAGGTATGTCAATCCAAGAGGATGTTGAATCATTTAAGACCACTGCTTGAGTCCGATTTTTAACATACGAAAAAAACCATCTAAACAGATCACCTCGAATGCCAAGACCCGACAGCTTCCTTAGTAGTGTATCGTGGTCGATTCTATCGAACGCTTTGCTGTAGTCCGTGTAGACAGTGTCAACTTGGTGCCCGCCATCCATGCTGCCGGTGACAAAATCAGTAAATACGAGAAGGTTCGACACAGTGGATCTGCTTTTCAGAAAGCCGTGCTGATTCGGAGAAAAGCTTGGCTGTAAACAAGTGTAAAGTTGGTTATATACAATTCGTTCAAATATTTTGGCCAACAGACAAAGTTTCGAAACAGGTCGATAGTTTGCAACATCATCTTTGGAACCTTTTTTATAGATAGGAGTGACGAAAGCCGATTTCCAAAGATTAGGCATAACACCTTCACTTATAGAGCGTGTGAATATAATGGAAACCGGTACTGCTAGCTCACTCGCACATTGTGATATAAATAAGGCTGGCAGTTTATCGGGGCCAGCAGATTTTTTAAGGTCCAAAGATTTCAGCAGTCCACGAACCTGATCCGTATTAATTTCGATAGAAGCGATGTCACACATGGAGTCATCAACAGAAACTTTATTAGTCGAAGGAATCCCAGGGTCTGAGAAAGTCGAATGAAAATAGTTCGAGAACAGCTCACATATTCCTGGACCATTATTAGCAGTGCTACCAGCGTAGGATATAGTAGACGGAAAGTTATTACTTAGACGCTTACTTTTAACGTATGCCCAGAAGGCTTTAGGGTCATCGATAATATTCCGTTCGATCAAGTTTATATATTTTTCGTAACACTGATGTTCCATTTCCTTAGCCCTATCACGTAGTAGGCGAAACGTATTGCGGTCCAAGATGTTACGGTACACTTTATATTTGGATAAGAATTTAAATTTTTCCTTAATCAGTTTGATGAGAGGTGTGCTGAACCGGATCGGATATTTGTGGCCATGAGAGACCCGACGGGGTACATAATTCTCCTTTAATTTATTTATTATTGTATAAAATCTACTCAATACATCCTCAACACTACCACATGTCAAAATTGAGTTCCATTCGACACTTGATAATTCGGAGCGAATTTTCTCATAGTCCCCTTTGCTATATTGGTAAACTGTGCGCTTAGTTACATTCATCAACTTAAGCTGCACAAAATTCGCTTCCACTAACAGGGCTCTATGATAAGGGTCCTCAGGAACCAAGGGGTCCAAAAATGCAGACACAGTCACGGAATCATTGCTTAGATTTAGATCTAATATTTTATTATTAATATTACGAACAGAATTAAATTGTTTCATATTTCACATATTTAGAATATCGAGAAATTCAAACATATATTCAGTAGGCGAGGATACAGACGGTTCTTTAAAATAAATAAATAAAATAAAAATCTTTATTCATCATGTAGGCATATAAAAAGCACTTATGACAGGTCAAAATACAAATGGGAATTCTCCATACGGAATGAGTAATCATGGTTAATGGCGTAGGACCTTGGAATCCACCGTCAAGGGCTGATAGGCAGGGATACAACGACGAGGATAGGACTGGAAAAGGAAAAAAGAGGATGATCGGAAAATTAAAGGAATCCTAATCTTCGGTAATGGAAGTGACGGGAGATGATGATCAGGAGAAGGGACAGGAACGGGAGAGGAGAAGTTGAAAGGAGACTGGACGGATTTGGAAGGAAAGTAATCCCTAGTTTAGCTAACCTACCAGCCTTTCACTTACTATCTAAGCGATGACGACCCGAAGAAGAAAGGCAGAAAGAAACTCCGGGCTTATTTTTTTTCGTCATCCATTGTTATAACTCATTTTAATAAAAAAAATTAAACATATTGTATCAATATATGGATTAATGCATACATAGCACCGCTAAAACACAAACCTTGATGATAGTATATAAAAAATCAAATTAAGGGGTGTATCATTGCATTAAATCCACTTTTACAATGACCATTCATTGGCATATACCTACGATAAGACAATTTACATATAAAAGATAATTTAAAGGCAGACACTTTATAAACTGAACGATCGATCGGTCGTCTATTTTAATTAATTATCGTCACAGAAAGAAAAAATGTCAAAACAGAAAAATTATAGGTATATACAAATATGTATATATAGTTAAGGACCTTCAAGATTCATTGATTATAATTATAATTATTGTAGTAATGTTATACATTCAAATATATGCCACAGTATCTTGGTGCAGTGTGCAGGACCGATTCCAAACATCCCTATCTGCTATATAATCTGCTACTTTATAGTAGCCTCTAGACATCAATACTTGTTTAACATGTGATTTAAATGTATGTTCCTGCAAATCGGTTACTTCTGAAGGTAGTTTATTATAAAATTTTACACAATTACCCATAAATGTATTATTTGTCTTACTAAGTCTTAACTTTGTAACTGCGAGTTTGTTCTTATTTCTTGTATTTAGACTGTGTATGTCACTGTTTTTTTTTAAGTAAGCTAAATTTTTGCGGACATACATTATATTCTGAAAGATGTATTCGGCCGGCAACGTCAGTATATTGATATCTTTAAACAGTTCTCGAAGAGAGTCGCGAGATCGGAGGTTATATATTGCGCGAATCGCTCTTTTCTGTTGTATAAAGATTGTCTGCAGATCTGCAGCAGAGCCCCACAGCAAAATGCAATAAGACATAATGCTGTGAAAGTAAGCAAAATAAACTAAACTAGCCGTCGCGACATCTGTCAGCTGTCTAATTTTTCTAATTGCAAATACAGCGGAGCTCAATTTACTAGAGATCTTTTTTATGTGTGGACCCCACTGCAATTTAACATCTATTGTAACTCCAAGAAATACAGCTGACGGCACTAGATCTAATGGATTTTTACCTAAAGTAATATTTGATTTTTCTTGGGTTACACTAAGCATTGAAAATTTAATACAATTAGTTTTTTTTTGCATTTAAAAGTAGGTTATTTGCAGAAAACCAGTCCAAAGCTAAGCTAAGAGCTTTATTGGACTCTAAAAGATTCTCATCTTTCCTATCTACTTTAAAGATAAGTGATGTATCATCAGCAAATAATACTACATCTGCAATGTTATTTACCATGTATGGGAAGTCATTTATATAAACTAGAAATAAGAATGGACCCAGAATGGATCCCTGGGGAACACCTATCTTAACAGAAGAACCTACAGAAGTAACATTGTCAATAAATACTTTTTGTTTCCGATTTGTTAGGTATGACGACATTAACTTTAGTGCTGGGCCGCGAATTCCATAGAAATTAAGTTTTAAAATGAGAGTGCTATGATCAACGCAATCAAATGCCTTGGAGAGATCGCAAAATACTTCAAAGCATCTTGTGATCCCTCCCAGGCTTCTAACACAGACTTGACTAAAGCACAACCAGCGTCCTGCGTCGACCGGCCCTTTGTAAAACCAAATTGCTTATTATGTAGGATCTAATTTTGGTTAAAGTGCAACAACATTTGATTAAGAATTATTTTTTCAAATATTTTACTAAATACTGGCAGTATTGATATAGGTCTATAATTAGAAGGAGTGTTTGAACAGCCTGCTTTAAATATTGGTACTACTTTACTAATTTTCATTAGGTCAGGAAATATACCGTCATTTACACAACCATTAAAGATATTTGCCAATATTGAAGATATGTTAATAATTATTGCCTCTAGGGCTTTAACGGACAGTCCCCAAATATCTACAGTACTTTTATTTTTTAAACTCTTAAATACTTTAATAATATCATAATGTGTAACAAACTTAAACTCAAAATTCGGCAATGTTAAATTGACATTTTGTTTCAAAAATGATTCAGCTACTTTAGGTGACGATGAAAGGCATTTTGTTGTCTCGAGTGGTATTTTAGTAAAGTAACTATCTAGAAAATTTGCAATCGTACTTTTATCTGAAACCAGTTCGTCATTAATATTTAAAATAATTTTACCGTCTTTTACCTTACTTTTACCAGTTTCAGTATTAATTATTTTCCAGGTACTTTTAATTTTGTTGTCAGAGTTTTTAATACTATTACTAACATAGGTAGCTTTAGCTTGCTTGCATACTCTCTTAAAGATTTTTGAATATGTTTTAACGTAGTTTTTGAAGATGACATCGGGTGTATATGATCTTTTGTCATATAATTCATGAAGAATATCTCTACTACGTTTAATACCTTTTGTTGCCCAGGCAGAAAACTTTAATGAATTTTTACATGTTACTAATTTAAGTTTGCATGTTTTATTAAATTCTTCAGATATACTATTAAATAAAGTTTTAAACATTTCATTCGGGTTGTCTGATTTAGGTGAGAGTAGAGGCAACACTGAATTTACCCTATGGCTAAATTTCTCTAAATTATGTTTTGACAGTGGCCTAATTTTTATGTTAGTTTTATTATTAACTTTTTTACTTCTAAGCCTGACCATTTGGCATTTGTGATCTGAGCGGACACCTGAGACTAATTCCTTATGTTTTACTTCAAAATTAGATATCACATTATCAATGCAGGTAGCTGATGAATCAGTTACTCTAGTCGCCTCGAAAAAATTAGAATAAAGATTAAAAGATTTTAATAGCGCAAGAAAATTATCTTTGTTTGTTGAGTCGATCAAGATGTCAATGTTAAAATCTCCACAGACTACAATATTTTTATTCATTTTAATTTTCTTTAAAATATCCTCCATTTTAGATAAAAAAGATAAAATGTTTGCTGATGGAGGTCTATACACACATATAATAATGTATTCATTTGTCTCTGCACACGCAACCTCACATATTCGTTCAACAGAGAGATCTGAGATATCCCGTCTCTCCTTGTATGAAACACAGTCCTTGATGAGGATCAGAGTGCCACCACCTTCGGCTGAAACTCTGTTGAACGAGCTGGCAATCCTGTAATTATCAATACTGAATGAATTTACTGAAAAAAAGTTCGTCCTCGGTCAAGGACCAATTAATAGCACTCATATTAAAATCGCCATTAAAATAGTTATTCTAACGTATTAGCACTGCCAAAAGTAAGGAATAAACACTTTATCTGTTTTTGAAAGAGGTTTATCTGAGAGCTTAGTTAAGTACGTAAACACTTTACAGCGCCACCTAGCGACTATGGATCGCAATGTTCGAAATGTAATTCTCAATACTGTATGTTTGATTATAGCGGCGTTGCATTGGTTGGTACGAGTTCAATGACCCCTAGCCCACTCCGCGAATCCAACGATTCATTTTCGGGTAATACAAATTTCCAGGTGAGTCCTTATAAAGTACAAAATAGCCCCTCTGCTATTACGAGCGGATGTACAGACTCCTCCTCCAAACAAAAAAAAAAAGGAAAACTTATTTATGTTCGGGGATTCTGTTAACTATGGTAGGTATTTACCTACCGATTTTAGAGCGGCCATTCCGGCATTATTTAATGTAGAACATAAAAATAAGCAAAGCTATTTGCCCACTGATTTTAAAACTATAATTTTATTTTATTATTTATTTTATTTTTATTTATTTAGGAAACATACAGTCATACACAAAAACAATATACGAATGAAAATACAAATAGACCAAAATTGTTCCATGAAATTATACAAACTAATTTAGAAGGTTGAGTTTTTATACAAAGGAAATAGAAACCAAATATATATATACAAACACACACATACACATGTACAAATATATACATATAATGAAAAATAAATAACAGTGAAGAAACAGGCAAACAATTATTATAAATTTCGATCAAATATAATATCACCCACTTTTTTCTTATAGCTATCTAACGACAGATAGAAAATATCAACATCTTGAAGCTTACAGTTATAATTCCTACAGGCGCGTCTAATATATGAGTTTCTAGCGTAATTTGTAGTGGAAGGTGAGATAAGAAATGTACTTTTTGAACGAGAATTTTGTAAAGGAAGACTTCATCTAAATAAATGCGTCTTTTCTCTAAAGAATCTATTTTATGTAATTTTGAAGCAGTTTCATAGTCTACAAAATAATGTCTTGTCCGATAATCCAATGATTTCAGGAACTTGTTTTGGATTTTTTCCAGGCGATTAATATGAACGGCATATTGAGGATTCCAGACGACACTTGCAAATTCTAATATACTACGAACGAAGGAATAATATAGCACTTTGTATGTGAAAGGCTGTTTAAAAGGCTTAGCTAGGCGAAGTATCATTCCAAGCTGTTTATAAGCTCTGGAGATAACATTATCAATGTGAAAATTGAAATGTAACTTTGCATCCAGTATAACGCCAAGGTCTCTGATCTCATTGACGCGCTTGATGTTATTACCTGAAAGGGTATAATTAAAAGTTATAGGATTACGCTTACGATTAAAAGATATGGTATAACACTTTTCAAAATTTAGAAACAATTGGTCTTTATCACAGTAATTTTCAAAGCGTTGCAAATCAGATTGCAGTTTGAGGCAGTCAGCTGGTGTAGAAATAACTTTAAAAATCTTTGTATCATCTGCGTAAAGCAGATGACATGGGTTTTGGAAGCAGGAATTTATGTCATTTATATAGATGGTAAAAAGGAAGGGACCTAAATGTGATCCCTGTGGGATTCCCTATGATATTTCGAGGAATCTTGAGGTATAGCCCTTCAAAGCTACTGCTTGGCTTCGATTAGCAATATAAGAATTTAACCAACGAAGGAGGTCACCGTGTATACCGAACTTCGATAGTTTCATAGTTAGTGTTGAATGACTTATTTTATCAAAAGCTTTTGAGAAGTCAGTATACACGGCGTCAACCTGATAGCCCGCGTCAAGAGAGTTGAGAAGATAGTCTGTATAAGTGATTAGATTAGTATCTACACTTCGACCTCGGTAAAAACCGTGTTGCTGCTGCGATATATGACGGCAAACAATCTGGCTCAACTCATTTGTGACAATTTTTTCAAGAATTTTTCCTAGAATGCATAGCTTAGAAATCGGCCTATAATTTCTGACGTCATGCTTATTACCACCTTTTGGGATTGGCGTAATCAAGGCCCTCTTCCACATATCGGGAAAACATCCTTCTTTCAATGATTTCTGAAATATAATAGAAATTGGAAGTGATAGCTCCTTTGCAAGTTTTGAGATTAATGAGGGATGCACACCATCCGTTCCAGCCCCCTTATTGACATCAACCTGTTTGAGGTGTTTTTGTACCAGACTGCGTGTGACATTTATTTCAGAGACGTCAACAAAAGGTTCAACTGGACAAGAACTTGGTCCCTCAGCAAAGACAGCGGAGTCGGGGGTGTTGACGGGAACAAACACAGAATGGAAATAGTCGTTAAAGAGATTACATATAGTTTCGCCATTACTTGATGACGAATCTCCATAAGTCATAGGTGAGGGAATGTTGTTAGCGGAGAATTTTGATTTTATAAAGGTCCAGAAGTATTTAGGAGAAACTTTAATCTTTTCCTCGGAAAATTTTATATAATTATTGTGACATTCGTTCTGTAATTTCTTTACTCGAGATCGCAATAATTGAAACTCTTGATAATCCCGAGGATCATCATAGGCTTTCCACCTTGCATGAACTTTTAATTTTTCACGGATGACTTTAACTAGAGCTCGAGAATACCAAGGTGGATAATTACGATCACAAGAAACTTTCCGTTTAGGTACATGGTCTTCTATTAGTTTATGTAAGATAGTGTAAAAATAGGTCATATCTTGCTCTGTGTTCATTCCGTGTAGCTCCCGCCAATCAACACTCGTAAGGCCTTTACTTAAATCAGCAAAGTTTGCAGCGTGAAAAATATATCTATGTTGTACAGTGTGTTTTAAATAAATGGTATGAGTAAGCGGAAACGAAATTTCAATTGCCTTATGGTGAGAATCCTCAGCAGTGAGTGGTGAGATACAAGGTAATACGCAGCAGTCCGATTTACTGAAAGCGAGATCCAAAATACGAGCATTCACATTAAAACATCCATTATATTGCGATAAATTAGTCAGGCTCATGAAATCTGATAATAACACAGCTCTCGGATCATTATTTGTATTTAATGTAAGGTACGAGGAGTCTGATAATGACCAAGATACGTGCGATATGTTGAAATCCCCTAGTATTAAGAATGAGTCGTCGGGATTTTGGTGTACGCGGTCAGCCGCAGAATCAAAAAATAAATTCAATGCATTAGAATGGTTCACACCATGCGGAAAGTATGCGCACGCGATGTGCAGAGCCGCAGGCGAGGCGGCAGCTGCGGCGCGCGGTCGGCGGGGAGCGGGGCTCAGTTCCAAAGTGAGCCATAGCTCCTCGGCGGCAATCGTCGAGCGCCAGTCGTCACGTCGGCGTACGCTCAGCCCAGCGCGCACGGCGATCAACACCCCTCCACCGCGCGAGCCTCCACCTGCGCCCACGGTTCCAACGCGATCGTGTCGATAAACATTGTAATTCGAGTAAAAATACTCAGCATCATTAAAATCTTGCGTCAACCAAGTTTCCGTTAGAAAAATCATGTCATAATTACTATGTAGTACTTTCGACAAAAAGTCGTGTGATTTGGTACGCAATCCTCTGACGTTCTGGTAATAAATATGAAGTGAATTTAAATGGGTCATTTTAACTAAAAACTAGAATTATTGTGATAGATGGGGAGAAAGTAAAGCTACAAATTACGCCAGAAAACCGACAATAGGGATACCGTGTGAATATAGTGTGGTCACAGGGATTTAGTGAAATATATTTATAAATAAAACGCATCTTAACGGGCAAGACGGACATTGTGGGTGAACTATAAACAATGATGTAGTTATAAGATGTTTGAATAAATATGGCACAATGGTAACACAAAACGACTATAACAGTAATAGAATAAACCATAAGTAATTTATTTTGACAATGAATAAAAGAAAAGTGGGTGATGAAACGTAAAGTGGATATAAATTTAGTACAAACTAAAAAGGATAGTAAATCGATTATACTAAACTGAGATAAAATTAATAAAATTAGTCATTGCAATTTCAACAGATCTAACTCATTTGCGATTCTAATTGTTTTAGATTTATCATTTTTACGCATTAGGATCTTGCAGTCTCGAATCCATAAATATGTATAATGTAGGGAAGCCTTTAATTCCCTGGCTTGTTTAAGAATAAGTTTATTTGCGGGTGTGAGGTGCTCGTTGATGTACACAGTACATCTGTACAGTACTTCCCCCCGCGCGAGAACACAGTGCAGTGAAGTTCGTGTGCGCTGCTAATTAAAATTGTGTTTAACGTGTTTGGAGTTCGTTTGCCAGGTCGTGAACTGTTTCTAGTTGTGTGGTATTGCCTTGTGTACAACGGTCCGTAAGTTTTTGTGCGTTTTTATTAGGAATAACGAAATAATTATCAAATTATTTCCTCGGTAAGTTCATTTTTATATTTTGAGGGTGTCAATAAAAAAAAAAAACAATATATCGTAAGTAAACAATTGTTGTTTCGGATAAGTAATTTTGTTATATTTTGCATTATATGTAATTATTATTACCTACAGTAAATCAGTGTTACATAAACTAGTAGTATTATGTCGACTAATAAAGGTAATCCGCCCGATCGAGGCCCCGATCCTTTCCGTAAAAGTGGTTTGATCTCGCGATCGCCAAATGCCGGCAAACCAAAGCGACTTTTCAGTGAAGTCTCACCGTCGTACGTCTCGCCAGAGAGATCTAAACGGTTACAGCTTTCGGAATCGGATAAATTAAATTCGCCCGCGTCCGTTGATAACAGCGATGAAAACTCTGCCGATTATTGCGACCTTGTGTCCGAAGCTGCTAATTACTTGTCCAAAATTAATGAACTCGTCAACGATCAGGGCTCGCGTATGAATGTCGCGAATAAATCGGCAGTTATGGATTTTACGCAACGAATAACCGCTATAATTTCAATTTTGGCAATAAAATCGTCCTGTAATGAAACAAAGTTAGCCAATACACATCTTGAGTTGGAGAGCCTTAAAAACCGTACGGGTCATAATATACCTAAACAGGATAATAACGTACTATATGCAGACAAACTTAAGCTTCGTCTGCCAAAACAAATACCACCAATGGAACCACGCGCCCCACTCCCGTGTGTAGTGGCCTATCCGACTAGCGAGCGATCTGTTGATATCGGTTCATCGTCTGCTACGAAAGAGGCGTTATTTAAGGCAATTAAACCTAGCGATGATGGGTTTCAAATCGTAGGCGTTAAAAAGACCGCAAAGGCCGGCGTCGTACTTCGCGTCGCGAATGAACGTCAAATAAAAAAATTACAGTCTGTCGAGGCAATAAAATCCGCGGGGTTGCGCTTAGAAAAACCTAAAGGTCGTCGCCCGCGCATTCTTATTAAAGACGTACCATCTTCAATCGAAGACGACGTTTTTCTTACTGCGTTTTATCGGCAAAATATAAAAGACGAAATGCCAATTAAAGAAGACGATTTTATAAAATCAATCAAAATTGTTCGTAGGCGTAAATTAGACAATGGTCGTAAATGGATAGGCGTAGAACTAGACTCAGTAGTACGGAAACATTTAGTCACGACAAAAGACAAATTGTTTATAGATTGGGCAACATGTCGTTTCATTGATGACGTCGAGATAGTCCGATGCCTTAACTGCCAACATTACGGACACGTGCATAAATTCTGCACAGCGAAAACACCAACATGTGCGATTTGTGCAGAGACGCATGAGACCAGGGCTTGTCCTCACAAAGCTAACTCGGATTTTAAACCAGTATGCGCGTCATGTAAACTTTTTAAAAAACCCCACGACCATCGATGTGGGTCTAATGACTGTCCCACTTATAAACACAAATTAGAACTTCTGATTCTTTCGACACAGTACTAATTAATTTCTAATATGGATAGTAATCTTATCGTCGGTCAGTTAAATCTCCACAACGATAGGGTCGCGACGTCGGAGTTAGATACGTTAATTCGCGAATATAAGCTCGATATAGTGTTAGTACAAGAGCAATACCAACACGCGCGTTTACGTAGTAGGACGGTTCAGCTAGACAACGGTTCACGAGCAGGTATTTATGTATCAAGTTCCAATTTTACCATCACGTCAGTGCGTAATCTTATGACGTCGCACTGTGCTGTCGCAGAGGTTTCAACTCCGTGCTATAAGGTTTACGTTGTGAGCTGTTACTTTCAGTATTCAGATCCTGTGGGTCCACACATACACCATCTTCGTCATGTTCTGCGGTCTCTTGTAGGTCAGAAAGTTATAATAGGCGCGGACGTTAATGCGTCATCTATACTTTGGTATGGCAAATATCGTTCTACTGATACCGAAAGGCGTTGTGCCGTAGAAGATTTCATCGCAGAGATGAATCTTATTATACATAATACCCCCGAAGCACCACCTACATATTGCAGCCCTACGGGCGAGTCTTCTATTGACGTCACACTTTCTAGTGGAGACGTTCACCTAGATAGGTGGCGTGTCCTTCCGGATGCGTCGTGTAGTGACCATCGCCTGATTGTGTACGAGTTCATGCCTAGATTAACGCAGGGTCCTATTTATAGCAACTTTAATTATAGATATAAATCTAAAAGTGCCAATTGGAATTTATTTAGCGCTTTATTTGCTCAACATGTCGGGGACTTCACTCGCAATAACCTCTCAGCTGAAACGTGTGCCGAAATTATGTCGGACACGTTTACATACTGTGCGGACGTCACAATCGGTCGGGGCTCCATTACTAATACTCGTAGATGTGATTGGTGGAATAACTATCTAGTTCACCTGCGTCGTACCTTTCGCAGGGCTCGTAGGAGGTTTAACCGACTTAAAAAACGCTGTGTTACAGGAGAAGCATTTACAGCTGCTTTTATCGCACTCAAGGTTGCCAGATCACATTATAAAGCTGCGGTGAATAAATCGAAAGGTATTTTATTGCGTAAAATTGTAGAACGATTGGATAAGGAAGGTCCGTGGTCTCCTCTATACCATGAATTCAAAGCAAATAGGTCAATAAATCTGGCCTATATACAGAATATTAAAATAGACAACACCTATACAACTGGTATAGAGGATACAGCGGAATCCCTCTTAAACTCCCTAATACCCGATGATACAGTAGCGCGTGATAACGAATATCATAACCAAATACGGATGTGGGCCGCGGAACCACCGAACACACCCTCGTCGGATTTCCCGTCTTTTGAAGAATTTATCGATATCGTTAGATCTTTACCTGTGAACAAAGCCTCCGGTGAGGATAAAATATCTAATAAAATGATCAAGGAAGCGTGTAAAGCAGCGGGCGATTCTATTCTAATAGTTTTTAATCGATGTATTGCTGAAGGTGTTTTTCCTCGAATTTGGCGATGCGGTTTTATTCGGATAATACCAAAAAGTGGTGACAAGCCACCCGACGACCCTAAATCTTATCGGCCTATAACGTTATTACCATCCTTAGGTAAATTGCTTGAACGACTAATTGTTCCTCGGCTAATACCGGGCGGTCCAAAGTTTCATGAGAAGCAATTCGGTTTTACTGTAGGGAAATCTACTGTTGACGCCGCTTTATCCGTTAGAAGAACTGTTAGCAACTCGAATAGTAAATACGTCTTAGGTATATTCTTGGACATATCCGGTGCTTTCGATAATGCGTGGTGGCCAATGCTACTACTTAAGCTGAAAATCCGAGGTTGTCCTAAAAATATATATTCACTTATTTATTCATATTTTTGTCTAGGCACAACCAAATTAAAACTTGGTCACCACGAAGCGTCGAAAGCTCTTACGATGGGTTGTCCACAAGGCTCAGTAGTCGGTCCGTACTTGTGGAATTTAGGCTTCGACGACTTTTTCGCACTCCCTTTACCTCAAGGTTGCTCCTTAACCGGCTATGCTGATGACGGGCTCTTGCTTGTTCAGTCGAATAGTAGATCGGGACTAGAAAATTTGGCCAGCGCGTGTTTAAAGTTAATTTTTGATTGGGGTGAAAGAAATCGTCTGACTTTCGCACCTCATAAAACTTACCAACTACTTTTAAAGGGCATTCTTAAAACACCGCCGCGAATTAAATTCAATAATATTTATATAAAACGCAAAGAATCGGTCTGTTACCTAGGGCTAGTTTTGGAGAGAAACTTTTCGTTCTTAGAGCATATAAAATCCGTCGGGGAAAAGTCGAAACGCAATTTCTATGCCTTGACAAGGATATCCACTTCAACGTGGGGATTATCTTTTAACACATTAAAAGTCATCTATGGGGCTACTTACTTGAGCAGTATTTGCTATGGATCACCTGTATGGGCTGATAGGGCTACTATCGGTGCTGTGCGAAGAAAATTGCTCCAGAGTCAACGTTTGGCGTTGATATTCTTGTGTAAGGCGTATAGAACCGTTAGTACTGAAGCTTTACCTGTCCTTGCGGGTGTACTTCCAGTTGATCTGGAGGCACAGCGTCGCGCCGCTATGTATTACTCCACGAGAGAGGATATGGACAAAAACTTTCTTACGTCGCGCGAACTCTCGAGAATCGGTAGACTTTTTAAACAGCGTTCCGAAATATGCAACGAACTGCTAAACGAGTGGCAATGTCGATGGGATAATTCAATTAAAGGGCGGCATTTATATCAGTATTTTCCTTTGGTTCGCGATCGTCTAACAAAAACTTGGCTAGAAATTGATCACTGTGTTTCACAATTTCTCACCGGTCATGGCAACTTTAAGAGCAAACTATTCTCATTTAAGTTGGTTGATTCGCCTGCGTGCCCATGTTCTACACCAAACTGTGAGTACGAACAGTCCGCGCATCATGTTCTTTGGGAGTGTAGTCTCTGGCAAAATGAGCGCAACATTATGCTTGACAGTATGCAGATAACATCTGGAGTTGTATACTATATGGACCTTGTGGAGACTGGGAGGAATTTCCGTGCTTTCCGGCGATTTTGCCATACCTATTATTGGAATCAAGCGTAACAGCTCGCATGATAGGACCCGTTAAGTAACTTCCGTGGTGCTTTACGTCTGGCTTCTCCAGACGTAAATGTCCCTTTATTGGAGGTTAATACCTTTTTAGTTCAGTATTTGTCTCCCGCTTTGCTATGGAGGGAAGTGGACAATTTATATTTCCAACTCCTCCCTATATTTCTATTTGATTAATTTCGTTGCGGGATAAAAGACAGTTATTAAGCATTCCCAGAGACTCGCCGAGTTTCATTACTCGGTGTCAAAAAAATGCGTGCCATTGTTGATCCTGGCTAAACAGGAGTTACAATGGCGGGTGTGTGGGCGGGATAGTCTCTGATGTACACAGTGGTAGTAGGTCCTGGCATCCCAACGTCCGTGGTAGTTAGACCGCGCCGGGTTCGCGCCGACGCTATAAGTTGGTTCTTACGTTGACGTTGAGTGAAGCGCACTATTATTGAAGGAGGGCGAGAGTTTACCTCTTGATTACCATCACGGCGGAACGGGCGAACTCTGTGTATAGTGTCGACGTCGGTATCTAGTAATGTCATACCCACTTTCACACAAATGTCGTGTAAAATGGTGTTTAAATTTTCGCCACTTTTTTGAGGAATGCCTTGAATTTCAACGTTGTTTAACCTCGAAAATTGATCTTGATAATTGTTCTCAGTTTTGAGTTCGCCTATTACATGCTGGGCATCAGCCAATTGTTTTTGCACCTTAGTTAATATAGCCACCTTACCTTCAACAACAATTAGGCGCTCATCCATACCATCAAATCTTTTTTCGAGGTCGCTCCACTTCAAATTTAAGTCGGATATGTTCTGTGAGGTACTGCGGAGATCGTCTTTGATCGTGGTAACATCCATTTTAACTGAGTTGAAATCAGCTCTAAAATCTTTAATTTCTTTTAACAGCTCGGGTAGGGAGTCATTTGGCAGAGACTTCATTGGAGAAGGCGACGGTGCCCCACGGCATGTCACACAGCGCCAGGCAGCTTTCTTATCGTGCCCCATTTTCCTGTAGGTAGATTCGGCCACCCCGGCGCAATGATAATGAAAGTGACCATTACACAGTCCACCATGACATGACACGAAATCAGTAACTGGTTCATTGCACTTATAACACAACATTATATTATTGTATAGGAATCAAATTCACTGTACGATAAATGATAGCCTAGGTATCTAGGTAGATAATGCGTACACGCAACTGCAAATCGACCGACCTTTGCAAACTCCAGTGAGTGAATGCCTAAAGAATATTTTAATATTAGTGCACATGCGCCTAACTCTAGGTCTTGTAGATTACCTAATTTACTTAACTTACCTCAATCACAAAAATCTGATTCTTGTATCGTTTCCCGCGATTAACAACGATAACAACGAGTTACCTTGTGATTTTATGCAAAATGAGTGTGTTCTGACCAAAAGTAAGATATTACGCGGTGTTTTGGAAGAGAACGCTAGGGTGACCGTGATGTCCGACGGACATGCATGTGTTGTCACGGAAAATTGTTCATCTCGCAAACAAATTGTTTCAGGAGATCGTTCCGATACGTTACCCGAAATTAGGGTGACCACACCTCAAGTCATTTATCGTAACGTTTATTCGAGTCCTCAGTTCCAGGTTCAGGAACCTCTAACCTTGGACTTCGACAGGACTTGTATGGTGTCCATGAGTTCTGCGAGAGACGGAAGCGTCGTGGTCGCTTCTCCTTCGTCTCGAGACGGTGAGCTCTCCACCAGCGTTCCAGGTATGAGCACGTTTTTGTTGAGAATATTAGTGTGACCATGAATTCCGAAGAAGGCAGTCCATGTGGCTCAGTTATTGGTGGCCATACGCCACTATCTTCAATGCCTCCCATTTCGTATATGGTGACCAAATCACAAGTAGTCTCGTTATATGCGATTGATTCTCCTAAAGATGTTTACTTTCGAAACAGTGAAAATCATGAACATCGAAGGCCGATACTAGGCATAGACATTCTAGGTATTAAAGGTATGGCTATATTGGACACTGGAGCGAAAGGTAGTATCGCTGGCTCTTCGCTCTATAGTATACTTGTACAAAAGAACCATCCTCTTGAAGAATCTACTAAACGAATAAAGCTAGCTGATGGTTCCACGCAAACACGCCGTGTTCTTATGATCAAAGTTCAGTTTGAAATAAAACCAAATAGGTCACTTTTAACAAAATTTATTATATTTCCCGATGCCTTGTGCAGCGAAACGCTTCTCGGCGTAGATTTCATTAATGCTGCCGGCCTCGTTATCGACTTTGCTTCTGCGACGTGGAAATTTTCAGGCCATGAACGTATTTATCCACTAGAGTACGAAGCATCCAAGTCATGTATTGCATTGTCCACTGCTGATGTTCTGCGAGCCGATGAAGGTTTAATGCTTAGTGCGGAACAACGGTTGCACCTGTCCGACCTTCTGCTGCAAAACCAGGATATCTTCCAAGCAGGGAGAGCCCCCACACCATACGCTGAACGTCATATCGATACCGGCAATCACCCGCCGATTTCTGTTCCGCCATATCGACTCACACCTGCCAAGAAAGAGCTAATGAAGAACGAGTTAGATGAAATGCTCAATGACGGCATAATTGAAGAATGCGAATCTGCTTGGACTTCTCCTGCAGTGTTGGTACCCAAGAAAAATGGAAGGGTAAGGTTTTGTGTTGACTATCGGCGTCTCAATGCTATCACTAAGACTGATTGTTATCCGATTCCTCTTATCGTCGAACTTCTTCAGATGACCAAGCGTGACTGTTTTATGTCTACCATCGACCTTAAAGCTGGTTATTGGCAAGTGAAAGTTTGGCTCCTGAAGATCAAGACAAAACCGCTTTCGTCACACCATTTGGAACCTACCGATTTAAGCGTATGCCATTTGGGTTGAAGAATGCTCCATCAACGTTCCAGAGATTGATTGACCGTTTCCGTTCTGGGGCATCCTTACAGGGTGTGACTCTACTAGCGTATCTTGATGACCTGTTGATAATTACCCAGGGTAACTTTGTGGAACATCTTCGTGACCTTCAAAAGGTATTCGACAGACTACGTCATTTCGGCCTACGTGCAAATCGAACAAAGTGTTTCTTCATCCGCCAGGAAGTGACTTACCTTGGCCATGTTATCACACCTCAAGGGATCCGTGCAGACTCGTCGAAGGTTGATGCCATCCTACGAAGGGCACCTCCAAACAATATAAAGCAATTAAAGTCATTTCTACAAACAAACATGTTCGTGGTTTAGAAAATTCATTGAAGACTTTTCCAAAGTTGCTGAACCACTGATTAAACTTACCCGCAAGAATGAGCCATGGAAATGGGACGAAGCTCAACAGCTCGCCCTTGATACCCTGAAATCTAAATTATATCAAGCACCTATATTAATTCAAGCTGATTACTCTCAATCATTCCTCCTTCGAACGGATGCCAGCAATTATGCAATTGGGGCAGCATTACTTCAAGGAGATAGCAATGAAGAAAGACCCATAGAATATGCTAGTCGCCTTCTTACTTCAGCTGAAAAGAACTACACCACCACCGAACGTGAAGCTCTTGCGAATGTGTGGACAGTAGACAAGTTTAGAGGTTACATAGATGGACATACTTGCATCGTTAAAAGTGATCATCAGCCTCTGAGATGGCTGTTCACCCTCAAAACACCCAGTGGCCGTCTAATTAGATGGGCTCTCAAGCTTCAGTCATATGACATTCGCATTGAATATGCACCAGGAAAAGTTAATGTTTTAGCGGATACTTTAAGCAGACCTATTTGTGATGAAGCTTCTTCTAGTATTTGCTCGGTTACTCTAGATCTTCCTCAGATCAAATATCAAATATGTATATTTAACTGGTATTTCTTTCAATAACATTAAAAATAAAAATTATAAACACCTTATAAATGAATAAAGTGATTGCTAGTGTATTGATGATGCTATGTATACATAAGCTGATATCCTTTTCTTAAATTTCTTTACTTTTTTTAAATGTACTGACTTGTCATAAGAGCAATTACATATTGCCTACATGATCAATAAACGATTTCATTTCATTTCACTTCATCTCTGCTGCGGAACTACGAACTGCACAGTTAGGAGATCCCGAAATCTTGAAGATCATACAAGACTTAGAAGCTGATGATGAACTCTCGTCCAGTCGTTGGTTGGAGCGTGGCTACTTGATGTCGCCGGGTGTGTTGATCGTTACGACCCTGACGGCGATTCTGAAGAAGTCCAATTAGTAGTACCTGCCTCCAAGAGGGAAGAAATTCTCAAGGAACTTCATGATTCTCCTATGGCTGGTCATCAAGGAATTGAAAGGACCTTGCACCGTTTACGTGAGCGTTACTTCCTTCCTGGTATGCGCCGTTATGTTACTGAATACTTGAAAAACTGTATAGATTGTCAGCGTTACAAAGCAAAGAAACCCCCAGGCCTCCTGCAAACTCCAGTGCTACAACAGCGATCGGAAGTTCTCGCTGTGGATCTTTTTGGTCCATTACCACCCGGAGATTTAGGAGAACACACACAGAGAGCCCGGCGCGTCCCCGAGATCGTAAGACAAGAACCCGCGCAATTAGGCCACCGTCGCGTTATTTGTAAAGAAACGCCCAGAAATTGTTATAATTATTAGTCTCATGTGCTCAACTTTGTAACATTTTATTAATAAACATTATATTAAAATATTAAAACTTTCATTTGTATAAACTGCCTGTTAAATTTGAAAATCAAACTCATACGGTTGAAATGCACGTTATTCCGGACGTTGATTCTATCTTAATTCTAGGAGTTGATTTTTGGAATAAATTTTAAATACTACCTAAGTATCTCTGTAATATAAATTACCTATGTAATAATGATCCCAGTTTATTTAATATATCGTTTGACCAAGAAAGCTTTCTCCAAAGTTATGAAAATCTACGTCATTCTGAGAAGCCGGTTGCTGACAATGTCATAGAAAAATATAAGGCAATTTCTCTTGAAGAAAAAGGTTTAGGCAGAACTGATGGATCAGCTTCCCTGTTGAGAAACTTCATCATCATCATTAGATCGGGTTCTTCAGGCTCCTTATCCGCCGCGAAGTCGTACCATCGGTATCGTATGACCGATGGCATCTTGTCGACGATATGCTTCAGCATTTCTGGAGAGTGCAGGTATTGCGGCTTCTTTAGGCCCCTTATTGCAGCGACAGTGTTGTTGACTTGGCTTGCGAATATACACATGTCGCGTGCAGGTTCGTTTAATTTCGGCAGATTCTTGATCTTCTCTAGTTCTGCCAAGACCAGCGCATCTGGTCTCCCGAAGCGACGACGCAAGGCCTCCAAGACTTCTTCTGGTCGGCAGTCGGAGTGCAATGAGCTCTTGACGGCTTCCCTCGCAGTCCCTTTTATCGCTTTCCTCAGCCTGGCCATGTTCTGCGTGCTGGTGAAAAGCGGGGCTGTATCTTCATACACGGTCTTGAAGGCTATCCATTCGCTACAGCTTACGTCGAAAGGCGGCAGATCGTGCAGGAACGCTGTGTTGTTGTTGTCCCGTGCCTTGGTGCTGTGCTGATGGCTTTCACGATGGCGTCTGCTAATTCCCGGGTGTCGCTTCTTGAAGTGTCCTTGAGGGTGGTGGCTTCAGGGGGTGGCATTGCCATATCCAGCTGCCCCTTCTCGGGCGGCTTCACTGTTGCCTGCACCCAGTTGGACACGTCGTCTTCCTTGTTGATGGGTTCTTCTACGAGGGAGTCGTCATCTTCTTCTAGTCTGATAAGTTCCAGTTGCCCTCTGGCTTGTGCTGCTGCTGCTTGCGCCGCTTGGAGTTCCAGGCGGGCTAGTTCCTTCCCCTTGCTTCCAGTTCCTTTTTCTTCCTGCTGAATGATCGTGCCGTGCTCCCTGCTCTGACCGATGCAGCCTGAGCAGGATGCAGCTGCTCTAGTGCACGTGGAGCTTCGGTCGCGGTCGTCGTGGTGCCGTGGGTCCATTTGGTAGTAGCATGATTCTTCAGGCGTCGTCGTCACGGCAGTCGCAGGAACTGGTTCTGGCGGTGGCGGTGCAGCACTCTTGTTGCTTCGTGTTGTCGGCATCTTAATGCAGCGAAAATCAATCAGATCAATAGCTGGTGGTAGGATATTCGTATCCACCCGGATAGCGACCACCGTAAACACGGCGAAAAACCCGCCATAGTGGCACACTGTTACGGTCCGCCTGACGGCGGGGCACAAAAAAACACAATAGAAAAAATTTAAAAAAAACTTTTTTTTTCTTCAATAAAAATGAAATAACAAAAATCGTCCTATGACGACACCGAGACGTTATATAAAATTCGCTCAGGGCATGAACTCTCGGCACAGAGAAGTTTCCGTTTTATTGGTCGACGGCAATGTGCGCTGGGGACTTAACTTAGGCGCTTAACGTCCGCCGGCGCGGTGGAGACTCGGGGCGTCGCGTGGCTCTCGGCGCAACAACGTGACCGGCTCAGAGGTCAGCAGGGGTCGGCGGCTATGCTCTGCCACTGTCGTACCCCATCCGGGCTTGAAGTCGTAGTTGGTAGTTTCCAGACCGTACGGCACCTCGTGGTTCGCAATCCGTACGGTGGTCCCCCAGATTCCTGGAACGCGTCGACAGGACGTTTGTAGCGCAAAAGATCCCGAGACCCAGGCACTAGGCGAGACCATGTGTGGGCGTCGGCATCTTTCGCGAAACAATTAAAAAAATTACGCGTAGTGGAGTGGCGATATTCGATCCGGTTATAGTTAAAAAAATAAAAAAAGAAAATTAATTGAAATACCAAAAACTGAACCTCAACTATCTATATACCGGACGATCACCAATCCACTATGCCATGACGTACGAAAAAAAAAAATAACATTTTTTAACTTATATGCAATAATTACAAATAAGCAGGTAGATAGAAACAAGCATATCGGCGAAGCGATGACCTTTGATATTTTACTTCGCCGGTACATCGAAAAAGATCTTCTACGCTGATTCAACAATAAATTCCCAGCGATTTAAGTGAAAGTATAATTTTTGTAATTCCAATATTATAAAATTGCTTTTAAAGCCTAAGGAATTTAATTTACGGTTCTAATTTACATTACTAAATACATTACTATTACAAAATAATTCTTGAATATAATTTTACGGTGGATATTTATTATTTAAGGAATTTATGTTAAGAAACAAATGATTATTTTAGAATACTATAGTTTTAACGAGTTACATGAAAAAAAAACCACCGGTGTTGAGAACACACGCGTGAAATACAAGTGGTTATTAAATTTCTGATCTAGACCAAACTTAATATGGCAATAGTATTTAAATGAAGATAACCCGAGTGAAACATATCTAAAACCTGTCCAAACGGTGAAGTGAATAAGGTTATGTTTTACGGCACGCGTGTCACCTGTTCGTTACTTGTTAAGCCACTTATTAAGAGATTGATTTCGCACTATTATACGGTGGAAGAAATTACTTGTTAAATCGAACCAGACACGAAAACTAGCTAACAACAAACAAGCCTATAGAATTAATAATTTAACTTACCAAGGGGGTTAAATATATGATGCACCGATTTTACTACTTTTTAAATAAATAATTTCACTCGTAGGCAGACTATTTCGCGAGCGCTTTGATGTCCAGACTGTCGCAGGTATGGTCACGCGCCCGCCTTTTAAAGGAAAGGATTGTGTCCTTGTGTGCGTAACACTAGATGTGCTTGGTGGGATTTTTCGCTTCCGTCCCGAAAGATTACCTTATTTGGTTCTATACACTATTGCTAGATCATTTCGCGTGGTTTCGCTCCGTAGTAATAACTTAATTATTTTCTTTGTATGTTTGTAATTATTTTTGTATTTTTTATTTTTATGTTTTAACTTGTTACAACGTAACAATACCCCCTCTCCCAGAGAAAGGATTTTACGTAGTGAAATCCGCTGCGGTAAGCGCCTAAGTATCGCTAGAACCACCCAGTAACTGTCTCACATTCATACTTCCACTAACAAATACCTACCATGCGACCTAGCATACGACCTTTCAAAGTTGTCTGGTGAAATTTAAAATCAACAGACTTCCATACCACTAGAGTACAATTCTATAAAAGGATTGGACTCGAGAACAGTACTGCTTGACAAAGAGCGTCTAAGAGGAAGAATACTGCAACGTGAAACATTCGGACGAATCGGCACTGTGAAATACATTGGTCTTTGATGAATTTGTTACAGTCACGACCCGCTGTAACGAAACAACAGCAGACGAGTAGACCTATACCAAGAAACTGTCATACTCCGCTAAAATTTTGCAAAACGGAAAAAACTAAATGTGTGAAGACCTAAAAAAGAGTCAATACACACTAAAAATTTCGTGTAGCCTTGTTTTAATTCGCTAAAGAATGCATAATCAAACGAATGCTAATATATTATAATATTAACAACCCTAAAAATTTTCTCATCAAACAGGACGAAAATTTTAAGGTAATCCATCGTGTATAACTCACGTGAATATAACAATATGATAAGTAACTATAAAAGGGGGAAAAAAAATTAAGAAGGAGAGGAGTGCAGCTTGAAATCTTGATTTGCCAGTTTCCTAAATTATTACCAGACATGTCCTCGACGGTGTAGACTAATAGGGAGCGCTTGGTTACTATTTTGCACTTCAAGAATTTCGGAGCTAGTTTTTTCGCGAAGTGAGCATCCTTATCGCTTTGGAAATAGCACCGTTTCCATACTATGTTTCCTATGTTAAAATCTACGGTTTTTCTGCGTAGGTTATAATGTCGCGAGCTTTTGACATGGCTGTTATATAAAGATAATTGAACTTTGTCGAATATTTTTGCCAAACAGCCGAGGTTTTCCGCGTATTCATCGCGTGGCGAGAGCACCAGATCACTTGGGTCTACATCTGTAGTATAATGCGACCCGCATGGTACAAGTTCTCTATCGTACACTAGAAACGCCGGGGTGAATTTGGTAACCTCGTTAACGGCACTGTTCATAGCAAACTGTATCTTTGGTAAGTTATCCCAAGTTCTGTGATCATCTTCTACAAAAGTTGATATGGAGGTGATCAAAGTTCTATTATAACGTTCCACAGTGTTTATCTGGGGCGTATATTTAGGCGTAAATTGCACTTTTGGAATTTTATAATACTCGTACAGTTTAGCTAATTCACGACTAATGAATTGCACTCCATTGTCCTGCAAAACCACCTGTGGGATGCCATGCACAAGGAAAACCTCTTATTCTAAATATTTGGCTACATTTGCTGCCGTAGCTCTCAGAGGGAATATTTGGAAAAACAACAACAAACTACTAATATGTAAGCATTCTGCTTACGGGAAACTGGTAGAGGGCCTACTAGATCTATGGAGATCATTTGGAACGGCCTGCTACACTCTTTAGGTCTACCTAGTGGACCAAGGATAGTATGGGTAGGAGATTTATATGCAGTACATGTATCACAAGCTGTCACAAATTTAGCAGTATCGCTGTACATACCGGGCCAATAATAGCGTAGCTTAAGCCTCTGGTAAGTTTTGAAAATGCCCATATGTCCCGCAGTAGGGTCAGAATGGTTGTTTTTAAGTATCGTATCACGATGTTCTTTAGGAACAACTTCTTTCCATTCGAATTCGGATGTAAGTGGGCTGTTACCTTTCGAGAAACGATACAATTTCCCATTCGTCACCACGTAGTTTGGGAAACTAGGCGAACTTACGCAACCGTTCAAAATGTTAAGATACCAGTCGTCCTTGGTAATGTAACTGCTATCATTTCGGCATTAATTTCTGCTACTGGTACTGCTCTAGATAATGCATCTGGAATTACATTATCTTTACCTTTACGATGTTTAATAATAAAGTTAAAGGCAGAGAGCCTCAAACCCCAGCGGGCGAGACGACCCGTAGGGTTAGACAAGGTTGAAAACCATTTTAACGCTGAATGATCAGTGTAAACTGTAAAACACTTGCCATTCTCTAAATAACAGCGCCAGTGTTCGAGAGCGTCTAGTACAGCCAGAGTTTCTCTCTCTGTAACGCTATAGTTGCGTTCAGGACCCGTTGAAGAGCGGCTCCTAAATGCTATAGGGCGGTCAACGCCATCTATATTTTGAGTGAGCATAGCGCCTAACCCGAAATTACTGGCGTCTGTGTGAACTTCGAAAGGAAGGTCATAATTAGGGCAGCATAAAACCGGTACTGTGACCAAACATGTCTTAAGTGTCGTGAAGGCCGTTTCCGCTTCTTCTGACCAGCTGAAGGGGGGAGCACTCTTCTTTGTTGATGTTAAAGACTTCAGAGGGCCCGCAATGGTGCTGAAATTTGGTATGAAACGTCTATACCAAGATGCGGTTCCTAGGAATCTCTTTACATATTTTTTCTTAGTTGGTGTTGGAAAGTTGTGAATGGCCTCCACCTTTAGCGGGTCTGTTGGGAGACCCTCAACGTCAACCACATATCCCAAATACTTTAAGCTATCCCTAAAAAGTTGTCATTTTTCGAAGTTAACTGATAAATTAGCCTTTTTAAGTTTTTCCAAGCAGGGACACGTGATCCTGGAACGATTCGCTAATTACTATTACGTCATCTAAATAGCAGAAGACTTTGTGCTCGGATTCCGGACCAAATAAGGTATCCCCTAATCTTTGTTGTGTGGCTGGCGCATTGGTCAACCCAAAAGGCATTACATTGAAAACGAAAGTTCCACGACCCGGAACGTAAAAAATGGTCTTCTCTCTGTCCTTTTTATCTAATGGAATCTGCCAAAAAGATTTTGACAGGTCAATCGATGACAGGAAACGAGCGTCCCTAAGATTTACTTTTTTTTACTTAATTTTACGGTGGATATATTTAACAAACAAATGATTATTTTAGAATACTATAGTTTTAACGAGTTACATGAAAAAAAAACCACCGGTGTTGAGAACACACGCGTGAAATACAAGTGGTTATTAAATTTCTGATCTAGACCAAACTTAATATGGCAATAGTATTTAAATGAAGATAACCCGAGTGAAACATATCTAAAACCTGTCCAAACGGTGAAGTGAATAAGGTTATGTTTTACGGCACGCGTGTCACCTGTTCGTTACTTGTTAAGCCACTTATTAAGAGATGGATTTCGCACTATTATACGGTGGAAGAAATTACTTGTTAAATCGAACCAGACACGAAAACTAGCTAACAGCAAACAAGCCTATAGAATTAATAATTTAACTTACCAAGGGGGGTTAAATATATGATGCACCGATTTTACTACTTTTTAAATAAATCATTTCACTCGTAGGTAGACTATTTCGCGAGCGCTTCGATGTCCAGACTGTCGTAGGTATGGTCACGCCCCCGCCTTTTAAAGGAAAGGATTGTGTCCTTGTGTGCGTGACACTAGATGTGCTTGGTGGGATTTTTCGCTTCCGTCCCGAAAGATAACCTTATTTGGTTCTATACACTATTACTAGATCATTTCGCGTGGTTTCGCTCCGTAGTAATAACTTAATTATTTTGTTTGTAATTATTTTTGCATTTTTTATTTTTATGTTTTGTTTACTTGTTACAACGTAACAACACGCAAGTGTGTCGCGTTCCGGGATCAGCCAGTGTATTTCCGGTTATCGTTGGGGGGCTAGAGTTGGGGTACGATGTTTGGCCGTGCCGGTATTAGCCGGTTCACAGTCGGTTGAAGGCGTGTTGATCCGTCGGCCAGGGAGACCTGTAGATACGGTTGTACCGCTGGCCGCCCGCGGTACAGTACAGGGGCCCAATCGTGGCTAACCACCACGAGAGGCTGCCCCACCATGCCGCGCATAATCTTGGGTGGGTCCGTCGTGCCGGTTAGTGACCGGATGTGGGGTCCCGGCGGCCTATCCCGGGAGGGTACGGGGGCCCTTCCGTCCGGCGGATCAGCTCACCTCCTCTCGGCTCTTTTAGTGGACTGGCGCTTGTTGCGGCCTTCTGATAACTCTGACACTAGACCCTCGATCGCTTCTTCACCTCCTCCCCCCATAACTCCATGACAGTGCCTATAAAGAGAACAGGACCTATAGCGGTGCGTAACCCCACCACCGCTTTCACAATGGAGTTCGCTAACATCCGCGGACTTCATTCGAACCTTAATGCCGTCGACCACCATCTTGAGACGGCCCGGCCTGCTCTTCTCTTCCTGACGGAGACGCAGATTTGTAGTCCGACCGATACTTCATACTTGCTTTACCCCGGCTACTCACTTGAAGAAAGCTTCAGGCCGAGGGCCGGGGTATGTCTGTATGTTCGGTCGGACATCTGCTGTCGCCGTCTGCGCTGCATGGAGGACCCCTCCTTCTCCACCCTGTGGGTACACGTCGACCTCGGCTCTCAGAGTCGGGTTTACGTGTGCCTTTACAGGTCACACGACGGGGACATGGAGACAACTCGGCTATTTGATTACATTAGCCAGGCGACAGACGACGCGCAGGAGCAGTTCCCAACAGCGGAACTGGTTGTTCTGGGGGACTTCAACGCACACCATGAGTTGTGGTTGGGCTCCTCCAGAACTGACCATGCTGGTAGAACTGCTCATGCATTCGCCTTGACTCATGGCTTGACACAGCTGGTGATCCAGCCTACCAGGATCCCAGATGTGGCGAGTCATGCGCCCTCTCTGCTGGACCTTCTGTTGACGAGTCACCCGACCGGGTATACGGTGTCGGTTGGTGCTCCTCTGGGGACCTCCGATCACTGCCTGGTTGGGACGTCAATACCTCGCGCTTTGCCTCCACGTCTCGTGAAGCTCAAGCGCAGGGTCTGGCACTACTCGTCGGCAGATTGGGATGGTATGCGGGATTATTTCGCATCTATCCCTTGGCGGCAGCGCTGCTTTGAGGGAAAGGATCCTTCTGTGAGTGCCGACGCCGTTGCCTGCGAGATCAGACTAGGAATGAAATATTACTATTAAAATACGTTGGTTGGCGTTTTGAAACAGAATACTTTATTTTTTAAATGTTACGTGTAAACATAGACAATGCACGAAGACAATATACATAGACATTTATTTACACAGTTGAGAATATAGATGGAGCTACATTGCTCTCCTGCTATCATATTTTGATAACTTTCTAACACCCCCACTTTATCAAAATAATGAATTTTCTAAATATAAAACAATTATATGTTCTTTTATGTAGTGGTCCAAAAATACAAAATTACTGTACACATACATGATAAAAATAATGTTATAAAAACAATTACATTACTTTTCAACAATACCAAGTGCTTTCATAAATTTGTAATGTTTAACACCAGGTAGACCTTTGGTTAATAAGTCAGCGGGCATGTTGGCTGTTGACAAGTATCTCGCTTCTATTATCTCATTTCTTAGAACATCTCTAACGAAATGGTATCTCACATCAATGTGTTTGGAACGTTTATGTGAGTGATTATTATTTGCCAGCTTTAATGCACTCTGACTGTCATTATATAATACAATTTTATTGCAGGAACCTGTTATTTCAAGTTCTACAGTCTGCAAAGAAATTGCTTCACGACATGCTACCGATAAAGCCATATACTCAGCTTCATAACTACTTAATGCTACTGTCCGTTGCTTTTTGCTTTGCCAAGAAATGGCAGCACCTGATTTCATAAAACTAAAACCTGTATATGAACGTCTGTCTGTGGCATCACTAGCCCAATCAGCATCTACAAATCCTATCAGTTCTGCATTTTCTTTGGAATATTTTAAGCAATAGGCTTTAGTTTGTGATAAATATTTTAAAATTCTTTTAGCATAATTCCAGTGTATATGAGAGTAACAATTATTGAACTGGCTTAGATAGCTTACAGAATAGGCAATATCTGGGCGTGTTAGTACTGCTAAATACATTAAACTACCTATTAATTTTTGATAAGGCAACTTTTCTTCACAAATATTTAATATTGACTTTTCAACATTTAATTTACACTCTATAGGAGTTTCAGCCAAATTACAATCAGACATATCAAACTTATCTAATAACTGTTCAATATAATGCTCCTGATCTGCTGTAATTACTTTTGACTTTTTGTTAATGTTAATTCTCATGCCCAAATATTGTTGACTTAAAGTATGTATCACACTATCAGATTCACTTTTACAATTTGAAAATATCAAAAAATCATCCACATAAATACCAACAATGGTTTTCTTAGTATCATTATGATTTTTAATAAAAACACAGGGTTCCAACTTACTTTTTTTAAATAGTATATTACATAATATTTCCTCGACTCTTTGATACCAAGCAAGGGATGACTGTTTCAAGCCATAAATAGCTTGTTTAATTTCAAGACTTTATTTGAATTATTTATAGAAAAACCTTCAGGAAACTGCATAAATATGTTCTCCTTTAGATAACCATTAAGAAAAGCTGTTGTGACATCTAAGTGAGTGATATCCATATCTAACAATACACTTACAGCTAACAATAGACGCAATGTCGAATGTCTAATGACAGGAGAAAATGTTTCTTGGTAGTCTATACCAGCCTTCTGTGTAAAACCTTTAGCTACAAGTCTCGCACGATATCTCACCTTATTGTCAAAGTCAAACTTCTTTCTTAACACCCACTTACACTGCACTACACTCACTTTACTGGGAATATCGACAACTTCCCACACTTGATTGTCTTGGAATGACTGAAGCTCTTCTGCTATCGCCTGCAACCACTGCTGTTTCTCAGGACCACTGATAGCCTCTGCATATGTCAGTCCGTCTTCTCCTGTAGCTGTAGCACACATGTTAGCATAGCCGTACCATTCAGGTTTCCTCCTTTGCCTATTTTCTGTTATTTTTATAGTAACTGGTATATTAGATCCTGCCTGTGATGTTTCTGGAGTTCCTTCTATATTCTGTAGAGATCTACTACCCTTCACAGTGTTCAAGCTTTCTCCACATGCTTCAGACTGTTTATTTTCATCATCAACATTTAAGTACTCCGATTCACTTGAACTGGACTTGTTCAATGGTTCTAATTTCCTCACAGATTCCTCAACTGACTCCCCCACTGAATCTGTGCTCTCTATAAAAATAGTAGCTGTGTCTTGATACTTTTGGTTCTCTTGTATTATTACATCTCTACTTGTAGAAACTTTATTTATTATTGGGTCATAAATCCTATACCCTTTGATGTTGTCACAAAAACCAACTAGTATGTGTTTTTTAGATTTTCTGTCCCACTTTGTCCTTTTTTCTTTCAAATCAAATCAAATCAAATATTTATTGAATCTATAAAATGTTATACATCATTTAGATTCAGTCAATTTTTTCACTCTACCGCCAGTTCGGAAAGCAGTCTCTCTAGAGAAGAACGGGCAAGAAACTATAGCGTTGCTCTTTTCACACCGGTTAACAATATTTGGTCATATAGTTATAATCATAGGTCATATAATATATACGATTTAAGTTTAATTACCTTAGATTAGAGCAGCTCAATGTATGTTAAGTTGCCTTATTGAAATATTGTGAAATAGAACTCATTACAAGACCTAGTGCCGCACATGACTGTCGTGAGAGTGATAAAAATCTCGATTTCTTAAAGCAGTCGGTCCTTACTGAAACAGTCTGAGCAGACCAGTCCACACGAGCCGCACCCGATCACGAGTAGTGACGCATGTGTCAGCCATCGGCCTCCTCAACCATGTTACAGGGAAGAGACCGACCTGGCACATGGTGCCGCAGCAAGCACAGACACTTTAGCGAGCATGGCATACCCAGACTGAATACAACAATTGAAATACTAGACACAAAATATCAAGTAAAGTCATGTAAGGCATATAAGTTCGCAATGTTAAAGAAATAAATATATTGGCATTACTATATATATGTACCTAAAGTTCCCAATAATAATTTTATGGCTAAGTAATAGGATAACTTATTCCCAAGCCTTTAGGTCATCTAAATATTCCGAAATTTTGTAATAGGCTTTATTACTTAGTTTTCGCTTAATAGTAGCTTTAAAACATCTTTCATTTAGTTCTTTAATATGATTGGGAACCTTATTGTAAAAGCGTATACAAAGACCCTTGAAAGAGTTGCCGATTTTGTGGAGCCTTGTTTTATAACTAAAAAGGTTATTTTTATTTCTAGTATTTACACTATGGACGTCACTAATTTTAGGAAATTTTTGTATATTCTTATGAACATACATTAAATTAATGAATATAAATTGTGATGCTACTGTCATTATATTAATTTCTTAGAATTTTTCTCTCAAAGTACTCCTAGAACTTAGCGAGTAGATAGATCTTATAGCTCGCATTTGGAGAGTAAAGGTGATATTGATGTCATAATGGTTTCTTATGTTTACGCGAATGTTATACATTGAAATAAAACTAATTTTTACGGATTCTATCGCGGTTTATTTAACTTTTTATCCCGACGTTTCGAAGACTTTGCAGCCTTCATGGTCACGGGGGAGACTGAGTTGTATGTCATCTCGAAAGTGTAGTGCAGTGTTTCTACCCTCAATGTAGTTGATATTACATTTTTATTTTGATGTAGTCCGATCTACGCAGAAAGAGCTCACAGTGTCATGAGGTCTGGCAGTTGGTCTTTTGGGTTCCGATTTAATTAAATGTATAATTGGATCCCAGGCTGGTGCTAGCTTCCAACCATCTTCTCTATTGAAATTAGGATGTTTTTTAATTTCAATAGCCTCGCGGATCATCCTAGGTAGGAATCGGTGTTCTTTGGCAAGGATTTGTGGTGTATCAAATCGAAGATAATGTTTGGAGCCTTTTTCTGAATGTTCAGCAACTGCAGACTTCGTAGAGCGTCGGTGTTTCACGTCAGCTATATGTTCTTTTACGCGGGTCCCTACATTTCTTTTCGTTTGACCTATATAAGAGAGACCACAGTCGCAATCTATTTTTATATATGCCTTGTTCCTGTAGGGTTACATGACATTTGACAGGTGGTAAAAATTGACTAATTTTCTTGGTCGGCTTGAAGTAAGTTTTGATAGAAGCCCGCTTCAGTACATAGCCAATCTTGTCAGTGACTCCTCTAATGTATGGTAAAACAACCGGGACACGTTCGACTGTGGCTGGCTTCACTCCGTTTCTGTGATGGCGGCGAGGAATTTGGAGCTTGTTGTCTTGCAGTACTTGATTGACATGTTGCAGCTCAGCGGCCAGATGTTTCTCATCACAGATACCTTGTGCTCTCTGAAACAAAGATTTATCCACGGTAGCTAACTGTTTTGGATGGTGGTGAGATTCACCATTGAGGTATTTATCTGTATGGGTCTTTTTCCTAAACACAGTATGGCTTAAAGACTGGTCAGGGTTTCGGATAACTAAAACATCTAAGAAGGCAAGAGAATTATTATGTTCTAACTCCATTGTAAATTGAATTTTGTTGTTAATGGAGTTGAGGTGGTCTAAAAATGCAGTTACTTTGTCAGATGGTAAAATTGTGAAAGTATCATCCACGTACCGTTTGTAGAACCTTGCTGGATAGGGGGCTGTGCTTAGGGCTGTCTCCTCAAAGTCCTCCATGAAAATATCGGCGACTACTGGAGACACGGGTGAGCCCATAGCTACTCCATCTACTTGCGCATAGAATTGATTATTCCACAACATGTAGCCAGATGTAAGGCAATGGTTGAGTAGTTCTGCATATGCTAGGGGCATGTTGTTCTCAGCTAACTTCTTAGATACAATTTTGATGCAGTCTTGTACAGGTAAGCTTGTAAAGAGTGATTTCACATCAAAACTGACCATGGTTTCATTGTCAGCTATTTTTAGGTGTTTAATATCGCTGACAAATTGGTATGAATCCTTCACAGATGCTCCAGTCTTTCCTCTAAGCGGTGAAAGCACTTTTGCTACGTGCTGAGCCAATCTGTAGGTTGGTGTGTCGATCTGACTCACTATAGGACGTAGCGGAGCAGTAGCCTTGTGAATTTTTGGTAACCCATACAGTTTGGGGGGTTTTGCACACGATGGAATGAGTAAGGATACGTCTAGGTTTAATGTGTCAGAGTACTTACTTATTAGGGAGCTGGTAGCCTTTAACATTTTATTAGTTGGGTCTGTCTTGACCTTTTTATAAGTGCTCTGGTCCGACAAAAGTTGTTCTATTTTATTGTTATAATCCGACGTATCCATTACTACCGTCGCATTTCCTTTATCTGCACGGAGAATAGTTAAGTCCTTCTCTGATCGCAAGTTCTTTAAAGCGATATATTCGTTTTTAGGGAGATTTAGTTTCGGCATTTTCTTTTGACGTAGCATCGACGAAATGTCTTGACGTATTGCCTCCGAATCTTCCTTTTTTAAACTATTTTTGAAGAGACTGTTCTCAACGTTACAAATAATGTCCTCATACGGTATCCTTCGAGGTGTAATGGCAAAATTTAAACCCTTTGATAATACTCGTATAGTGTTTTCGTCCAGTGATTTATTTGACAGGTTGACAACCGCGCGTGATTGGTCTGCGCACGAGTGAGTGTTATCTGTGTTATTTTGCGTTCCGTTTCTGCTAACGGTATTACAAAGCTGTTTGGCATTTGACTTTGATAATAATTTTTCATATTTTAGTTTAAGTTTATTTTTGCATTCATTATATTTAGATGTTTCCCGTTTATTTAGAGTTGTAATGCAATTTTTAAAATCAAATGCTGATATTTCTGTTTGTAATTCACTGGACAAAGTCTCAACACATTTATCTAAGTGACGGAGATCGGGTCTTGTTTGATGAATGGTAGCTCGCAACAATTTTATACTCGCCTGGTTTAGAATCTTAGCGCTCCCTCGGATGTCTTTCTTGGGTGATATCTTGACACAGTTAGGGATGAGATTATGATCACGGCATCTCTTCAAGAAATTCAATGATGTAACGTATCTTGAACGCTTGGTTTTTAGATTCTCCAACCGGCGTATTTTATTTGCAATTTCCAGTCCGTACTGGTTTACATACTGGTTTCTTATATTTACGCGAATATTATACATTGAAATAAAACGAAATTTACGGATTATATCGCGGTTTATTTTACTTTTTTAACCCGACGTTTCGAAGACTTTACAGCCTTCATGGTCACGGGGGAGACTGAGTTGTATGCCATCTCGAAAGTGTAGTGCAGTGTTTCTACCCTCAATGTAGTTGATATTACATTTTTATTTTGATGTAGTCCGATCTACGCAGAACGAGCTCACAGTGTCATGATTGCTGAACATTCAGAAAAAGGCTCCAAACATTATCTTCGATTTGATAAACCACAAATCCTTGCCAAAGAACACCGATTCCTACCTAGGATGATCCGCGAGGCTATTGAAATTAAAAAACATCCTAATTTCAATAGAGAAGATGGTTGGAAGCTAGCACCAGCCTGGGATCCAATTATACATTTAATTAAATCGGAACCCAAAAGACCAACTGCCAGACCTCATGACACTGTGAGCTCTTTCTGCGTAGATCGGACTACATCAAAATAAAAATGTAATATCAACTACATTGAGGGAAGAAACACTGCACTGCACTTTCGAGATGGCATACAACTCAGTCTCCCCCGTGACCATGAAGGCTGTAAAGTCTTCGAAACGTCGGGTTAAAAAAGTAAAATAAACCGCGATATAATCCGTAAATTTCGTTTTATTTCAATGTATAATATTTGCGTAAATATAAGAAACTAGTATGTAAACCAGTACGGACTCGAAATTGCAAATAAAATACGCCGGTTGGAGAATCTAAAAACCAAGAGTTCAAGATACGTTACATCATTGAATTTCTTGAAGAGATGCCGTGATCATAATCTCATCCCTAACTGTGTCAAGATATCACCCAAGAAAGACATCCGAGGGAGCGCTAAGATTCTAAACCAGGCGAGTATAAAATTGTTGCGAGCTACCATTCATCAAACAAGATCCGATCTCCGTCACTTAGATAAATGTGTTGAGACTTTGTCCAGTGAATTACAAACAGAAATATCAGCATTTGATTTTAAAAATTGCATTACAACTCTAAATAAACGGGAAACATCTAAATATAATGAATGCAAAAATAAACTTAAACTAAAATATGAAAAATTATTATCAAAGTCAAATGCCAAACAGCTTTGTAATACCGTTAGCAGAAACGGAACGCAAAACTGCACAGATAACATTCACTCTTGCGCAGACCAATCACGCGCAGTCATAAATCTGTCAAATAAAGTATTGGACCAAAACACAATTAGAGTTTTATCAAAGGGATTAAATTTTGCCATAACACCACGAAGGATACCGTATGAGTACATTATTTGTAACGTTGAGAACAGTCTCGTCAAAAATAGTTTAAAAAAGGAAGATTCGGAGGCAATTCGTCAAGATATTTCGTCTATCTTACGTCAAAAGGTAACGCCGAAACCAAATCTTTCAAAACATGAATATATCGCTTTAAAGAACTTGCGATCACAGAACAACTTAACTGTGCTCCGTGCAGATAAAGGTAATGCGACGGTTGTAATGGATACGTCAGATTATAACAGTAAAATCGAACACCTTTTGTCGGACGAGAGTACTTACAAAAAGGTGAAAACAGACCCCACTAATAAAGTTTTAAAGGCTACCAGCTCTTTAATAAGTAAGTACTCTAACACATTAAACCTGGATGTATCCTTACTCATTCCATCGTGTGCAAAACCTCCCAAACTGTATGGGTTACCAAAAATACATAAGGCTAATGCTCCGCTACGTCCCATAGTGAGTCAGATCGACACACCAACTTATAGATTGGCTCAGCACGTAGCAAAGGTGCTTTCACCACTTAGAGGGAAGACCAGAGCATCTGTGAAGGATTCATACCAATTTGTCAGTGATATTAAACACCTACAATTAGCTGACAATGAAACCATGGTAAGTTTTGATGTTAAGTCACTCTTTACAGGTTTACCTGTACAAGACTGCATCAAAATTGTCTCTAAGAAGTTAGCCGAGAACAGCATGCCCCTAGCATATGCAGAAATACTCAACCATTGCCTTACATCTGGCTACATGTTGTGGAATAGTCAATTCTACATGCAAGTGGATGGAGTAGCCATGGGCTCACCCGTGTCTCCAGTAGTCGCCGATATCTTCATGGAGGACTTTGAGGAGACAGCCCTAAGCACAGCCCCTCTTCCAATAAGGTTTTACAAGCGGTATGTAGATGACACATTCACAATTTTACCATCTGATAAAGTAACTGCATTTTTAGATCACCTTAACTCAGTTAATAATAAAATTCAATTTACGATGGAGTTAGAACAAAATAATTCTCTTGCATTCTTAGATGTCTTAGTTATCCGTAATCCTGATCAGTCTTTAAGCCACACTATATATAGAAAAGAGACCCATACCGATAAATACCTTAATGGTGAATCTCACCACCATCCAAAACAGTTAGCTACCGTGGGTAAATCTTTGTTTCAGAGAGCACAAGGTATCTGTGATGAGAAACATCTGGCCACTGAGCTGCAACATGTCAAGCAAGTACTGTAAGACAACAAGCTCCAAATTCCTCGCCGTCATCACAGAAACCGAGTGAAACCAGCCACAGTCGAGCGTGTCCCGGTTACTTTACCATACATCAGAGGCGTCACTGACAAGATTGGCTATGTACTGAAGCGTGCTTCTATTAAAACCTATTATAAGCCGCCTAAGAAGATAGTCAATTCCTACCACCTGTTAAGTGTCATATACCTCTACAAGAACCGGGCATCTATAAAATAGATTGTGACTGTGGACTCTCTTATATCGGTCAAACAAAAAGAAATATAGGGACCCGCGTAAAAGAACATATAGCTGACGTAAAACACCGACGCTCTACCAAGTCTGCAGTTGCTGAACATTCAGAGGAAGGCTCCAAGCATTATCTTCGATTTGACAAACCACAAATCCTTGCCAAAGAACACCGATTCCTGCCTAGGATGATTCGCGAGGCTATTGAAATTAAAAAAACATCCAAATTTCAATAGAGAAGATGGTTGGAAGCTAGCACCAGCCTGGGATCCAATTATACATTTAATTAAATCGGAACCCAAAAGACCAACTGCCAGACCTCAAGACATTGTGAGCTCTTTCTGCGTAGATCGGACTACAACAAAATAAAAATTAAATATCAACTATATGGAGGGTAGAAACATTGCACTATACTTTCGTGACGACATACAACTCAGTCTCCCCCGTGACCATGAAGGCTGTAAAGCCTTCGAAACGTCGGGTTAAAAAAGTAAAATAAACCGCGATAGAATCCGTAAATTTCGTTTTATTACAATGTATAATATTCGCGTAAACATAAGAAACCATTGTGTATATTGGAATTGTAATGTGATGAATGCTTGATGAGTCAATAGCATCTGGCATCACTGGAACTTCCATTGAAATTTGATTCTGTATGTCGTGTAATTTGTTCAAATCGATTGTTGGAAGATTATATCGGGGTCCATTATTCTGAGAAATCGGTACATCTGGAAGCGACATTATTTTCATTGGTTTCCCACGCAGTTGGTTATTAATATTAGCCAAGGTGAACTCAGAAGTTCTAATCTTGCAGTTTTGTGGAATAGTGGCTAGGAAACTGCCTTCCATGAATTGATGTTGTTCTTGACTACATAATGTTTGAACTTTAGTAGGTCTTGGGAATGATATAATATAATGTTGGTTATCTAGCTCGATTAGAGCCTCCTTGTACAGAGAGATAGGCGTGGTGTGAGACGTTTCATCTATCTCCTGTGAAATGATTAGGTGGTGGACGCAATCTCTTTGAGTCCTAATTTGATGATTTACTTTCTCTTGGCATAGATACCATGAATCTATCTTCGGGCATTCCGCCTCTATATACACATATTCATTAAGATTGGTTGCCATATATGGGAATGGGGATAGAATAACGTTGTGATTTTTGTTGGGAACGGGACAAAGTCTGTATATATTATATGTAGATGGAGAAGTGATGGGAAATTTTTAAGACTACTACGATTTTTGAATCTAGAAAGTAAGTGCCCATTCTAATCATATTATAATAATACCTTATGTCTAAGTCTAAAATTTGATTTCTGCTATAAATATTCTGTAATGTGCGTATCATACTTTTTATTTCACTTACTTCTAAAATAGAATGGTGCATGGTGCTACTTATGCTAAAGGCTAATATGTTTTCTAATCTAATAATTTCATCAGACAGATCTTCGACATTTTCGCTTATAATAAGAAACAACTGAGATAGTTGAGCGTAAAATGGGATTCGATCGTTGCCCGTACTTGTAAAATTTATAACATTTTTTTTTATATAACAGTCCGACAAACGAGCCAGTGGGTCACCTGATGTTAAGTGATCTCCACCGCCCATGAACATCCACAATACCGAAAGTATCATGTATGCGCTGTCGGCCTTAAAGGATAGGAATAGGGATTAAGGAAGGGAAGGGGGAATTTGGGCCTCCGGATATCTCACTTACCATACGAAACGCGACAGTAAACTGTCACTTTACGTTGGTTTTCTGTGAGACAGTGGTACCACCCCGGTCGAGCCGGCCCATTCATGCTGTAGACAAATATGTCTACAGCGTGGCTCTACCACTTCAAAACATAACTCAATGCCTTGATTATTTTCATTTGATTCATAGTTAAATTATTAAGAACTAAATTTTAAGAGAGTGTTCAAATCTTAATGCGTCATCGTGATCAAGGTTACCCGTTATGCTTTTTATAAAGGTTCCGAGAGGATTTATTAGTCCCCTCTTAATTCGTGCTGGTTCCAAAGAGTCAAATTGGCGAGATAGCTTATTAAGTTTATCAAATAAATGTGTGGTTTGGTATTTGAACAGGGTTAAATTTCTGTTCGATAGTTTGTTCGAGGAGTTATCGAGTTCTGAGTATAATGAAGAAATATACGCAATCTTATCAGATTGCGTATATTATTTATGTTAATTTCTTGTAGGAATGTATGGAAGTGGGAAGTGATCTTCGTGGGTCCTAATTCGAAGGGTAATATTCCAGGTCCGTCACGAAGACTGTCAAGTCGGATGTCTTGTGCTTGGACCAGGGATGTAAGGCCTATTTGGATCCTGTAATACGTTAGGGTTATTAGTTTTAAAAGGTCTTTTAATTCTATGTTTTGCAATGCGGCCTCGTTTCTTGGAAGTATATATATGTATTGGTAGATTAGTGGTGACTTTATCATGAGTGAATCTGGCTGCTAACTTGTTTCGATTAGCTATAGGGTTTTAATATAAATTTCATCGCCCTGTTTATATTCGATTACAGGGTCAACGTATCTTTTAATAGCATTAACTATGTCCTGTTCTAAATTTCCTTCAGAAACGTCCAGTGTTATTTTATTGTATGTTTCGAAAGGCTTTGTGATTTTTGGTCTAGGGCTAACTGAATGAGGTACAATGTTGAAACTGATCTGTCTTTTGTACTTATTCAAGGGATCATCCATTATAGGTATTTTGAGTACCGGATTTTCTACACTGGTATGTATTGTAGAGGTTGTGTATAGCGGATTCTCTTGTGTTGAATCATGAGGCAGATGACTACTTAGTGGTCTTAAGCTAGGTGAAGTGTCAGTAGATGATGCACTTATCAGTGGTCTGTCGTCAGGTGCTGTGACAGTAGAAGAGCTGTGAGAGTCAGACAGGTTGACTTTAATTGATTCTGCTTCTTCATTATGAATTTCTATGAGTGAAAGGGCATCTGCGTTACAGTTATGTTTGCCTTTTTTATATATAACTGTGAAATTAAATTCGGATAGCTTTAGTTTCCACCTAGTGAGTCTTGAGTTCAGTTCTTTTAAATTCATTAGCCAAAGTAAAGGCTTATGGTCTGTTACTACTTTAAATTTTCGTCCAAAAAGATAATGTTTAAAATATTTAGAGGCCCAAACTATGGCCAGGAGCTCCTTTTCTATAGTGGAATAGTTTAATTCACTGTCGTTAAGAGTTCTTGATGCGTATGCAATGGGTCGGTCGGAACCTATGGGTCCTTGTGACAAAATAGCTCCAATGGCAACGTTAGAAGCGTCTGTGGTTAGTATAAAGTCCTTTAGTAGTAGTAGTAGTTAGTATGAAGTCGGGATACTGTAATATGGGGTCATTGGTCAGTAATACTTTACAGTCTTCAAAGCATTTAACGTATTCGGAGGTCAAGTTAATCTTAGCGCCTTTTTTTAAGCATTTAGTCAGGGGTTTAGTTAATCAAGCAAAATCTGGTATAAATCTCCGGTAATAGTCCTAAGAAACCTTTGATTTGTTTAGTGATCCTTGGAATGGGATATTTCAGAATTGCTTTTATTTTATCTGGATTGGGTTTCACGCCTTGCGGGGTTATAACGTGTCCCAGGTATGGGGTTTCATGCTTTAAGAATTCAGATTTATCCATCTGAATTTTAAAATTTGATTCGCGTAGTCTATGGAATATCTTTTTTAGGTTTATTGTGTGTTCTTGTAATGATGTCGAGAACACTAAAATGTCGTCCAAATAGACTACACAAATTACATTCTGAAGATCTCTCAGCACGTTATCCATTACCCTTTGGAAGGTAGATGGGGAGTTTTTTAAACCCATAGGCATACGAAGAAATTCGTAATGTCCATGGTCAACATTAAATGCTGTCTTATGGACGTCTGACGGTTCCATTTCCACCTGATGAAATCCACTAGCCAAATCTAGGGTTGTGTAGTCAATTGATTGGCACTTGCCTAATTTATATAGAATGTCTGTTATATTAGGTATGGGATATTTGTCGTCTATGGTTTTGTCGTTAAGTTTACGAAAGTCGACTACTAGTCTCCACTTAATTATCCCTGATGCATCCGCTTTTTTTGGCACAATCCAGATGGGAGCACTCCAAGCGGATGTTGACGGTCGAATGATTCCCTGTTCTAGCATTTTTGCTATCTGGTTTTGGACTTCTTGTTTATGTATGTATGGGTACTTGTAACTTTTACTAAATACGGGGTGTTGGTCTGTTGTTCTGATTTGGTGCTTTATCTTATTAGTGAAAGAAAGGGGTTCATCCTCTACGTAAAATACATCTGAATATTCTTTGCACAAATTCAATAAATTTGCTGTCTCCTCTGCATTTAAATGATCTGTGCGCAACTTTGATAAGACTTGTCATTCGACGAATTAGTCACAGGTGCAAATTGTTCGTTGTAATTGTGTGTCTGATTCTTAGAAATTGATGCGTCGAGTCCACTACTATCTGTCTTAATTGTTTGTCCGTCTATAGAAAATAAGATATCGTTACAGGTGGGGTTTCCTATTTCTATTATACATTGACAGTTAATTACTGAGGTTATACATTCAGGAACGACACAGTTGTGAATCACTTGTTCCTTTACTAGGATGTCTCCATCAGGTGCATGCAAAGGAACGTATAATAATTTTGTTTTTCGCGCGGGTATAGTCTCCTCAAGATGGGTGGCATTTTGAGATGTGTATTGTCTGATCTGGTTATTCGCGAATTTAGTCTTTAGCACAAAGTGTTTAAGGTCGATTTTAGCTTCCCATTTCTTAAGTAAGTCTTGTCCAATAAGTCCGTCAAAATAATTATGGAATCTATATACATATAATTTGATGTATTCTGTGGATCTAAATTCAGGGAAACATGGCATGGTAATGGAATAGTTATTCCTAGTCGTTGCGTGCACATTCGTAACTTCGAATGGGTCAAGACTTAGGGGTATATATGAAAAATAATTCTGTATGGCTTCAGGGCTTATAAAGGACTGGGGTGCGAAGTCAGGAAACCTCCACGTGGTGTACCCTGGGCAACGGCGGTCATATTGACCGACGGCCGATATCCTGACAAAAGGAGGTTGATGGTTGTCGCTTGTTGCGGCGGCCCTCAATCAAAAGTCCGTGCTCGTTTATGGAGCTACCCTCGGGTTCTGTCTCGGGGGTGTCGGCGGGCTCGGTGTGCGCTCACCCCGCCGCCGAGCAGGCAGTAGGGGGGACGCTCTCTCCTGCTGTCACCGTCGTAAATCGTAATCCGGTCTGGAGGTCTGTGGTCATGTCTCGCGCTCCGACTGGACCGAGGGTCTTGGCTTAACCGCCCGGGCCGCGAGGGAGAAAACCTCTATAAAAAGTCACCCCAAATCCCAAGCGGCGGCGCACCGCGAGGGGATGCATGACCGATGGGTAGTTCGGTCGCTAGTGCGAACCCCGGCGGGGAACGTGCTGGACCCCGTGCAGTATATGCTTACCCAGCTACAGGAGGCTCTGGCTGGGTGGACCGAATATTTCCCCCATACTCGTGGGTATAATTATGAAAAAATTTAAAACAAAAACAAACAACGAAGATGTGGTGGGAAAATTGTCTATCCCAGGGGAAGATAGTGATCCTGGGAAGACGGATGACGCTGGGCAGAAGCCCAAGGAGACGACTGTCGGGGCCGCTTCAATGTTCTCGACTCCCGAGACCAGGGCCAGGACGTGCGGCATGCTGACGCGTTCAAAGAGGGCGGCAATAGCTCGGCAACTGGACGCATCTGCAAGCGACAGTGACGATGAACCGGCACCAAAAGTGCTTGCTCTTTCGGCTGTGGAGTGTGACGAAGACACCACGCCGATGGAAGTAACTGGTGACCGTGACTGGCGCTTGCAGATGTCAGCCATCATACAGGACGTAGCCAGCAAGTCCCGGCATCTTAAAGGGTCGGAGCAGCGGAGGCTAAACCGCGCAGCGAAAGAGCTGTTGGAGAGGGCTGAGGAGTCAGCCTCCGCAGAGGTGGACAAGTTGGAGGCCGAAAAGGCGGCGATGGCCCAGGAAATCGCTGTCCTCAAGGCCTCCCTTGCATCCCAACAGCGGAACCTGGAGGAGATGAAGGTGACTGTCCAAGAGATACAAAGACAGTCACAGCCGGCGGCCCAAACTGGAGCCGTTACTGGAGAGGAGGTCCACCTCGAGCGGTTCGAGCGCCGTCTTTAAATATTTTAGACGCGCGCTTGAGCGATATATACTCGAGGCTACCTCCAGAGCCCATCATGCGGCCCCCTTTGGCCGCCGATAGGGCTAAAACTCTGGCAACGGCCGACGTTGCCGGGCCTTCAAAGACCCCACCAGATGTTGCCGGTCCGCCGGTCACTCCGAAGGGAAAGGGGCTGGCCAAGGGAAGGAGTAATAACAAGTTTACCCCTGTTGACGCTCCCCGTATCCGACCTGTACCTATCGTACCCGCTGGGCCGACGGCACCGCCAACGTCGGTGGCGTCCCCAAATCCCCTTCCGCGTGAATCTCGAAGAGGGGGAAGGAGGGGGAGAATAAATAAACGAAGGAGCACTCCCGCTGCCCTTCCGCCAAGAGAGCCGCGACCACTTCCTCCCGCCCCTGCAAATATGGATGAGAATGTTTTTATTTTGCAGAATCAGAATCAGAATGTTTTTATTTTGCATTGAATGTAGGTACAACCATAGGATGTTAATAATACAAAACAATAGCTCCGAACATTCTGCCATGTGGCGTGCAAAAAAAATATATATACGTACATAATAACTCTTAATCTAAATTAATAACTATTTATGTCTATATTAAAATTAAAATTGTGACATATTTCAGAAAGTCTCATCATTTAGGAAATCTTTTACTGAGTAATAACATTTATGTATTAATAAAGCTTTTAGTTTGTTTTTAAACAAATTTATAGGTTGGTTTTTTATGTTTTGTGATATTTTATTGTATATTATTGGTCCCATGGATAAGATGCTTTTTCTGACTAATGCTGTGTTATAGCTATTTATATGTAATAAATTTTTGTACTGTGATCTTGTGTATTGTGGACGCTTCCTCATATCAGCCATTGAACTAAATAAGTTTAAGTTGGTTTTAACGAATATTGCAATTTCTAATATATATGTCCGAGAGACTATGTGTTGTGTCCGATGGCTGAGGTCATGACGTCATCATAGGTCATGACTATGAGGGTTATTCATCCCTCTTTGCTCTACAGATAATCAGGATTCACTTCGTACGATAGTTCAGTAGAAATAACACACGTTAATCACTTTATAGTTTAATAAGCTACTGCCAGTTCGGAATACAATAATCCATGGCAAAAAGAACTGGCAAGAAAAACCATGGTTTACAATTACATTACTTTAATTGTAGGCAACGATCAGTTAAACAGCACTTGGGCATTACGACCTCTAAATTACTAAACCATTCGAGATATTGACTCGTCTAATAATTATTCCTGAATGCTTCGCCAAATGCCGAGGCACTCTTTTATATTGTGATTTTCGTTGTGCCCACTACGAGTGAGATCATTTAATAAACAACTCGAAACTACCTTCAAAATAGTAAAACAACTGACGGTACCCACAACAGATTTACAAAAGATTAAATTATTTGTAAGGTCAATTCAGTCTCCGTATTCATTATTCTCCGACACGGCCATTCTGAAATGCGATGCGTGCTCTGCATCGCTTGCTAAATCCTCTAAAACTCCGCTGAAACTCAGAATATCATCAGTATACACAGGCTAGGTTACTCCACAGTACACCTGCCAACATTGTGAAATATTATCATAGTTATGGTCCTTAAGAAGTAATGAAGATGTGAGTTCGTAACCACTGTAATCAAAGTTGATTTGTAGATTTCAATAAGACGCAACCAAGTCCTTGTACAAACTGTAAAATTTGTTAGAAAATATGTTACTGCTCCACTCCATGTGACAACAGTTCAATGAGTGGGCTCACTATAAGTGACATAAGTTCAAAGTTCAATGTTCGGTGTTACTCACTATAAGTGACACAAGTTCAAAGTCGAATGTTCAGTGTTACTCACTATAAGTGACACAAGTTCAAAGTTAAATGTTCGGTGTCACTCACTATAAGTGACAAGTTCAAAGTTGAATGTTCGGTGTTAAAGGAGGATAGGAATGACACGTTGAACAGGGCTACACGCCATCAGTCAGTTTTTTTTTGTTTACTTGCTGCTTTTTAGCCTACAGCCTTTTTTTTAGCTTTTAGCGTTGTGTGTGTGTATGTATGTGGGTCTGTGTGTGGTACACAAATGAGATACCAATATGAAAGTTACTCACCAAAAGTTACTGCCACGTTGAATCAGCGTGTTGGTTGGGCATCGTCCTTACCACCAATGTCGGCAAGATGTCAAAATATTTCATGGCGTTCCGACTCCATTCTATAGTGCGTTAGGCACTTTGAATAGTTTGCTAGATCCTATCTGAAACTTACAGACTAACTCTGCGTGACAAAAGCATAATTTGTGAGAAAAAATGTTACTGTTCACTCTGCGTGACAACAGCATAATTTGTGAGAAAATATGTTACTGAAACTGCGTGACACAGCATAATTTGTGAGAAAATATGTTACTGTTCCCTCTGCGTGACAACAGCATAATTTGTGAGAAAATATGTTACTGTTCACACTATGTGACAACAGCATATTCATTAGGGTAATGTGTTAAAATGTAGGAGTAATTTACAATAGCATAAAATTTTTTTTTTCTTTTAAAATAATTGATAGACTTAAATCTTGTAAATAAAGTGTGTAAAGAAGGTGCTATGGCGACACGGCCATTCTGAATTGCGATGCGTGCCCTGCATCGCTTGGTTAGTCAGCCTTTTCTGAAACAGATACTCAAAGAGATAGTTAATGTTAAGCCTGGGTACTTCCACAGTACCTAAGCATAATTATTAGAAAGAATATTTTTTTTTATTAATCTGCTCACTCTACGTGACCACAGATAGATATTTAAAAGCTCACTCCTTACGACAAGGGTGGCAGATGAAATGTTGTGGTAAAAGACACTGCTCACTACACGCGAGTATAGGTCAAATAAAATACGCGGGTAAAAATATAGAAAACTATACTCAATTAGAGTGCCATAATTAATTGTGGAATATAGCGTAAGACACTGTTCACTCCACGTGACTACAGCATTTTTTTTTTAATATATGGACTGTTCACTCCACGTGACTACAATCTCTTTAGGTTTTGTGTATAGTGTTAAATGTAAGAGTAATTTGGCAGCTCTTATGACAAAAGTGCCATACATAATGAATTTGTTGAATAGCGTAAGACACTGTTCACTCCACGTGACTACAGGTCAAATATGTGTATTGAAATATATGCAGTACTGTTCACTCCACGTGACTACAGTATAATTTGTTGAAATATAAGGACTGTTCACTCCACGTGATAACAGTCACAATTTTTTTTTTTCATTTGGCTCTTGAACGGCTCCACACGCCAAGAGCATCTTTTCATACATTTTTTTTTTGGCTTTTGAACGGCTCCACACGTCAAAAGCATCTTTTCATATATATTTTTTTCATACATTTTTTTTTCATATTTTTTTTTCATGTTTGGTTATGTGTGTTTGTGTGTATGTATAGTGTGAGTTTTGTGCAAAACATAAAGAAAGGTGCTCACACGTCCATGTGTGAGGTACCTGAAAAGAGGAACGGCACACACAGTAAAACCGTTCACCCGTTCGGCCGATCCGACAAATGAATGATAAGTAGACGCAAATGTCAGTGTCCAATAAACATAGAAAAAGCCCATATTACTGATAAAAAAATCAGTAATACTTAATAAGCTTCAATAAATTTGAACTTCTACTAACATTGTAGTCACTAATTATTAAGAAACCGAAATTTAGTTCATTAATTGTACACACATCACAATAATAAAACAATAAAAAAAAAATACTTGAATGAGCCAATGAACTTAAGATTGTTTTTCAAGATCGATTCTATCTAGCGCTAGATAGTTCACAGGAGAAATATGTTTCACTCGCGTCACTCCTGACCCTATAATTTACCGACAACCGCTCGCGAATTTGTGTGTGTACATCAGTCGCTAAATCGCTACACGTCAACGACAATGGTCTTGGAATTTTTCCGATCAAAAGTTTCAGAGACGTAGCTTTTGTTATTTTAAGCATTGCTAGGTGGACCTCTCTTATAGAGTCCTACCACGATCTGTGATCGCTAGTCCATCGCAGTTAATTATCGATTTAAGGACACTCGTGAATCGCTCTACATGAACGTTCACTCGAAAACCCGACATTGAATACTTATAAGCCCGAATGAAATTGCGGCATACTCGTACAAACCCTTAGGTGTAACAAACGCTGTACACCGATAGGTCGGAGTTAAATGAAACTCAATCTAATCGGTCGAATAACATTAGCAAGCAATTAGTAGTATACACTTTCGCTAAGATGATAAGATTGCGTTTAAACCGTCAACCTGTTTTCACACTAGTTGTGGTTTTCTAGATAAAAACAAAGCTGGAGTAGCTATTTAATACAAGTAATTTTTGGTGTATGTCCTAGGGACACACACCAGTATTAACAAGCGCAATGTCATTCACAGAGGGCTACAACATTTTGGATATCGACTAAGGGTAGTTGCAAAATATAATAATACTAGCCCTGTATTAAACATGGTCCCACCGCTGGGCACGGGCCTCCTCTACCAATGAGAGGGGTTAAGCCTTAGTTCACCACGCTGGCCTATTGCGGGTTGGTAGACTTCACAGACCTTCGAAATTCCTTTTGAGAATTCTCAGGTATGCAGGTTTCCTCACGGTGTTTTCCTTCACCGTTAAAGCAAACGATAATTAACAAAGAAAAGTGGCAAAATAACATTAATTATATTGAGAACTCGAGGAATTTTTAAACTGTATCACAGTCGCGGTAACACTGGATCTCTGCAATAATATTTCGCGCTTTATAATATCATAGCGTAAATAGAGGTTAAACAAAACATAGTCTGGGTTAAATCACCATAAAATTTAACAACCAGTAAAATAAGTGTTAAACACTTGACTGATGTCTAACTGTAGTGAGATGTAGAAGAAACCGAAATTAAATATATCAAAATTAATAAAGTACCAATATGTATTACATAAAAGCAATAAGTAAAAATAAACGCCTCTAGTGGGAGTGGTGAACCTGGGGCTTTTATAATAAATATTCAATATTTGGCTTCAAATTTGTGGACCCCGTCTACACTCCATAGATCCCTATTTCTATTTTTTTTTTCGCTCACTTTGACCCCTTAGTAGTCATCGGCCCCAGGGTGTCGATATAGACCACTTTGGGTATCAATGCTTTAAGTAACTATGTCATGTTCAAGTTTTCCACAAAACTTGGATGTAAAACTTTCTTTAATATCACTACCAGAAGATAATGAATTTAATTATGGATAATTAACTCACCACGATCACTAAGAATCAAACCAAATCAAATTATTTTCACCTCAACTAATTGCACAGTTTAGCGTAACTATTAATATAAAAATAATGTATTACCGGGCAGAACGAATTAAAACCAGAACTAACAGTTACCACCAATACCAATATAAAAATTCCGCTCTTTAGCGGGAAACACAAGCATGTTACGTGTACGTCCTTTTTTTTATTGAATTGTAGTCAATGTTACAAAAAATAAATGGTTATACTTGACTAACTTGATTATCAACTATTAATTCTGAAACTTTAATAAAAATTATACCCGCAAAACAATATTGCAGTAACTATTAAATTACTGAATTATTCATTCAATGCAGTTTTTTCATAACACGTTAAAACATATTATGGTTTTTTTTTTTAACACCAGTTATAGAGTAATTGTTTTTTTTTTTCAACCCACACACATGATGGAATTGAACCACATCAAATTCAAGGTTCATTAAATCATAAAACATCACACGCGTAAACTGTTATGTATCTTCACATACATACACACTCACAAGTGTAATTCCCGAAGGTGTAGGCAGAGGTGTAACTAGTACACATAATTCGCGCAGCTATTATCACCCCATGTGTGATAGGGGTGAGCCTATCACCATACCGGGCATAATTCCAGGCTCACGGCGTATAAACCCAATATCTCTTTACTAGACCCGGGGATCGAACCCGAGACCCCGCACGGCAGTCGTACAGCCTACGGAATTACAATTACGCCACTGAGGACCGTGGACGTCCAAATATAATATCACTGCTGTTACGTTGTAACAAGATAATACATAAAAATAAAAAACGTTAAAATAATTACAAACATAAAGACAAAATAATTAAGTTGTTACTACGGAGCGAAACCACGCGAAATGATCTAGCAATAGCGGATAGAACCAATCAGGGTAATCCTTCTGTCTGAAACACGAATCCCCACTAAAAAATATCAATTATCACGCACACAAGGAAAAAACCCTTCCTTTAAATACAAGGCGCGGGACACAAAACGACAGTTGATTCCAATACGCACAGGAAACAGGTCGGCTCACAAGTAAATACCACCAGTTAAAATAAAGTAGTAAAATCAGTGCTAATCATCATCCCCCTTGGTAAGTTAATTATAATTCTTTAGGCTTTTTGCTGTTAGCTAATTCGTGTCTGGTTTTATCCGATTTAAATTCTTCCACCGTATAATAATGGTTTAATTACGTAGAGAAATGTGACGCGTGGTGCAGTAAAACATAACCTTACCTTACATATGTTCACTCGGGTTAATTTCATTTAAATACTATTGCCAAATGAAGATGGTCTAGATCAGAAATTAAATGACCACTTGTATTTCACGCGTGGGTTCTCAATATCGGTGGTTTTCTTTCTTTAATGTAACTGTAATTTAGTAGACTCAAAATTAATCATTCAATTGTTAACTTAAATAATATCCACCGTAAAAATGTATCTTATATTTAATTTGTAGTAATGTATCTAGAAATGTAAATTTGATAATAACTTAAATTCGTTAGGTTTTAAAAGAAATTATATAATATTACTCCCATCTAAATCGCTGGGAGTCTATTGTTAAATCAGTGAAGTTTTTTTAATGTACCGGCGTAGTAAATATCACAGGTCATCGCTTCGCCGATATGCTTGTCTTTAACTACCTACTAATTTGTAATTATTGCATTCGAGAAGGAATGTTATTTTATTTTTTTGTACCTCATGGCGTAGTGGATTGGTGATCGACCGGTAAATAGTTAGATGAAGTTCGGTTTTGGGTTTTCAAATAATTTTATATATTTTTTTGGTTCTTCTACTATTACCGGATTGGTATATCGTCACTCCACTGCGCGTATTGTATTTTGTTGTTTTTTTATTGTTCGCGAAAGATGCCGACACCCACACATGGTCTCGACTAGTGCTTGGGTCTCGGGGTCTTTTGCGCTACAAACGTCCTGTCGACGCGTTCCAGGAATCTGGGGGACCACCGTACGGGTTGCAGCTGGGAGGTACCAACTCCCGTACCGTCCAACACTGACTCGACTACGGCTCCGAGCCGGGAAGGAGTGCGACCGCGGCAGAACATAGTCGCCGACCTCTGCTGACCTCTGCGCCCGGCACGCCGCTGCATCGCGAGCCACGCGGCGCCCCCGGTCCCTACCGCACCGGCAGACATTGGAGCGTAGTTAAGTCCCCAGCGCACATTGCCCGTCGACCATCACCAAACGGAACTTTCTCTGTGCCGAGAGCTCACGCCCTGAGTGGTTCTCCTCTACCTCAGTAATTGTTTTTTTTAATAAAAGTATTTTTTTTCTTCGGTAACTTGTTTTTTTTTGTGCCCCGCCGTCAGGCGGACCGTAACAAAATGGCGCTCAACTATTAAAAGCAAGCACAGAGAAGTTTTCGTTTGGTACTATTGTGGTGTCGGTATTTTTTTTTTTTCTCAACCAGGTGGTAAGCCTATGCGGACGAGGCTGAACGGGGAGGCACCACCGACCCGTTTTCTCTTTATAGAGGAACGGGTAGCCGAAATTTTGTCTTCTGGTTCCGCAGGGTAATCAAATATCATCTAAGGTTACCCACACACATACGCGTGAACTGCAAGTGGCATAACATCATAATTTTATTTTTTCTCATAACATTCCATTCTGATTTTTGTGCATTTACATGTTTCTTGTTTAGCAATCGTTTTTGCATTTATGTATGTGCGTAGTTAAACATTTCCTTTCAGAGTTTTTTTTTGTTTAGTGCATTTCTGCATTGATATTTTTTTGTTGCAATCATTATTGTTTTGCAAATTTTATTTTATACTCTGAAAAGATAATGATAGTAACGTACATTATTTTACATCGTACTTAATATTTTTTAACATTGCCACTTTCGTGTCACATTTCGTCGCGTATTGTTAAATTTTTTTTAACTTCGAATATTTTTTTCGATTAATTTTTTTTTTCGGACTTAAAAAATTTTTTTTTTACTTCGAATAATTTTTTTTTTCGGATTTTTTTTTAACATCGGTTAAAATTTCTTTTTATCTTCGACTTAGCTGACCAATAAAATTAGATTGATCATTTCGGTTCGTTCTTATCGGTTCGTGGGTTCGATTCTTTCGGTTCGGTTCGTTTCTTTTCGGTTCATTTCGTTTCATTTCTTTTCGGTTCTTTTCGGTTCCTTTCGGTTCTTTTCGGTTCCTTTTGGTTCTTTTCGGTTCGTGGGTTCGATTCTTTCGGTTCGGTTCGTATCAAGTCAATTTTTTATATTTTTTTTAAAAATGGACCGCACTATTAAATATCTACACCTAACTAAACCGGAGCTCACGTACGAAGTAGCCATACGCGGTTTAGTACCTAAGGATAGGGTTGACGACCTTAGGGTTCAAATAAACAAAATTGTTTCGGAATATCCGGCGGACGCGGTTTTTGACTCATGCTATGACATAGAATCAGACATGAAAGAAGTTAACGCAACCTTTAGCAAAATAATTACAAATTTAGATTCGTTAGACAATAATCCGGATAACAAACCAATTTTGGATCGTACTCGCTCCTTAATCAATCACATTTACTTTCGTTTAAATAGAATAGAAAAACCTACAGATGAAAATGTATTAATGCTTTTAGATGATATCACGGAACAGTTCAATGACCTCCAGATTAGATTTAATAAATTCATTAGTAAGAACAAGCCATTAGTAGCAAAACCTTCTATTCAGGATAATTTGAATGTACCAAGTAGTCCGTACGAAAGTAGGGAAACAAAATACACAAATACAGAAGTAGTTTGCGATAGGTCTTCACTTTCGGAAATTTTAAAAACTAAATATGACGGCAAATCCTGCGTTCGCGCTTTTATCGCTCGCATAGAAGAGCTCAAGTTAGCACGTAATATTTCGGACGAGCGCATGATGCGCTTGGCACCAGAAATCATGACCGGGGAGGCCTTGCATTGGCTCAGAAGCGTAAGGGATAGCATAGGTTCGTGGAACGAACTGTTATCGTCGCTAAGAACGGACTTCGACACTTTTGATTTCGATTACAAAATGATGCACGAGATCCGTTCGCGTAGCCAAGGTGAAGAGGAAACAATAACTATTTACCTAGCAATTATGCACGGTATGTTTTCGCGACTTTCCGGACCCGTGCCAGAGGCGGATAGATTAGAAATTATTCTCCACAATATCAGGCCGTGTTACGCGGGAGTATTAGCAACAAATTCAAAAATTACTAGCATTTCTGAATTACGAGACATCTGTAGGAATTATGAAAGTATTAACGCTCGATATTCTAACTTCAAAGAACCCTCTAGTAACCCGGGTTGCTCATTAGCACCAGAATTTAATTATCTCTCTATTAGAACGAACAAAAATAAATATAACTCAAACAGGCTAGCTTCGTTAAATACAAAAAATAAATATTGTTTTAAATGTGGTCTTCGGGACCACACTACTTTTACTTGCCCTAGGTGCAATTCCAAGAAAAAACCGTTCGTGAGTCCTTTTCAATGTTATAAATGCGGCGAACGTGGCTATAAAATTACGGATTGCCCCAAATGTAAGGTTAAGGATAGCCCGCCTTCCAAAGTCCTTCAGACAAAGGAACAAAATAAAAATATTTCAAAAAACTAGCCAGGAAAAGTTGCAGTCAGTTGAACTTTGACCAGGGAGACTGGGCCAACTGGCTGACAACTATAAAAAATTTCTTTCTCACATTTAAAGTTGCTACTATCTTTAATAAATTGCCTATTAACGATCCTCGTCCTTATGTTACGGTTACAATAAATAATTATCCTAATTTAAAATATTTAGGTCTCTTAGATTCAGGTTCAGCAATTACCATTTTAGGGAATAACTCCCATTTACAACTTTTAAAAGCAGGGTTCATATTGAACACTGCTGATATATTAACCGTTACGACTGCAGGTGGTCAGCCTTATCATTCCATAGGAAATATTTTATTACCTATAGTTTTTGAAAATATAATAAAAGTTTTAAAGGTACACGTAATACCAGAAATAGATTCGTATCTAATTCTTGGCATTGATTTTTGGAAGCAATTTAATATTTGCCCCAAATATTTACCTAACTTACAGTTTTTCAGTGACACAGACCCTAAACTTAATAATATCACATTGTCTTCTACTTCCTCATTAGGTCTTCATTCCTATGACACATTAGGAACTTCAGAAAAAATTATCGCAAATAGTATAATAGAACAATTTAAAAATATCTCTTTCGAACATATAGGGTTAGGTAGAACATCACTAATTACCCACAGGATTGATACAGGAGACGCACTCCCTATTAGGCAGCGCTCATATAGGTTGTCGCCGGAAAAACAAAAAATCGTTTCAGAACAGGTAGATGAAATGCTAAAACTTGGCGTAATTTCACCAGGCGAGAGTCCATGGTCTTCCCCTGTCATAGTAGTAGAAAAAAAAGAGGGTAAACCTCGGGTATGCCTAGACAGTAGGAAGCTTAACTCGGTCACTAAAAAAGACGCCTATAGCCTACCGTATATATCGGAGATCTTAGACAATCTTAGGGACGCTCGTTTCCTGTCATCAATTGACCTGTCAAAATCTTTTTGGCAGATTCCATTAAATAAAAAAGACAGAGAGAAGACTAGTTTTTACGTTCCGGGTCGTGGAACTTTCGTTTTCAATGTAATGCCTTTTGGGTTGACCAATGCGCCAGCCACACAACAAAGATTAGTGGATACGTTATTTGGTCCAGAATTCGAGCACAAAGTCTTCTGCTATTTAGATGACGTAATAGTAATTAGCGATTCGTTCCAGGATCACGTGTCCCTACTACTGCGCGTATTGGAAAAACTTAAAAAGGCTAATTTATCAGTTAACTTCGAAAAATGTCAACTTTTTAGGGATAGCTTAAAGTATTTGGGATATGTGGTTGACGTTGAGGGTCTACGCACAGACCCGCTAAAGGTGGAGGCCATTCACAACTTTCCAACACCAACTAAGAAAAAAGATGTTAAGAGATTCCTAGGAACCGCATCGTGGTATAGACGTTTCATACCAAATTTCAGCACTATTGCGGGCCCTCTGAACTCTTTAACATCTACAAAGAAGAGTGCTCCTCCCTTCAGCTGGTCAGAGGAAGCGGAAACGGCCTTCACGACACTTAAGACATGTTTGGTCACAGCACCGGTATTATGCTGTCCTAATTATGACCTTCCGTTCGAAGTTCACACAGACGCCAGTAATTTCGGGTTAGGCGCTATGCTCACCCAAAATATAGATGGCGTTGACCGCCCTATAGCATTTAGGAGCCGCTCTTTAACGGGTCCTGAACGCAACTATAGCGTTACAGAAAGAGAAACTCTGGCTGTACTAGACGCTCTCGAACACTGGCGCTGTTATTTAGAGAATGGCAAGTGTTTTACAGTTTACACTGACCATTCAGCGTTAAAATGGTTTTTAACCTTGTCTAACCCTACGGGTCGTCTTGCCCGCTGGGGTTTGAGGCTCTCTGCCTTCAACTTTATTATTAAACATCGTAAGGGTAAAGATAATGTAATTCCAGATGCATTATCTAGAGCAGTACCAGTAGCAGAAATTAGTGCCACAAGCGATAGCAGCTACATTACCAAGGACGACTGGTATCTTAACATTTTTAACGGTTGCGTAACTTCGCCTACTAGTTTCCCAAACTACGTGGTGACGAATGGGAGATTATATCGTTTCTCGAAAGGTAACAGCCCACTTACATCCGAATTCGAATGGAAAGAAGTTGTTCCTAAAGAACATCGTGATACGATACTTAAAAACAACCATTCTGACCCTACTGCGGGACATATGGGCATTTTCAAAACTTACCAGAGGCTAAAGCTACGCTATTATTGGCCCGGTATGTATAGCGATACTGCTAAATTTGTGACAGCTTGTGATACATGTACTGCATATAAATCTCCTACCCATCATATCCTTGGTCCACTAGGTAGACCTAAGGAGTGTAGCAGGCCGTTTCAAATGATCTCCATAGATCTCGTAGGCCCTCTACCAGTTTCCCGTAAGCAGAATGCTTACATATTAGTAGTTTGTTGTTGTTTCTCCAAATATTGTTTACTATTCCCTCTAAGGAGAGCTACGGCAGCAAACGTAGCCAAATATTTAGAAGAAGGGGTTTTCCTTGTGCATGGCATCCCACAGGTAGTTTTGCAAGACAATGGAGTGCAATTCATTAGTCGTGAATTAGCTAAACTGTATGAGTATTATAAAATTCCAAAAGTGCAATTTACGCCTAAATATACGCCCCAGATAAACACTGTGGAACGTTATAATAGAACTTTGATCACCTCCATATCAACTTTCGTGGAAGATGATCACAGAACTTGGGATATAAACTTACCAAAAATACAGTTTGCTATGAACAGTGCCGTTAACGAGGTTACCAAATTCACCCCGGCGTTTCTAGTGTACGGTAGAGAACTTGTACCATGCGGGTCGCATTATACTACAGATGTAGACCCAAGTGATCTGGTGCTCTCGCCACGCGACGAATACGCGGAAAACCTCGGCTGTTTGGCAAAAATATTCGACAAGGTTCAATTATCTTTGTATAACAGCCATGTCAAAAGCGCGCGACATTATAACCTACGCAGAAAACCCGTAGACTTTAACGTAGGAGACATAGTATGGAAACGGTGCTATTTCCAAAGCGACAAGGAAGCGCACTTCGCGAAAAAACTAGCTCCGAAATTCCTGAAGTGCAAAATAGTAACCAAGCGCTCCCCATTAGTCTACACCGTCGAGGACATGTCTGGAAATAATTTGGGAAACTGGCACATCAAGGATTTCAAGCTGCACTCCTCTCCTTCGTAAAGATTTTTTTTTGGTGTGTTGTCACACTTTTATAGTTATCACGCGAATTATACACGATAGATAACCTCATCAATTTTGTCCTGTTTCATAGGAATTTTTTTTTTAGGATTGTTAAACAATTCTATAATATGTTAACATTCGTTTATTATCCGTTCTTTAGCGAGTTAAATAAGCCTACACGAATTTTTTTGTGTGTATTGACTTCTATATAGGTCTACACACGTTTTATTGTTTTGCGTTTTGCAAAATTTTAGCGGAGTATGACAGTTTCTCGGTATAGGTCTACTCGTCTGCTGTTTTCTTCTCTCCGTTACAGCGGGTCGTGACTGTAACAAATTCGCTAAAGAATAGACATACTCGCAATGTCGTTTAGCTATTTTATTTAGCTTGATCAAATGATCATTTATTCATCGAAGTCATTACCGTTAACAGTTCAATTCAGGTTTCCTTGATTCATAGTGTTCGGAAAATGGAATATTTTTTTTTTCTTTTCTCGTCTACAATTATTACAAATTAAAAATTGTTACGTTTTGGTCTCTGTCCACATTGTCTTTGATGAATTAAAATAAGCCTACACGATTTTTTTGTGTGTATTGACTTCCTTATAGGTCTACACACGTTTTGTTTTTGCGTTTTGCAAAATTTTAGCGGAGCATGACAGTTTCTTGGTATAGGTCTGCTCGTCTGCTGTTTTTCGTTACAGCGGGTCGTGACTGTAACAAATTCATCAAAGACCAATGTATTTCACAGTGCCGATTCGTCAGAAGGTTCACGTTGCAGTATTCTTCTTCTTAGACGCTCCTTGTCATGCAGTACTGTTCTCGAGTCCAATTCGTTAATAGAATTGTACTCTAATTATACGGAAGTCTGTTGATTTTAAATTTCACCAGACAACTATGAAAGGTCGGATGCTAGGTCGCATGGTAGGTATTTGTTAGTGGAAGTATGAATGTGAGACAGTACTGGGCGGTTCTAGCGATACTTAGGCGCTTACCGCAGCGGATTTTACTACGTAAAATCCTTTCTCTGGGAGAGGGGGTATTGTTACGTTGTAACAAGATAATACATAAAAATAAAAAACGTTAAAATAATTACAAACATAAAGACAAAATAATTAAGTTGTTACTACGGAGCGAAACCACGCGAAATGATCTAGCAATAGCGGATAGAACCAATCAGGGTAATCCTTCTGTCTGAAACACGAATCCCCACTAAAAAATATCAATTATCACGCACACAAGGAAAAAACCCTTCCTTTAAATACAAGGCGCGGGACACAAAACGACAGTTGATTCCAATACGCACAGGAAACAGGTCGGCTCACAAGTAAATACCACCAGTTAAAATAAAGTAGTAAAATCAGTGCTAATCATCATCCCCCTTGGTAAGTTAATTATAATTCTTTAGGCTTTTTGCTGTTAGCTAATTCGTGTCTGGTTTTATCCGATTTAAATTCTTCCACCGTATAATAATGGTTTAATTACGTAGAGAAATGTGACGCGTGGTGCAGTAAAACATAACCTTACCTTACATATGTTCACTCGGGTTAATTTCATTTAAATACTATTGCCAAATGAAGATGGTCTAGATCAGAAATTAAATGACCACTTGTATTTCACGCGTGGGTTCTCAATATCGGTGGTTTTCTTTCTTTAATGTAACTGTAATTTAGTAGACTCAAAATTAATCATTCAATTGTTAACTTAAATAATATCCACCGTAAAAATGTATCTTATATTTAATTTGTAGTAATGTATCTAGAAATGTAAATTTGATAATAACTTAAATTCGTTAGGTTTTAAAAGAAATTATATAATATTACTCCCATCTAAATCGCTGGGAGTCTATTGTTAAATCAGTGAAGTTTTTTTAATGTACCGGCGTAGTAAATATCACAGGTCATCGCTTCGCCGATATGCTTGTCTTTAACTACCTACTAATTTGTAATTATTGCATTCGAGAAGGAATGTTATTTTATTTTTTTGTACCTCATGGCGTAGTGGATTGGTGATCGACCGGTAAATAGTTAGATGAAGTTCGGTTTTGGGTTTTCAAATAATTTTATATATTTTTTTGGTTCTTCTACTATTACCGGATTGGTATATCGTCACTCCACTGCGCGTATTGTATTTTGTTGTTTTTTTATTGTTCGTGAAAGATGCCGACACCCACACATGGTCTCGACTAGTGCTTGGGTCTCGGGGTCTTTTGCGCTACAAACGTCCTGTCGACGCGTTCCAGGAATCTGGGGGACCACCGTACGGGTTGCAGCTGGGAGGTACCAACTCCCGTACCGTCCAACACTGACTCGACTACGGCTCCGAGCCGGGAAGGAGTGCGACCGCGGCAGAACATAGTCGCCGACCTCTGCTGACCTCTGCGCCCGGCACGCCGCTGCATCGCGAGCCACGCGGCGCCCCCGGTCCCTACCGCACCGGCAGACATTGGAGCGTAGTTAAGTCCCCAGCGCACATTGCCCGTCGACCATCACCAAACGGAACTTTCTCTGTGCCGAGAGCTCACGCCCTGAGTGGTTCTCCTCTACCTCAGTAATTGTTTTTTTTAATAAAAGTATTTTTTTTCTTCGGTAACTTGTTTTTTTTTTGTGCCCCGCCGTCAGGCGGACCGTAACACTGCGTCATTAGCAGTTAAGCAAAATCTCGATGAATTTTCCATCGGTTGTAACAGTACAAATTTAAATAAAGAAATAATCAATTAATTTGGAAACAAACCACACTATTTTGCATTTAACTGTTTAGATTAGCAGAAAGATCAAACTTAATAGTCGTTCATTACCATCAGTTTTAAATACAAAAACAAAAAATCAATGAGGTAGGAAACACATCCTCATATTTCCAACTAAATTAATAGTTTATTTTAGCAGAACGATCAAAATTAAAAATCGTTCTGAACATTTAAAAACTGAGAACGACTCACCAAATTTCAAATAAATCCACGGGTAGGATCACATATGTAGGTAGGCACGCAAACAACACGCTGTAGCACTACTTGCGCTGCCAGAGAACCGCCTCAACAATTCCACAGCGCCACAGGAAACCATCCACAGCATATGGAATTTGAACACCAAAATCATTAACACAGTAAACATCGACACTTCATACCTATCGTTTAAACGATTTCGTTTGGAACATAAAATAATTCAAAATTTATTTACCAACATAAGGGACTTGCTATAATTTACAAACATAGCACAATCCAAATGATTCTCAAAATTCGCAATCTTCAAATGTATTGTAGACTAGCAAATTTACAGTACCGCCGAGCACTTTTTACCACTTATAAAGCGGTAGAATATTACACTTTACGATCACAATTTTATTTCGGATGATAGAATTTCAATGATTTATAACTTTTTGCACAACCCAACAAAGCGCATAAACTGATTACTATTTCCAAACTCTCGAAACAGAAATATTATAAAATGAAACTGTAAGTATCACATCACCTGATCTACGATAGTGGATGTCCAGTTCGATCCCACTTCTGATGTCCGAGAGACTATGTGTTGTGTCCGATGGCTGAGGTCATGACGTCATCATAGGTCATGACTATGAGGGTTATTCATCCCTCTTTGCTCTACAGATAATCAGGATTCACTTCGTACGATAGTTCAGTAGAAATAACACACGTTAATCACTTTATAGTTTAATAAGCTACTGCCAGTTCGGAATACAATAATCCATGGCAAAAAGAACTGGCAAGAAAAACCATGGTTTACAATTACATTACTTTAATTGTAGGCAACGATCAGTTAAACAGCACTTGGGCATTACGACCTCTAAATTACTAAACCATTCGAGATATTGACTCGTCTAATAATTATTCCTGAATGCTTCGCCAAATGCCGAGGCACTCTTTTATATTGTGATTTTCGTTGTGCCCACTACGAGTGAGATCATTTAATAAACAACTCGAAACTACCTTCAAAATAGTAAAACAACTGACGGTACCCACAACAGATTTACAAAAGATTAAATTATTTGTAAGGTCAATTCAGTCTCCGTATTCATTATTCTCCGACATATATAATGATGGAAAGGTCAGTAGTTTATGCGATTTGAACATTTCTAGGCAGGTTTCTGTTGTTTTGAGGCCAAACATAGATCTGATACAGCGTTTTTGGGCTTTAAAAATCCTCTCTTTATCGTAGCAATTACCCCAAAATATTATACCAAATCTTAAAATTGAGACAACTATACCGTGATAGGCAATCAGAAGGGTATCCTCGCTAACCTTTTTTGAGAGATAGTACAGCATATATGAAGATCTACTTAGTCTATTACAAACATCGTCTGCATGATATTTCCATGTCAACTGTTCATCAATTAGAATTCCTAAAAACCTGGAAACATTAGTGGTATCTATGTTTTGCCCATTGTAGCCGATATTATATTTTCCAATATTTAAACGTTGGTGAAAATGTATCACTTTTGTTTTTTTCAAATTTATAATTAGGTTGTTTGAATCAAGCCAGTTTATGATGGCTCTCAGAGTACTATTAATATCCCTTTCATAGTGTTCTTTATCATTACATTTTATAACTGCCGTACAATCGTCAGCAAATAATATCATTGGTTGGTCAGTGTGGCGAGGCAAATCATTAATATATAGAAGGAATAATAATGGCCCCAGAACACTACCTTGTGGTACTCCGTATTTAATTATTTTATGTTCAGATATATACTTATATTCGCGTTTAGTTTTTAAGCTTACTCTTGATATTTCGGTATATTGTATTCGGCCACTAAGATATGAGTTTATAAGGTTTAAGATATTCCCTCTTATGCCGTAGGCGTTAAGTTTTTCTAAAAGGATGTCGTGTTTCACGTAGTCAAAGGCTTTTGTCATATCAGTAAGAATTGCGCATATGGGATTTCTATTATCAACACTTATCATTATATTTTTGAGTAGATCATAAATTGCCATGTTAATATTTTTATTTTTCCTAAAGCCTTTTTGCTCATCACATAACACATTATTTTTTGTTAAAAACTTATAAACTGATTCATATATAATTTTTTCAAATACTTTAGAAAATACTGGAATTAGAGCTACTGGTCTGTAGTTTGACATAACTTCTTTATCATTTTTTTTGTGTACAGGTTTTATTATGACTGTTTTTAGTTTGTCAGGGAATACGCCAGAACTTATGCTAGAGAGATGAGGGGTGGAATATTGTGGCAAAAAAGAATAGGAAGAATCCCCAGCCCGTGTCGGTTGCTGCGGTGGCTGCACCACCACAACAGAATCGGCCGAAGCCAAAAATTCATTTACCCCGCAAGGCCGCCGTTACATTAACGGTGACGCCAGAGGGGTTGGCGCGAGGCGTCACCTATGCCCAAGTCTTGCGGGAGGTCCAGCAACGCGTGGACTTGGCCGGACTCGGCATTGCTGAGACGCGGGCGCGTCTTATGGCGACGGGCGGGTATTTATATGAGGTACCCGGCCCGGAGTCTGAAGTGAGGGCCGATTCCCTCGCTGAAAAAGTGAGGGAGGCGTTCTGCGGAACGGAGATGGCGGGAGATGTTCGTGTTTCCCGCCCCTTCAAATCCGCGGAGATGCGAGTGTCCGGGCTAGACGCATCGGCTGACCCGGAGATGGTTGCAGCGGCCTTTGCAAGGGCTGGGGAATGTTTGGCAGAGAGTTTTAAGGTCGGGGAGATCCGCCCCGACCGTTCGGGCCTTGGTGCGGCATGGGTGCGGTGCCCCGCCAAGGTCGCCGACAAAATTTTAAAGTCAGGCCGAGTTCTGATCGGCTGGGTGGCGGCGCGTGTCCAGCTCCTTGAGCCGAGGCCCATGCGGTGCTTCCGTTGTCTGTACAAAGGACATGTGCGGGCACGGTGCACTGACGAGTGTGACCGTAGCGAATTATGCTATCGCTGCGGTATTGTGGGCCACAAGGCGAAGGGGTGCTCCGCGGAGCCGCACTGCGTAGTCTGCGCAGGTGTGGGTAAGCCCACGGGACACCAGGTGGGCGCCAAGGCATGTGTCGCCTCCTCCCGCCCTCGCCGCGTTAATCGTGGTCGGGGGTCGGAGGTTGTGACCCAGCCGACAGCGGGCACCAGTGGAGAGCAGATGGAGATCGCCCATTAATATGGCACAACGTTTCCTCCAGGCGAACATTAACCACTGCGCCAGGGCCCAGGACCTTCTAGTCCAGAGCATGGCGCAGTGGTCGATACAAGTGGCTGTGGTCGCCGAGCCTTATTTTGTTCCCCCCAGGGAAGACTGGGCAGGGGACCTTAACGGTTTGGTGGCCGTCATCACTCGGGGAGCCGCCGGCTCCCCACCCTTCGAAAAAGTAGCGAAGGGATTGGGATGTGTGGCGGTTCTGTTGGGGGGGTCTGGATTGTGGGTGTGTATTTCTCCCCCAATAGATCCCTGGCCGAGTTCGAGCACTTTCTCACTCGGCTAGGGGCCCTGGTGGTGCAAGGCAGTCAGCCTCGCCCCGTTCTCGTTGCCGGTGACTTCAACGCCAAGTCTCTGGCTTGGGGTTCGTCGGTCACCAGCAGGCGCGGCGAGGCCCTGGAGGAATGGGCGATCTTGGCCAACCTGGCCGTCGTGAATCGCGGGTCGGTTAACACGTGCGTGCGGCATAATGGCGGATCGGTGGTGGACCTCACTGGTGGACCACACGACACACTGGTGACAGCGACGGCCAGGTCTTTCCAGGAAGCCACCCTGCTCGCCTCGTTCGCAACCGAACAGGTGGTGGCCAGGATTCGGCGACTGGGCCTTAAGGTGGCCCTCAACAAAACCGAGGCCCTTTGTTTTCACAGGCCTCGGATTCGGCCACCTTTTGGGCTCCACATAATTGTGGAGGGGGTGCGGATTCCCATCGGCTGTAAAATGAAGTACTTGGGATTGATTCTGGACAGCCGATGGGATTTCCGTGCCCATTTTGAGGAGTTGTCGCCGAAATTGGTGCGGGCGGTGGGCGCGCTCGGACGCCTGCTGCCGAACCTGGAGGGACCTAGTAACCCTTGCCGAAATTTATACGCCGGAGTCGTGCGGTCAATGGCCGTGTACGGATGTCCCGTATGGGCCGAGTCCCTGAAAGCCCGCTGCGTCGCCTTGCTGCGCAAACCGCAGCGTTTGGTGGCGCAGCGAATAGTAAGGGGCTACCGCACGGTCTCCCACGAGGCGGCCTGCGTATTGGCCGGCACACTCCCTTGGGAGTTGGACGCCAAACTCCTCTCGTCAGCGTTCCTCGGGCGTCCAGCCGCCGTCAGGAGAGACTGGCCCCGAGGGAGATTGCGGCCCAGTTTCGCAGAACCGCCGTGGAGGAGTGGCATTCCAGGCTGGAGAGCCCGACTGGGGGCTTGAGGACTGTCGCGGCAGTGCGTCCTGTCCTAAAGAGATGGCTAGACAGGCGCCACGGGGCGCCTACGTTCCGACTGACACAGGTATTAACGGACCATGGGTGTTTCGGTTCCTTCCTGTGTCGGATCGGAAAGGAGGTGTCCGCCGTGTGCCACCACTGTGGCAACTGCCGCGAGGACACGGCCCAACATACGTTGGAGGAGTGCCCAGCCTGGGACGAAGATCGCAGCGCCCTCAGAGCAGTCGTTGGAGGAGACCTCTCGCTGCCGGCCGTGGTGTCGTCCATGGTCGCCAGCCGGAGGTCCTGGCGTGCGGTGGCCCACTTCTGCGAGAACGTAATCTCGCAGAAGGAGAGTGCTGAGAGGGATCGGGAACGATATGATCCCTCCCGCCGCCAGAGAAGACGTAGGAGGCGCCGGGTTGACGACTGACCGGCGTCTCCCGCCCTGTGGAATGGGGGCGTTTGAATTCCACCACGGTAACCCCTGCCTGTCGTACGAGGCGACTAATAGGGGCCATCGGGGGTCGCGGGCGCGCAGCGGAGGGCTGTCAGCCCGTATCGATGCACTCCCAAATTCGGAGCATCGTGCGACCCCGAGATGGACGGCAGCGCGGGTGGTAAGGCCTCGTTAGCTGTCGTTTTTCGGTGCGCGGGGGCTCCTTAGCCCTCCATGGAGATGGGCTGCTACGCAGCACCGCGCAGGGGCGATTCCGGCTGCAGTTCTAGCACTCCTTAGAATACCCCGGGATCGCTCCGTAAGCGCCGAACAAGGCCACCGCGGGGTTTTAGCTGGTAGTGTCGGGTGGGTTGTATATAGGGGTTAGGGACTCGGCCCAGCGGCAGCACGGATAGCCATCATCCGTGCGAGGGGGATGCTGGGTCGTAAGACCGGCTAGTCCAGCATACCCGTTTTATTCTTAATCCGCTTCTCTCCGGAGCGGGCGGCAGAAATAAAACGCTTTCCCCGCGACAACAAAAAAAAAGGGCTTATAAAGGACTGATTAGCTCCCGTGTCAATCAGAAGTTTTAGGGGTGGGTTTTGAATCTGTATGTATGGTAAATGTCTTTGGTTGTGTGTATTCAGTTCTATTCTGGGGCATTTGGCTTCGAATCCAAATGAAAATTTGAAGTTTCAGGGATGTATTCTTGTGGGTCGGGTTTGGTGGGGAATTTATCCTCATAGAGTCCGTACTCTAGAGGTGGGTCCTGTTCATTGAAGCATATTCCTGGTTGTTATAGTCATAAAGTTCGCTGGTACAGGGTCCGAGGGGATCATTTAAGTTATTAATATTAATTTCTCTTGTTCTTGAATAGTTGTTAGGCGGTTGGTTACCATGTACTCTCCAATCATGTCCTGTCGGAGGCAAAGGACGTGCTACAGGATGACTGATGCCACTCATTGACTGAGGGTAATTATTGTAATGGGGTTGGGATCTAGGTGGGATTCTAAATCATGTGGTCATATTGGACCGTGGCAAAGATCTGAACATTTGTTGAGTTCTAGATGGTCCTTTTTTTTTGTTGTCGCGGGGAAAGCGTTTTATTACTGCCGCCCGCTCCGGAGGGAAGCGGATTAAGAATAAAACGGGTATGCTGGACTAGTCGGTCTTACGACCCAGCATCCCCCTCGCACGGATGATGGCTATCCGCGCTGCCACTAGGCCGAGTCCCTAACCCCTATGTACACCCCACCCGACACTACCAGCTAAAACCCCGCGGTTTGAAGGGGTCGGGCCGGACCTGGCACAGTGCCAGTACGGGTTCCGGCAAGGCCGATCGACAGTACACGCGATTTTGCGGGTCAAGGCACAAGCGGAGGATGCAGTGGCTCGGGGTGAAGTGGTGGTGGCGGTGTCTCTAGACATCGCCAACGCGTTTAACACCCTGCCCTGGGCCTGCATACTGGAAGCACTGCGGTACCACGTGGTGCCACCGTATCTCCGGCGTCTGGTGCGCTCGTATCTCTCAGACAGGTACATAGTGTATCCAGGCGCCGACAGGTGGCACCGAAGAGCGATGGCCTGCGGTGTTCCACAGGGCTCAGTCCTGGGCCCTCTCTTGTGGAACATCGGCTACGATTGGGTGCTCCGTGGTACCAATCCCCGAGGCGTCGCTGTCGTCTGTTATGCAGACGACACGCTAGTAACAGCGACAGCCAGGTCTTTCCAGGAGGCCACCCTGCTCGCCTCGTTCGCAACCGAACAGGTGGTGGGCAGGATTCGGCGACTGGGCCTTAAGGTGGCCCTGAACAAATCCGAGGCCCTTTACTTTCACGGTCCTCGGATTCGGCCACCTTTAATGCCCCACATCAATGTGGAGGGGGTGCGGATTCCCATCGGCTGTACAATGAAGTACTTGGGATTGATTCTGGACAGCCGATGGGATTTCCGTGCCCATTTCAAGGAGTTGTCGCCGAAATTGGTGCGGGCGGCGGGCGCGCTCGGACGCCTGCTGCCGAACCTGGAGGGACCTAATAGCCCTTGCCGAAGTTTATACGCTGGAGTCGTGCGGTCAATGGCCCTGTACGGATGTCCCGTATGGGCCCAGTCCCTGAAACCCCGCTGCGTCGCCTTGCTGCGCAAACCGCAGCGTTTGTTGGCGCAGCGAATAGTAAGGGGCTACCGCACGGTCTCCCACGAGGCGGCCTGCGTATTGGCCGGCACCCTCCCTTGGGAGTTGGACGCAAAACTCCTCTCGTCCGCGTTCTTCTGGCGGGAGGAGGCGTCCAGTCGCCGTCAGGTGAGACTGGCCCCGAGGGAGATTGCGGCCCGATTTCGCAGAACCGCTGTGGAGGAGTGGCATACCAGGCTGGAAAGCCCAAGTGCGGGCTTGAGGACCGTCGCGGCAGTGCGTCCTGTCCTAAAGAGATGGCTAGACAGGCGCCACGGTGCGCCAACTTTCCGGCTGACGCAGGTACTGACGGACCACGGGTGTTTCGGTTCGTTCCTGTGTCGGATCGGAAAGGAGGTGTCTGCCGTGTGCCACCATTGTGGCAACTGCCACCAGGACACGGCCCAACACACGTTGGAGGAGTGCCCAGCCTGGGAGGAAGAGCGCAGCGCTCTCAGAGCAGTCGTCGGAGGAGACCTCTCACTGCCGGCCGTGGTGTCGTCCATGGTCGCCAGTCGGAGGTCCTGGCGTGCGGTGGCCCACTTCTGCGAGAGCGTCATCTCGCAGAAGGAGAGTGCCGAGAGGGATCGGGAACGAAATGATCCCTCCCGCCGCCAGAGAAGACGTAGGAGGCGCCGGGTGGACGACTGACCGGCGTCTCCCGCCCTGTGGAACGGGGGCGTTTGAATTCCACCACGGTAACCCCTGCCTGTCGTACGAGGCGACTAATTGGGGCCATCGGGGGTCGCGGGCTCGCAGCGGGGGGCTGTCAGCCCGAATCGATGCACTCCCAGTTTCGGAGCATCGTGCGACCCCGAGATGGACGGCAGCGCGTGTGGTAAGGCCTCGTTCGCTGTCGTTGTTCGGTGCGCGGGGGCTCCGAAGCCCTCCCATGGAGATGGGCTGCAACGCAGCACCGCGCAGGGGCGGTTCCGGCAGCAATTCCACCGCGGGGTTTTAGCTGGTAGTGTCGGGTGGGGTGTACATAGGGGGTAGGGACTCGGCCCAGCGGCTGCCCGGATAGCCATCATCCGGGCGAGGGGGATGCTGGGTCGTAAGACCGGCTAGTCCAGCATAACCGTTTTATTCTTATTCCGCTTCCCCCCGGAGCGGGCGGTAGTAATAAAACGCTTCCCCCGCGAAAACAAAAAAAAAAAAAAAAAAAAGCTAAAACCCCGCGGTGGCCTTCTTCGGCGCTTGCGGAGCGATTCCGGGGTATTCTAAGGAGTGCTAGAATTGCAGCCGGAATCGCCCCTGCGCGGTGCTGCGTAGCAGCCCATGTCCATGGAGGGCTAAGGAGCCCCCGCGCACCGAACAACGACAGCGAACGAGGCCTTACCACATGCGCTGCCGTCCATCTCGGGGTCGCACGATGCCCCTCATTTGGGAGTGCATCGATACAGGCTGACAGCCCTCCGCTGCGCGCCCGCGACCCCCGATGGCCCCAATTAGTCGCCTCGTACGACAGGCAGGGGTTACCGTGGTGAAATTCTCAAAACGCCCCCATTCCACAGGGCGGGAGACGCCAGTCAGTCGTCCACCCGGCGCCTCCTACGTCTTCTCTGACGGCGGGAGGGATCATTTCGTTCCCGATCCCTCTCGGCACTCTCCTTCTGCGAGATGACGCTCTCGCAGAAGAGGGCCACCGCACGCCAGGACCTCCGGCTGGTGACCATGGACGACACCACGGCCGGCAGCGAGAGGTCTCCTCCGACGACTGCTCTGAGAGCGCTGCGCTGTTCGTCCCAGGCTGGGCACTCCTCCAACGTATGTTGGGCGAGTTCTAGATGGTCCTAACTGTCGTGTGTTGTGTTGAATAGCGTGTCCTTGAAGAGGGGGTTGATCCTGTGTTGGTCTAGGATTACCGTGTAAGGGTGGTAAGTTTAAGGGTAGTGAGTTCTCTGGTACTGAAAAGGGGTTGAGAGGTATATATGATTTTCTATTTCTGTTATTGCTATATGAACCTACTTATTTATTTTGCATGTACAAAACATTGAGTTCCTCTTGAGCGTATTCGAGAGCAAGCTCTATGGTTTCGGGTCGCATGCAGCGAATATTTGAGCCTAGGGGCTCTCGTAATCCTTTTAAGTAAGTTTGTAACGCTAGTTTTTTGTAGAGTTGCCTTTTGGCCTCTGTAGTTGTATCTATAGTCTCGTGCAGCTGGACATATGTTATAATAATACTTGGTTTTGGACACGTTCATAAAAAACACTTGGGGTATCATTATCTTGCTTTAACATAGAAAGATCGGTATATAACGATGACTCATCTCTATGATCTGAGAAATTATTTATTAACGTACTCCTGATACCGTTCCAATCACTAGGGGTACCATTGGTGGCTAGTGATCGCGCAGCTGATCCTACGATTTTATTGAGGATACCATTGAGCATTGAATAATTTTGAAGTTCATGGCCGGGTGAAGGGTCAATGTAAGCTGTAACTAGTTGGTCACATATATTAAAAAATCTAATGAGTACATTGCTATCATCGTTAAATTCTGGCACTAGGCGTAAGGCCCTATAAATTTGATCGGTAATGTTACCTGGTTTTTGGTGGACCTGCTCGGCTGTCTGGTGTGTATTCTCCGTTTCGCTAGAATGTTCTATTATACTACTTAAATTACGATGTGCGTCTCTCTGTTCGATGCCAAGAGCGTTTCTCCTGTTAACTAAGTTCTCCCTACTTGATCGTCGGTGGAACATAAAAGTTGTAGGAATTAGGATAAATTCCTCTATCTGTATATATGTATATATGTATATATAAAAGAAGAAACTGACTGACTGACTAACTGACTGATCGATCAACGCACAGCCTAAACGGCTGGGGTTAGAGACTTGAAATTTTGACAGTAGGTACTTTTTATGACGCAGGCATCCACTAAGGAAGGGTTTTTGGAAATTCCACCCCTAAGGGGGTAAAATAGGGGTAGAAAGTTTGTATAAAAAACCGGAATTTTTGAAGTTAAACGCATGACAATTGGTATTTGGCTTTTTAGTTAAAAATAAAAAATATATATTTCAGGATTTTTGGAAATTCCACCCCTAAGGGGGTAAAATAGGGGTAGAAAGTTTGTATGAAAATCCGTCATTTTTGAAGCTAAATTCATGAAAATAAGTATTTGGCCTTTTAGTTAAAAATTAAAAATATGATTGAATATGAAAATATGATGAAATATTGCTGGTGGTAGGATATTTATATCCGCCCGGATAGCGACCACCGTACACAGGGTGAAAAACCCGCCATAGTGGCACACGCAAGTGTGTCGCGTTCCGGGATCAGCCAGTGTATGTCCGGTTATCGTCGGGGGGCTAGAGTCGGGGTACGATGTTTGGCCGTGCAGGTATTAGCCGGTTCACAGTCGGTTGGAGGTGTATTGATCCGTCGGCCAGGGAGACCTGTAGAAACGGTTGTACCGCTGGCCACCCGCGGTACAATACAGGGGCCCAATCGTGACTAACCACCACGAGAGGCTGCCCCACCATGCCGCGCATAATCTTGGGTGGGTCCGTCGTGCCGGTTGGTGACCGGATGTGGGGTCCCGGCAGCCTATCCCGGGAGGGTACGGGGGCCCTTCCGTCCGGCGGATCAGCTTACCTCCTTTCGGCTCTTGTAGTGGACCGGCGCTTGTTGCGGCCTTCTGATTACTCTGACACTAGACCCTCGACCGCTTCTTCACCTCCTCCCCCCATCAACTCCATGACAGTGCCTAAAAAGAGAAAAGGACCTACAGCGGTGCGTAACCCCACCACCGCTTTCACAATGGAGTTCGCTAACATCCGCGGACTCCATTCGAACCTTAATGCCGTCCGCCACCATCTTGAGACGGCCCGGCCTGCTCTTCTCTTCCTGACGGAGACGCAGATTTGTAGTCCGACCGATACCACATACTTGCTTTACCCCGGCTACTCACTTGAAGAAAGCTTCAGGCCGAGGGCCGGGGTATGTCTGTATGTTCGGTCGGACGTCTGCTGTCGCCGTCTGCGCTGCATGGAGGACCCCTCCTTCTCCACCTTGTGTTCCCAACAGCGGAATTGGTTGTTCTGGGGGACTTCAACGCACACCATGAGTTGTGGTTGGGATCCTCCAAAACTGACCATGCTGGCAGAACTGCTCATGCATTCGCCTTGACTCATGGCTTGACACAACTGGTGAACCAGCCTACCAGGATCCCAGATGTGGCGAGTCATGCGCCCTCTCTGCTGGACCTTCTGTTGACGAGTCACCCGACTGGGTATACGGTGTCGGTGCTCCTCTGGGGACCTCCGATCACTGCCTGGTTGGGACATCAGTACCTCGCGCTTTGCCTCCACGTCCCGTGAAGGTCAAGCGCAGGGTCTGGCACTACTCGTCGGCAGATTGGGATGGTATGCGGGATTATTTCGCATCCATCCCTTGGCGGCAGCGCTGCTTTGAGGGAAAGGATCCTTCTGCGAGTGCCGACGCCGTTGCCTGCGAGATCAGACTAGGAATGGAATATTAAATTCCTTCCTCTGAGATCGCGGGCCACGGTCGAGGACGCTCCTGGTTCAATCGTGCATGCGCCGATGCTGTTGGTAAAAAACAGACGGCGTATCGCGCTTGGATCGGGGGTCGCGCTACGAAGGATCCCAATCTTAAGTCCCTCAAAGCAGCCTACAACCGTGCTGCCAAGGCTTGCAAGAGGGCGTACGTTAGAGCGGATGCCCAGCGCGTCTCCAGGATTGGATGTGTTTTGGCCGATCATCCGACAAGCAGTCGAGCTTATTGGAGCTTGGCTAAGGCCGTCCAGTCTAATTTCTGTCGCCCCTCGCTGCCACCGCTGAGATATCGAAATGGAACACTAGCCCATAGCTCGCAAGAGAAGGCCGATTTACTGGCAAACCTCTTCGCGGCTAATTCGAGACTCGAGGACTGAAATGCTCATTTACCACCTTCGCTGCCCGGTTGCGGTCACACAATGCCTGATATCCGTATCAGGCATTGCGATGTGCGGCGTGAGCTGCAGTCTCTCGACGTCCGGAAGGCTAGTGGTCCTGATGGTATCCCAGCGCTTGTTCTCAAAAAGTGTGCAGCGGAGTTGTCTCCTGCACTGACGCGCCTATACCGTTCGTCCTACCTCTCAGGTGTTGTGCCTGAATCTTGGAGGGAGGCCAATGTGCAGCCGATCCCCAAAAAGGGTGATCGGTCAGACCCTAACAATTATCGCCCAATCGCCTCGCCCCAGTGATGTGTAAAGTCATGGAGCGACTAATTAACAGCCAATTGGTTCGCTACCTGGAGGATCACTCGTTGATCAGTGACAGACAATACGGGTTCCGTCATAACCGATCAACGGGTGATCTTCTAGCGTTTGTATTACATCACTGGGGCGAGGCGATTGACAGGCATGGCGAGGCTCTGGCTGTGAGTCTCGACATAGCCAAGGCGTTTGATAGGGTCTGGCATCGCGGCCTTCTCTCCAAGCTCCCGGCATACGGTCTGCCCGACAACCTGTGCAAGTGGATCTCCGGCTTTCTGCATGAGCGTAGAATACGTGTCCTCGTTGATGGACACGCTTCGCAGCTCATGTCAGTATATGCCGGAGTACCACAAGGTTCTGTACTTTCGCCCACCTTGTTTCTTCTGCATATTAATGATATGTTGTCGCTTGGCAACATTCATTGCTATGCAGATGACAGCACGGTTCATGGGCGTTATTGCAGCAAGCCTCCTGCTTGCCGGGCGGATACTGAAAGGAGACGCGAGGATCTTGTCATTGAGCTCAACCAGGCCTTGGATCTCATATCATCATGGGGTACCAGGAATCGGGTTGAGTTTAATGCCAAGAAAACCCAGGTGTGCGCGTTTTCGTGCAAGAAATCCCCGTTTTCTCCCATCCCCGTTCTTCAGGGTGTTCCACTCGCAATGCGGAATGACCTTAGTGTCCTAGGTATGGATATCCGCTGCGATCTTAATCCAAGGAGTCACATCGAGGGCGTAATATCCGCCACTTCCCGCAGGGTAGGAATCCTGAACAGGGTGCGGCGGTTTTTCACGCCCGGTCAGCTCTACCGCTTATATAAAGCGCAAGTGTGGCCGGGAATGGAATACTGCTCGCACCTCTGGGACGGTTCCGCAAAATACCTTCTCGATGCCTTGGATGGGTTGCAACGGCGGGCCATCCGCATTGTGAATGATGCAGACGTGAGTAACAGCCTGGAGCCGCTACAGCTGCGTAGGGATATTTCCTCGCTTTGCGTGTTCTACCGTCTGTATCATGGCGAATGCTCTGAAGAATTGTTTGATCTTATCCCATCCTCTCCCTTCCATACCAGAACCACGCGTACTGGATTGCGGAGCCACAGCTTCGTGGTATCTACTACCCCGGCCCGAACCAAGAGGTTCGCAAACTCGTATTTTTGCCGCACCATCAAGCTGTGGAACAGTTTGCCAGCTACCGTGTTCCCTCCTTCCTATGATCCTGGGTCCTTTAGGCGTAGTGTGAAGAAGCTAAACAGCAGGCCGGCATGATTGTGTTGAGTAGCGAGGGATAGACTGTCTCTTGCTACTTGATACTCTATCTGGACGGCACTGCGCTTACCATCAGGTGCAGTGTGGTCACTTTGCCGCGCCAGAATAAAAAAAATGTATTTCAGGATTTTTGGAAATTCCCCCCCTTAAGGGGGTAAAATAGCGGTAGAAAGTTTGTATGAAAATCCGTCATTTTTGAAGCTAAATTCATGAAAATAAGTATTTGGCCTTTTAGTTAAAAATTAAAAATATATATTTCAGGATTTTTGGAAATTCCCTCCCCTAAGGGGGTAAAATAGGGGAAGAAAGTTTGTATGAAAAATCCGTCACTTTTGAAGTTAAAGGCATACAAATTTGTAAAAAAATAAGTTTCAGGATTTTTGAAAATTTCACCCCTAAGGGGAGTAAAATAGGGGAGTAAAATGAAAGTTTATATGAAATCTTTTATCGGGTGTTTATCAATAATCCTACTAATATTATAAAAGCGAATATTTGGTTGGATGGATGTATGTTACACAATCACGCTTGTACGGCTCGAAGGATCTGGTTGAAATTTGGTAGATTATAGTCTGGAATAGCACATAGGCTACGTTAATTCCGCAAAACTGTACGGTTTCCGTGGGATTATCTGTTTTTTTAGACAGAGCAAGGGATTCACATGATTTTTTGCATAGTGTTAGTTGAGGGACTACTTTTTATACCAAAAAATGCACGGTTCCTATGGGATAGCATAATACCGGAAGATGTAATAGCTTAAAAGGTCTCCATGGATTTTATACCTTTTCTTCCAAAAATAACCACCACGCGGGCGTAGCCGCGGTCAAAACCTATACTATAAATGCGAAAATAACTCTGTTTGTTTGTTACCTTTTCACGACTAAACGTCTGACCAGATTGTGATGAAATTTGGCAAGGAGATAGATTATATCCAGGAGAAAGACATAGGCTATAATTTTTCTCAAAAAACAACCTTGAACGGGGTCAAATAGGAGTTCAAAATTTGTATGGGAAAGCCATTATTCCTCAAGTTAGGGATCGGAAAATTCATATTTAGGCTTTTAGTAGGAAATAAAGAAATACGTGTTTCACATTTTTTGCAAAATCATCCCTTAAGTTATATAGCCATTCTTATTCATACTAATACTAGAAGTGTGAAAGTAACTTTATTTGTTAGTAAGTGTTAGTTGCGGGGTCTGAGAATAACATAGACTTTTTTTATCCCGGAAAATGCACGGTTCCTATGGGAAAGCAAAATTGAGAAAAATGTCTCCATGGCTTTTATACCTCTTCTTACAAAAATAACTACCACGCGGGCGGAGCCGCGAGCAACAGCTAGTAAATTATATAATAAAAAAAATATTACTGAATTCGTCCTACTTGATCGTGGATGAATTACATAAATTCTAAGAATTAGGATCAATTCTGATATAACTAAGGAAATATATCTAAATCCGCCCTACTTGATTGTGGGTAAATCACATAAATTCTAAGAATTAGGATCAATTCTGGTATGCTAAGGAAATATATCTAGGAATGACAACCAAATCTATAAAATTGTGCAACTCACAGTATAAATTCTGCAACATACATTGTTCTCGTAGTGATAGACGTCGATGTCTGGATGTCTCACCCGAAGAGTCCTTAATTTGCGTCTGGATCTTCGATTGTCCTGTTCCTCTGAATGGCTTCTCGTTTGTTCAGATAGTCGACGCGTCGACGATACGACTATCAGCGCGGTAACGATGTGTGTATACACGCACTGACTCGACTATCCTCCCGACTGCGCCAATTACGTTAGTCGCCTTCGGAAGGAGGTTTTTAAAAACGCAAGTAAATTTGACTTTGAATTTGACGTGTTTAATCGATGATGGCTAATAGTTCAGAAGTGAGATAGTGAATCAACACCCACAATAGTGAATAATATGAAAACCCGATGTTTGGAACAACGATGCTGTATGGATTTATTTGAAATTCGGTGAGTCGCTTCTGGTTTTATTTTTTGTACTCTTTTCTAAAGATTACAATTAGTTGGTAGTGAAAATGTACAATGTGTACGATTTCTTGACAAAATTGAATTGGCTCTGGTTCAATTCCAGTACCTAAGTAATATCGATATTTGTGCCGGTGGTAATTATATATTAGAGTTTGAGTTTTAAATCGTTCTACCCAGTATTTCATGAATTTTATAACAGTTAAGTTAAACTGTGCAATTAGTCAAGGTGAGAATATGAGGTTGTGTGTGTCCCATCTCATTGAATAACCTATTTAGATCAAAGTTGGGATCTATGCCAATGGTTAATAAGATTGTCCGTGGCCTGTTTCTTATATACACAAGTTCTTTTGGTTGACTGTGAGTTAGTCCGTGCTTAGGCTATATGAGAAACTTAAGTGATTGTGATAAATTAATAATACGTAATTAATCCAATTATATTCTGTTAGTGTTTATTGATTAAAGAAAGGGGTAGATCCAAGTGTTGTTGTAAACTTGAACATAACTTGGTTACTTTAAAGGGATTGGAAGGGATACATAGTTGTCTTAAATTAAATTTTATAGTCGTTTGATCGAGATCATGTTTTGCTTAACTTTTATCCACGTTGTGATATTATAAGGTGGGAAAATATTATTGCAGACATTTTTTGTTACTGTGACCGCTACACACGCTAATCTTAATTTGCAACTACCCTTAGTTGTTACGGAAAGTTTATAATGTTGTAATCCTCAGTAAATTATATTGCAATTATTTGTGTTAAATAACTACTTGAGCTTTGGTTTAGGTATATTTGGAAAGCCGCAATTAGTGTGGAAACAGGAGAACATGCGATTGGGCTAAGTGGACTAGTTTGACGGTTTGAAGCTGTACTTTATTATTTTTGGTTGTATGATTATTATTGGTCTTCGGGAATGACTTATGACAATTTGTACATAGCCTCTTTGCGAACGTGCAAAGTCGCGATGTCTCAATCCGGTAAAGTGACGAACCCATTCACATGGTTCATGTAAACAGGACGGGTCGAGTGAGGAACATATGGAAAGCGATTGAGAATAAAAATGTAGACATGATAGTGACTGCATCGGTGGCCCAGTTGTGATAGGCGCGTGCGTTGCGACTGTTGTGCTGGGGTCTCGGGTTCGATCCCCGGGTCGGGTAAAGTGATGTTGGGATTTTCTATTTGGAAGTGCACGGAGTCAGCCCGGAGTCTGGAGTTGGACCGGTGTGGCGATGGGCTCTCCTCCTGTCGCATTGTGGGACCGTGATGGGTTTGCCGAGGGGTGGGTGTGCTGGTTGCACCTCTGCCTGCCCCTTCGGGGGTTGCAGGTGTGAGTGTATATATATAGTGATTGAAAGCGATGATGAAATTTCTATGCGTAATAATGATTTGGCTGTAGGACGAAGTAACAAAGAAAATGTTCTCGATATTGAAAAATCTAATTATGGATAAAAATGTTAATTAATTTGATTTGATATAATGGATTCTTTGATAATTTGTTATTGTTTCGTAATTATTTAACTATTGAATTTACTAGTATCATTGATTGTATTTTCTTTATAACTACTACTGTAACTAGACTACAACTGTAACTAGACTACAACTGTAACTAGACTACAACTGTAACTAGACTACAACTGTAACTAGACTACAACTGTAACTAGACTACAACTGTAACTAGACTACAACTGTAACTAGACTACAACTGTAACTAGACTACAACTGTAACTAGACTACAACTGTAACTAGACTACAACTGTAACGAGACTACAACTGTAACGAGACTACAACTGTAACGAGACTACAACTGTAACGAGACTACAACTGTAACGAGACTACAACTGTAACGAGACTACAACTGTAACGAGACTACAACTGTAACGAGACTACAACTGTAACGAGACTACAACTGTAACGAGACTACAACTGTAACGAGACTACAACTGTAACGAGACTACAACTGTAACGAGACTACAACTGTAACGAGACTACAACTGTAACGAGACTACAACTGTAACGAGACTACAACTGTAACGAGACTACAACTGTAACGAGACTACAACTGTAACGAGACTACAACTAAACTAACGACTAGACACAAAATACAGATACTTTACATTAATACACCGAATTTTAACACATACATGCAAATAAACTCACTATCGCAAGTTTGAATTGATATATACCCCCCCCCCCCCCCCGTAACTTTAAAAGTACACATTTCTTTTTATTTTTGCTTTGTTTTCGTATATTTCTTTCTTTTTGTTCCATACTCGTCCACACTCACCTAGAAACATGCAGACCCGCAAGGTTGCTGCTCAGGAAGCTGAGCTTAAGTTGAGCAGAGTGCTGAAAGAGCTCAAAGCACAAAAAGAACAATGCCAACAGCTTCTTCAAGAGCGAGAGGAGAGTGAGGATGAAGTGAAGAACATTGTAGGCAAAAACTCATCCCTCAAGCGGGAACTTGCTACATTACATCAGGACTATTTAATAATTCTTGATGAACGCGATAAACTCCAAGCGGTGACGGAATCATTTGTACACTGTAGTTCACTATATGAGGAATCATTAAATACAATTAGAGATCTACAGCAAGAATTATGTGTTGCTAATGAAAAACTTCTTGAATTTGAAAATGAAAAAATACATTCCCAAACATTGTCAAATCAAAGTTTATATAATGAATTAGTCTGCTCCAGTTCAGATCCCAATGAACAAATAATAACTACCAAAACCATGGAATGGACAATAAATAACCCAATAACTCATAAATTAAATGTACAAATGTCGAGTCACAATAAAATAAAAAAATACATTAAATTTAATAAAATTATTAAAAAAATTAAATTGTTGAAATTAAAACAAGGATATAACAAAACTAATTTGGAAATTAGGAGACAACGTAGAGCCTTAATAGCTAAACTTGAAAATTATGAAGTTAAATTAGAAGATAGTAAAAATATTTATAAAATTGATACTGAGCGTTTGCTCACTGATATTAAAACATTGGAGGAATCATTAAGTATTACCTACAATAAATATATAACTTCACAAATTGATCTAAAACAATTAACCATGGACTATGAAAATAATCTGCATGATATAGTCAGTGCGACATTAACACCTGCAGACAAATCACATCTTGTGAAAAACAATCAACATAATTCACTATCTGAGTCAGACCAGGTGTTAAATGTCTTGCCAGCTTATAACACTATATCAGTACATAGTGAAGGAACACCTCCATCTTTGCAAATAAAAAATATGTCTACTGTTCCAAGTGTTAATGTTAATACTATTCAATCTAATATTATAATGTACTCGGATGACATAGGTAAAGGCATTAGTATTTTACTTAAAAATCGCCTCAGTCAGGCCTGGGGTACAAATATTTACCAAAGACTAAGTTTTAAACAAATAGTAGACAATCTAAAACATAAAAAATATAATACTGAATCATGTTTGACACTTCTGGTAGGAAATTGTCAAAATTTAAATAAAAAAGACATAACTGACTGTTTTAAAACTATGTTACATTTAAACTACTGTAGGATCGTATTGTGTGCCTTCCCATATCTGGACAATGTGTCTGATAGGGTAAATAATGACATTTATATGCTGAACAGGCATATGCAATTTTTGACTAATTATTATAGTGACAAATTTTCCTTTTTTGACACCAATATATTTATTGGTAAAGGTAAATTGACAAGAGGTACATTGTATCTCTCCAAAAAGATTTTAAATTTAACTGCTACATCAGTAGCTTATTATATAAACACAGTCATAAGTAATATGACAAAGTTTTCAGGGACCACCACTATTAGTAATGTTACTAAAATAAATGTGGTGAATAGTAATTTAAGTAATAATTTAAACATTTAAGGGTGACAACAGAGAAGAATGATGATGATTTAGTTTTATGTCATCAAAATATAAACCGCTTCTCTGGCAAAATTTTAGAAATTGAACTTTTTATAGACACATATAAAATTGACATCTTATGTTTTACAGGAACCTGGCTGAAAGCGCACAATATGAGCTTCAATGTGAATGGCTTCAGGGTCGCCAGCTCGTTCAATAGAGCGTCGGCAGAGGGTGGGGGAGCCTTAATACTAGCTAGAGATCATGTTACATTTAAGGAAAGAAGGGATATATCTCACCTTTCTGTTGAGCGGGTTTGTGAGGTCGCATGTGCAGAAACCGATTTATATATTATATTATGTGTATATAGGCCTCCTTCATCTAACTTATTAAGATTTATAGAAATAATGGAGGATATTCTTAAAAAATTTAAAGATAATAAAAAAATATTAGTGTGTGGAGACTTTAATGTTAACATTATGGTCGATTCGTTGGATAAAAGCAAATTTATATCATTGTTTGGCTCATTTAATTTAAAATGTCTGTTTTTTGAGCCAACTAGGGTAACATATGCATCGTCAACATGCATTGATAATATTATAACCAATTTTAATATAACAAATAAATGTGTAACAACAGGTGTTAGGTCAGATCATAAATGTCAGATGGTAAAATTAAAAAATAATTCATGTAGTAAAAACAAATTTATTATATGCAGGAAATTGTCAAAAAATAACTTAGAAAATTTTAGTAATAATTTAAAAACTGTTTTATACTCTTACATCCCAAATTCTTTTAGGCCAAACGACATGTACAATTCATTATTCAATAATATTTGCAATGAATTCAATAAAACTTGTTTAACAAAATCTTTTAAACTCAATCCTAAAACTAATTTTAACGCTTGGGCTACAAAAGGCATACGACGTAGTAGAGATATTTTATATGACTTGTACGACAGAAGGTCCTATACACCTGATGTCAATTTTTCTAACTATGTTAAGAATTATTCCAAAATATTTAAAAAAGTATGTCTTCAAGCTAAAGCCGCATATCTTAGTGAAAAATTAAGACAGTCTACTAATAAAATAAAAACGACTTGGCACATTATTAATACTGAAACTGGTAAAATTAGAATAAATGACTCTATAGCTTTACTTTTAAATGACGAACTGGTTTCAGATAAACTCACTATAGTCAATTATTTCGAGCAGTATTTCACTAATATACCTGTAGAGACAACTAAATCCCTGCAGTCATCGGCGACTTTAGCAGAAGCATTGTTAAAAGAAAATGTTAAGGGAAATTGGCCCAATTTTTACTTTGAAAGGGTAACACATTATGAAATAGTTAAAGTTTTTAAAACTCTAAAAACAAAAGGTACCGAAGATTTATGGGGGCTATCTATTAAAGCTATAGAAGCCGTCATTGTAAATATTGCTCCTATTTTAGCAGACATATTTAACTTTTGTATAAGTGATGGTATTTTTCCTGACTTAATGAAAATAAGTTAAATTGTACCCATCTTTAAGAAAGGTTGTGCGCATGACGCTATTAATTACAGACCTATATCTATTTTACCAACCCTTAGTAAGGTCTTCGAAAAAATCATGCTCAACCAAATGCTAGTTTATTTTAATAAGAATGAGATATTGCATCCTAACCAGTTTGGGTTTACAAAGGGTCGGTCTACTCAAGACGCTGGTTCAATTTTAATTAAAACTGTGTTGGAGGCCTGGGAGGGGTCCCAGGATGCTCTTGGAGTTTTCTGTGATCTCTCTAAGGCTTTTGACTGCGTCGACCACCGAACCCTCATTGTAAAACTCAAATATTATTGAATTTCTGGTTCATCTCTGGATCTAGTAATGGCTATTTATCGGGTCGGGAACAAAAAGTATCTATAGATGGCGTCACTTCAATAGGATCTACAGTAAAAATAGGAGTTCCACAGGGTTCCATTCTGGGCCCTTTTTTGTTTTTAATATATATAAATGACCTTCCTTATATGGTAGAGAAGGTTTCAAACATTGTTTTATTGGCTGACGACACATCTTTATTATTTAAAGTAAATCGTAAGGATAAAGACCTAGTTACGCCAAATAATGTTCTAAAATTAATTTCAAATTGGTTTTCTGCTAATAATCTTTTACTCAATCCAGGAAAAACGAAATGCATTCGATTTGCATTACCTAATGTACCAAATATAAATTCGTGGCTGGAACTAAACGGAGAAACATTAGACTTAGTCTCTTCAACAGTTTTTTTAGGAATAACTCTAGATAGTAAATTTCAATGGGGTCCTCAAATAGAAAGGTTATCCGTTAAATTAAGCGCTGCGGCTTTTGCAGTCCGGAAAATAAAACGTTTAACAGATGTTTCAACGGCTAGGTTGGTATATTTCGCATACTTCCACAGTATTATGTCTTATGGCATTCTATTGTGGGGATCAGCTGCTGATATAAACACCATATTTATATTACAAAAAAGAGCAGTCCGAGCTATTTACGACCTGGGTAGTCGGGATTCCTTACGATCTGTATTCAAGGAGAGTAATATATTAACTGTGCCGTCTGAATACATCTATCAAAACATTATGTACGTTCGCAAAAACATAAGTAAATTCCATAAAAATAGTGAAATTCATAACATTAACACCAGAAATAAAGACAAACTTACCGTACCCACCTTTAGAGTGGTGAGATCTAAAAAGTCTTTTATGGGTAACTGTGTTAAATTCTATAACAAAATCCCCAATAACGTGGTTGATATGCCCGATAAAATGTTTAAGGCTCACACTAAACGTGTTCTAATGGACAGGGGCTATTATAATGTTCAACAATATCTAGAGGATAGGGATGTCTGGCATTCGGTTCCTTTCTGCACACTGCGACCTGGCGCCCTGTAGCTTACACAATGTTAGTTGTAGAAATAAAATAAATTATTAACTAAATTTATAAAATATTAATAAATTACATGTCGTAATATTGAATACACTTAAAATATAACAAATAATAAACTATGACGACCGATCGCGTATAAAATATAAAACAATAAATTGGCAATTAATATGTGACAGGTCATCTACTAGAAATAATGAACCGGACCAAAAACAAGCCCGCTGAGTTTGATTCGCTGGATTCTCTCAGGACTGGGTCGCGCCGCGTAGTATCCAGCGGTAATATAAGCCCGCTGAGTTTGTTTCGCCGGGTCTTCTCAGGCTGGGTCGTGTTTGGATCCGGTGGTAGATTTTAAAACGTGCGACGTCTCGGAAATACCCATGGTCCTTATCAAATCCATTTAAAAATATGTATATTTCACTGGTATTTCTTTGAATAACATTAAAAATAAAAATTATAAACACCTTATAAATGAATAAATTGATTGCTAGTGTATTGATGATGCTATATATGCTATGTATACATAAGCTGATATCCTTATATCAAAATGACGTCACGGACGTTGAGCTAGTGGTATCTGAGTCAGTACTTCTTACGTTAAAAAATAAAACAAGATTAACTTTGGTGATTGTTTATTTATTAAAGTATTACATTGAGTGGAACAATCAAGACATAACGTTATACAGTGTTTTTGAAGTGTAAATAGACAAAAAAAATAGTAATTAACTAAATCTAAACATAAAAACTGTACAAACTACCTTAAACTATATAGAATAAAAAAAGTGATCAGTTCATAATATATATACAGAAGAAAGAAAATTTCGCAGTTCATACTAGTGTATATGTGCTCACCCTTAACACAGTGCAGCACTCTATGGTGTATCGAGTCCCCTTAAATATCCCATTCTTATATTTTTAATTTAAGCGCCATCTGCCGTTCCTCCGGCATATCACTTAGCACGATCAATTATAACAACACTCAACAACATGCCGGCAGTGAAGTGTGGTGGATGTGCAAAATATCTGACGCCGCTAGGTGCCGCTAGGTGTAGTGCTTGTAAGGTACTCTTTCACCGGGCTTGCGGTTCCTTACCATCATCGGGTATTGTGGCGCCATCATGGAGCTGTCCCGACTGTGTAAACAGAGGTATGGAGGCCAAGACCATAGACACACCAGCGGCAGCATGTACATCCGAAGGGTCTGCGGATTTTCTGGGATATAGTGACAATTATACCTCAGATATATCCAGCATGCTATTCAGTTTCAAGGAGGAACTACGAGGCGAGCTGCAAACGATGTTTAAGGAGGAATTTATATCGCTGAAAAAGGATTTTTTAAGCGAATTCCAAAGTCTGCGCACAGAACTGACCCAACTTCAGGCAGACTGGGACCAGCTAAGGGGGTCTATAGTCACCCTAAACAAGCGTATGGGTAAAATGGACGACAGAATAGCTGCGGTTGAGCAGAAGTTGATGGAACCATCGGAGGCAATTGAGGAAATCGATCAATTAAGGCGGGAGCTGAACGATCGCGACCAACAATTGCTACTGAACGATTTGGAGATCGCTAATCTGCCTGAGTGTAGCAATCAAAACCTCACTCACACGATTCAGCTTATAGGCACTAAGTTAGGCGTAAGCATTGAAGCGCGTGATATAGTGTGTGCGGAGCGCGTTGGTGGCAGGCGAGTGAACGCTACGAGCGCCGTGGGCCCGGCCCCGGCCTCGGGCGCAGCGGAAACCCGCCCGCGGCTCGTGGTCGTGCGTCTCGCGCGTCGTCACCTGCGCGACGAGTTGATGCGCGCCGCGCGAGTGCGTCGGGGAGCTAACACCGTAGATCTCGACATGTCCGGCCCACCACGACGGTTTTATTTAAATGAGCGTCTAACCAAGGCAAACCGTCTGTTATTTCGGAGAGCTCATGAGGTTGGTCAGCGTCTCGGTTGGAAATTCGTTTGGACGAAGCATGGTCGTATCCTTGCCCGCTACAAGGCTGATGATAAAGCGAGCATTATACAAAATGAGACTGATCTGCAGCGTGTTTTTGGCCCAGATGCAGGAAAACCCTTTCAAAAGTAGAATCTTCCTTGGAATTTTAATTTTATTTTTAATCATAATTGAGTTATTATTATCATTTAATTGTTATGTATTACTTAGCACTGCATGTCGTGGCTTTGAGAGTAATATGTGCACTGTCGGTACCGGAAGAACAAAACTTCTAGTTTATATTATTTCATCGACCTCGAGCACACTTAAAAAATATATTATTTTATTGCCTTATGTAGGGACAATTATATACTTCTCTTTCATCATTATTTATATTTATTTATTTCTCAGCTGAAGAAGGTGAAGGAAAACATCGTGAGGAAACCTGCATATCTGAGAGTTTTTCGAAGGTATGAGAAGTCTGCCAACCCGCATTAGGCCAGCGTGGTGGACTAAGGCCTAACCCCTCTCATTAGTAGAGGAGGCCCGTGCCCAGCAGTGGGACAATGTTTAATACAGGGCTAGTATTATATTATTATTATTATTATTTCTCAGCTTCCACATATATCATATTATTTTTGTCTCGTTAGGGCCAACCTCCAATCTATATTTCTTCATAATAGATAACTAAAATGCCGCGTAATCACATAATTAAATTTGGGCTTTTTAATGCCGGGTCATTGTCTGCAAATCATGATGAATTCATTATTGCGATGCAACACCATTCAGTGGACATCATGGCTATCAATGAGACGTGGTTGCGTAAGGGGGAGGAAGGCAGAGCACCAGCGGTCCCTGGATATCAACTACGGCATATACCTCGTCCGGAGACAGTCTGTGGAGGTCGCGGGGGAGGTGTCGCTTTTTACATTAAACTAGGTACCAGTATTCGAGTCAGATCTCACCCTCACCACCCGCAGGTGGAACAAATGTGGATGAGTGTCACGGCGAGTTCAAAAAAAATACTAATAGGTACTGCATACCGGCCTCCTTGGCTAGATTTAGATATTTTTATAGACGCTATCACAGAAAGCGCCTGTGCATTGGCTCCGTATGACAATGTAATTATATTAGGGGATTTTAATTGTAATATGCTTGATTTAAATGATATAAAAGTAAGAAAGATAATAGATTTCTTACAATATTTTAATTTGGACCAAATTGTAAATACCCCTACACATTTTGTAGGAGACAGTGCCACCCTGATTGATGTGATTTGTACAGACGCGGACTACCGGGGGGTTTATGTGGACCATATTACGGAACTCGGTCATCACTCTGTTGTTACGTGCGAGATCGTATTCAAAAAAGAAAAACCGACACGTAGCGTAATATCCTATCGCCCGATTAAAAACATACTGCTCGACGATTTTAGACGGGACCTACAGACCATTCCTTGGAACTCAATATGCCAATTAGAGGACGTAAATAATATGGTGCACTCGTTTAATATGCACGTTACGCGGCTTTTTGATCTGCATGCACCTATAACAACCAGACATTTCAAAACTCAACCAACGCCTTGGATAACAGACAATATAAAATTAATTTTTAAATTAAGAAATGACGCCCGTAACCGATACCGTCGCACTAAAGTTGAAATTCACATAAACATTATTATTTAGATTTAAAACATTTAGCTACATTTAGTTTATTAAATGAAAAAAAGGCATTTTTCAACAAGTACATTAATGAAAACATACACGATTCGAAATCACTATGGTCTAATCTAAAAAAACATGTACTACCAAAAAATAGAAGCGATAAACAACTTTTAGGGCCGTTTAGGGATCCGGATGGTATAAACTCAGCGTTTCTGGATGTTCCGGGCGACCCTAATGTTACGATTTCCCAGTTAACTTTTTTTGAATCAAACCGGTACGGCACAGGAAAATTTGCACTTAAACAATCAGATCCGTCAACGATTAGTAAAATTCTACAGAACATATCAACCAACGCACAAGGTATTGACGGCATCTCGAGAGATATGCTGAATCTTACCTTACCGTGGTCGTTAACCACTTTAACGGAAATAGTAAATAGATCCATCGCATCTCACAAATTTCCGGATCTGTGGCGGGAGACTATTGTAAAACCACTCCCTAAAAATAAAAATCCGCAATGTTATAAGGACCTTCGTCCGATTAGTATATTGCCCTGTTTGTCCAAGGTGTTGGAAAGAGTAGTGTATTTGCAGATTCCCGATTTCCTCGAAACTAACGGAATACTGCCAGACCTACAATCGGGTTTTAGAAGGGGACGCGGTACCACAACAGCCTTGGCCGATGTCGTGGGTAACATCCTCGAAGCTCGGGACCGTGGGGAGGGGTCGATACTGACACTACTGGATTACTCGAGGGCATTTGATTCAATCAATATCTCACTACTTTTAGCGAAACTCACATACTACGGGTTCGAATACCAAACAGTAAGATGGTTTGAAAGCTATTTGACCGGTAGATCACAAGGTGTTGAGATTCGAATGAATGACGGTACAGTTTTGTCATCCTCCCCGCGATCTATAGCCAGAGGAGTTCCGCAGGGGTCACTTCTGGGACCGATTCTATTTACCTAGTCAGGTCATAAATTCTGTCACATGTTTAATATAAAATAATTGAAACAAGTTTATTCATTATGTAACCATTTATATACCAAAATGAACTTAACAAAACATAGATTCTTATGACACTAAAGTTTATTCAAAATGACCTCCGTGATTTTGAATACAGGCCTTCAATCTGCGCGGCCAGTTGTCTATCGCAGCACGAACGAGGTCCATGTCAATATCGGCGGCTGCCTTAATCAAGGATGTCTTGAGTGACTCCAAATTGGGATGAGGCTTTGAGCACGCCTTTTCCTCCAAGTGTTGCCATATCTTGTAATCTAACGGATCCAAATCTGGACTGGAGGAGGGCCAGTCTTCGTGCCGGATGAAGTCGATTTCACGCGCCGCCAGCCAGTCTTGTGTGCTCTTCGCTCTATGAGCTGGCGCCGAATCTTGTTGCAATACCCAGTGCTTGTTATTGAACATGGTATGAGAAACAGGTTCCACAAGGTTCGTCAGGACTGTATTTTGATACACAACTGCATTCGTTTTTACACCTTTCTCACAAAAATGTACCTCTGTTAAGCCCCAATAAGAAACTCCCAACCATACCATGAGCGAGGATGGAAAATGACCTCGTTGGACACGCGGAATACGGTTGCTCGCTTCTTCACTATTGTGTGCGTACACCTTATCATTTTGTTTGTTGTAGCTCTCTTCTACGGTAAAAATTTTTTCATCTGGAAAAAGAATTTCCCGATATTTTTTTCCCGCGTACCGCTTCAACAAAGCGCGGCATCTCTTCAGTCTCAGGTCCATTAGACGAGCATTCAAACGATGTCCTGTTTTTCTTCGATATGCCCGAAGCCCTAAGTCTTCATTAAACACCCTTTTCACCGTGGTTATGCTTAACCCCATCTGAAAGGCCAACAGTTTCTGCTTACGTTTGGGATTTCTTTGAATTCGCGCCTTCACAGCTTTTATCACTGCTGGAGTCCTAACAGACCGAGGGCAACCACTTCTTGACCTGTCATCTACACTAGAGTCTTCATTGTATCGTTTGATGGTACGATAAACGAATCTTTTGGTTATATTCAAATTTTTCAGTATGTCAAAAATTTGAATTGGCGCGTAACCGCAACGATGCAACGCAATTACTGCAACACGGTCTTCTTTAAGCTTCCACTCCATATTTAAAAATGAGTAAAATTCTAAAAAGTATACATTTTTATTTTCATGAACAATTTGAAATTCGAATTCAATAAACTTTTTGGTGGCCAGCATTCTAAAATAAAAGTTTTTACTGTGTGACAATACTTATGACCTGACTGTGTATATTATACAGTGCGGATATGATCAATAGCATTAGATATTGTAAATATCATGTATACGCGGATGATACTCAGCTGTACATCTCATTTAACGCCAGAAGAACTTCATCCGCCGTTGCGATTTTAAATGAAGAACTTGACAAAATTGCCACCTGGTCGTCAATTAACTCACTGGTGCTCAACCCTCATAAATCTAAATATATGGTTTTGGGTAGTAAAAATCAAATCAATGCTATTATCTCTGCGAATCCCGACATTAAAATCATGGGACAGAGCATCGAAAGGGTAGAAAATGCGCGCAATTTGGGTCTGGTGATCGACCCGGAGTTGCGGTTTGAGAATCACATTAACGATATCGTTAAAAATTGTTTCTATAGGTTAAAAGTTCTGTATAGGATAAGACAATTTTTAAGTATAACAATGAGAAAGAGACTGTCAGACTGCCTAGTGCTATCAAAACTAAATTATTGTGACGCTGTATACGGACCGTGTCTTCTATCCCGTACAGAACGTCTGATACAACGCGTGCAGAATGCGTGTGCACGATATTGTTTCAGTATACCCCGTAGAAGCCATGTCACACCATACTTAAATGACAACGATATTTTGAAAATGGCTGCACGGCGTAAGCAACATTTGGCCACTTTGTTGTTTGGTATATTCAATATACACAAACCAGGATACCTGTATAACAAGCTAAACTGGAGACACGATCACTACGAATACTCCACTCGTACGACATCCAACCCGCTCTCGATGCCACTCTATAGAACCACCGCTTTCAGGGGCTGTTTCAAATATGCCGCCACTCGCTGTTGGAATGATTTACCACCCCCCATTAGGTCCCTGAAAACAAAAACAACATTTAAATTACATATGAAAAAATATTTATTAGACATACAAAAAAAATAGCTAAAATTCAGATACTCACATCCTAATTATGACCAACCAGCTAAGTAAATCAACTTCCCAGCAGCTTTTTGGCGGCGGTGTGACAGCATTCTGGATAGGTAAGTTGTATAGCACACTGGTATTGTAGTACATATGGCAGATTCTCTTGAACCGCACGTCGTTATTTCTACTATAATTTCATTTTAGTAGCAGGTTAATATGTATGAAAAAATAATTCCTTTTTAAAAAAAAAAAACTGTGCCTTGACGACGCGTCCACTCGCCGGCCGTGCGCCGGGTGCCTGAGCCTGGGGTCTGGCCTCTGGGCTTGCGCGGCCGCACGGTGACGGTAGTGGGTGGGAACGAGAGATGGCATCGGCAAAAATATTTTATATAAAATTGTATTGACCAATTATTATTGTTATGTAAAGCAATGTATCTATTTAATACTATTTAAAAGTTTAATAAGTATAATATGTACCAATATATGTAAGTATATAAATACAGTATAATATATATACCTACGTATGTGTTTATTTTAATAAAGTGTTATTTTGTATATTATTTAATATAGAATTTAACTATGGTATATATGTGTTTTATTATTATTATTATTATATCAACTGGCCGGCGTCCGTACGTCACTTAAGGTGACCACTGAAAACCAGCGCTGTGTTGTGGTATGTACTATATATGTGCCGCAGCACAGCAGTATGCTGAGTGGTCACCTACCTGTCACAGCTGCGACGTGCAAGTGCCAAACCCTTTAGTTTTAAGTGTAATAATAGTTTTTGTTAATGTGGTATGTGCGCGTTGTAGTTTGTGCAAATAAATCGTTTTTCTTTCTTTCTTTCTTTCTTCTTTCTTTTCTTAAATTTCTTTACTTTTTTTTTAATGTACTGACTTGTCATAAGAGCTATGTAATTGCCTACATGATCAATAAACGATTTCATTTCATTTCATTTCAACGAGACTACAACTGTAACGAGACTACAACTGTAACGAGACTACAACTGTAACGAGACTACAACTGTAACGAGACTACAACTGTAACGAGACTACAACTGTAACGAGACTACAACTGTAACGAGACTACAACTGTAACGAGACTACAACTGTAACGAGACTACAACTGTAACGAGACTACAACTGTAACGAGACTACAACTGTAACGAGACTACAACTGTAACGAGACTACAACTGTAACGAGACTACAACTGTAACGAGACTACAACTGTAACGAGACTACAACTGTAACGAGACTAAAACTGTAAAGAGACTACAACTGTAACGAGACTACAACTGTAACTAGGCTACAACTGTAACTAGGCTACAACTGTAACTAGGCTATAACTGTAACTAGGCTATAACTGTAACTAGGCTATAACTGTAACTATGCTATAACTGTAACTAGACTATAACTGTAACTAGGCTATAACTGTAACAAGACTATAACTGTAACTAGACTACAACTGTAACTAGACTATAACTGTAACTAGACTATAACTGTAACGAGACTATAACTGTAACGAGACTATAACTGTAACGAGACTATAACTGTAACGAGACTATAACTGTAACGAGACTATAACTGTAACGAGACTATAACTGTAACGAGACTATAACTGTAACTAGCCTATAACTGTAACGAGACTATAACTGTAACGAGACTATAACTGTAACGAGACTATAACTGTAACGAGACTATAACTGTAACGAGACTATAACTGTAACGAGACTATAACTGTAACGAGACTATAACTGTAACGAGACTATAACTGTAACGAGACTATAACTGTAACGAGACTATAACTGTAACGAGACTATAACTGTAACGAGACTATAACTGTAACGAGACTATAACTGTAACTAGCCTATAACTGTAACTAGCCTATAACTGTAACTAGCCTATAACTGTAACTAGACTATAACTGTAACTAGCCTATAACTGTAACTAGCCTATAACTGTAACTAGCCTATAACTGTAACTAGCCTATAACTGTAACTAGCCTATAACTGTAACTAGCCTATAACTGTAACGAGACTATAACTGTAACGAGACTATAACTGTAACGAGACTATAACTGTAACGAGACTATAACTGTAACGAGACTATAACTGTAACGAGACTATAACTGTAACGAGACTATAACTGTAACGAGACTATAACTGTAACGAGACTATAACTGTAACTAGCCTATAACTGTGACTAGCCTATAACTGTAACTAGCCTATAACTGTAACTGGCCTATAACTGTAACTAGCCTATAACTGTAACTAGCCTATAACTGTAACTAGCCTATAACTGTAACTAGACTATAACTGTAACTAGACTATAACTGTAACTAGACTATAACTGTAACTAGACTATAACTGTAACTAGACTATAACTGTAACTAGACTATAACTGTAACTAGACTATAACTGTAACTAGACTATAACTGTAACTAGACTATAACTGTAACTAGACTATAACTGTAACTAGACTATAACTGTAACTCGACTATAACTGTAACTAGACTATAACTGTAACTAGACTATAACTGTAACTAGCCTATAACTGTAACTAGCCTATAACTGTAACTAGCCTATAACTGTAACTAGCCTATAACTGTAACTAGCCTATAACTGTAACTAGCCTATAACTGTAACTAGCCTATAACTGTAACTAGCCTATAACTGTAACTAGCCTATAACTGTAACTAGCCTATAACATAATAACTAGCCTACCTGGGCTTTTCTACCGCATCTAAATTTTATGTAAATGATCATCTGACAACATCTAACAAAATCTTACTCAGCAAGGCAAGAATTTTAGCAAAGGAAAAAGCATATCAGCATATTTGGGTAAAGCATTGCAAGATCATGGTCAGAAAATCAGATACGTCGCCAACATTTTTTATAAAATGCGAAACCGACCTGAAGAAAATCACTTAAAATTCTATTCTCACATCTACGTAATATTGTTGTATGTAATTGGTTGTACGCACAGATTGAGAACCGTTTGCAATCCCAGCGTCTATTGTTCGTCACCGAACCAATTGAATCACAACAGACCTGTCAAACGTTTGTCGCACGTATGTATTCTTTTGTTTACGCGGATTCCACCTATATCCCCGCGCAGTCGCTATGACTGCGAGTTCACTTTCACTTGCGCTTATTATACCTTGACCCGATTTCTGCTTGTAATGTCACTACTATTTACATCAATACTACCCCACAATGAGTGTGCATTATTAGCGCTTAGCTTTATAACTCTTTTAAATATTCTTTTTATTATACTTGTGTTGGTCGGATTATATTACTCCGTTATTTTTAATCGTATGAGTCGTACTTTGGATTCTTTGTGCTTATTACCTTACAATATTGATAATATATTTGTCTATCCTAGCTTTCAATATAGATATTTGATTCCCGTACACGATGTCTACTTTTAGTGTGTATTATCAGAATACTCGAGGGCTGCGTACTAAAACACATATATTGAAACGCAATTTACTACTTAATTCGTACGATGTAATCTCGCTGACGGAAACTTGGCTTTTAGATGGAGTAAATGACAGCGAGATATTCGACGATAGGTATCTGGTATGGCGCCGCGATAGGGATTATTCCGTTACACGGGAAAGGTATGGCGGGGGAGTTCTGCTAGCTGTGAAACGCGAATACTTAGTTTTGGAACGCCCAGAATGGACTTCATCTGCCGAAGATATTTGGGTGACTGTTACTATTAGGCACAATAATCGTAAATTGTCAAAATTGCATATTTGCACTCTTTATCTTTGCAATCAAAAATATGGCAACTCCTACAACTGTCAGCTGCGGAATTTCACCGACAATCTTTCTAGTATAATAAATTCCTGCCCAAATGATTTCTTCCTAATAACTGGAGATTTTAATATGAGCAACATCGACTGGATTACTGAGGGTAACTCATCTTATCCTGAAGGTTATACAGAGGAGGTACAAACACATTTTATTGATTCACTTTCGGAATTTAACCTAAAACAGTTCAACCATTGTCGAAATATTAATGATAGATTATTAGATTTAGCCCTATCGAACATAGACCTTGTTGTGAATGCTTGTGATGACCCATTGGTTTCTGAAGATGCTCACCACAAATCTTTACATATTTTGTTGAATTTTGACACTCCAGAGTCCCTTACACCAAGAAAAAATAAAAGATATCTTTATCCCGCAGGAGATTACAGTCGCATAAACTCCATATTAAATGAAACAACATGGGAAAAACACCTCTATAACAACTCACTTCATGAAGCTATCGAATATTTCTATAACTTGATTTACGAGTTGAGGGACACATATATACCTCATAAAATCATAGGCACCTCGACTTTTCCACCTTGGTATGATTCAAGTTTGAAAAAAATTCTTAGGGAAAAATTAAAATTCCACAAGAAATTTCTAATTTACGGAAATACTAAAGACTACGAAGCTTTTAGCTTACTCCGGAAAAGAGCTAAGGTCGTTGAAAAAGAATGTCATTCCAAATACCTTAAGAATACAGAAGAGTCATTAGTCACGAGCCCTAAATTATTTTGGACCTTCATTAAAAGTAACAAGAAAAATGCCAATTCTATCCCTTCCACTATGACTTATGAAGGTCACTCAGCAGACTCAGGAGACGGAATCGCTAACTTATTCGCCAAATACTTCTATTCAACATTTCTTTCTCCCTCTGATCACGACGTTAATGATGGCAATAACACTTATTCATCTTCAAATCACTCGCATTCAATATGTGATGTGGAAATCAATGCAGACAGGTTGTGTAATTTACTCAAATCTTTAGACTTATCTAAAGGTGCAGGCCCGGATCATATACCACCATTATTCATTGTAAAGTGTGCAAACAATCTGACCAAACCACTCGCTATTTTATTCCAGCGCTCTATCATAGAAAGCACTGTACCCAACATCTGGAAATCCGCGCATATAACGCCTATGCACAAAAGTGGCTGCAAAAGTCAAGTAAAAAACTATAGGCCAATCTCAAAATTATGTATCTTCGCGAAGATTCTTGAAAGAATAGTTTTTTACCAGGTCATTACAATACATTGTCAAGCATATTTATTCCAGAACAACATGGTTTTCTTCGAAATCGTTCAACTACAACCAATTTACTGTCGTTTATTGATTTCACCACGTCAAGTATGGAGTCAGGCGGACAGGTAGATTCTGTATATACGGATTATACCAAAGCCTTTGACCTTATAGACCATCAAATACTCTTAAGAAAACTCTTCTCTGCAGGAATCCATGGAAACCTGTTCAGATGGTTCACCTCTTACGTCAAAAACAGATCGCAAGCTGTCACTGTCAATGGTTATATGTCTATCTGGCATTCAATACCATCAGGAGTTCCCCAAGGGTCTCTACTGGGTCCCTTATTATTCAACATTTTTGTTAATGATATAAGCTCTTGTTTCCTACATTCACAGTTTTTGCTATATGCGGACGATATGAAAATCTTTAAACAAATTAATATTTATGATGACTGCTTTCTGCTACAAGAAGATCTGACAAGACTTGAGTCTTATTGCCTTCAAAATAAATTGGACCTCAATGTAAATAAATGCCATGCAATAACATTCACTCGTAAACCTAATCCGACTAGACACAACAATATACTTAAGGGATCTACACTTAAACGAGTGGACCATATCAGGGACCTAGGTGTATTCCACGACTCTAAACTTATCTATGATAAACATGTGGACTACATTGTAAAAAAATCCTACCGAACTTTGGGTTTTATTCTGAGATCTTGTTCTCAGTTTAATAATATTAAAACAATGAAAGTACTTTATTGTTCATATGTTCGCAGCATCCTCGAGTATTGCTCTCAAATTTGGAATCCACAGTACGATGTTTATACGGATAGGCTCGAATCAATACAGCGAAAATTCTTAAGGTATTTAGAACACAAATGTGGAGGGCGCGACTTGAGTTATGAGTTGAGATGTAGAAGACACCACATTCTACCATTAAATGTAAGAAGGAAAGTGGCGGACATTTCTTTACTGGTAAAGTTAGTCCAAGGCAAAATTGATTCTCCCTTACTTCTTTCCAAGATTCAGTTGCGAGTTCCTACTAGAACACTTAGACGAACTAAACTGCTTCACGTCACTCACAGTACCACCAACTACAGACAAAACTCATTATTCATAAGGTCTCCTAATTTCTTTAACGATCTCGGGGATTTCCCAGAGTTAGATTTATTTAACTCAAGTGTGACCACATTTAAACACACTTTAGCTAACGACTGGTTCGATTCGGTTCTTTGACTGTTTTTAATTAATTTCTTTGATATCTTGATTGTTTTTCATAATGTTGTCGATATACCAAATGTGATTGTATTATATTCCTTATTTAGTAGACTTAGGTAAAATTTTAACAAGTTTGTGTATTTTGTATTTAATGTATATTTATTAATATGTGAAAACATCTAACTGGTACTTAAACAACCATACTGTTAATTTTATAAGTTATTATTTTACTGTTTGTTTTCCAAATAAAATAAAATAAAATAACTGTAACTAGCCTATAACTGTAACTAGCCTATAACTGTAACTAGCCTATAACTGTAACTAGCCTATAACTGTAACTAGCCTATAACTATAACTAGCCTATAACTATAACTAGCCTATAACTATAACTAGCCTCTAACTATAACTAGACTATAACTATAACTAGACTATAACTATAACTAGACTATAACTATAACTATTAAGAAAATGTTGTGTTATGACTGTAGAGCTTATTATGTATTCAGTGGATTCGTAATCCATTTTTTTTAGGAAATCAAATACTTTCCTGGAGCACTCTTTAACTGAACAAGACCTAATAGGGCATAGTCTAGAGACCTTGTTGTAAATCGAGACATATGCATAGTACTGGAACCTTTTTGCGAAACATGACTTAACTGAAGGCTGTTTTAGAATTAAAATTCTCTTTTTTAATAAAGCTGAGTTTTCTGTAGAGATTAATGTAAATTTATGTGTCGAAACATAGTCTTTAAAGATGTATAACCGGCGAACACTCAGAACTTCTTTATATAAACTATTTGTAGGGAATCTGAAGGATTTATACAACATAGCTTTTAGAAAGGCACGCTGGGCCCGCTCAAGCGGCAAAAAAAATGTTTTAGCTGCTCCACCCCAGACACCAATGCAGTAGTTAAGCAAAGATTCGCAGATTGCAAAGTATACCAATTTCATAATTAGAAAATTGGCAGAATTTCGTAGTTACCAGTTAGCGTACGTAGATGTGGCTCAAAATTTAAGCGTTCATCAATCATTAAACCTAGGTACTTAATTTGTTTGGTCCGATGGATACTTTCACAGCAGCAACCCGAGAACTGTGAGGATGCACAGTCAGTGTGAATCTTGAGATCAGACAAAGGTGGTGTCCTAGCAGTTTTGTGGAAGCCTAAGAATTTTGTTTTATTTGTGTTAAGGGTCAAAAGGTTCTTCTGCAGCCAAACATTTATTATCTTAAGTCCTTTCTCTGCAGCCTGTCTGGCACTCTCCCAGTTGTTTCCGTAGAACAAGATTGCTGTGTCGTCGGCGTAACAAACCAATTCTGCTGAGTCTAACTTAAGGTTGTGGATGTCATTCATATACATGATAAACAGAAGAGGACCCAGAATACTGCACTGGGGCACACCGTAGCTAATGGGCATCGCAGTACTCTTCAAACCATCTATTTGTGTTAGTTGCTGTCGATCATGTAAGTAACTTTTGAACCAATCCAAGGCAGTTCCGCGGATTCCAAAGCTTTCCAATTTACGCAGCAGAATGGGAATTGATACCGTGTCGGATGCTTTAGCCAGGTCGAGAAAAACTCCGTAACAACTTAAACCCTGATCCAAATGTGACGCAATGCTGTTCACAAGCTTGTGTGCAGCGTCTTCAGTAGACTTCGACTGTCGAAAACGAAACTGCCTATCCGATAGTAATTCGTTGCTCTCAATGAAATTTCTAAGTCGTTTGTTTATTAGTTTTTCAAGTAATTTGGAAATTATGGGGGACTATCGGATGCGCAGGAGGCCAATAGGCCATTGTCAGAGGAGTTCTGATGGTCATTGTATATGCATACACATGAGGCCAATAAGCCAGTTGAGTATGTTAGATACAAATGTTGTATATGTGTCGGATACGCATGAGGCTGACAAGCCAGCTTGGAAAGTATCTGACCGTTACACGGATTGGAGTGTTTGCATACACAGAAGGGCGGTAACCCAATTACGGAGTATGCTAAAACACAATGGAGTGATGGGTGGTATTTTGATGTTTACGCAAATTGAACGCTGTCGGCCCCTATCGATGCGCTCCCAAATTTGGAGCGTCGTACGCGGGGGCTCCTTGGCCTCCTGTGGAGATGAGCTGGTACGCGGCGCCGCGCGGGGGCGATTCCGGCTGCAGTTCTGGCACTCCTTGGAGTGCCCTGGGATCGCTCCGTAGGCGCCGAAGGGGGCCGCCGCGGGGTTTTTGCTGGTGGTGTCGGGTGGGTTGTGTATGGGGGTTGGGGATTCGGCCCAGCGGCAGCACGGATGGCCATCATACGTGCGAGGGGGATGCTGGGTCGTGGGACCGGCTGGTCCAGCGTACCCGTTTTGGTCTTGCTCCGCTTCCCTCCGGAGCGGGCGGCGGTGGTAGAACGCTTCCCCCGCGACAAAGAAAAAATAAAAAAAAGGGTCTGGTTTTAAGTGGCCTAAGGAACTGGCTTATCGGGGCCGAAGATCCGGATCACTTATCTGGTGGTCTGGTTTGTAAGGGTATGAGCGTAAAGTATTGTGATTGCATGGGAAGATGTTGAATGTCTAAAGTGTGTGGTTATTCTAGTGATTTAAGGAACTGGCTTATGAGGGCCGAGGTTCCAGATCACTTTACTGTTAGTCTGGTTTGTAAGGCTGTGAGTGTAAAGCAATGTGATTGAAGGGGGAGATTTTGAAGGGTTGTCCGGTCCATTTTATCATCATATTGAGATAATAACTGGTCGAATGGACGCCTACGGTGTGTGTGATGGTATAGTAACTGATCGAAGGGGCGCTGACGGGTTATACGGTCCACGTTGTCATATTGAGATGATAATTGGTCGTAGGGATGCCTAAGGCAGTTGTCAGGTTCAGTTAATGGTGTGTGTGATGGTGTGATAACTGATCGAAGGGGCGCTGACGGGTTATCCGGTCCACGTTGTCATATTGAGATGACAGCTGGTCGAAGGGATGCCTAAGGCAGTTGTCCGGTTCAGGTAATGTGTGTGTAGTAACTGATCGAAGGGGCGCTGACGGGTTATCCGGTCCACGTTGCCATATTGAGATGACAGCTGGTTGAAGGGATGCCTAAGGCAGTTGTCCGGTTCAGTTGTGTGTGTTCAATGGTGTGTGTGATGTATGACCAACTACATTGAGGTAGAGCAGAGTAATTGTGATGGTGCAGAGAGTATTTAAGTTTGCATGATAATAGGACATCGAAATTTGTGTTTGCTTATCATTGGTCAGAGATTGGCCGAGCGGATGAATGGATTTACTGTGTGAGTTTATTCTCCTTTTCAGGTACACACGAGGACGTGTGAGCTGTCAGGAAAGCCGTGTCGGGGCGTCATGAATACGGACACTGAATTGAACTTGCAAATAGCTTTAATTATTGTAAAATGTGGGCACCGTTACTTGCTTTGCTATTTTGAAGGTGGTTTCGAGTTGTTTATCGTATGATCTCACTCATGGAGTGGGGGCACGACGAAAATCACAATATAAAAGAGCACCTCGCCATTTGACAAGCACTTGTAAAGTAGGTCTATCAAGCTAGCAGTGAAAAGTTAGCAGAAACATTTGAAACTTATTTAGGAATTAGTTGCTAATTAGTTGCTGCTATTTCGATTTTGTTGCTTAAACCAGTTCCTCAGAAATCGAGTCACTGCTATCTTTCACATAAGCTAGCAGTAAAATAATGAAGTGAGCACATATTGAGTCAGTTATTGGGCCTGAATTTGTTGCTGTAAGATAGTATAAAAATATTGAAAAAATATTTTATATTTTTATATATTTTTTTAATTTTCATGACGATTTTTTCCGCTTACGACAGCGGTTGTTTTTGTTGCTGGGCGGCAAAATATCTATGAAGGTGCACAGGACCAGCAACTAATTAGCAACAATAATTCTGCTGAATACTTTACCCGTAATCAAGGTCATTAAGGAAAAATTTAATTTTTTCCGGCCATGACAGAGGTTGATTTTGTTGCTGGGCGGCACAATATCTATGAAGGTATACCGGACCAGCAACTTATTAGTAACAAAACTTCTGTTGAATATTTAACCCGTTATCAAGGTCATTAAGGAAAAATTACCTTTTTTTCCGGTTATGACAGCGGATGATTTTGTTGCTGAACGGCACAATATCTATGAAGGTGCACCGGACCAACAACTAATTAGCAACAAAAATTATGCTGAATACTTACCCGTAATCGAGGTCATTAAGGAAAAATGTCATTTTTTCCGGCCATGAGAGCGGTGGATTTTGTTGCTGGGCGACACAATATCAATAAAGGTTCACCGGACCAGCAACTAATTAGCAACAAAAATTCTGCTGAAAATTTAACCCGTTATCAAGGTCATTAAGGAAAAATGACTTTTTTTCCGGTCATGACAGAGGTTGATTTTGTTGCTGGGCAGCACAATATCTATGAAGGTACACCAGACCAGCAACTTATGACTCCGTAGTTAAACATCACATTTCCATAGCATATGAAAATTATCAAGGTCGTATTGAGATGCAATTGACAAAGGACCCAAACTCATTTTGGGCTTTTATTGCAAGTAAACGATCAAAACGAAGTAAACCACGTATCACTAAAAATGGTTTGTGTCTATCAGATAATGATTGTGCTCAAGAGTCCGCAGACTATTTTAGTTCTGTGTACGAGCATGAGGAGCCTTTGTTGGACGCGAAGGCTGCCGCGCTTGGGGTTCCCGAGCGAGGTGCACGAGTGCACGTTGGGCAATTGTCCTCCAGAGATGTTAGAGTCGCTCTTTTGCGCCTCAAGCCTAAGCGATCGGTGGGTCCAGACGGAGTCCCTCCCTTCGTTGTGAGAGACTGCAGTAGGTCGCTGGTTGACCCTCTTTGCCACTTATTCAACCTCTGCCTTAAAGAGCGTATATATCCAGATGTCTGGAAAATAACTAGAGTGACACCTGTTCCTAAAGGTACACCTAGTTCGGACGTAGGTGGATATAGACCTGTAGCGGTATTGTCTACATTCGCTAAAGTCTTTGAATCGGCATTATCTGAATGCATAACTCCGCAGGTGAGCGCACATCTTAGTGATGCACAACACGGATTTCGGGTTGGTCGCAGCACAAATTCTAACCTCATGTGCTTAATGAGCCATGCATCGCCAGTACTCGATTCTGTGGAGGGTGCACAGTTGGATGTTGCCTATTTCGACTTTAAAAAGGCTTCTGATAGCGTAAATAATGATATTCTCCTATCCAAGCTTGCAATGTTTGGTTTTACCCCAGATCTGCTACAGTTTTTCGCAAGTTATCTGAGGAACCGCATGCAATATGTGGAATATGGTGGCTGCATCTCACGCTCATACCGTACTCTATCTGGTGTTAGTCAGGGGAGCAATCTTGGTCCATTAGAATTTATCATAATGATAAACGATCTGTCAGATGTGATAAAGAACGCGGGTTGCTTACTGTTTGCGGACGATCTAAAACTTTTTCTGCGTATCACCGACAAGAGTGACTGTGAGCGCTTACAGAGGGATATTGATTTGGTGGCAGAATGGAGTCAGAAGAACAGGATGTCTTTCAATGTCACCAAATGCAATATAATGTCTTGCTCGCGTGCGATTCTGCCTCTGCACCACCAGTATAATTTGGAGGGGACCCCCATACCTCGTGTGACATCTGATAAAGACCTGGGAGTACGGATCACCAAGGATTTAGTGTTTCGGGAGAACATTGTGCAGATATGTTCCAAAGCATATAGGAATTTGGGCTTTATAATACGGGAAACTAGGGATTTCAAGAACCTAGCTGCTGTGAAGGGCTTATATAACACGTTGGTTAGGAGTCAACTAGAGACAAGTGCCATCATCTGGAACCCCCATGAAGCTAAATATAGCCTCATGGTGGAAAAGATACAAAACAAATTTACCCGTTACCTGTATATGAAACAGTATGGAGTTTATCCTTTTTACCCGCTTATGTATCCGGCACTATTTGTCATAGGTATGGTCGGATACTATAAGTTAGAAGTTAGGCGTGACGTAGCACTAGCCAAATATGTATTTGAGGTTTTCCGAGGTAAATTAAATAATCCATCAGTTTTGGCCTCACTGAAACTCCTGGTCCCAAACACAAGGTTGCGAATCAATGTAAGGGAGAGGCTCTTCGAGGTTCCTTTGACTCGCACCAAGACTGCTCGGTACGCTCCAGTGGTCAGAGCCATTAACATAATTAACTAAGTTGGGCGGAACATAGATATTTTTAATTGCACACTGGCGGAATTCATAAGGGCGACTATAATGACTGTAACGAATGTATCGACTATATGATGGTGTATGTCTATTTGTATGTATGTGTTGAATTTATTGTACAGCAATGTAAGTATAATCGCATTGGGTGTGTAACCTGTTAGATTATATTTAATTTAATAAATAAATAAATAAATAAACTTATTAGGAACAAAAATTCTGCTGAATACTTTACCCGTAATCAAGGTCATTAAGGAAAAATGACATTTTTTCCGGCCATGACAGAGGTTGATTTTGTTGCTGGGCGGCACAATATTTATGAAGGTACACCGGCCCAGCAACTTATTAGTAACAAAACTTCTGCTGACCATTTATCCAGTTATCAAGGTCATTAAGGAAAAATGACTTTTTTTCCGGTTATGACAGAGGTTGATTTTGTTGCTGGGCGTCACAATATCTATGAAAGTACACCGGACCAGCAAATAATAAGCAAAAAAATTCTGCTGAATACTTTACCCGTAATCAAGGTCATTAAGGAAAAATTTAATTTTTTCCGGCCATGACAGAGGTTGATTTTGTTGCTGGGCGGCACAATATCTATGAAGGTATACCGGACCAGCAACTTATTAGTAACAAAACTTCTGTTGAATATTTAACCCGTTATGAAGGTCATTAAGGAAAAATTACCTTTTTTTCCGGTTATGACAGCGGATGATTTTGTTGCTGAACGGCACAATATCTATGAAGGTATACCGGACCAGCAACTTATTAGTAACAAAACTTCTGTTGAATATTTAACCCGTTATGAAGGTCATTAAGGAAAAATTACCTTTTTTTCCGGTTATGACAGCGGATGATTTTGTTGCTGAACGGCACAATATCTATGAAGGTGCATCGGACCAGCAACTAATTAGCAACAAAAATTCTGCTGAACATTTAACCCGTTATCAAGGTCATTAAGGAAAAATGAATTTTTTCCGGCCATGAGAGCGGTGGATTTTATTGCTGGGCGACACAATATCTATAAAGGTTCACCGGACCAGCAACTAATTAGCAACAAAAATTCTGCTGAAAATTTAACCCGTTATCAAGGTCATTAAGGAAAAATTACTTTTTTCCGGTCATGACAGAGGTTGATTTTGTTGCTGGGCGGCACAATATCTATGAAGGTACACCAGACCAGCAACTTATTAGGAACAAAAATTCTGCTGAATACTTTACCCGTAATCAAGGTCATTAAGGAAAAATTACATTTTTTCCGGCCATGACAGAGGTTGATGTTGTTGCTGGGCGGCACAATATTTATGAAGGTACACCGGACCAGCAACTTATTAGTAACAAAACTTCTGCTGACCATTTATCCAGTTATCAAGGTCATTAAGGAAAAATGACTTTTTTTCCGGTTATGACAGAGGTTGATTTTGTTGCTGGGCGTCACAATATCTATGAAGATACACCGGACCAGCAACTTATTAGTTATGTCAGTCAGCGGACGTGGTAGCCCTCCAAGAGACGTGGTTGCTGCCATACGATTTGCCGCTACTCAGCGCGGTTGATGACAGCTACGGGTGCACAGGGACGTCAGCTGTAGATACCACAGCGGGCCTACTGAGCGGGAGACCATACGGTGGCGTCACGTTATTGTGGCGTAAGAATGCATTCGTGAACTCGAGTGATAATCTTCCGGAGCTTACAGCCTGTCTTAGTACTATTCGCTCAATAATAGAAGTAGAGGAAAATAAGGGAGTAGAAGCTTTTTATATAATAGGCGACTATAATGCACATCCGAATGAGTTGTTTTATAATGAAATGATAAATTTCTGTTTAGATCATAGTTGGTTCTGTATAGATGTGAATATGTGTGACAGTGATACCTACACATTTACAAGTGAGTCACATGGCTGTAATAGATGGCTGGACCACTGTATCGTCACTGAGTCTGCGCGGCAGTCAGTTGTTAATACGGTAGTACTATATGACGTGTATTGGTCCGACCATTATCCGATTGTGGTTGAATGCGATTGGAATAAAATTAAACCTAAAATCGTAGATAAGGTAGATAATAATAACCCTGTATTTCGTGTTATATGGGGTGAGAGGTCATCACAGCAGATATGCGAGTACCACGACCTCTGTCACTCTGGACTAAGAATGATAGACATTCCTCGGGAGTTGAGTGACTGTTGTGATGGGTTCTGTGATCACAGAGAACATCGCTCAGTTCTTGACGAAATGTATAGGAATATTATAGATACACTAGCACTGGCTGCCGTACGGACTTATAAGATAAAGTGTCTGAGGAAGGGTGGCTATATCACAGGGTGGAACAAGCAGGTCGCGCACCGCGAGGCGAGGCTCAAATTCCAAGTGTGGGCTATGGCTGGGCGACCAGCTAGCGGTCGTACATTCTGTGATGTGGTGGAGGCAAGGAGACATTTCAAAGCCAAACTCAAGTGGTGTCAAAACAGGCAGGCCCAGCTTAAAATGGATCTCTTAGCTTCTAACCACTCTACAAAGAACTTTAAGCAATTTTGGAAAAACACTAACAAAATGAATGTGAGGCAGAGTCTTCCGGTGAGTGTTGGTGGTATCACTGACCACAAGCATATTGCGGATGCTTTTAGGGACCACTTTTCTGTGAGGTCACCTTTGAGCACGGTATCTCGTAACGCGAGCCATACTGGAACCATTGTGACAGAGCGGAACCCAAAAATACCAGCTAAACGAGTGGCAACAATTATTTAAAAAATGCAACGTGGTAAATCGGCTGGTCACGATGGTCTCAGTATTGAACATTTTAAACATGCGGGAGTCCATCTGCCTAGGGTGTTATCACTGTTTTTCACTCTGTGCCTCGGTCACTCTTATTTACCTGAACCGCTGATTCGAACGATAGTGGTCCCCGTAGTTAAAAATAAGACGGGTGATACATCCGATATGAACAACTATCGACCCATCTCACTCGCTACCACCATGGCCAAAGTGCTTGACGGTCTGTTGAATGGCTGCCTTTCTAAATACATTGAAGTGCATGATGCTCAGTTTGGGTTTAAGGCGGGAATGTCCACAGAGAGTGCAATCCTTAGCCTAAAACACACAGTCAAGTACTACACCGCGAGGAGGACGTCGGTTTACGCGTGTTTCCTCGACTTATCGAAAGCCTTCGATCTTGTCGCCTATGATGTGCTATGGGATAAGTTGAGGGGAGCGGGTGTGCCGACGAAATATACATCCCTCCTCAGATACTGGTATGCTCACCAGACAAACCGGGTGAGGTGGGTCGGTACTCTATCGGATGAGTACAGAATGGAATGTGGTGTCAGGCAGGGGGGGTTAAGCTCGCCTCTGTTATTTAATCTATATATGAACCAGCTTGTCGAGCGGCTGAGCGGCACATATGTTGGATGTCACATTGACAGTACGTGCATCAATAATATAAGTTACGCGGACGACATGGTGTTGCTCAGTCCCTCGATAAGCGGTTTGAGAAAGTTACTGTCGACCTGCGAGACATATGCGGAGATGCACGGCCTTAAATACAACACCAAAAAAAGTGAGATATTAGTGTTTAAAGCGCCTAAACAACAGCCCCGTCGTGTACCTCCTGTATACCTCAACGGCGTAGTACTTAAGGTGGTTGATAGTTTTAAGTACCTAGGCCACGTTGTGACCAGTGATCTGCGGGATGATGGTGACATAGAGCGTGAGCGCAGGGCGTTGGCGGCGAGGAGCAACATGCTCGCCCGTAGGTTCGCTCGTTGCACTGCAGACGTCAAAGTTAGTCTATTTAAGGCGTTCTGTCAGTCATTTTACTCATGCGGCCTATGGGTGTCGTATACTAGCCGAGCCTACAACGTCCTGCGTGTACAGTACAATAACGCCTTCAGGATGCTGTTGCGGCTGCCGTGGCGCTGTAGTGCGTCGGGCATGTTTGCCGAAGCTCGCACGGATGGCTTTCACGCCATCATGCGTAAGAAAGCGGCTTCGTTACTGCAGCGCTTGCGTAACACTCGGAACGGCATCCTGAAGATGATTAATGATAGACCAGACTGTCCCATCCGCAGACACTGGGTGGGGCTGGCCATAGGTACCTACATGTAAATAAACAGCTGTTCCATAATTTAATTAAATACTAATAATACTAATATAGCATATAAGCACAATGTAACTAACATAATACTGACAACTTATGGGTTAATATGCCTGAAATAAAGATTTATTATTATTATTATTAGTAACCAAAATTCTGCTGAACATTTAACCCGTTATCAAGGTCATTAAGGAAAAATGACATTTTTCCGGCCATGACAGAGGTTGATTTTGTTGCTGGGCGGCACAATATTTATGAAGGTACACCGGACCAGCAACTTATTAGTAACAAAACTTCTGCTGACCATTTAACCAGTTGAAATTACAAATTTTAGTTTACAAATTGAACTGTTAACGGTGATGACTACGATGAATAAACGATCATTTGATCAAACTAAATTAAAATAGCTAAACGGCATTGCGAGTATGTCTATTCTTTAGCGAATTTATTACAGTCACGACCCGCTGTAACGGAGAGAAGAAAAAACAGCAGACGAGTAGACCTATACCAAGAAACTGTCATACTCCGCTAAAATTTTGCAAAACGCAAAACAATAAAACGTGTGTAGACCTATATAGAAGTCAATACACACAAAAAAAAATCGTGTAGGCTTGTTTAACTCGCTAAAGAACGGAACTAGGTCGCATGGTAGGTATTTGTTAGTGGAAGTATGAATGTGGGCAGTTACTGGGCGGTTCTAGCGATACTTAGGCGCTTACCGCAGCGGATTTTACTACGTAAAATCCTTTCTCTGGGAGAGGGGGTATTGTTACGTTGTAACAAGTTAATACATAAAAAATAAAAAATGCAATAATAATTACAAACATACAGACAAAATAATTAAGTTATTACTACGGAGCGAAACCACGCGAAATGATCTAGCAATAGTGTATAGAACCAAATAAGGTAATCCTTCTGGTCGGAAGCAAAAATCCCCACTAAAAATATCTATTATCACGCACACGAAGACACAATCTTTCCTTTAAATACAGGGCGCGTGACACAAAACTTCACATTTGATTCCAGAACGCAAGGCGAAATACGCGGTCTTCAAGTACATTCCACTATTTAAAAAAAGTAGTAAAATCAGTGCATCATCATTATCCCCCTTGGTAAGTTAATTGCCATATTAAGTTGGTCTAGATCAGAAATTAAATGACCACTTGTATTTCACGCGTGTGTTCTCAATACCGGTGGTTTTCTTTCTTTAATGTAACTTCTTTAAAAATAGTAGACTAAAATTAATCATTCAATTGTTAACTTAAATTCCTTAAATAATATCCACCGTAAAATTATATCCTATATTTATTTTGTAATAGTAATGTATCTAGAAATGTAAATTAGAAAAGTAACTTAAATTCATTAGGCTTTAAAAGCAATTTTATAATATTATACTTCCATTTAAATCGTTGGGAGTTTATTGTTGGATCAGGTAGAAAATATTTTTCTATACCAAAGGTCATCGCTTCGCCGATATGCTTGTTTATAACTACCTGCTAATTTGTAATTATTGCACATGAGAAAGAATGTTATTTTTATTTTTTGTACCTCATGGCGTAGTGGATTAGTGATCGTCCGGTATATAGTTAGTTGAAGTTCGGTTTTTGGTATTCCAAATAATTTTATATTTTTATTTTTTTAAACTATTACCGGATTGATATATCGCCACTCCACTGCGAGTATTGTTTCTTATTGTTTTTTTTTGTTTCGCGAAAGATGCCGACACCCACACATGGTCTCGCCTAGTGCCTGGGTCTCGGGGTCTTTTGCGCTACAAACGTCCTGTCGACGCGTTCCAGGAATCTGGGGGATCACCGTACAGGTTGCAACTACGAGGTGCCGACTACCGTACGGTCTAGACACAGCGACTACGGCTCCGAGCCCGGAAGGAGTGCGACCGTGGCAGAGCATAAGCCGCCGACATCTGCTGACCTCTGCGCCTGACACGTTGCTGCGCCGAGAGCCACGCGGCGCCCCCGGTCTCCACCGCGCCGGCGGGCGTTAAAGCGTAGTTAAGTCCCCAGCGCACTTTGCCCGTAGACCATCATCAACGGAACTTCTCTGTGCCGAGAGCTCACGCCCTGAGCAAATCTCATACGTCTCGGTGTCGATTTTTTTTTTGTAAACAATTTTGTCTAAAGAAAAAATAAAAGTATTTTTTATTTCTTTGTTTTTTGTGCCCCGCCATCAGGCGGACCGTAACAAGCTACACAGCAGCAGGCCGGCATGATTGTGTTGAGTAGCGAGGGATAGATTATCACTCGCTACTTGATACTATGACTAGACGGCACTGCGCTTGCCATCAGGTGCAGTGTGGTCGCTTTGCCGAACCACGATAAAAAAAAAAAAAAGAAAAGTAATTTGCTTGATGACGCTGTAAATTATCCCGTGATGTGAAACGTAATAAACAACCATCGCAAATATGAACTGCATGTTCGGATGTTGATAACTGTTTAGATACTAACCTCGAAAGATTTTTAATATAACAATAATGACCGTTGGTACCGCGAGATAAATATAATAAGTTTAAGTGAGTGGTTTTTCTATGTTTCGTTAAGTGTAATGGACCTACAATTTTATTTGACTTTTTTATTGAATCATAATGTAAACCAAGGAGGAGAGAGGGCGTTACTGTGCCGCTAGAAGCATCGACTCCGTAGAAAAAATAAGAAATAAATACTAAAACAGTGTTTTTTTATACATAAGACGCTTAAAAGTGATAAATAACTCAGAGATCCGAGTGTGACAGTGAAATCAATGCTAAATAATAAATGGTTACAAACAATTACTTATACCTCAAAAAAACTAAATGACGAACAGTTGCCAGTGTTATAACTTCGTGGACTAATTTCGTGCGTATTAGCTGATAAATCTCAAGCCGAACTTTTTCTCACACGTACAAGAGTGAAAACAAACAAGTTTAGTGCAGATTATTCTTCTACCTATAAAACTTGTTAAAATTATAACCTCAATCACGATCGTATTGTAACGACACGCAATTTTCAAAAACAACAGTATTCACAGCGCCATCTGTTACAATAACAACATATTACGACAGCATTATCAATACCAACTTAGCTACGCTAACTCAACGAGTGAATAGATCTCAATCATCACTAATCTATGTTGACTAGTAGTTCAAAGGCTCACTACCAGACGGCGACACAGGTTGGATAACTATAAAAAAATCGAAGCAGACCAACCAGTGCGCAGGTACGCCACTAGAGGGCAGCTACAAATATCACAGACTTGAATAACATAATAGTCTAATTAGTACAAAACATCCCCACTGGAGGCCGACACAGGTACCAAAACATTGCAAAGATGGATATCACTCCACAAACCATAATAGAAATCATGAATGCACTTAAACAAATACAAATGGATTTAGACGGGCAAAAATTAACTATACAAGAAAGCGGAAAAAATGTGACAGAGCATGTTACACAAAATATAAACAGAATGTTTGAAGAAAAATTTTTTGCATGGGAGGAAAAGCATGAAAAACTCAAAGAGACAGTGGAAAACCAAGAAAAAAGGATTTACTTTTTGGAAAAACAAGCAAGGCAAAGAAATATAGTTTTTTTCGGTATTGAAGAGGATATTAATTCATCATATCGCTGCCTTGGAAGAATACTGTTGCAACTCAAAAATGCTATTTTATTCAGGGAGCTGATTGAAGTTTACTATTATTTCAAACTGTTATAACTCTTGACCTATTGCACTTTTATTGATGAAAATTAAAGAAAAACATAGAACATTTATTATTGTATTTATTACATAGATACGTGTTAGGATTTGACTTTCGCCGTGAAACAATACTTATAGAAAATAAAAGATCTTCGACATACTTCAGAACAGCTTTGGTAATTTTATGTCGTATACTGACTGAATTTCGTAATGATACGTATAAAGCAATATATATTTTTCATCATCAACGGTGTTTTTTGCAATAACTCCAATATCTATATATTGCATTTTTCTCAAGAACAATGTCACATTTTGGGTTAAGACAACCACACGCAATGATATTCATAATTATAGAGTCATAACACGAATTCAGACATTTTTTACTAGAAAATGTTGTGTAGCATAATCTTGTGTTACACTCGACTCGTCTCCGCAAGATCAGTAATTCTTTTATGGGGCAAAGTATACGCTTTTATAATAAACTTCCGAATGATATAAGAGAATTACCAATAAATAAGTTTAAAAACATAATAAAAACCAAGCTTAGTAGAAAAGGTTACTACAAAATTTCCGATTATCTTGACGACAAGAAGGCTTGGGATTAAATTGCTCTGAATCTTCCAGATCTATTACAATAAATGATTATGTATTGATTATTTCTGTTTAATGTAAATTGTTTTTACAAGATGCCTGAGTCGTATTAGTCTTGGCTTCTTGTTTTTTTGTTAAAGCTATTGTCTTGTGAATTTGCTTCTCTATCATTCTTTGACGCGATTAGGGTATGTCATGCTCGCTTAAGGGTCTGTGCTTGCGGCGGCGTTATGTGCCGGGTCGGTCACTTCCCTGTGTCATGGTTGAGGAGGCCGATGGCTGGCACATGCGTCATACTCGTGAACGGGTGCTGCTTGTGTGGACTGGTCTACCTGGATTGCTCATTGATTGTTAGTTGGATAAAATTAAATAACAAATTGTATAGCCTCTTTTACGACTCTGCCTTGTATTGACATGTATACCGTAATTATTTTTTTTGTCATATGAATGTGACTTGTTTAAAAATGTATTTTATGTGTGATTTTTTGTTGGAATATAATGACAAATTACAGAAGACCTACGGCTGAGTTTCTTGGTGCTTCTTCTCAGACCAGTGGGCATTTCCGAAGCACCGGTAGACTTAGATTTTAACATTACTATGACATGTAAAAAGTGCCCCTAGTGGCCTAATTTACAAAATAAATGATTTGATTTGATTTAACAAAATATAGAATTTGGATATACATTGTCACATTGAGTCTTATGACAGATAAAATATACCTAGAAAAATTTAGAATAAACATTAAAACTAGGATTTTGGTGGTAGTTTTGGTATCGTTCTTCCATGTCGTGTTTATATCGAAACTTACGTAGTACCACTATAAATAAAATAAACACTTTTCAGAAAGAAAATCAATACAGGTATTGATTTTAAAACGACGATTTTTTTTTATTTTTTGTTAGGTCTAACTTAAAACGTAATTAGGTTTACAGATTAACTTTTAAATCACAAAAATAAAAATAAACAAACAATGAAATGATATTCTAAAGATTTTCATAGAATAATGAGTAACATTTAGGAATAGTGTTTTTTCGTAAGAGTCCTAGCAGTCCTTTTATCTTTTTTTCACAAACTGTAATTTTTCTTGTATAAGCTTTCGTGAGTACAACATTATTCTGCGTATTTCTTTTTCTTCTTACCCTATCTACAACAACCTTCTTAAAATTTTCGTGATCATAGAAGTTTTATATAAGAAGGTGTAATTTTGAGTTCCTTAACTATATTGAGATCCTTAACTACTTTAAAAAAATATATATTTGATAATTTCACGACTTATTTATCTAATTTTTTTGAAAAATTGTTGCCAAGCTTCTAACATCATAAAAGTCTAAATAGGACATGTCGTACTTTGTAGGGATTACCAGTTTTCTTGGAATTCTTATCATCTGAGTGTATTGATCTGGTGTAAAAATTGCTCGAGATCTACCGTGGTTTGAAAGTTAGAGATTGGCGATGCATTTTTTTTATTGCCGAAATATTATTCTGCACTCAATGAATGAATCAAATCTGCACTATGCGATCTGCAGTCTATGTTGCTTGCAGTGGGGACGATTTCTGTTTCTGTTTCAATATCTGAACTGCTAGATTCTGTACTGTTCGATGAGTCTGAAGAACAGCTTGAACTTGATGAACTCGTGGAATATATTTTACTATTTTGGAAGTACTTGGCTGATTATCAATATAATTTAATATGTTTTGTGGGACTCATCAAGTAAAACAATTGAAATGGGACTGGTATCAGTCACATTCAGATCAATTTTACTACTAACTGCATTCAATTTTATTCGTTGTGTTTTTTTGCAATTCTCCTTTTGAAAGGAATCATCGCGATAGTTAGAATCTGAATATGAATCAGAGTTATTTATGTACTTAGAGTCCTTTACGCTGTCATCCGAGGGATAATCTTGTATTTGTATGTGTCCGCAATCCGTAAAATGTATGTTGTCTTGACACGGTAGTGGCGAAAGTATTTCACGTTCCATAACATTTTCATTTTGTGTGTAATTGATCTGCAATAAAAGTTAGAAGATGAAATAAAAAAGTCTTTACACAGCGTCTTGGGAGGAGCCGTCTTACCAGGATCACTACCACAAATGGCAACGCTGTCACCTCTAAGCCGGAGATCATCAAGGAAGTGGAGGGTTTCTATGGTCGTCTATATGCTTCAAGCGCTCCACAGCCATCACCCTCACCTACAGATCCCAGAGCTGCGCTGTCCCGCCACTACACCGACGAGCTGCCGGAAGTCAGCCTCGACGAAATCGGGACGGCTCTCAAACAACTTAGCAATGGAAAAGCCCCAGGGGAGGACGGGGTGACGTCAGAGCTGCTGAAAGCAGGAGGTATCCCTGTAATCAAACAGCTCCAACGTATCTTTAACACCGTCATTTTCTCTGGGAGAACTCCGAAAGAGTGGAGCAAGAGCTTAGTTGTCCTATTCTTTAAGAAAGGGGACAAAACACTTCTGAAAAACTACCGTCCCATCTCGCTCTTGAGCCACTTATATAAGTTGTTTTCGAGAGTCGTCACGAATCGTCTGTCAAAACGACTTGACGACTTTCAACCACCGGAGCAGGCCGGGTTCCGTAGAGGATTTGGCACCATAGACCACATCCACACTATGCGGCAGATTATACAGAAGACCGAGGAGTATAATCGGCCGCTGTGTCTTGCTTTCGTGGACTATGAGAAGGCCTTTGACTCTATCGAAACCTGGGCTGTTCTGGAATTCTTGCAGCGATGCCAAGTTGACTGGCGATATATAGAAGCGCTGAGATGTCTGTACGACGTTGCATCAATGACCGTCCAAGTACAGTAAGACCAGACAAGACCAATCCCATTGCGTAGAAGTGTAAGACAGGGGGATGTAATATCCCCGAAACTGTTTACTGCCGCATTGGAGGACGTCTTCAAGACTCTGGACTGGAAAGGACGGGGCATTAATGTCAATGGCGAGTACATCTCCCACCTGTGCTTTGCTGACGATATCGTCATCATGGCGAAATCGCTGCAGGAGCTACAACAAATGCTGCACAGCCTTAATACTGCATCCCGACGGGTTGGTCTCGGAATGAACTTGGACAAAACCAAGATCATGTTCAACGATCACGTTGATCCGAGACCAATCAATGTCGATGGCTCACCCCTTGAAGTTGTTCACAAATATGTTTACCTCGGACAATGTCTGCAGTTGGGACGAAACAACTTCGAGAGGGAGGTAGCTAGAAGGATCCAGTTGGGCTGGGCAGCATTTGGAAAGCTTCGTCAAGTCTTTTCGTCGCCCATACCGCAAAGTTTGAAGACAAAAGTCTTCAATCAGTGCGTTCTACCCGTGATGACCTACGGAGCCGAAACGTGGACACTCACAGTGCGACTGGTCCATCAGCTTAAAGTCGCTCAGCGTAGCATGGAGAGGGCTATGCTCGGAATTTCGCTGAGAGACCGAATAAGGAATGAGGCTATTCGCGCGAAAACCAAAGTCGTCGACATAGCCCAAAGACTAAGCAAGCTGAAGTGGCAATGGGCCGGTCACATTTGTCGTAGAACCGATGACCGCTGGGGTAGTAAGGTTCTTGAGTGGAGGCCGCGTACAGGTAAACGGAGTGTGGGACGCCCTCCTGCTAGATGGAGCGACGATCTGCGCAAGGCTGCAGGTAGACATTGGATGCATAGAACCGAAGATCGGGTTCAATGGCGAATCTTGGGGGAGGCCTATGTCCAGCAGTGGACTGCGATAGGCTGATGATGAGATGAAATAAAATAAAACACAAAAAACTTTATATTTACTTTAATAATTTGTTGTTATATCGCCTAAAAACAATTTAAACAGTTTTGAAAATATTCTTGAGGTAAAAAATGTGCGAAATAAGAAATGTGAAGTTTGTCTTTTAATCCCCCGCCTTTCGTGGGTGTACAGTACGCACTCAGTGCGCACTGGCACTTCACCGGTTTTTTAAACCACCACACTTTCCACCACAAAAGTAAGATTCAAAATACTCCTTCTTAATAATAAATACAACTTAGGGTTTATCAAAAAATACTTACATCTTCTCATTGCGTGTTTAAAGGGATATTCATGTTCTGAAACATTTGCAGTGTTCGTCGATTAGCCACTGAAATAGTAAAACATAGTTAAAGCCGGCAGGTACTTTTTTACGTCAGCTTGTCGCGCAGAGTATGGCATTCAGTGCTGAATTATAATGTAGATTTACTTTGTGAGATATTTTGTAAATATTGGTCGAAGCTTTTAATTTTTTTACATTTAAGATCAATAATTATGCCAAAATACATAAAAAATCTAACCGCAATAACTACTGTTTTTTTTTTAAATAGAATATTAAGTTGTAAAATCTACTTGATATTTTAGGATAAAGCGTCTTGTTTAAAAATATGACAAAAACATCATAAGTTATATTATCTTATAAACAGTCTTATTTAGAATAGTGACAAATTCATTCTTTTTATTTATTTCCAATACGGTATTATTTTTTAATATTACAAAACAGTCGTACTTACTTTTTCTGGAATAAGGTACTAAAGCAAAAGGCAATAAAAAAAATGCAGTGTTTTTTTATAGAATAGTGAACTAACACAAAATAATACACTTAACTAAAAAAAAAACAAAACACGATCGTGATATTATTTCGCGTTACGACTGTTTTACGGAGAAATAACGTATCTTCGCCTTAAAAATCATGTCACAACTGGTGAAGCATCACTGTCAAAAAAAAATGGCGACCATAATCCACCAATGGCATAAAGTCTTACCGTGGCGCCACAGTTACAAGAATTGTGATACAATTATGATCTTTATAGAGTATATAATTTGGATCATTCTTCGTCGAATGGTCTAACTAACTTGAAATTGTGGTATTTTGTAATAATACAGTATTCGTCCAAAGCAGCGATATGACAACTTAGAAAAGAAAATAATTGTATGGATAGAACAATACTTCTCTATTAAACTAACTTACAGCGACATACAAGAAGTTAAAAGAATAGGAAAGAAAGGGGAGAGGCCACGCCCAATTGTAGTAACTTTCACAACTCTAGGCATAAAAATCAAAATATTCAAACAAAAAGTAGCGCTGAGAGATACTACATGAAAGAAGACTTTCCGAAATATGTTCTAGAAAAAAGGAAGGAATTACAGGAACAGCTGAAACTAGAGAGAGAAAAGGGAAATGTAGCTAAAATCAAATACGATAAACTGATCATATCAGAAAACCACAGCAAAAGAAAACTTCCAACATCGCCGGACAACATCACCATATCAAAACTAGACAAACGTACTCAAGCTAATAAAAAGAACAAAACGCAACAGTCTGGCACAACAATTAATAGGTCGAACAGCATTTCAGAAGGAGTTATAAAACCCGGCATGCTCAACTTCTTAGTTAATAAAAATATAACCAAAACCAACAACAATCAAGATAGCAAAAGCATAAACACATAGCAACTACGCCCCTCCTCCCACACAGATGCCACTTATGAACAAAAGTATACACAAACCATAAAAAATCTTCCAACCCGGCTGGTCACCGTGGAAGAATACGACCAAAACCCTCCAATGAGTACAATAACTCGGAACATCAACATCAATACCATAATGGTTTCTTATGTTTACGCGAATATTATACATTGTAATAAAACGAAATTTACGGATTCTATCGCGGTTTATTTTACTTTTTTAACCCGACGTTTCGAAGGCTTTACAGCCATGTGAGTCTATATATTTATGTCTTTAAGCCATACTGTATATAGAAAAAAGACCCATACTGATAAATACCTTAATGGTGAATCCCACCACCATCCAAAACAGTTAGCTACCGTGGGTAAATCTTTGGTAAAAGATAAGTCAATTCCTACCACCTGTTAAGTGTCTTATACCTCTACAAGAACCGGGCATCTATAAAATAGATTGTGACTGTGGACTCTCTTATATCGGTCAAACAAAAATAAATATAGGGACCCGCGTAAAAGAACATATAGCTGACGTAAAACACCGACGCTCTACCAAGTCTGCAGTTGCTGAACATTCAGAGGAAGGCTCCAAGCATTATCTTCGATTTGACAAACCACAAATCCTTGCCAAAGAACACCGATTCCTGCCTAGGATGATTCGCGAGGCTATTGAAATTAAAAAACATCCAAATTTCAATAGAGAAGATGGTTGGAAGCTAGCACCAGCCTGGGATCCAATTATACATTTAATTAAATCGGAACCCAAAAGACCAACTGCCAGACCTCAAGACATTGTGAGCTCTTTCTGCGTAGATCGGACTACAACAAAATAAAAATTAAATATCAACTATATGGAGGGTAGAAACATTGCACTATACTTTCGTGACGACATACAACCCAGTCTCCCCCGTGACCATGAAGGCTGTAAAGCCTTCGAAACGTCGGGTTAAAAAAGTAAAATAAACCGCGATAGAATCCGTAAATTTCGTTTTATTACAACATCAATGAAATGAAATGAAATGAAATCGTTTATTGATCAAGTAGGCAATTATATAGCTCTTATGACAAGTCAAAACATTAAAAAAAGTAAAGAAATTTTAAGAAAAGCATATCAGCTTATGTATACATAACATACATAGCATCATCAATACACTAGCAATTAATTATTCATAAGGTATTTAACATTATAATTATTATTCATTTATTATTAATTATTTTTTATTTTTATATTATGAATTAATATTATTCAGGGTAATACCGGTCAAATATATATATATTTAAATGGGTTTGATATGGACCATGGGCATTTCCGAGACGTCGCTTGTTTTAAAAGCTACCACCGGATCCAAACGCGACCCCGCCTGAGAAGACCCGGCGAAACAAACTCAGCGGGCTTACATTACCGCTGGATACTACGCGGCGCGACCCAGTCCTGAGAGAATCCAGCAAATCAAACTCAGCGGGCTTGTTTTTGGTCCGGTTCATTATTTCTAGTAGATGACCTGTCACAAATTACATTGCCAAATTATTATTTTATTTTATACGCGATCGGTCGTCATAGTTTATTATTTTTTAAGTGTATATAATATTACAACATGTCATTTATTCATATTTTATGAATTTAGTTTTTATTTTATTTTGTTATACTATTTGTATATACTAACATGGTGTAAGCTACAGGGCGCCAGATCGCAGTGTGCAGGAAGGAACCGAATGCCAGACTTCCCTATCCTCTAGATATTGTTGAACATTATAATAGCCCCTGTCCATAAGAACACGTTTAATATGAGTCTTAAACATTTTATTGGGCAAATCAATTACGTTATTGGGGATTTTGTTATAAAATTTAACACAGATACCCATAAAAGACTTTTTAGATCTTACTACTCTAAAGGAGGGTACTGTAAGTTTGTTTCTGTTTCTTGTATTAATATTGTGAATATCACTATTTTTATAGAAATTGCTTATATTTTTACGAACGTACATGATATTTTGATAGATGTATTCAGACGGCACAGTTAATATATTACTATCCTTGAATACTGATCGAAATACAATACCACACAAAACCGAAAACTAATGATTGCAACATACAACGTTCGGACTTTATCGTCATACGATCGATTACTAGAACTTGAGGACGCCATAAAGGGACTCAAATAGGACATAATTGGAATTTCGGAAATGAGAATACTCGGAAACAAAATAAAAGAATATGAAAACTTCATACTGTGCTACATAGGACACACAACAGGCAGAAACGAGACAGGTTTCATAATAAACAATTCCCTCAAAAATAACATAACAAGTTTCAATGGAATAACTGAACGTGTCGCAGCATTAAATATAAATATTCAAGGTTACTTGATAACACTCATACAAGTATATGCACCAACGGAATCAGCAAGCGAAAACGAGATAGAAGAATTCTACAAGACAATCGACAAAGCCATGGAAACAGCGCACAACACTACTATACTTATGGGAGACTTTAACGCTAAGGTTGGAACTCCCAAAACGGAAGAATACCTAGTTACTAAAAAGCACGGATATGGCGAAAGAAATGATAGAGGACAGAGACTGGTAGACTTTGCACTCCAACATAAACTTATGATCATAAACACTTGCTTCAAGAAAAAGCAAAATCGAAGATGGACTTGGCGATCCCCAAATGGACAATACAAAAACGAGATTGATTATATCCTGTCAAACCAACCAAAAATGTTTCAAAACATAGAGACAATGAATCTGAACTACCCATCAGATCATAGAATAGTCAGATCAACAATAAAACTAACCACACATAAGTTATGTAGAGCCAAATTCACAAATAGCCAAACAAGCCAACTGAAAAGTGAAGAAGAAATAAATAAGTACAATGAAGTCTTAATTTCACAGTTGACTACCACTTCGGACTCCTGGGAAAACACCTCGGTAGAAACTTGCTACGACAGAATAGAAAAAGCTATCACTCATAGCTTAAAACAAGCCCGCCCAAGGAGAGGACAACATAATTATCATAAAATACTATCAACAAGTACAATAAAACTATTACAAAGACGAAAAGAATTGCAAAAAACTAAAAACAAATCTCGATGCGAGAAAAACGAACTCTCCGCATTGTACAAAATAGTCAACAAATATATAAAAGCAGATTACGCAAAATATAGACGAGACACAATAGAAGGACACCTACATCACAGGAAGTACAAAAAAGGCCTACAAGAAACTCAAAACAAATACAACATGGATAGAAGGATTGAGAAAGCAAGATACAGATATATACAACAGAACCGACATTGTTACTTCTGCAACTGAATTCTAAAGGAACCTTTATAGAGATAAAGCTAAAACACCCACCAAATCCGACAAAGAAATTGTAAGAACACATGAAAACAACATTGAACCAATAGATGAAATAGAAATAATGGAGACAATAAAGAAACTGAAACCAGAAAAAAGTCCAGGCGCAGATAATATCCCAAACGAAGCATTTATAAAATCACACACAATCCTGGCTGCACCATTAGCTAAATTGTTTAATAAGATTCTACATAATTCTGAAACACCGTACCAATGGTCCGAATCCAATATAATACTGATATACAAAAAAGGCGACCCCAAAGACATAGGCAACTACAGACCAATTAGCTTGCTACCGAGTCTCTACAAACTATTCTCCTCGATTATAAACACAAGAATCAGTAATGTATTGGAGTCAAACCAACCGGTAGAGCAAGCTGGCTTTCGGAAGGGTTTTTCAACAGTCGACCACATCCATACACTTGAACTAATTATAGAAAAGTATCAAGAACAACAGAGACCTCTATATATAGCTTTCATAGACTACCAAAAAGCATTTGACACGGTAACACATACAAGCATATGGGAAAGCCTTAAAGAACAAGGAGTAGAAGACATGTATATAAACGCCATAAAAAGCATATATAACAACAATACGGGTAGAATAAAGCTAGAAACCTTAGGACCAAGCTTTCCAATAGAAAGGGGAGTAAGACAAGGAGACCCATTGTCCCCAAAAATATTTATTGCCATCCTTGAAGGTATTATAAAAAAACTAGACTGGAGCAAATCGGGAATCTACGTAAAAGATACATATCTAAGCCGTCTGAGATTTGCTGATGACCTAGTACTGCTATCTGAGACAAGCTCCCAGCTGCAGTTCATGATGGAAAACCTGCACCTAGCTAGCGTCAAGGTGGGACTAAAAATGAATATCACGAAGACTAAGTCAATGACAAACAGCTGGAAAAGACCAATAAAAATCAATAGTAGGCCACTGGAATACGTGGAAAATTACGTCTGCCTGGGAAAGAAAATCAGCTTCGACAGAAAAAATAATAACCTAGAAATAGAAAGAAGAATACAACAAACGTGGAATAAATACTGGAGTCTCAAAGAAATTTTTAAAAGTAATATGCCAACTGATATTAAAACCAAAGTCATGAACTCGAGCCTTTTGCCATGCTTGACATACGGTTGCCAAACATGGAAATTCACTGCCGAAGCAAAAAAGAAGATTACCACCTGCCAAAGAGGACTTGAGCGTAGTATGCTAAAGATAAAGAAACGGGATAGAATACGAAACACATATATAAGAAAAATAACAAAAGCAACTAACGCTCTAAGCTACGCACAGAAACTAAAGTGGAAATGGGCAGGCCATGTCGCGAGGCTTACAGATCAGAGATGGACTGGAAAAGTATCTTTTTGGAATGGTCCACAAGGCAAAAGAGCGAGAGGGAGACCTATTACACGTTGGGAGGACGAGATTAAAACAACAGCGGGACCAAACTGGAGACAAGTAGCACAGGACAGAGACAAATGGGCATCATTGGAGGAGGCCTTCACCCACTGTGGGGTTCTTGCAGAATAGATAAGGGAAAAAATTTAAATTAAAACATTTGAGATAAAAAAAAACTCCTATAATTAAGTAATAATATATATAATTAAAAAGATTTTCTATCTTTTTAATAGAAACTAACATAGAAATTAATGAAAACTAACCTTACATATAAGAAAACTGTAAATTATTTTTTTGCAAGAAATAAAACGGCCATTTTATTTTATTTTATTTTAATGTAAACCAAAAACATTAATACTTATATTGTTTATATCTATATACTTATATATAAAGCTGAAGAGTTTGTTTGTTTGTTTATTTGAACGCGCTAATCTCAGGAACTACCGGTTCGAATTGAAAAATTCTTTTAGTGTTGGATAGCCATTTATCGAGGAGCGCTATAGGCTATGTATCATCACGCTTTGACCAATAGGAGCCGAGCAGCAATGAAAAATGTTGCTAAAACGGGGAAAATTTATTCCTTTTGAGAGCTTCCGTTGCGTGCGCTGCGTAAACGGTTAAAGTTACGTAACAATCATGTATGACGAAATTGTTCCTCTTAAAAAGATCTAAAAAAAAGTCCGCGATAGCATATGTCTATCTTTTTGGGTTGGCTCACTATAAACTTTTTAATGGTTATCGAATTTGTTCTGAAACAATGCATTATTTGGGAATAGGTTTTTATAAACATGGTATTAATCCTTATCCAAATAAATACTTAATTCATCACAAGTATTTAATTCTGAACAAAGTTGCCCTTACGTCATTTGATTTCAATCAATATCTTATTCTTAAAATTATATTGTTGTTTGTATGTTTGTTTGTTACTTTTTCATGACTAAATGGGGGAACGAATCCTAATGAGATTCAACAGAGGGATAGATTATATCCCGACGAAGGACATAGGTTCTCTTTTGTATCAAAAAATATCTTGAAGGGGGTGAAATAGGGGTTGAAATTTTGTATGGGCAATCCGTAATACCTCAACTTAGGGATCTGAAAATTCATATTTAGGTTTTTGATAAGAAATAAAGAAATACGTGTTTCAACGTTTCTATGTTTTTTGTCAATTTCCTGCATATAATAAATTTGTTTTTACTACATGAATTATTTTTTTATTTGACCATCTGACATTTATGATCTGACCTAACACCTGTTGTTACACATTTATTTGTTATATTAAATTTGATTGTTGTACCTAATAAATTACTCGATTTCTCTTATGGACAATGGATATCCAAAACTCTTTGCTTAAGGGTGACATTAACAACCCCATGTGGTCTGTTGTTATATTCAAAGAATACGTACCGTAATTAAATTTAACACCGCTTGCCCATATTAACAATGAAGTTTGAATAGTAGGTAATACTGACAAATTATACAGATACACGTTCAGACATGTCTAGCATTTTATACGGGAACTAAGGGTCATTTTACTACAGACAGGTATCAGTTATGGGACCGTTTCCGAAGAATTGAAAAAAAAGGTCACATAAATAACCAAGTGCTTTGTCATTACACTCTATTGATGTAAATTACTCGATTTCTCTTATGGACAATGGCTACCCAAAACTTATAAAGAGTCACGTTAAAAGCCCCGTGTGGGCTGTTGTTATACTCAAAGAATACATACCGTTATTAATTTTAACACTGCTTGCCCATATGAACAACTAGCTGTTGCTCGCGGCTCCGCCTGCGTGGAGGTCATGTTTGGGAGAAAAAGTATACAATACAAAATACCAATATTCATGCGTTTAACTTAAATATGACGGATTTTCATACAAACTTTCATTCCCTATTTTACCCCCTTAGGGGCGAAATTTCCAAAAATCCTGAAACATATATTTTTTATTTTTAACTAAAATGCCAAATACTAATTTTCATGAATTTAACTTCAAAAATGACGGATTTTCATACAAAATTTCATCCCCTATTTTACCCCCTTAGGGGTGGTATTTCCAAAAACCCTTCCTTAGTGGATGCCTACGTCATAAAAGGTACCTACTGTCAAAATTTCAAGTCTCTAACCCCAGCCGTTTTGGCTGTGCGTTGATCGATCAGTCAGTCAGTCAGTCAGTCAGTCAGTCAGTTTCTTCTTTTATATATACAGATGAAGCTTTGAACAGTAGGTAAATACTAAGACTACTACTAAGAAATTATACAGATACACGTTCAGACATGACTATTACCGCAGGAAGACAAGCGTAACTCCATAAAAAAGGGATTTATACCTGCATACAAACAAAGATGAGCACCTTCTGTAACTCTCGTGCATAAAATGTTCCTACTACCTCTTCCCCTTCTAAATCTTTGATAGTGTATACAGACCACGGAGATCAGTGTATTATTGAGGATATCACAAATATTTCATCACTCCAGTTAGATTCGTAACCTTTTTGAAAGATATGTTTATACTTAGTTATTCTTACATGATCACCAATATGAAACTTGGGTAACGTAGTTTTAAATGATTTTTTTGTATTTCCTTTATCATACAAATTTGTCCACACAGTCATTATATTATTGGAATTCACATCACAAGGACACATCTTAATACTAGAGTGAAAACTGTGATTGTAAGAGTAAATCAAATCATGTAAAATATCAATATATTTATGTGTATTCTTATGCGTGAAATAACGCCACATTTTCATTTTTAGCGTTCTTTGAAATCTTTCTACAATGCTTGCCTTAATATCTTGATTATTTGTTGTATAGTAATTTATATTTTTAGATTTCAAGTATATTTGTACATCTTTTGAAATGAATTCAGTACCTTTATCAGATTGTATGTGTGTAGGAGTTACGTTAGCTTCCTTAAATATACTTTCGAAACATATTTTTATTGTTTCAGAATTTTTCTTTTTCAATGATCTAGCATATGCATATTTGCTAAAGACATCAATAACACAAAGAATATAATTGAAACCTTTATTATCTTTAGAATAAGTTCTCATATCACTTAAATCAACTTGCCATAGTTCATTTATATTAGATAAGATATATTTGTTTCGTTGGAACTTTCTATGTACTGAACTGTGAAGTGTGTACGTTTCCTGGGCTTGCAACCATTTTTTAACATCTTCTCTATTCATTTTACCTTTCATAGCTTGTGATAATTTATCGATACTGCTATATCTAGCTGGGTGTGACACATCATAATATAGTCTATTTATTTCTAATAAGGGGTCCATTTTTCCCAATCTATCTTTTTCTTTATTTTTCTTATATGCTTGTCGTCGCTTTTTGGAGTATAATATAGCTCTTTGTGTTTTGGTGAAGAATCTTCAATATCTTTTTGAAGTTGCACTATGTACTCACGTCTTTTGGGATTTCCGATATAGGTTAATGGTATTTTTAAATCCTTCAATGGTTTAGCAAATTTTTCCCAACCAATTGGATCATTTCTTTTTAATGGTCGCAGTGTATCATTTACTAAATCTATAATATTACTTTCAGGAATTACTTCGTTGTCTATAATTACCGTACCATCATCGTTCCAAAAAAAATTGTTTTTACTCAATGATAGCGAATCCAATAACAACTCACCTCTTTTTACGTATGATTTAGGTATCAAGCTTAGAATTTGATTTCGTGTGTAGAGAGGATTTTTTTCATCCACACAATTATCTTGCTTTTTCTCTTGGTTACGTGATGTCTGACTGGCAACTAGATCTTTAATTTTGATGTCGTTATTTATATTTGGATTTTCACTTTTATCCATTGGTTCAGTAAAATCATTATTTTGAGTTATTATAGGGAGCTCAAACGGTTTTCGATCTTCTTCCGTGAAATGGAGATACCTTTGTAAAATTTGTAAGTACAATTTACATTTTTTTCGGTCTTCCATATTACTATTCAAAATGTTTTGCATTTCAGCATCCAACCGAGTGGTAGGATTTTCATTTCTACTTTGATTTAATTTATCTATTAAACCTGGTTCAACTAATAACATTTTTTTTGCATGATCCATTTTAAACAAGACCACTTATTAAACCACTTAAAATAGATCCCAATATAATCGGTAAAAAAGCACCACCCTTTTGAACTATTATATTCTTTCTTATTTTATTTGTGCTTTTACGCACTAATTTACGAAGTATATTTTTAAATTTATGTAGCTTATTCTTAGATTTTTCTTCAAGCTTTATATTTCCTTGTAGAACGTTATGAATGCACTCACAAATAAAATTAATTTCTTTTTCGTTACAGGCTTTTAAAAGAGCTTGTTGATGTTTCGGCTTGAGTTTATACAGTGCGTTTAATAAATCTTTATGCGTCTTGAGGTGTCGATCCATCATTTGTAAATGACGAGTATTTGTTGATTCTTGATATATTTAAACTCTTTTTTAGGGATGTATACCGTGCAATAACCATCGGATGGAAATATTTTTGTTTTTATTCGACAAATATCGCAGGTATCTTGTTTTAGATCTATGATCAGGTATCCATGTGCTTCCTTAGTAGAATCTCCGTAGGCATCTTCGACAAATTTGTTATTTTCCGGTGAAACTTGTCGTGCCAAATAACGAATTTGAGTTTTGTCGCGAGGGTTTTTGAAATAAATTATATAGCTTGAATTCAAAGAAATGTCTCTTCGACCTTTACCTTGATGAAATAAATTTTGAGTTATGTAAAACACACTTAAGTTTCTATGATGACTACCTTTGGTAAATATATCAACAACACGACCATCAGATTCCCTCATAAGGTCATTAAAAATAATGAGGTTTTGGTTCATTTCCATCAAACATATTCAAATTTGGTATGCCTTGATAATAATTCACGTTTGGTAGATTATACAAAGGCTACATTTCATCAAAACACCAAGTTACTTGACTGAAGTTTTTATTACATATTTCTTTAATATATTTAATGAAATTTGTAACAAAATTAGATTTTCCACATCCAGTTGGACCTGCGACTATGGCAGTAAAAGGATGAATAAAATGAATCATTTTGAATATACGTGTAAACTCTGAAGAGGTATTGGAATGAATAAAAAATTTCGTTAAAATTAAATGTATTATATGCATTTGATTTTATAATTTACACCGCCCGTTACCACTCTACTGGTGCTTCACAAATACCCAGTGATCTAGAAAGCAACACCAACCTCTTCAGTCGTAGGTCCAATTAAGCACACAATAATCTGATAACAGCTATAATTACAGTGCTTTAATTTAATTTAATAATACACAAAAATATAAATAAATTGTTACGTTGTAACAAGATTATAACATAAAATATAAATACAAATAATAATTACAAACAAACAAACAAGATAATTAATTTATTATTTTAGAACGAAACCGAGCGCATCAACTAGGGACAGTATTCCACCAATAACGTATTAGTTCGCAACCGGAAGCGAAAAAATATACTAAGTCAACGCCCACAACAATAAATTTCTAGAAATTTCGAAAAAATCTAATAGAATACAGCGTCATCTGCTGGGGAATAGAATTAACACAGTTCGGTTAAGGTATCCTATTGGTCAAGCAAAGGATTGAGACGTGACTCACCTTGACTAAACCACCCCGCCACACCTCGACATGGAAGATTCTAGAAGTTATCGACTAAGCGAAACTTTCTAATCGAGTAGCATGAATAACTTCCGGTTTATAGCGTAGTTAAAAACGGAGGATGAGCTGCCGCGACGTCAGAGGCGAGACAGTCCGCGAGCAATATTTACCGTCATCAGAAAATCATAAAAAAAGTGTGTTAAAATCGGTGCATATTTGTTTAACCCCCTAGGAATCTGGGCGACCACCGTACGGATAGCAGACAAGGTGCACGGCTACCGTATGGTCTAAGAACTTTCCAGTTGCGTGTTCAAGCCGGACAGCGTACACAGCGGCAGAGCCACGGCCGTCGACCTCTGCTGACCTCTGCGCCCGACACGTGGTTGCGCCGAGAGCCGCGCGACACCCCGAGTTCTCCATCAAGCCAACGGTCGTTTACGCGCCTAAGCTAAGTTCCCAGCGCACGTTGCCTGTTGACCTAAACAAGAAACATCTCTGTGCCTTAGAATCCGTACCTGAGTAATTTTATTTTTTTTTACGTTAAAAATAAATGTTTTAATTCTTCCTCAATTGTGTTTCCTTTGTTCCCTGCCATCAGGCGGACGTAACAAAATGGCGCCCAACTTTTAAAAGGCAAAGCACAGAGAAGTTTTTTGTTGGTACTCTTGTGGTGTCGGTATTTTTCAAACTCCAGGTGGTAAGCCTAGGCGGACGAGGCTGAACGGGGAGGTACCACCGACCCGTTTTCTCCTTATAGAGGAACGGGTAGCCGATTTTTGTGTTCCGGTTCCGCAGGGTAATCAAATACCATCTATGATTACCCACACATACGCGTGAACTGCATAGTGGGCAATAACAACTTTTTTTTTTCTCATAACATTGCATTCTGATTTTTGTGCATTTACACATTTCTTATTTAGCAATTGTATTTTGCATTTATGTTTGTACGTAATTGAAAGTTCCTTTCAGAGTTTTTTTTTTGGTGCATTTATTGCATTAATTTTTTTTTAGTTTTGCAATCATTATTGTTTTGCAAATTTTATTTTTTTATACTCTGAAAAGATAATAACAGTTACGTACATAATTTTACATCGTGCTTAATATTTTTTTAACATTGCCACATTCGTGTCACACTTCGTTCGTCGCGTATTGTTTAAATTTTTTTTTAACTTCGACTCGATTTTTGTTTTTAACTTTGACTTAGCTGACCAATAAAATTAGCTTGAACCTTTCGGCTCTTTTCGGTACTTTTCGGTTCGTTCTTTTCGGTTCTTTTCGGTTCGTGGGTTCGTTTCTTTTCGGTTCGTTCGTTTCAAGTCATTTTTTATATTTAAAAATGGACCGTACTATTAAATATCTACATCTAACTAAACCGGAGCTCACGTATGAAGTAGCCATACGCAGTTTAGAACCTAAGGATAGGGTTGACGACCTTAGGGTACAAATAAATAAAATTGTCTCGGAATATCCGGCGGACGCGATTTTTGACTCATGCTATGACATAGAATCAGACATGAAAGAAGTTAACGCAACCTTTAGCAAAATAATTACAAATTTAGATTTGTTAGACAATAATCCGGATAACAGTTTTGGATCGTACTCGCTCCTTAATCAATCACATTTACTTTCGCTTAAATAGAATAGAAAAACCTACAGATGAAAATGTATTAATGCTTTTAGATGATATCACTGAACAGTTCAATGACCTCCAGATTAGATTTAATAAATTCATAAGTAAGAACAAGCCATTAGTAGCAAAACCTTCTGTTCAAGACAGTTTGAATGTACCAAGTACTCCGTACGAAAGGAAGGAAACAAGATACACTAGTACGGAAGTAGTTTGCGATAGGTCTTCACTTTCGGAAATTCTAAAAACAAAATATGACGGCAAATCCTGCGTACGCGCTTTTATCGCTCGCATAGAGGAGCTCAAGTTAGCACGAAATATTTCAGACGAGCGCATGATGCGCTTGGCACCAGAAATCATGACCGGGGAGGCCTTGCATTGGCTCAGAAGCGTAAGGGATGGCATAGGTTCGTGGCACGAACTGTTATCGTCGCTAAGAACGGACTTCGACACTTTTGATTTCGATTACAAAATGATGCACGAGATCCGTTCGCGTAGCCAAGGTGAAGAGGAAAGCATAACTATTTACCTAGCAATTATGCACGGTATGTTTTCGCGACTTTCCGGACCGGTGCCAGAGGCGGATAAATTAGAAATAATTCTCCACAATATTAGGCCGTGTTACGTTAGCTACAAACTCAAAAATTACTAGCATTTCTGAATTACGAGACATCTGTAGGAATTATGATAGTATTAACGCTCGATATTCTAACTTTAAAGAACCCTCTTGTAACCCGGGTTGCTCATTAGCACCAGAATTTAATTATCTATCTATTAAGACAAACAAAAATAAATATAATTCAAATAAGCTAGCTTCATTAAATTCAAAGAATAAATATTGTTTTAAATGTGGCCTTCGGGACCACACTACTTTTACTTGCCCTAGGTGCAATTCCAAAATAAACCGTTCGTGAGCCCTTTTCAATGTTATAGATGCGGCGAACGCGGTTATAAAGTTACGGATTGCCCCAAATGCAAGGTCAAATATAGCCCGCCTTCTAAAGTCCTTCAGACAAATGATAAAAATAATTCAAAAAACTAGCTAAGCAAAGTTGCAGTCAGTTGAACTTTGACCAGAAAGACTGGGCCAACTGGCTGACAACTATAAAAAATTTCTTTCTCACATTTAAAGTTGCTACTATTTTTAATAAATTACCTCTTAACGATCCTCGTCCTTATGTTACGGTTACAATCAATCATTATCCTAATTTAAAATATTTAGGTCTCTTAGATTCGGGTTCAGCTATTACCATTTTAGGGAATAACTCCCATTTACAGCTTTTAAAAGCAGGGTTCATATTGAACACTGCCGATATATTAACCGTTACGACAGCAGGCGGTCAGCCTTATCATTCCATAGGTAATATTTTGTTACCTGTAGTTTTTGAAAATATAGTTAAAGTTTTAAACGTTCACGTAATACTAGAAATAGATCCGTATCTAATTCTTGGCATTGATTTTTGGAAACAATTTAATATTTGTCCTAAATATTTACCTAACTTAGAGTTTTTCAGTAACACAGACCCTAAACTTAATAATATCACAATGTCTTCTTCTTCCTCATTAGGTCTTCATTCCTATGACACGTTAGGAACATCAGAAAAAATTATTGCAAATAGCATAATAGAACAATTTAAAAATATCTCTTTTGAACATATAGGGTTAGGTAGAACATCCCTAATTACCCATAGGATTGATACAGGAGAAGCACTTCCTATTAGGCAGCGCTCGTATAGGTTGTCGCCGGAAAAACAAAAAATCGTATGAGAGCAGGTAGACGAAATGCTAAAACTTGGCGTAATTTCACCAGGCGAGAGTCCGTGGTCTTCCCCTGTCATAGTAGTAGAGAAAAGAGAGGGTAAAACTCGGGTATGCCTAGACAGTAGGAAGCTTAACTCGGTCACCAAAAAAGACGCCTATAGCCTACCGTATATATCGGAGATCTTAGACAATCTTAGGGATGCTCGTTTCCTGTCATCGATTGACCTGTCAAAATCTTTTTGGCAGATTCCATTAGATGAAAAGGACAGAGAGAAGACTAGTTTTTACGTTCCGGGTCGTGGAACTTTCGTTTTTAATGTAATGCCTTTTGGGTTGACCAATGCGCCAGCCACACAACAAAGATTAGTGGATACCCTATTTGGTCCAGAATTCGAGCACAAAGTCTTCTGTTATTTAGATGACGTAATAGTAATTAGCGAATCGTTCCAGGATCACGTGTCCTTGCTACTGCGCGTATTGGAAAAACTTAAAAAAGCTAACTTATCAGTTAACTTTAAAAAATGTCAACTTTTTAGGGATAGCTTAAAGTATTTGGGCTATGTGGTTGACGTTGAGGGTCTCCGCACAGATCCGCTAAAGGTGGAGGCCATTCACAACTTTCCGACACCAACTAAGAAAAAAGATGTAAAGAGATTTCTAGGAACCGCATCTTGGTATAGACGTTTCATACCAAATTTCAGCACCATTGCGGGCCCTCTGAACTCTTTAACATCTTCAAAGAAGAGTGCTCCTCCCTTCAGCTGGTCAGAGGAAGCGGAAACGGCCTTCACGACACTTAAAACATGTTTGGTCACAGCACCGGTTTTATGCTGCCCTAATTATGACCTTCCTTTCGAAGTTCACACAGACGCCAGTAATTTCGGGTTAGGCGCTATGCTCACCCAAAGTATAGATGGTGTTGACCGCCCTATAGCATTTAGGAGCCGCTCTTTAACGGGTCCTGAACGCAACTATAGCGTTACAGAGAGGGAAACTCTGGCTGTACTAGACGCTCTCGAACACTGGCGCTGTTATTTAGAAAATGGCAAGTGTTTTACAGTTTACACTGATCATTCTGCGTTAAAATGGTTTTTAACCTTGTCCAACCCTACGGGTCGTCTCGCCCGCTGGGGTTTGAGGCTCTCTGCCTTTAACTTTATTATTAAACATCGTAAAGGTAAAGATAATGTAATACCAGACGCATTATCTAGAGCAGTACCAGTAGCAGAAATTAGTGCCACAAGTGATAGCAGTTACATTACCAAGGACGACTGGTATCTTAACATTTTTAACGGTTGCGGAAGTTCGCCTACTAGTTTCCCAAACTACGTGGTGACGAATGGGAAATTGTATAGTTTCTCGAAAGGTAACAGCCCACTTACATCCGAGTTCGAATGGATAGAAGTTGTTCCTAAAGAACATCGTGATACGATACTTAAAAATAACCATTCTGACCCCACTGCGGGACATATGGGCATTTTCAAAACTTACCAGAGGCTTAAGCTACGCTATTATTGGCCCGGTATGTACAGCGATACTGCTAAATTTGTGACAGCTTGCGATACATGTACTGCATATAAATCTCCTACCCATACTATCCTTGGTCCACTAGGTAGACCTAAGGAGTGTAGCAGGCCGTTTCAAATGATCTCCATAGATCTAGTAGGCCCTCTACCAGTTTCCCGTAAGCAGAATGCTTACATATTAGTAGTTTGTTGTTGTTTTTCCAAATATTGTTTACTATTCCCTCTAAGGAGAGCTACGGCAGCAAATGTAGCCAAATATTTAGAAGAAGGAGTTTTCCTTGTGCATGGCATCCCACAGGTGGTTTTGCAGGACAATGGAGTGCAATTCATTAGTCGTGAATTAGCTAAACTGTATGAGTATTATAAAATTCCAAAAGTGCAATTTACGCCTAAATATACGCCCCAGATAAACACTGTGGAACGTTATAATAGAACTTTGATCAACTCCATATCAACTTTTGTAGAAGATGATCACAGAACTTGGGATATAAACCTACCAAAGATACAGTTTGCTATGAACAGTGCCGTTAACGAGGTTACCAAATTCACCCCGGCGTTTCTAGTGTACGGTAGAGAACTTGTACCATGCGGGTCGCATTATACTACAGATGTAGACCCAAGTGATCTGGTGCTCTCGCCACGCGATGAATACGCGGAAAACCTCGGCTGTTTGGCAAAAATATTCGACAAGGTTCAATTATCTTTGTATAACAGCCATGTCAAAAGCTCGCGACATTATAACCTACGCAGAAAACCCGTAGACTTTAACGTAGGAGACATAGTATGGATACGGTGCTATTTCCAAAGCGACAAAGATGCTCACTTCGCGAAAAAACTAGCTCCGAAATTCTTGAAGTGCAAAATAGTAACCAAGCGCTCCCCATTAGTCTACACCGTCGAGGACATGTCTGGTAATAATTTGGGAAACTGGCACATCAAGGATTTCAAGCTGCACTCCTCTCCTTCGTAAAGATTTTTTTAGTGTGTTGTCACACTTTTATAGTTACTTATCATATTTTTATATTCACGTGAGTTATACACGATGTATTACCTTAAAATTTTCATCCCGTTTGATGGGAAAATTTTTAGGGTTGTTAATATTATAAAATATTAGCATTCGTTTGTTTATCCGTTCTTTAGCGAGTTAAAACAAGCCTACACGAATTTTGTGTGTATTGACTTCTTTATAGGTCTACACACGTTTTTTTTGCGTTTTGCAAAAATTTTAGCGGAGTATGACAGTTTCTTGGTATAGGTCTACTCGTCTGCTGTTTTTTTTTCTTCGTTACAGCGGGTCGTGACTGTAACAAATTCGCTAAAGAATAGACATACTCGCAATGCCTATTTAATTTTGTTTTCGTTTATTCATCATAGTCATCACCGTTAACAGTTCGATTCTTGGTTTCCTTGATACGTAGTGTTTCGGAATATGGACTAATTTTATTTCTTTCTCGTCTACAATTATTATAAATTAAAAATTGTTGCGTTTCGGTCTCTGTCCACATTGTCTTTGATGAATTAAAACAAGCCTACACGATTTTTTTTGTGTATTGACTTCTTTATAGGTCTACACATGATTTGTTTTTGCGTTTTGCAAAATTTTAGCGGAGTATGACAGTTTCTTGGTATAGGTCTACTCGTCTGCTGTTTTTTCGTTACAGCGGGTCGTGACTGTAACAAATTCATCAAAGACCAATGTATTTCACAGTACCGATTCGTCCGAATGTTTCACGTTGCAGTATTCTTCCTCTTAGACGCTCCTTGTCATGCAGTACTGTTCTCGAGTCCAATCCTTTAATAGAGTTGTACTCTTATTGTATGGAAGTCTGTTGATCTTAAATTTCACCAGACAACTATGAAAGGTCGTATGCTAGGTCGCATGGTAGGTATTTGTTAGTGGAAGTATGAATGTAAGACAGTTACTGAGCGGTTCTAGCAACACTTAGGCGCTTACCGCAGCGGATTTTACTACGTAAAATCCTTTCTCTGGGAGAGGGGATATTTTTTTATTTTTTTTGTTACGTCTTGTTACAACGTAACAAAATAATTCTTATTATTATACAGAAAATATGAAAAAATTAAATGTCCTTTATTTTATAATGACCCCAAGCAAGAGTTACAGTGGAATTTTGTAATAAGTACCGTTTTGTATCATTATGTGATAGAGATATTTTGTTTATTTTTTGAGTATATATTATGTGTTTAATGGATTTAAATCTTAACATTTCACTATACTGAGTTTTGTTTTCATATAAACATGATTTATAATCATTAAGACAAAACTTTTTTGTGATGCATTTATTAACACCTTTTTTTTTACATTATATGCTATACATTTATTTTGCACATCTAATGCATACATTTTTGATCGCAGGCCTACAAACTCTTTTTAAATTTTACCGTTAGTTTCATCTTTGAAAAACCCTAACCGTTTTTTATTTATTAAAGGTAAACCATATTCATTATTAGATGGATAGTCAGAGGTGTCAAAATAGTTTTCTAAATCAGTTTTTATATCAGCATAGAAATTTTCTGTAAATATTTGATAGATTAGACTATCAGTGTCTGTATAAAGTAATCTAATATTATCTCGATATTTCTCTTTCATGTAATCGTAATGAAATGTGTACATTAATGTTTTTGAAAGATCCAATATACAAAATCCCAGATAAATTGGTTTATTGTATAAAACACTAGTTTTCTTTAATTGCACTGCAACTAAATTTTCAGAAAAAATGGATAGACTGTGAAACTCAGGTTTTGCAATCAAAGATTGAGCTCCCTGGGTTTTCCCACGATTCAACCAATGGTTCACTAATTTAACGTTTTTGCAGCAGAGTCACTATTTAAAAATTCACTATACAAACAACCGGAGTTCATTTGTGGTGTAGAGCACACTGTGGAATACGGTGTAGTATAATTTTTGTCATAATATAAGATACATTATGTTTATCGTTTACACACCCTCTTACATACACACATACACTATCATTATACACAAAAGTGGACACCTACACACATATTGCAAAAATAGTAAAATATTATAGTAACCATTTTAGTATTACCAGGACATTTCCATAGGGGAATAGCGCTGTAAGCTGAAATACAGGTTCTTCCTAGTTCACCTACAGATGCTCCCATATTATTAAGCTCGCAGTAATTTAAAATGTACCTTAATTTAAGTCTACTATTGTTTATGTACTACCACTGTGTGTATTTTAGCAAATAAATAAATTTTATTATTTATTATTATTTAAATAGTAAATAATATATAATATAATAGTAGTATAATATAATAGTTTGTGGTTGTAAATAAATGATATTGTTAGTAGTATAATATATTTTATATGTGTGTAAAGTTTTGTGAAATATTAATATTATATAGTTAGGTGTGTAAATATGATTGGTCCGCTTTAAAATACAAGTAATATTAACAGCATGTTCCAGATGTCTACACAATGCCACAAGATCAATTAGTCGTACACAACGGAATACAATATGTATCGCAGAGATGGACAAATAGAGCACTTACTTTATTTCATAGCGCTTCTGAAAACAATAACATAATGATATATAGAACAACGCCAATAACAGACGGATTGTAATCAAAAGAAACACATATAAACAAGAGCAGTGAGTTTCTAAAAGATAAGTTATACATTTAAAAACTAAGCGATCATATGAACTATACCCTAGACATATTATGTACTAGCTTTTGCCCGCAACTTCGTCCGCGTGGAATAATGACTTCCGGAAAAAAACAATTTATCCCCCTTTTCTCCCCGTTGGGAGGGAATTTCCAATAATCCTCTCTTAGTGGTAGCCTACTCCTCCCAACAAACACACAGGCCAAATTTCAGCACTCTACTGCCAGTAGTTTCGGCTGTGCGTTGTCTGTCAGTCTAATAATAAAACCAACTTCACTTAAAACTAAATACCTATAACTACTATAATTAATAATACCTATACCTATTAATAATATCTATACTTATAATTAATAAAAGTACCTACGCTTTTACTTACTTATAAACTATTAATAATTTGTAATTTGAACGAATATAACACGCTACCAAAATAACTAATACCTATTTTATGAAATAACAACAAAAGAAAACTAAATTAATTTAAAGACTAAAAGTCGCGCTGATAAACAATATTGCCTGTCAATAAGGTCGAATGCTCGGAACGTCTACTCGCATCAACAACCAAACATTGTACGAAGTTCGCTGTGGTTTTCGTCGCGTGCACAAAGTGTGCATGCGGTCACATTTCCAGGGCGTAGCCCTCCTGATGTGGTAGTCTTCGCGGTCCGTGAAAGCGGACCGGTCCTGGGGGGCGTCGTGCCATGATGAGTCATGGTACGACGAGCGATGTTCGGAGGTGTGTAGATCGGCGTGCAGAATACCGAGGGGCTCTCGTGCTCTCCTCTTCTTGCCGTCCACGCGATATCAAACCCAGCCAGGTTCCCCGTTGGGGAAGCCCAGCTTAGGCGATCAGCAGCAGACGGCGATGGCGAAAAGTGTCACGAGACCCTCGAAGTAGGTGGCACACCGAGGTGTGGTGTGTGATGTGATGCGGTGATTCCGGGGATCGCGTGACGTGGGTCACGCGAGGAGATCTCGGGGTAGGGGCTTCGCGTCCGGAGGTCGAGCGTGCAGCGGCGCCATGTTCTGGAGGTGAGGCCAGATCGAGGCATCCGCGCGCTCAAACATCCTCGTCGCGAGCCCCTTGACGAAGTCGTCCAGGCTCTCGATGTGCAGATCCCTCTGGATCGTGGAGTTCTTGACGTAGCGCGGCGCGTCGACGATGGTGCGGAGCGTCCTGGATTGGACGACCCGTAGACGCTTCCTGGACGTGGGTCCAGTGAGCGCGTACCATGCCGGCGCCGCGTACGTCAGGCGGGATCGGATGTACAACTTGTACACTCCGACCTTCGCACGAAGAGGTAGCTTCGATGAGAAGACTGACTTCAGTCTGAATGCCGCGTGTGCTGCGCGGCGGTGGATCTCGGACACATGGGGAGACATGCGGAGATATCTGTCGATCGTGACGCCGAGATACTTGACCTTGGGGGCCCAGGGTATCTCCTGATCGAACATCCGTAACGGCTTCGCTGGTTTTGCTGACTTCCCTTTGAAAGTCCTTAGCTGCATGGCCTGTGTTTTCCCGACGTTCACTGACAATCTCCACTTGGAGAGCCAGTCGGGCAGACGGTCCAGGGTGCGCTGAATCTTCAGCGCGGCGAATCTCGCAGACGGCGACGACACGTAGTACGCGGTGTCGTCCGCGTAGAGCGCTAGCTGGACGTCGTCCACAACGGGGATGTCGTCGGTGTAGCGGGAATACAGGATCGGCGATAAGCAACTTCCTTGTGGGACGCCTGCGGCGATAGGGCGCTCTTGGGACAGAGCGCCCTCCACCGTTACGTGAAATCTTCGGTCTTCCAGGAAAGATTGGATCACTCTTGTGACTCGACGGGGCGCGTCCGATGTGGCGACCTTGTAGACAAGGCCGCGATGCCAGACGCGGTCGAACGCCTTCTCCATGTCCAGGAATACTGACGCGGTGCACTCACGGTTGTTTCTGGCCGCCGTGAAGTGATGCAGTACCCTGGTGAGCTGGTGCGTAGTGCTGTGTCCAGCACGGAATCCGTACTGCTCCTCTCTTGGAGTCAGCGACGGCACTAGGTGTCGGAGCAAAAGGTGCTCGAACAGCTTGGAGGTCGTCGGCAGCAGTGTGATAGGCCGATAGCTCTCAGGCTTGAGGACGTTCTTGCGTGGTTTCGGCAGCATGATGACTCTGCCGGATTTCCACCGTTGTGGAAAGTGTCCCGTGCGCATGATGCCGTTGAACAGGCGCGTCAACGCCGCCACAGTCCTGTGGGGCAGCTGACGGAGCGCACCGTTCGTGATGCCATCATCGCCGGGTGCCTTCCTTGGCTTCGTCCGACGAATCACCATCCTGACTTGGCCTGGCGAGAAGAAAATCGGGTCCTCATCAGGAGCTATCGGCTCCGCGAAGTATTCCTTCAAGCGTCGCTCGATGATACTCTCGTGCTCGATGTCCGTCGTGGGGTTCGGCTGGAACTGGCGTTCGAGGTGCTCGGCGAAGATCTCGGCGCGATCTTCAGCGCGATACCGTGGTTTCCCGTCGTTGTGCAGAAGCGGTCGTACTGGTTCTGGGGTGTTTGTCACTTGTCGACACAGACGATGTAGAGCGGGCCAGTCACCCACTGTCGAGTCGACGTGATCTTCCCAGGATTTTCCGTTAAAAGCCTCCAATTCGGCTTTCACCTTCTCGGCGAGACTGTGGAGTCTCGTCTTCAACCGAGGGCATCTGGTTTGTTGCCACAGCGTTCGGTCCCTCCTCTTTGATCGATGAGGTCTCGTATGCGGCGGGGTAAAACCGGAATCCTACTCACTGTAGTCACAGGATTCTTTGCGGCGTCGAAAGCTTCCTGTATCCGGGTCGTGAGGTCTTCGGCGAGTCGGTCGACGTCCGAGGCGTCGGCGATCGCCCGAGTCGGTGTGTTGGCTTCTAATGCTTCTGCGAAGGTGTTCCAATCTATCGTGTAGCGTGGCTTCGGAGGATTCACTCTTGACATTGGTTCTGGCAACACGACTAGCACTGGCTGATGGTCAGACAGTAGTTCGTCGTGGAGAACCTCCTGTAAGGGCTGGCATGGGAGTCCGCGATGAATGATGATGTCGAGGACGCACGGTGAGCCGATCGTATCCGTGGGCGGATAGCGTGTCGGCTCGTCGGGTCCGTCGATGATGTATCCATGCGACTCCGCGTCGTTGAAGAGTCTTCGGCCTGCTGTGTTGCTTACAGTGTTGCTCTGATCCCAAGATGGATGTTTCGCGTTCATATCGCCGGCAATGAGCGTAGGGAGCGGCGAGTCCAACAGGGTGTGGACGTCAGCCACGTCGAACGGCGTCTTCGGCGGCCGGTAGGCCGCGAACAGGCGCAGCGGATTGCCGGCGATGCAGACTTCTACTCCAAGTCCATACATGGAGCCGAGTTGTTGCGGCGGCAGTTGTTGATGGAGAACTCTTCGTTTGACAGCCACTGCCAGGCCTCGGTAGGCTATGGCTGAGGGTGAAATCTCGTCTTTTCGATAAACGATGTACCCGGGAAGCCTGCACTTGTCTGCAGGCCTCAGGTGCGTCTCGTTTATCAATACCACGTCGATATTTTGCTCGCGTAGTAGCGGCATGAGCAGAACGGTTTTACTGTGCAAACCGTTGGCGTTCCAGTGGAGTACTCTCAAATGTCTAGACATAGTGAGTGGCTAGACATTCGAGGACGAATCTGCCAATGTCCTCGCCACGTTTGACGCGCTGCAGTATCTCAGCATGATGTCGGAGAAGGTCTCCGCCGTCATTGGAGGGCGCTGTGGCGCGGTAACGCTGCGAGTGGCATCTGTCGTCTTCTTGCCAGTTGTCTTCTTCTTCGCCTCTTCCACGGCTGGCGCTGCGGGCGTTGAAGTTGATGAGCTGGCTGGCGTTGTAGTCGTCGTCGTCGTCGATGATGTCGTCGCGGGGGGCGACTTCTTCGACTTCCTCTTGGCCCTCTTCCTCCGCTTCTTTCCTTTCGAGCCCGAAAGGTTAGGGTTGTTGGCGGGGGCCATGAGTGACGAGGAAGCGATTGCCTTGTCTCCTTCTGGGGCTGCTGTTGGGCGCTTCTCTGTTATGGCGATGGCGCCGGCCTTCTTGTTCCGGGCCTCTGACCGGAAAACAGGACACCCCTTGTTACTCGCGGGATGCGCACCTTTGCAATTTGCGCAGGTGGCAGGCTCCTCGAGTGGGCGGGGGCAGTCCTTGGCGGCGTGTTGCTCTCCGCATCGGACGCAGGCTTGAATGCGGTGGCAGTTGTGGCTCGAATGCCGGAACTGCTGACATCTGTGGCACTGCGCTGGGCCTTTCTTACCACGCCAAAGTTCTACTTTGACGGTCTTCATGACCAGGAGCTCGTCGATGTTGAAGATCTCCTGGTAGTTCTTCGTCTTCTTGATGAGCGCGAAGAAGATGCACCCGGATCGGCCTTGACGCGCCTTTATCGGGCGTACGTACTCGGGCTCGAAGCCTAAGTGTCGAAGCTCGTCGGCGATGTCATCCGGGTTAGTGTCGACAAGTAGCCCTCGGATGGCTACTTTTAGGCTGCGCTCTGCAGGAAGCGAGTACGAGAACCATGAGATGTTCTCTGATTTCTCGAGCTCGTACAGGTACCGCTGCACGACACGGTACTCTGTTTCGTCCTTCGGGGTAAAGCGGATGCCTTTACCCTGGGGTGCGGAGTGAGGTGCGCGACCCAATCGGGATTTGATGGTGCGCAGGTGGTGTAGGGCGTTCGGCAGACTCTCCACTACCAGAGGCGGTAGCGGGTCTTGCCCTTCACGGCGTCTGCCTTCTTGGCGTTTGCCGTGTTGGCGTCCTTGGCCTGGGTGGCCTGGGAGGCCGGAGTGGCCGTCGGTGACGTCGGTCTCGAAGCCGGGGGGCTGCTGTCGCAGATCCTCGCCTTCTTCGCTGCCTTCGACTTCGTGGCCTCCGCGTACGAGAAGGAGGAGGAGCAGGTGCTTGATGCATCGTCCGCCTCTGCCTCTTCCTCGGTGTCGGAGGGGCTCCGAAGTCGCCGGCCGCTGACCGACTCGATCCCGTCCATGGGCTCCGGCTCGTCTGGACGGGAACCTGTGGGAACAGAAGAAATATTAGTTGGTGTGCTCGGGAGCGCCGTAGCGGCGCTCGACCCAGCAGGGGCGGGACATTTCTTTTCAGAAATGTCCTGCATGATGGAATTCATCAGCCTGCTGACTTCGGTGAATCTCGGATGAGACTCAACCTCCTCGAAGTCACAGGCTTGGTCCTTGGTGATCGGGAGCTCCTTCGAAGGGTCCCTGTTGAGGGGAGTGGAGGCGCGCCCCTGCTGGCTGTAGGGGTGGGCTTGGGTTTTCTTGGCCGCCATTTTGGCCAAGAAGGACTTGACCGGACCAGGCATCTGGTCCGGCTTGGCCCTTAACGGTTCGGCGTGGATCTGGGGCACGCTTATGACTAAGCGTGCCGCTTCAGACCCAGCTGCCGCCTTTGAAGCGCGGTCCATTGAAGGGCCGGTTTGGTGGTCCTGAGAAGGGCCGGTTTGGTGGCCCTGAGAAGGGCCGTTATTTGAGCTCCCGTCCCGAGAGCTCATGGCGTCGTCCTTGCTGGTGAGTGGGTGCACCGCGACCCTCTCGGCACAGGTGTGCCGGGCAGTCTCCGGGCAGCGCTCCGGCGTCTCCTTTGTGTTTTGCCTGCGAACAAACAAACCAATAAAGGAGCCTTTCGGCGAACAGGCCAAGCGACCTGGCCCCGAGGGAGATTGCGGCCCGATTTCGCAGAACCGCTGTGGAGGAGTGGCATACCAGGCTGGAAAGCCCAAGTGCGGGCTTGAGGACCGTCGCGGCAGTGCGTCCTGTCCTAAAGAGATGGCTAGACAGGCGCCACGGTGCGCCAACTTTCCGGCTGACGCAGGTACTGACGGACCACGGGTGTTTCGGTTCGTTCCTGTGTCGGATCGGAAAGGAGGTGTCTGCCGTGTGCCACCATTGTGGCAACTGCCACCAGGACACGGCCCAACACACGTTGGAGGAGTGCCCAGCCTGGGAGGAAGAGCGCAGCGCTCTCAGAGCAGTCGTCGGAGGAGACCTCTCGCTGCCGGCCGTGGTGTCGTCCATGGTCGCCAGCCGGAGGTCCTGGCGTGCGGTGGCCCACTTCTGCGAGAGCGTCATCTCGCAGAAGGAGAGTGCCGAGAGGGATCGGGAACGAAATGATCCCTCCCGCCGCCAGAGAAGACGTAGGAGGCGCCGGGTGGACGACTGACCGGCGTCTCCCGCCCTGTGGAACGGGGGCGTTTGAATTCCACCACGGTAACCCCTGCCTGTCGTACGAGGCGACTAATTGGGGCCATCGGGGGTCGCGGGCTCGCAGCGGGGGGCTGTCAGCCCGAATCGATGCACTCCCAGTTTCGGAGCATCGTGCGACCCCGAGATGGACGGCAGCGCGTGTGGTAAGGCCTCGTTCGCTGTCGTTGTTCGGTGCGCGGGGGCTCCTAAGCCCTCCCATGGAGATGGGCTGCAACGCAGCACCGCGCAGGGGCGGTTCCGGCAGCAATTCTAGCACTCCTTAGAATACCCCGGGATCGCTCCGTAAGCGCCGAAGAAGGCCACCGCGGGGTTTTAGCTGGTAGTGTCGGGTGGGGTGTACATAGGGGGTAGGGACTCGGCCCAGCGGCTGCCCGGATAGCCATCATCCGGGCGAGGGGGATGCTGGGTCGTAAGACCGGCTAGTCCAGCATAACCGTTTTATTCTTATTCCGCTTCCCCCCGGAGCGGGCGGTAGTAATAAAACGCTTTCCCCGCGACAACAAAAAAAAAAAAAAAAGGCCAAGCGGCCTGTTCACCGAAAAACAAAGAGCGCTAATAAAAGGGTCCGAGCGGCAGAGCACACGTGTGCACTCTACGACTCACAAGCCAATCCTCGAAGTTCGCGTTTGGATCCCCCGCCCTTTTATACCTCCCGCGGCGACCCGACGCGACGGTTACACAAAAATAATCCTTATAGCATCATTCAGTATTCACGCGCGATGGCTTATTAGCGTATTTCATGTATAACTTTAGTGTTTCTGTACCTATTTCTATAATTCTTTTTTTATTAAATTAATTAAATAGGTAATAATGTTTACGTTTATTAATTAGGGATGATTGAAAGTGTTATAAACCTAAGAGTAGACAAATATAATCAGAAATCTCTGAACTGCTAAGCTATCGGGAGTTACACGTGTTATTGTGAGTCAACCATAAAATATAGACATTTGCTGTCGTGGAATATTTTTTATATAATTTTAAGGAGAACATTTCCGTCATACATGATTTCTGTGTAGCTTTAACTATTAAGGCTGCACACGCGACGGAAGCTTAAAAAATGGAGTAAGTTCTCCTGTTTTCCCAACATTTCCCTTAACTGCTCTGCTCCTATTGATCGTAGCGTGATGAAAAGTATACTATAACCTGCCCAGGAGTATGAAGAACAATTGTACCAAGTTTTGTTGAAATCCGTCGAGTGGTTTTTGTTTCTATAACGAACATACAGACAGACAGACAGACAGACAAAAATTTTACTGATTGCATTTTTGGCGTCAGTATCGATCACTAATCACCCGCTGATAGTTATTTTGGAAATATATTTCATGTACAGAATTGACCTCTCTACAGATTTATTATAAGTATAGATGTGACCAACTTTGAACTATCCAAAACTCTACTAATATCATCCTCACGCGTGATACGCACTACTTTCTGGCCATCCACTTTGCGAGCGAAAATCTTACCGCCTTTGGTCCATACGTATTTCCAGCTACGAAGGCTGCCTGCCTTTCTTGCTTCGTAAAATATGTGGCGGTTTGCACGGGTCAATCGCTCATTTATGTGGACCCGGTGCGCTGCGGCCGGTTTAGATGAACCGCCGAAACCAAGATCGCACGCATTAAGACCACGGCGCACTCGAGCCTCTTTAAGCAATGCATCCCGTGTCGCGCGGCGCGCAAAGCGAATAACTATGTTACGCGGTCGCTGCGCAGGGGGGTTAGCAGAGTCTTCAGCAGGTTCCACCCGGTTACGTCGCGTTGACCCCACACGCTCGGCATGCACGAAGTCCTTTTCATCTATTATGACACTGAGCTTGCTAGAGACCACCTTGACAATGTGCATGACGCTCTCTTCTTTGGCTTCTGGAATTCCAGTCACCTCGACGTCATTTAGTAGAAGCTCCTGATCCCGGTCATTTAATTGCGACCGTAGCTCTACTATGACACCTTCGATCGAGGCCCTGTCTGATGTCCTTTGCTCCATCTTATGCTCTAAAGCGTCAACCCTCGCGTCTAGGCTATGCATATGTTCTGCACAAGCCCTGAGCGAGTCCTTAAGGTCGGTCATTTCCGTACGCAATTTACAAACTTCATGCCGCATTAGGCGGAACTCGGCACATAGTTCGTCCTTAAGCAGCCGTAGCTCAGCTGTCACGTCAGTAGACGGGAGTGCCAGAATATTTGTTTCATCAAGATCCGGGCTGACTGGGTCAGCAGAACAGGGTCCCATATCAACCCTCCCTCGTACAGGAGTCTCTGCGTTGTTGTCCCTCCGGTCGCTCTTGGTGCATTCGGGGCAGCGCCACGACGGCGCTGCCGTGCCCCTTGGCAAACCTACACACGTCCGATGGTACGTACGAGTATTACACACACTGCATTTAACGCCATCTGCCGGTGCTAAATATTTGGCGCAGCCGCCACACTTAACTGACGGCATAGTTAACTGTCGAGTTTTCCTTGATGGCACTAGATGGCGCTGCGCAAATCGACTTTCGTGGAAAAGTATATTGTTATTGATCTTACTAGATCTCTCTAAGCAAGTTCACTAGATGGCGCTATTGAACCAAACTTACGTGGGCGCACTACAATGGTGTTATGAGTAAGTAAACACCATAAGATGCACAGTACAGCGATCGGGACTTAGGGCGCGCACACACGACACAACTCACTAAGCAGTTATGGATATTTATTATATTTTTTTTTCTTTAAACTAAGGTAGATTTAAGACCACTGTTCTCGTTTTAAGTTTAATTACAAATTAAATCGTGTTCACTGCACCAAAACTCCGGATAACGTTTTATAATGCCAATAAGACTAAGAATAACCTTTCAAGCAATAAACTTATCAACTTGGAGACACTGTTTTATTTTGGTAAACAATAAACGCGCGACTGACTTAAGCTGGTTTGGCGTCCGTGACGTCACCACGTCACAAGGCTGTGTACTGTCTCCTACTCTGTTTCTTCTGCGTATCAATGACATGTTGCAAATCAGCAACATTCATTGCTATGCAGATGATAGCACTGTAGATGTAATGTACACTGGCCGTGGTAATATTTCTCGGGAATACGTCGACGAGAGCCGGAACAAGTACGGTTTAGTTTACGGTAGGCAGCGGCTCTGCTGTGCTCTGGCTTTGCAGAAGTCTATGGGCGGCGGTGACTACTTACCATCAGGTGGCCCGTCTGCTCGTCTGCCTATCCAGGCACTAAAAAAAAATAAAAACAAACTTGTGTCTGAAGTCGAGTTTTTGCTAGCCAAAATCTCGGACTGGGGTCGACTAATCTTAGTCCAATTCAATCCCAAAAAGACACAAGTCTGCGCATTAACCGCTAAAAAGTCACCATTTGTCGTAACACCTCATTTTGAGAACACTCCCTTGTCTGCCACAGCCAGTATCGGAATACTTGGCGTCGACATTTCGAGCAACGTCCAGTTCCGCGGTCAATTGGAAGGTAAGGCCAAATTGGCCTCAAAGAAGCTTGGTGTGCTCAGCAAGGCGAGACGGTACTTCACGTCGGGTCAACGCCTAAATCTCTATAAGGCGCAAATTCGGCCCCACATGGAGTACTGTTCTCATCTCTGGGCGGGAGCACCTCAGTACCAGCTACTTCCATTTGACCGCATTCAACGTAGGGCGGCTCAGGTTATCGACGATCAAACTCTTTCCGATCGGCTTGATCCATTGGCTCTTCGTAGAGATGTTGGATCACTCTGCATCTTCTACCGCATTTATCACGGGGAGTGTTCCGAGGAGTTAACGGTAGGCAGCGGCTTTGCTGTGCCCTGGTATTGCAGAAGTCTATGGGCGGCGGTGACTACTTACCATTAGGTGGCCCGTCTGCTCGTCTGCCTATCGAGGCACTAAAAAAAAAAAAAAGTTGTTTGGATTGATCCCCGCGGCTAAATTTCACCATCGGGCATCGCACACAAACCAGAAATTCCATCCACACCACCTCGTTGTCCAACGTTCCACAACAGCGCGATTTTTAAGGCATTTTCTGCCTCGCACAACCACTCTGTGGAACCAGTTATCGCCGGCGGTCTTTCCGAACCGTTACGACCTGGGAACCTTCAAGAAGAGAGCATATTTTTCCTGAAAGGCCAGCAACGTTTGCCTCCTTTTTAACATAAAAAAAAGCGTCACAAATCCAGACCCGAGTTAGGGTCCCTAGACTTGTTCCAGAACCGGGAACCCTACTAATTTATATCAACCGCGAATTAAAGGATAATGGCGAAATCGTAGTTACAAAAAAAAAAATGCGTTTAGGAATTTCATACTTTGTAATCTAAATATTATTATTTTACATGATTTTCAACATACTAACAATAGCTGTGTAAGTATAGATAAGTTGTATAATTTATTACAAATCTCAATTGATTTTTTTGTAACGTGTTATGGTCGTAAGATTTTTTTAATGAATGGCTTAAGGTCTTTTAGGCCACAGAAAAATCTTTTTCATAAGAATTCTATAAGCCGTTAAAAAAAACTATAAAATCAATGCAAGTGTGTGTGTCCCTACAATTACAAATAACAAAAATAAATCAACTTTACTTTTTACCAACTTAGTGAATGACTGGATCGTCTGTTATTTGGCTGTATAGTTACGACCATAGCTTATCTTATTTAGGAAAAAAAAACACTACTTCCGTCATTTCATACTGACATATTGTGACATAATTTAAATAATGTGATCTGGAGATCGGAATATTCGGAGATCGGATGATTTCCAAAGCATAGCACACCGATATAATATGCTATATTTGCCGTGAGAACGTACCAAATTCGACAAACGCGTTCCTATTATGGTGAACATGTACGTTTCCACGGTAGTTCTATAATTGAAGTGTGCATAGAAACAATTAGTTTATCTTAATTTAATTTAAGAGGCAGTTCAGATACCTTATTGATAAGAGGTAAAATAAAATCACACCATGTTTCAAATAAACAGTATTATGTTTAAATACTAATTGAAAATAATGTACCTGGTCCGACCAGGCATTATATAATACTATTGTAGTTGCTTGGTTGTGCGTCGTACAGTGGGCTGCTGCGCTCATACCATGATAGTAATCTGGTATTTGGGACGGGCCAGACATCAAGACATATCTGCCCCTGCAGCATTTTTAGATATATAAGATAGCATAATTATGCAGATGAATAAACATTAAAAAAAACAGTGTTTTATTTTTATTTAGAACCCGTTTTATTTTCTAATTTAATTTCTAAGTCCAGATTTAGGGTCTGAAGATATTTTCTGCAGAACTATTGACAAACTCTGTGTCTTCCATTCCAACTTAGCTTGTATTGAATTAAATGATATGTGGCTTATGTTACTTTTGGTATAAATCTAATGGTGAATTATTAAAAACGGTTCAGCAGTTTATAAGTTTAAAGGATTTATCAAAAAATAAACAAATTATTCCTATAATTAAGTATAATGTGTTCATATCTGAACATGTTAACGTAAACACGAATGTAAACACTTGTGTGTAAGTACCTACGGTGTGGCGGATCATCCTTCCTCACAATAGTTATAAGTCAAGTTCAGTAGATGTTTAATTCACGACCCTGCCTCAGGTGAAATTATAATGCACTTTGGAAAATAGGCAAATAACATTTTTATCAGCTTCATAGATAAAAATATATTATTCAGAAATGTCAAATAGATCATAACCTCAAAATCTTTAAATTGAAATATCTTTAGTATTAGACTTTTTCATCAGAAATCCCTAATACATTATTGTTTAGGAATTGCTGCTGAATTTTTTGATATTTTTTTCACTTCTAAACGCTACATATTTATGTCAACTAATTTCATGTATGGGAACCTACCATTGTCCTTTATATCAACCGTGAATTAAATTTATATCAACCGCGAATTTAATTTATATCAACCACGAATTTAATTCATATCAACCGCGAATTAAATTAATATAAGCCGCAAATAAAATTTATATCACACGCGAATTTGATTTATATCAAAGGCGATTTTATACTTGTCTCGAATTTAATTTATATTTAGACATTTTACGTTTATTTTGCACGTTTGTCAACCATCTTGAGGAATGGTCTCATCTTTGTTTGTATGCAGGTATGAATCCCTTTTTCTATGAAGTTACGCTTGTCTTCCTACGGTAATAGTCATGTCTCAACGTGTCTGTATAATTTCTTAGTAGTAGTCTTAATATTACCTACTATCCAAAGCTTCATTGTTCATAAGGGAAAGCTATTAAAATTAGTGACTGTATGTATTCTTTGAATTTAACAACAGACCACACGTGCTTTATAAGTTTTAGGTAGCCATTGTCCTTAAGAGAAATCGGGTAATTTATTAGGTACATCAATCAAATGTAATGACAAAGCAGTATTAAATACTGTTCAAAGCTTCATTGTTCATATGGGCAAGCGGTGTTAAAATTAATTACGGTACGCATTCTTTGAATATAACAAAAGACCACATGGGGTTGTTAATGTCACCCTTAAGCAATGAGTTTTGGGTATCCATTCTCCGTAAGAGAAATCGAATACCTGTCTGTTGTATCAGCTTTTGCTTTTGCTACAGCAAAATGACCCTTAGTTCCCGTATAAAAGAGATGACAAAAATCATACTACACCGTATTCCACAGTGTGCTCTACACCAAAAATGAACTCCGGTTGTTTGTATAGTGAATTTTTAAATAGTGACTCAGCTGCAAAATGAACGTAAGTACTCCTTCCTATGATCCTGGGTCCTTTAGGCGTAGTGTGAAGAAGCTACACAGCAGGCCGGCATGATTGTATTGAGTAGCGAGGGATGGATTACCACTCGCTACTTGATACTATAACTGGACGGCACTGCACTTACCATCAGGTGCAGTGTGGTCACTTTGCCGAGCCACGATAAAAAAAAAAAAAAAAAAAAAAAAAAAAAACCTTTGGAATGGGTTTGGGAGGCTTTAGGGCGTAGGATAAGAAGATGAGGTCATGGTGAGAGAAGCCAGGGGCGGGAAACTGACCATGGTGGGTGACAAGTGGAGGACTAGAGGAAAGGATGAGGTCAAGCCATGTGTCGTTTCCATCGGTGTTGTGGTGAGTAGCTTGCAGAGGTAGGACATGCAGGCTGACAGACTCAAGGATATCTAGCAGTTTACGGGAACGGGACGAGCATCGGGAGAGGAGATCGGTGTTAAAATCACCCATGATGATGTGGTGTGCATATTCCGACCCTAAAGATTCCAGAAACGATTCGAGACTGGAGAAATAGTCAACAGAAGGGGGACAAAAGACAACGCCAAGAAAGGCTTTCGCTCCCTTGGCCCAAACCTCAAGAAAAAGATACTCCGCTGACGCGGATAGAAGAGAAGAAGAAGAAGAACAATTCTACAATGTTCACAATTAATTTACAATCCAAATTATGATCATGACCAAATATTAATATTCTAGATTAGTATTAACATACACAATGACTTTTAATAACTTATACTACAATAACACAATGACCTTAAACACTCACTTACAGCACTAAATGTTTACAATTAATTTACAATTCAAATTATGATCATGACCAAATATTAATATTCTAAATTAGTATTAACATGCACAATGACTTATAATAACTTATACTACAATAACGACCTTAAACACTCACTTACAACACTTTACACATAAGCTTACGCACTATCTTATTTATCAGTATCTATAAAATATTTCACACAGTTCTCTTTCGTAGCCAAGTGCTTGGTGATATTAAATACATATATGATGTCAAGAAGATAAAAAATATCGCTCCAATGGAACACTGGAAACATGCTGAGGTCCGTGTTAAATATTACGCAGAAGCCGACGAAGACAAAAACTTGCAGTCAGTGAGAGATATAATATGTATTTAATATCACCAAGCACTTGGCTACGAAAGAGAACTGTGTGAAATATTTTATAGACACTGATAAATAAGATAGTGCGTAAGCTTATGTGTAAAGTGTTGTAAGTGAGTGTTTAAGGTCGTTATTGTAGTATAAGTTATTATAAGTCATTGTGCATGTTAATACTAATTTAGAATATTAATATTTGGTCATGATCATAATTTGAATTGTAAATTAATTGTAAACATTTAGTGCTGTAAGTGAGTGTTTAAGGTCATTGTGTTATTGTAGTATAAGTTATTAAAAGTCATTGTGTATGTTAATACTAATCTAGAATATTAATATTTGGTCATGATCATAATTTGGATTGTAAATTAATTGTGAACATTGTAGAATTGTTCTTCTTCTTCTTCTCTTCTATCCGCGTCAGCGGAGTATCTTTTTCTTGAGGTTTGGGCCAAGGGAGCGAAAGCCTTTCTTGGCGTTGTCTTTTGTCCCCCTTCTGTTGACTATTTCTCCAGTCTCGAATCGTTTCTGGAATCTTTAGGGTCGGAATATGCACACCACATCATCATGGGTGATTTTAACACCGATCTCCTCTCCCGATGCTCGTCCCGTTCCCGTAAACTGCTAGATATCCTTGAGTCTGTCAGCCTGCATGTCCTACCTCTGCAAGCTACTCACCACAACACCGATGGAAACGACACATGGCTTGACCTCATCCTTTCCTCTAGTCCTCCACTTGTCACCCACCATGGTCAGTTTCCCGCCCCTGGCTTCTCTCACCATGACCTCATCTTCTTATCCTACGCCCTAAAGCCTCCCAAACCCATTCCAAAGGTTTTTTTTTTTTTTTTTTTTTTTTTTTTTATCGTGGCTCGGCAAAGTGACCACACTGCACCTGATGGTAAGTGCAGTGCCGTCCAGTTATAGTATCAAGTAGCGAGTGGTAATCCATCCCTCGCTACTCAATACAATCATGCCGGCCTGCTGTGTAGCTTCTTCACACTACGCCTAAAGGACCCAGGATCATAGGAAGGAGGGAACACGGTAGCTGGCAAACTGTTCCACAGCTTGATGGTGCGGCAAAAGTACGAGTTTGCGAACCTCTTAGTTCGGGCCGGGGTAGTAGACACCACAAAGCTGTGGCTCCGCAATCCAGTACGCGTGGTTCTGGTATGGAAGGGAGAGGATGGGATAAGATCAAACAATTCTTCAGAGCATTCACCATGATACAGACGGTAGAACACGCTAAGCGAGGAAATATCCCTACGCAGCTGTAGCGGCTCCAGGCTGTTACTCACGTCTGCATCATTCACAACGCGGATGGCCCGCCGCTGCAACCCGTCCAAGGCATCGAGGAGGTATTTTGCGGAACCGTCCCAGAGGTGCGAGCAGTATTCCATTCCCGGCCGCACCTGTGCTTTATATAAGCGGTAGAGCTGACCGGGCGTGAAAAACCGCCGCACCCTGTTCAGGATTCCGACCCTGCGTGAAGTGGCGGATATTACGCCCTCGATGTGACTCCTTGGATTAAGATCGCAGCGGATATCCATACCAAGGACACTAAGGTCATTCCGCATTGCGAGTGGAACACCCTGAAGAACGGGGATTGGAGAAAACGGAGACTTCTTGCACGAGAACGCGCACACCTGGGTTTTCTTGGCATTAAACTCAACCCGATTCTTGGTACCCCATGATGAGATGAGATCCAAGGTCTGGTTGAGCTCAACGACAAGATCCTCGCGTCTCCTCTCAGTATCCGCCCGGCAACCAGGAGGCTTGCTGCAATAACGCCCATGAACCGTGCTGTCGTCTGCATAGCAATGAATGTTGCCAAGCGACAACATATCATTAATATGCAGAAGAAACAAGGTGGGCGAAATCACAGAACCTTGTGGTACTCCGGCATTTACTGACATGAACTGCGAAGCGTGTCCATCAACTAGGACACGCATTCTACGCTCATGCAGAAAGCCGGAAATCTACTTACACAGGTTGTCGGGCAGACCGTATGCCGGGAGCTTGGAGAGAAGGCCACGGTGCCAGACCCTATCAAACGCCTTGGCTATGTCGAGACTCACAGCCAGAGCCTCGCCATGCCGGTCAATCGCCTCGCCCCAGTGATGCAATACAAACGCTAGAAGATCACCCGTTGATCGGTTATGGCGGAAACCATATTGTCTGTCACTGATCAACGAGTGATCCTCCAGGTAACGAACTAATTGGCTGTTAATTAGTCGCTCCATGACTTTACAGATCACTGAGGTGATGGCGATTGGGCGGTAATTGTTAGGGTCTGACCGATCACCCTTTTTGGGGATCGGCTGCACATTGGCCTCCCTCCACGATTCAGGCACAACACCTGAGAGGTAGGACGATCGGTATAGGCGCGTCAGTGCAGGAGACAACTCCGCTGCACACTTTTTGAGAACAAGCGCCGGGATACCATCCGGACCACTGGCCTTCCGGACGTCGAGAGACTGCAGCTCACGCCGCACATCACAATGCCTGATACGGATATCAGGCATTGTGTGACCGCAACCGGGCAGCGTAGGTGTTAAAGGAGCATTGCAGTCCTCGAGTCTCGAATTAGCCGCGAAGAGGTTTGCCAGTAAATCGGCCTTCTCTTGCGAGCTATGGGCCAGTGTTCCATTACGATATCTCAGCGGTGGCAGCGAAGGGCGACAGAAATTAGATTGGACCGCTTTAGCCAAGCTCCAATAAGCACGACTGCTTGTCGGGTGATCGGCCAAAGCACATCCAATCTTGGAGACGCGCTGGGCATCCGCTCTAACATACTCCCTCTTGCAAGCCTTGGCAGCACGGTTGTAGGCTGCTTTCAGCGACTTGAGATTGGGATCCTTCTTAGCGCGACCCCTGATCCAAGCGCGATACGCCGTCTGTTTTCTACCAACAGCATCGGCGCATGCACGATTGAACCAGGAGCGTCCTCGGCCGTTGCCCGCGATCTCAGAGGAAGGAATGTAATATTCCATTCCTAGTTTGATCTCGCAGGCAACAGCGTCGGCACTCGCAGAAGGATCCTTTCCCTCAAAGCAGCGCTGCTGCCAAGGGATGGATGCGAAATAATCCCGCATACCATCCCAATCTGCCGACGAGTAGTGCCAGACCCTGCGCTTGACCTTCACGGGACGTGGAGGCAAAGCGCGAGGTACTGACGTCCCAACCAGACAGTGATCGGAGGTCCCCAGAGGAGCACCAACCGACACCGCATACCCGGTCGGGTGACTCGTCAACAGAAGGTCCAGCAAAGAGGGCTCATGACTCGCCACATCTGGGATCCTGGTAGGTTGGTTCACCAGCTGTGTCAAGCCATGAGTCAAGGCGAATGCATGAGCAGTTCTGCCAGCATGGTCAGTTCTGGAGGAGCCCAACCACAACTCATGGTGTGCGTTGAAGTCCCCCAGAACAACCAGTTCCGCTGTTGGGAACTGCTCCTGCGCGTCGTCTGTCGCCTGGCTAATGTAATCAAATAGCCGAGTTGTCTCAACGTCCCCGTCGTGTGACCTGTAAAGGCACACGTAAACCCGACTCTGAGAGCCGAGGTCGACGTGTACCCACAGGGTGGAGAAGGAGGGGTCCTCCATGCAGCGCAGACGGCGACAGCAGACGTCCGACCGAACATACAGGCATACCCCGGCCCTCGGCCTGAAGCTTTCTTCAAGTGAGTAGCCGGGGTAAAGCAAATATGTGGTATCGGTCGGACTACAAATCTGCGTCTCCGTCAGGAAGAGAAGAGCAGGCCGGGCCGTCTCAAGATGGTGGTGGACGGCATTAAGGTTCGAATGGAGTCCGCGGATGTTAGCGAACTCCATTGTGAAAGCGGTGGTGGGGTTACGCACCGCTGTAGGTCCTGTTCTTTTTATAGGCACTGTCATGGAGTTATGGGGGGAGGAGGTGAAGAAGCGGTCGAGGGTCTAGTGTCAGAGTAATCAGAAGGCCGCAACAAGCGCCGGTCCACTAAAAGAGCCAAGAGGAGGTGAGCTGATCCGCCGGACGGAAGGGCCCCCGTACCCTCCCGGGATAGGCCGCCGGGACCCCACATCCGGTCACCAACCGGCACGACGGACCCACCCAAGATTATGCGCGGCATGGTGGGGCAGCCTCTCGTGGTGGTTAGCCACGATTGGGCCCCTGTACTGTACCGCGGGCGGCCAGCGGTACAACCGTTTCTACAGGTCTCCCTGGCCGACGGATCAACACGCCTCCAACCGACTGTGAACCGGCTAATACCGGCACGGCCAAACATCGTACCCCAACTCTAGCCCCCCGACGATAACCGGAAATACACTGGCTGATCCCGGAACGCGACACACTTGCGTGTGCCACTATGGCGGGTTTTTCGCCGTGTGTACGGTGGTCGCTATCCGGGCGGATACGAATATCCTACCACCAGCTTGCACTAAGGTGATGCACTTGCGTTGTTTTGGCCGCATGGATTTAGATACGCTTTACAAAGACGCTGCAAAATTAAACTGGGACCACCTACTCGCTGCTACTACTGTGGACGAGATGGTAAACCTCTTTAATAAAAACATTCATTCTTTATACGACATTCACGCTCCTATAAAGAAAATTAAATTGAAGCGTCCCCCTGCACCGTGGATAACGCCTGGAATTCGAATGGCGATGCGGCGTAGGGATCGGGCCCTTCGTAAGTACAGAAGGGATCGTTCGGAGGCCAACTGGGCTTCGTTTAAGACTGCAAGGAATCGTTGCAACCAGATGATACGTAATGCTAAACGCCGCCATATTCTCAGTAACATCACCTATTCCTCTGCTGCTAATATCTGGAAATTCCTCGGAACTCTAGGTATTGGCAGTAGAAAACCTATTGACTCCCAGGGCGTGACTGTTGCTTTGGATGATCTCAACCGTCATTTCACAACCTACCCTTTGATTGACCAACAGACCAAGAGTCGTACTTTGGATTTCTTATCCGGGCTCCCCACTACCGATATCAACCCCTTTTACTTTTCTCCAGTGTCTACTGGTGAGATCAAAAAGATTATCCTGTCCATTAAGTCCAATGCTAAAGGCTGTGACGACATCAGCCGTCGCATGGTAGTTCCGATCTTGGACCTCCTTCTCTCTCCCATCTCCCATATCATCAACTTCTCTCTCATCACTGGCACTTTTCCGTCTTTATGGCGGAAAGCCTTTGTCATTCCTCTCCCAAAAATACCAAATCCCTCACTTGCCAACCACTTTCGCCCTATATCTATCCTTCCCTTCTTATCTAAGGTACTGGAAGCCTGTGCACACAGACAGCTTTCGCAGTTTGTGTGCCTGAACAAACTGCTAAGCCCTTTCCAGTCTGGGTTCAGACCAGGCCACAGCACCACTTCTGCCCTTCTCAAAGTGACTGACGATATTAGGGCGGGCATGGAGAACACCAAAGTTACAATACTGGCTTTGGTCGACTTCTCGAACGCCTTTAATACCGTCAGTCACGACATCCTCCTATCGATCCTTTCCCATCTTATGATCTCTCCAGAAGCGCTAGAATGGTTCTCATCCTATCTTCGTGGGCGTCAGCAGTCGGTGCACCTTGATATTTCTTCATCTAATTGGTGCAATATCGACTCTGGTGTCCCTCAAGGCGGCATTCTCTCTCCATTGTTATTTTCTATATTTATCAATCTCTTGTCTGTAAATCTTCAGTGTGCATATCATCTGTATGCCGATGACTTGCAGTTGTAGTCTCAGGCTGGCGTCGATTGTGTGTCCACAGCTGTAGCCAGTGTGAATAAAGACTTGGGATACTTAAAGGCTTGGTCTGACAGTTTTGGTTTGTCTGTCAATCCAACCAAATGTCAGGCCATTATCGTGGGTAGCTCAAGATTATTGAGCAGACTGGACATCACGACTGTTCCATGTTTTGAGTTTAATGGCACGGCTATTCCTTGGTGCCCCTGTTTCAAGGACTTAGGGTTACACATAGACTCCAGCCTGAGTTGGCGAGCCCAGGTAACTTCTGTATGCCAAAGAGTTACTGGTACTCTTCGCGCTTTATATCGTTTGAAGAATTTCTTGCCATCTAAGACCAAAACAATGCTTGTGCAAACCCTTATTTTCCCGCTGATCGACTATGGCGATGTGTGCTGTTTTGAACTGAATGCAGATCAGCTCAATAAACTTGACCGACTTCTCAATAACTGCATTCGATTCATATTTAACCTTCGCAAATACGACCATGTATCATACTATCGTTCTCAACTGAAATGGTTACCTATCCGTCAGCGCCGCTCTTTGCGTGCACTCACTACCCTCTTCTCTTTTCTTACGTCCCCCACTCCACCTGCCTATCTAACGTCCCACTTTCAATACCTTGGTAGTAACCACTACAGAAATCTTCGCTCTTCAAGCAGTCTTCTTCTCAAATGTCCACCACATAGTTCTGACTTTATCCACTCTTCTTTTGTTGTTCAATCAATACTCCTCTGGAACTCGCTCCCTCTAGAAATAAGTCGGCCACTACACGCCTAACTTTTAAAACCAGAGTTCGGAAGTTGTTGTTTGATGGTGTCGCAGAGTCATCACGATAGTATGGTATTCATATTTATATATTTTTATGTGTGTATGTATATATATATGTATGGTTGTATATAGAATTATGTTATATATTTTATTTTTGTACTATATTGTATGTGTATTACTATATATTCATGTATGTAAGTCTTATATATGTATTCTTATATCATATATGATGAACACTTTCTCTACTTCCTTTTCTTGTTATATACACCTGCCTTAATTGTTTTCTGCTCCACCCAAAGGTTGACTGGTAGAGAATGCCTTAGGCATTAAGTCCGCCTGTACATATATCTGTATAAAGTGTAATAAATAAATAAAATAAAATTGTTTGTAAGAATTTGTATATTATTTAATAGTAATAACTTACTTCATTGTAACATAACGGCGTAATGCATTGAGTTAGCACTATATAAACTTTTTAATTTTTCTCTAAGATATTTATTGTTAAGAATACTATTTTACCATGCATACATTACGCTGTGATGTCTACGACTCAGAGCTCGTCATGCTTCTTAATAAAATTGAACCATTGGATCTGATGTCATCACAATTCGATGAAGGGCTCTACGAACTTTGTGAGGAAATAGACCAAAACCATTTTGAAATGTGAGTATTATAACATGTTTATACAAGTTTCTGTGAACCATGTAGAGGGGACACATTTTTAAGTATTTATAACGTTAGAGTCATCTTTTCGAACTCATTCTGTACGTTTATTCTCATTGTATTTTTTTACCAAACATTAAAAATGTATCACGCTCTTGAGTTACAGAGTTTATGTTTGTCCCAAAGTGAGATTGCAAGTTTAAACAAAAATCTTATTTTACACAAGTTTCATCGTTTTATACGACTTTGGTTCATACAAAATTTATTACCCGAGTCAATGTTGAAAGATCCTGATTTTATTCCGTATTATACACCATGTTCAGGACATAAAATGTTGAATTTGTCTCATTCCGATGAAGATGAAATTGATGGTGTTTTATCAATGCAAGCATATTGTTTGCAATGTAAAAATGTTAGTAATTAAGGAAAAAAATGTACATTAATTTTTTTATTGTTGTTAGGTTCGATATATATATATATATATATGTCGGGACTTCGGAATAGCCGGCTGTTGCATCTTGCTTATTTATGAACTTGTATCACGGAATTCTATGGTGGACGTTAAACTTCAGGAATCGTTTCAATAAGTGGACTATGGCCTTGACTTTACAATATTTTAATAATACAGACATTTCAATAACTTAGACAATTAGGGATTACAATATTAATTAGCAACTTAGAGCCAATGGGTTTGCGAATTACCACAACGCACAAGCGCTGTCAACCAGAGAACTAATTGACCAGCCATTCGCACGCAATGACAGACGCAACTCCATTCGGGGTTACCCGCTCTTAATTACAAATAGTATTTAATCGAATACAAAACCATAATTCCTTAGAAATAATAAAGTTAATGGATAATTCTGAAAATAGACTGATTTTCATTTTTCAATAATATCGCGTGCCGTTACGGCCATTCTGCATCTTCACACGTCCTCGGGTGTTTAGTTTATCTCATCATCTGTGTATAATCATAAAACAGCGCAAATAGACAACTTAACACTCGGTCATTCTGACCACAATCACACAGAGGGTTATACAGTTAGTTATTACAGTTTATCGGATAACACAAAACAATTACATGATTACCACACAGTTTAGTCCCACATAAGTCATTGCCACAGAGGCCCCTTCACACAGACCACGTCACACAGTCTCCGTCACACAGATTCCCGTCACACTGATCACCGCCACACAGGCTGGTGCGCCACACAGGCTGCTGCCACACAGGCTGGTGCCACACAGGCTAGTTCCACACAGGCTTTTGTCACACATAGTTATTTTATCAAGAGCTTTCGCATTATTTATTTATTTAAACAAATTAATTAGCTATACAAATCATATGTGCCGTTACGTAGACACTTACCGGGGACTTATTTGCAAACTTTCTTTAGCTAGAGAGCACTAAGCATTGGAATCATAACAAAATGAAAACATCTCACCGAGTTCAATCGTTAGCTCATAAGTTGCTTTCTGATTTCATAGTACAGGTTTTCATTCTATGTTCTACGTTACCGACGCTAATCTCAATGTTTCTTTTCGAGCAGCGAGCGGCAATGTTACCTAGCTCGTTGCAGCAATAACACGTAGGCGAGGATGTTTTGTACATTGCTGTCCTGGGTCTCTTGCTGTTTGTTAGTTGTTGAAAACTGAGGTTTGTAATTAATACTGGTAATCCGAAAGTCTTTGAACAGACATTCATTTTCCATGTGGCCTAATAAATAAATACACCCACCCATCAGTCGCAGACATTGTTATGACCCCACACTAGGCCAAACCCGTATCGCTAGGCTCTATCGCAGTTAGCATCGACTTAAGGATACTCATGTCGCGCTCTACCTGGTCGTTCGATCCCGTTGAAAACCCGATATGGAATTCTTAAGCCAAAACGCAATTGTTAAGTATTCGTACTGACCATCAGGTGTCATAAACACTGTATACTGTATAGATGCGCCAGAGTCAAATGAAACTCAAAATGCGGTCTAATCGGTGGAATGATATTAGCACGTAACTAAGAACTAGTCTACACTGTTTCGCATTATTATTTTCTCTATGACAATAAGGATGCTTTTAAACCGTCAAACTAGGATTAATTAGCCTAATCGCATTTTTACATTTTGATGGCAACTAATGGTAGATGCGAATTTCCAGATCCAAAATATAGCTCGTGAACTAAGTAACACAAATAATAGCTGGTGTATGTTCTACTGACCCATCATTACTAACAACCGCAATATCATGTACTAAAGGCTGCAACATGATACACTTTCGGTGTCGACTAATAGTAGTTGCAAATTACGATTCTTCACATTGTGAACTCGAGGAATTATTAAACTGTGTCGCGGTCACGGTAACACTAAATCACTCTTAGTATTTCTCGCGTTATAATATCACAGCGTAAATAAAGGTTAAGCATTGATATTATAGTCTTGTAAATCACCATCAAAGGTGATCCGCAGGTTTCCTAAGTAAACTGGGCTAGGCGGTGAACACAAATGGGGTATGGTTTTTTAACAACAAGGATATGACACACTTTAATTACGATAAAGTATTTTTGAGCCAGGCCATAGGGTTTCGAAGTTTTATCTACTTAAAGTTATACAAAAAACTACTATTTTCTACTATCTTCAATGAATATCATTTTCATATGATCTCTTTAATGATTATAATTATAAATAACGATGTACCCCACCTTACCGCACCACCAATCACCTTTCAAGATGGGAATACATTGTATAATGTATATCCGCCAATAGAAATAATTAATCCGTTATAATAGCCAAGGGTCGTCGTAAAGTATAAACACAAAATAACCGGCACCACAAAACGATAACACATTCCTCTCCCGACAAATCACATACCACAGATTAAGTATTAGTGGCAAGCTAGAGAATGAAAATGGACAGCTGTTAAAAACTTCAAGTGTCAATTATCATTCGATTAATATTGCAATAATAAAATCGATGAACCTCCCGAGTCATTTTATTTTAGTGTATTTTCTTTTGATTAAGATATGTTTGAACAAATGCTGTACAGGATCAAGCCATATATCTTGTATATAATGTAAATAGTCATAATTAGTTATTATTATTATCGTATTTTGTGTACATTTATTAGCGAACGTCAAAGTGCGACATTTGCGGCTGAGCGCGGATTGGCCGAATCATCACGGCCGTCGCCTCGCCGCCCGCACACCTCTGCATCAAGGCTCCCCGGCGAGATCCGCGGCGTCCGGCGCGCGCTCTGATTGGCCGAGCGCGCACTCGTCCCATGGCTGACCCCGAGCTGCGCGAGCGCGCCCGAGACGCCCGGAAATGAAATATAAGAAACGCCCTGGGCCACCGAAAATCAGGGGGATAGGCTTGTGAGTCGGAGAGTACACACGTGTGCTCTGCCGCTCGGACCCGTTTATTAGCGCGCTTTGTTTTTCGGTGAACAGGTCTCTACGCCTGTTCGCCGAAAAGCTTCTTCATTGTTTGTTTGTTCGCAGGCAGACACAAAGGAGACGCCGGCGCGCTGCCCGGTGACTGCCCGGCACACCTGTGCCGAGAGGGTCGCGGTGCACTCGCACAGCACGGACGACGCCATGAGCTCCCAGGAGGCGAGCTCAAACAACGGCCCTTCTCAGGGCCCCCCGATCGGCCCCTCACAGGGTCATGTCGGCGGCCCTTCTCAGGGCCACCCGGCCGACCCCTCACAGGGTCGAGTCGGCGGCCCTACTCAGGGCCACCCGGCCGGACCCTCACACGGTCACGCCGACGGCTCTCTCAAGAGCCGTGAAGCCGCTCTCTTGCAGAGCCACCCCAGTGCCTCCGTATGGAGTGGAACCGGGTCTGAAGCGGCGAGCTTAACTCTAAGCTCGCCCCAGATCCGGGCCAAAATGGCCAAGCCGTTGACCGGCCCGGTAAAAACCTTTTATCGGGCATTGGCTCAATCGGCAAAGCCGCACCCCTACAACTAGCAGGGGCGCCCCGCCACCACCTCGATGACAACAACCGCTGCCGCCATGAACAAGGGCCCTTCGATGGACAACCCTATTCTTGCGATAGACCATACAGGTCTACTGGCAGTCCATTTGGAGGACGTCAAGACCCACCCGTACCACGTCGCTGGCGTAGGTGCGTTGGTCCAGGACACCCTCCAAATGGTACTTGCTGCCAAATCTCTCCCGCCCCCCCCCCCCTGCTGAGTCGAGCACCGTCTCGGTGCTCCTCGCTCGTTCCCCCGCTCATGACTCCAATGATCCCGCAGGTCCCTGTCCAGAGGAGTCGGAGCCTATGGACGGGATCACGTCGGCTAGCAGCCGACGACCCAGGAGCCCCTCTGCGAGCGAAGAGGACGCAGACGATGCAGCAAGCACCTGCTCTTCCTCGTACGCGGAGGTCACGAAGCTGAAGAAGGCGCGGATCGCGAGCAGCGACAACACGCCATCTTCATCGAGGCCACCATCTCCTGTGGCCACTCCGGCTGTCAAGGCGTCCACGCCAACGCCCTTGACGACGACTACCACCAGCACCGATGGCAAAGCCAAGATGGCAAACGCCAAGAAGAGCAGCCCCCGCTATCCGCCTCTGATAGTGGAGACGCTGCCCAACTGGGTGCATCACATGCGGGTGATAAAGTCCCGACTCGGACGCCCCGTACAGTCCTCCCCACAGGGGAAAGGTTTTCGTCTCACCCCAAGAGACGAAAACGAGTACCGCATTATACAGCGGTACCTCACCGACATCGAGAAAACTGAGAAAATCTCTTGGTTTTCATACTCGCCGCCAGCGGAACGCAGCCTGAAGATAGCCATCCGAGGGCTGCATCCAGACAAGGACCCGGAGGACATCATGGAGGAGCTCCGTTTCAGAGGCTTCGAGCCCAAATACGTGCGCCCCATCAAGGCCCGCCAAGGAAGGTCCGGATGCGTCTTCTTCGCCATCATCAAGAAGACGGCGAACTTCAAAGAGATATGGAACATCTCGGAGTTCCTATCCATCACCCCGATCAAGGTGGAGCTATGGCGAGGGAAGAAAGGCCCCGCCCAATGCCACCGATGCCAGCAGTTCAGGCACTCCAGCCACAACTGCCACCGCATCCAAGCCTGCGTACGCTGTGGAGACCCACACGCCGCCAAGGATTGCCCCCGACCGCTCGAGGAACCGGCCACCTGCGCAAACTGCAAAAGTGCCCACGCCGCGAGCAACAGGGCATGTCCAGTGTTCCGGTCAGAGGCCCGGAACAAGAAAGCCGGCGCCATCGCCATCACCACCAACACGAAGCAGAAGCCAGCAGCTCCAGCTCCAGTGAAGGTGGGAACCGCCGCCGCCGCTGTCACAACCGCATCCACGTCACTCATGCCCCCCGCCAACAACCCTACTCTTTCCTCACCGAAAGAGAAGAAGCGGAGGAAGAGGGGCAAGAGGAAGCCCAAATCGAAGAGGTCGCCCCCTGCGAACACTTCGACTAAAACTTCAACGACGACATCGAGTGGACGCGTCTCCGACTCATCTTCGACCTCAGCAGCACCAGTTGCCGAAGCGCCGAAGAAAAAGAAGACGACGCCGAAGACCCGACAAGAGGACGCCAGCAGCAGCAGCAGCAGCAAGCAGAATGCCTCGCGAGACGAAGGCACGCCACAACGACCTCCAATGACGGCGGAGACTTTCTCCGTTATCATGCTGGAGATTTTGCAGCGTGTGCAACGTGGCGAGGACATCGGCCAATATGTCCTCCAGTGTCTAGCCACTCACTATGTCTAGACAACTGAGAGTACTGCATTGGAACGCCAACGGCTTAAGCCGTAACAACAGTCTGCTCAGGCCGCTCCTACGCGAGCAGAACATCGACGTGGTTTTGATAAACGAGACGCACCTGAGGCCTGCAGACAAGTGCAGGCTTCCCGGGTACATCGTTTATCGGAAAGACGAGATCTCACCTGCGACCAACACAGCCTACCGTGGACTGGTAGTGGCTGTCAAACGAAGAATCCTTCACCAGCAACTGCCACCGCAACAACTCGGTTCCATGTACGGACTTGGAGTAGAAGTCTGCATCGCCGGCAATCCGCTGCGTCTGTTCGCGGCCTACCGGCCGCCGACAACGCCGTTCGACGTGGCTGACGTCCACACCCTGCTGGACTCGCCGCTCCCGACGCTCATTGCCGGCGATATGAACGCGAAACATCCATCCTGGGACCTGAGCTGCGCTGTGGCCAACACAGCCGGCCGAAGACTCTTCGTCGACGCGCAGTCGCATGGATACTTCGTCGAGGGACCCGACATGCCGACACGTTACCCGCCCACGGGTGCGCCCGGCTCGCCGTGCGTCCTCGACATCACTATTCATCGCGGACTCCCATGCCAGCCCACACAGGAGGTTCTACACGACGAACCACTGTCTAATCACCAGCCGGTACTAGTCGTGCTGCCAGAACCAGTGTCAACAGTGAATCCTCCGAAGCCACGCTACACGATAGATTGGACCATCTTCGCAGAAGCACTAGAAGCCAACACGCCGACTCGGGCGATCATCGACGCCTCAGACGTCAATCGACTCGCCGAAGACCTCACGACCCGCATACAGGAAGCATTCGACGCAGCGAAGAACCCTGTGACGTTAGTGAGTAGGATTCCGGCTCTACCCCGCCGCATACGAGACCTCCTCGATCAAAGAGGAGGGAACGGATACGATGGCAACAAACCGGATGCCCTCAGTTGAAGACGAGACTCAACAGTCTCGCCGAGAAGGTGAAAGCCGAATTGGAGGCTTTCAACGGAAAGTCCTGGGAAGATCACGTAGACACGACAGTGGGCGACTGGCCCGCTCTACACCGTCTGTGTCGCCTCGTGACGAACACCCCAGAACCAGTGCGACCGCTTCTGCACAACGACGGGACACCAAGGTATCGCGCTGAAGATCGGGCCGAGATCTTCGCCGAACACCTCGAACGCCAGTTCCAGCCGAACCCCACGACGGACATCGAGCACGAGAGCGTCATCAAACGACGCTTGAAGGAGTACTTCGCGGAGCCGATAGCTTCTGATGAGGACCCGATCTTCTTCTCGCCAGGCCAAGTCAGGGTGGCGATTCGTCGGACCAAACCAAGGAAGGCACCCGGCGGTGATGGCATCACGAACGGTGCGCTCCGTCAGCTGCCCCACAGGACTGTGGCGGCGTTGACGCACCTGTTCAACGGCATCATGCGCACGGGACACTTTCCACAACGGTGGAAATCCGGCAGAGTCATCATGCTGCCGAAACCTCGCAAGAACGTCCTGAAGCCTGAGAGCTATCGGCCTATCACACTGCTGCCTACGACCTCCAAGGTGTTTGAGTATCTCTTGCTCCGACACCTAGTGCCGTCGCTGACTCCAAGAGAGGAGCAGTTCGAAGATTCCACGTCACGGTAGAGGGCGCTCTGTCCCAAGAGCGCCCTATCGCCGCGGGCGTCCCCCAAGGAAGCTGCCTATCACCAGTGCTGTACTCCCGCTACACCGACGACATCCCCGTGGTGGACGACGTCCAGCTAGCGCTATACGCAGACGACACCGCGTTCTACGTGTCGTCACCGTCTGCAAGATTCGCCGCGCTGAAGATCCAGCGCACCCTGGACCGTCTACCGGACTGGCTCTCCAAGTGGAGGCTGTCGGTGAACGTCGGGAAGACACAGGCAATGGTGCTTCGGACAACAAACCAAGGGAAGACGCTCAAGCCTGCGAATACGATATACTGCCGTTACGATACGTTCGATCAGGAGATACCTTGGGCCTTCAAGGTCAAGTATCTCGGCGTCACGATCGACAAGAATCTCCGCATGTCTCCTCATGTGCAAGAGATCTCCAGCCGCGCAGCACACGCGGCATTCAGACTGAAGACAGTGTTTTCGTCGAAGCTGCTGCGGCGTAAGTATTTTTTACGGATACGCAGATAGATAGATAGTTGGGTGAGACAATTAAAATCAGGGTTTGAATACGTAGGTACGAGCTTTATTGGTAAAATACACCACCTCTTCACATACAACACGGTAGCGGATGGTGATGCTACACTTGGGGTACTGGCCTGGTGGCACCGTTCCAGATGGACGGCACGATGGTGGCACACGTGGTGGTTACACGGCGTTTGCTTCTGCGCGGCGCAGTGGAGTAGCCACGCGGTTCGCGTTAGCGCGCGAGGTCTTGGGGTCAGCTCCCCGTCCGTGGTGTGCACGTGGTTAGCACGCCTAGGTCCACGTGCGTTGTTGAAGATGGCGGCGCGTTAGCGCAGCGGGGTGAGTGTCCCGCGGCACAGCCCAACAGCAGCCTGCTGGCCTGCCTTGTGGCAGCTTGGGATTCAGTGCTCTGGCCCGGCGACAGCTCGCCGCACCGGGAGACGTGGCGGTGTGTCCAGCGACACCTCGCTTTCGCGCTGTGATGTGGTAGGCCTATCCAGCGACCACCTACCGCACCGTAGGAACCTGGTGGCAGGCGTGTCCAGCGACCACCTACCGCCCGTATGGACCCGAGCGGGATTTCAATGCGAAAGAGACACGTCGGTACGATGCGTGCGTATTTATACTAGATTTGCATCGCACAGGACTGTGATTCTTAGTAATAATCGAGTTTGCATCCATCATAGATAATTGATAATCGACTATTATTAGGTTTAGATTCTATAATGCTACAATACCCCGCCGAAAAGACCAGGATTTTACTTATAACTAATTAGAAGTAAAATCCGTCTATCCACCCAGTATTCTTGTTATTTCATTCTTTCATTCCATCCCCTGACATACATCTTCCTTACAACTGTCTAGCATCAATATATATAATGACCGAGACCTTATAAGCCAGAAAGTACTTTATAATACTAAAGACTCTCCTAAAACAACAAGAAGAATAATTGTACATACTACAACATTCGAATACTAAGTAGAAGAAGTTATACATATGGCATGAGATATTGTATGTTGCTCAGTTAGTGTAATGAAGTTAAAAAATAAGTTAAATGTTTGTATAAGTTGTAAATATAATATTTAGTTTAGTTCATTAGTACAGAATATAATTTAATTTTTTTTTTTAAATAAAATGTAAATTGTGTTGTTTAATATTTGTAATTAGTAAGCTTTAAGTCTTTGATATGCCAGGTACCTAGTGAATTACCGTTCATATCAGCTAAATCATATACCAAAGGTGATTTTTTAGAGATAATTTTACATTTTATGTATTTAGCAGCAAGTTTTTTATTAAAGTGCTTATCTTTGTCACTTTGATAAAAAGTTTTTCTCCATACTACATCGCCAACATTAAATTCTGCAGGTCTTTTCCTCAGATTGTAATTAGTACAATTTCTCTTATGAGCCTGCAAAAGTAAAGACTGTACTTTGTTGAATATATTTGATAGTACGCCTAAGTTTTCTGATCTCGAGGAATGAAAACAATATCCTGATCTATGTTAGTATCGACGTAGTGAGAACCACAAGTTACTAATTCACGACCATATACTAAGAAAGAGGGAGTGTAGCCAGTCACTTCGTTAACAGAGTTGTTAACTGCGAATTGTATTTTTGGAATCAAGAGATCCCATACACGCTGATCATTTTCAATGAAGGTGGAAATAGCGGTCATGATAGTCTTGTTGTAGCGTTCGACAGTGTTTACATGTGGAGTGTATTTAGGTGTAAAGTGTATGTTTGGGACTTTGTACTTTTCCAACATATGCTTCAAAGTTGAGCTAATAAATTGCCTTCCATTATCCATAAGAATGGTTGATGGAATGCCGTGAATAAGAAAAACATTTTCCTCTAAAATTTTAGTTATAATATCCGCGGTAGCGCGTTTTAATGGAAAAAGTAAACAATATTTAGAATGCATCAGGTATAACATTATCAGCACCCTTACGATGTTTAATAACAAATGCAAATGCAGAAAATGCGAGCTAACCGACCTGTAGGGTTGTTAAGGTTTAGAAACCATTTTAGAGCTGAATGATCTGTGTAGACAGTAAATGTTTTACCAGACTCAAGATAACATCGCCAATGTTCTAAAGCAACTACGACTGCCAAGGCTTCGCGTTCAGTGATGCTGTAGTTACGCTCCTGGGGAGACAATGATTTACTCATATAGGCAATAGGATGTTCAACGCCATCTATAGTTTGCGTGAGTAAAGCACCGACACCATAGTCGCTAGCATCTGTGTGAACGTCAAAAGGCAAATCGTAATTAGGACACGATAATATGGGAGCTTGTACTAGACAATCCTTAAGTTTGTTAAAAGATATATCCGCCTCTTGAGAACAAATGAAGGGTTTAGCCTTCTTACCTGTAGAAGTAAGTTTATTGAGGGGACCAGCAATTGAAATAAAATTAGGGACAAATCTACGATACCAAGAAGCAGTGCCAAGGAAACGTTTGACCTCCTTAGGGTTGGTTGGTACGGGAAAATTAAGGATGGCATCGACCTTTCCAGGATCGACTTGAAGACCATTAGAATTAACAATATAACCTAAATATTTAAGTTCAGTACGAAAAAATTGTGACTTAGAAAAATTAATAGTTAAATTTGCAGATTTTAACTTATTATGAACTCGTAAAAGCATAGCCATGTGATGATCAAAATTAGGTGAAACAACAATAATATCATCCAAAAAAACAAAAACACAATTTTCAAATTCAGGTCCATAAAATAAAATGTCAACTAGCCTTTGCTGAGTAGCAGGCGCGTTGGTGAGACCAAAGGGAGTAGTTACGAACCTGAAAGAACCGTGTGATGGAATATAAAATGCTGTTTTATCACGATCACACTCTTCAATAGGTATTTGCCAAAAAGCTTTAGAAAGATCAATAGAACTTAAATAACAAGCATTACTTAAATTGTCCAAAATTTCTGACATATATGGTAGTTTATAAGCATCCTTTTTAGTAACGGAATTTAATTTACGACTGTCTAAACAAAATCTCAACTTACCATCTTTTTTAGGCGTTAGTAAGACAGGTGAACACCAAGGACTTTCACAAGGTTCAACAACACCTAGTACTAACATTTCATCTAGCTCATTACATAACACGCGATGCTTTTCGGGAGAAAGTCTATAATAACGCTGTCGTATTGGCGGTGAATTGCCTGTGTTGATGTGATGTGTAATCAAATGTGTTCTGCCTGAACCTCGTTTTTCAGCGGAAATGGTACTAAACATTTCTATGGTATTATCGGCGTTTAGACGCTGCGATTTATTTAAATCATCATACGATAACAATTTAGTTTTATTATCATTTATTAAAGAAATACAATTCGTTTCAGAATTACCCATAGTTATTGATTTTAAATACTTGGGACAAATCTCAAATTTAGACCAAAAATCAACACCCAAAATTAAATATGATGACACTGTAGGTATAACATAAGCTTTAAGGATGTGAAAATTATTTTCAAAAGAAATAGGTATATTCATATAGCCTATGGAATTTAATAATTGACCCCCTCCAGCAACAAAATAATTATCGGTTTTCTCTACGTATAACTTAAAACCGGCTGACACCAATAATTCATGTGAATTATTCCCCAGTATAGTCACTGAAGAACCAGAATCCAAAAGAGCACAAAAAGAAATTTCACCAACTTTTACAGTAACGTACGGACGTGAATCATTTTCAGGTTTGCGTTCCCAGATTGATGTAACATGATAAGAAGAAAAAAATATTTTTATAGTTGAAAGCCAATTTTGACAATCTTCTTTATCAAAATTATTATGTTTAGTAGTAATAATATTACAACAATCTGACGCTAGAAGTTTTTTTGGACTCGAATTAGAATGACACTTAGAACAATTAGAAAAAATAACACCTTTAGTACCACATTTAAAACAAATCGGAAATCTTTCTTGCTTACAAGTTGCGAGCGAGTGACCTTGTGTACGACACCGAGGACAATACAGAGCGAACCTGTTTCTATTGTTCTCGAGCGGTAATTTACTAACGGCACTCGATGCAGATGTGCATTTATAGTTAGTTTGTGTAGATGAACTATAATTTTTATACGTAGAATTGTTAGTTTGTGTAGATTTTTTAAATTGTGAGTTAATATGTTTGTTAGTGAAGGCTAAGTCTAGAGCTAAAGTATTACTTGTAATGGGAGGTGGTTTATGGTACTGACCAGACATACACTGTATATTTTCAAAATTCTTACAAATCGAACGAAGATCCTCAATAGTTAGAATTTTTGACGAGCATGCAATGACATTCGAATAGCAAGGCCGAATATTGTGCAACAAAATTTCTAATTTTTCAGACTCAGGTAAATCTTTAGAAAGACGGGCAAAAAGTTCAGACATAATTGACAAATAAATAGTAATATTTTCACTTTCATCCTGTGTACGACTACGAATTTCGGAAACTAAGCGATAATCATAATTAAACTGACCAAAATCCTCAATTAAAAGTTCAGACAATTGATCCCAATTATTAATTTTATTTTTATTACTACGGAACCAATGTAATGCATTGCCATAAAAAATTTCGGTAGCGAATTTTAATATGTCTACAGATGAAATACTTCGAGAAATTTTAAAATCTTCGACTTTTTGTAAAAATAGTCTTACGCAAGTGGAACCATCGAATTTCAATAGTCTAAATTCCGATGTTCGAACTCGCTCACACAAATATGTTGAAGCGTTAGAATTGTCAACGGATGTAGGTAGATTTGAATTGACAATATTAGGGTTAAACTTGTTAAGTTTTTTCTCTAAAATATTATAGTCGTTAATAATGGAATTTACTATCTTTTTTTCGTCAGACGTTAAAGGTTTTAGTCTACGTATTCTATGATGAATGTGGTTCGACAAAGCTAAAGTACGCTTGAAAATATTTTGTTCAAATTTAGTTTCCAATGTTTGAATCTTTAATTTTAATTCATTTAGAGACAAATTAAGACCGTCTAAATCTACATCGATATCTAAACCGGATACATAACCGACAACTTGTGAATCTGTTTACGTAGCTGTAAAACTGTGTTACTGGGGTCTTCGCCGCGAATTAGAACTTCGTGACTTAGTTCGTTCTTATTCAACAAAAAAAATGTACTTGGGTGAGTTCCCATTATGAAAAGTGAAAATAAATGAGTTAGTAGTGAATTTAATAAATATAATATTGAGTGAAGCTACTTTAGATCGTAAATATGACGGAGCGAAAAATAAAAATTATTAGACGGTGGTCAGAAAAAAAATGTGAACAGTGCACTATTCTAGATGCGAGATTTTATCGTTTAAAAACACTTCACTGATAGGTATAGAAAATTGACTCACCTGTTCACAATTTGTTAAATGACCTGGGATTGCCCAGTAGTAGACCGTGCAATCGAACTGTGTGCCGTGTTGTATGTGATTTGGAGATGTATTCAAACCCACGTATTAATTTTAGGCTATTAATTTAGGCTGTTAATTTAAGGTTATTAATTTAAGGCGCCACTGCGGCGTAAGTGTTTTTTACGGATACGCAGATAGATAGATAGTTGGGTGAGACAATTAAAATCAGGGTTTGAATACGTAGGTACGAGCTTTATTGGTAAAATACACCACCTCTTCACATACAACACGGTAGCGGATGGTGATGCTACACTTGGGGTACTGGCCTGGTGGCACCGTTCCAGATGGACGGCACGATGGTGGCACACGTGGTGGTTACACGGCGTTTGCTTCTGCGCGGCGCAGTGGAGTAGCCACGCGGTTCGCGTTAGCGCGCGAGGTCTTGGGGTCAGCTCCCCGTCCGTGGTGTGCACGTGGTTAGCACGCCTAGGTCCACGTGCGTTGTTGAAGATGGCGGCGCGTTAGCGCAGCGGGGTGAGTGTCCCGCGGCACAGCCCAACAGCAGCCTGCTGGCCTGCCTTGTGGCAGCTTGGGATTCGGTGCTCTGGCCCGGCGACAGCTCGCCGCACCGGGAGACGTGGCGGTGTGTCCAGCGACACCTCGCTTTCGCGCTGTGATGTGGTAGGCCTATCCAGCGACCACCTACCGCACCGTAGGAACCTGGTGGTAGGCGTGTCCAGCGACCACCTACCGCCCGTATGGACCCGAGCGGGATTTCAATGCGAAAGAGACACGTCGGTACGATGCGTGCGTATTTATACTAGATTTGCATCGCACAAGGCTGTGATTCTTAGTAATAATCGAGTTTGCATCCATCATAGATAATTGATAATCGACTATTATTAGGTTTAGATTCTATAATGCTACACTGCCTCTTCGTGTGAAGGTGGGGGTGTACAAGCTGTACATCCGTTCCCGCCTCACGTACGCGGCGCCAGCATGGTACGCGCTCACTGGACGCACGTCCAGGAACCGTCTGCGGGTCGTCCAATCCAAGACGCTCCGCACCATCGCCGGCGCACCACGCTACGTCAGGAATTCCACGATCCAGAGGGATCTACGCATCGAGAGCCTGGACGACTTCGTCAAGGGGCTCGCGACGAGGATGTTTGAGCGCGCGGAAGCCTCGATCTGGCCTCATCTCCAGAACATGGCGCCGCTGCACGCTCGACCTCCGGACGCGAAGCCTCTACCCCGAGATCTCCTCGCGTGACCCACGTCACGCGATCACCACATCACACACCACACCTCGGCGTGTTACATACTTCGAGGGTCTCGTGACACTTTTTGTCGCGCCGTCTGCTGCTGATCGCCTAAGCTGGGCTTCCCCAACGGGTTCCACCTGGCTGGGTTTGATATCGCGTGGACGGCAAGAAGAGGAGAGCACGAGAGCCCCTCGGTTCTCTACACGCCGACCGACACACCTGGACACCAGCTTTCGTGCCATCATCGACATCAATGCTCAGGTTTCGCTAGCTTGATTGATGATGGCACGTCACCCTAGTGACCGGTCCGTATTCGCGGACCGCGAAGACTTCCACAATCAGAGGGCTACGCCCTGAAATTGTAACCACATGCACCTTCTGTGCATGTGATGACGACCAACGACGACGACGACGAAAATCAGTTCGCTCCGAGATCGCTCCAGCAACAAGAAGAAAAGTCAAGCAAGAAAAACGGGAATACTGGAAGAACGGGAATCCTGAAGAACGGGAATTCTGAAGAACGGGAATCCTGGAAGAACGGGAACTCGTCAAGAATGAAGAACGGGACTGCAAGGCGTCATATAGTATATATTTCGACGTCAAAAGTATATGTAACCTGGTCCGAGCAATATATGCAACTTTATCGATCTGGTCATTGAGTTTCTTCTCCACGCAATCCCAGCATCCCCCACATCGTCTTGGTCCTTCGAGCCAGATCTACGTGGAGAAAGATGCCAGTGACTAGATCGGTAGGGCGCAGAACTGCTTCGGCGACGGTGACGACGGACACCACGACTGAGGTCACGGGTACTTCCGGTACCACGACCGAGGTTACTGGTACGTCCGGCACTACGACTGAGGCCACCGGTACCACGGACACCTCCGGTACCGCTACCGCCACCGCCACCGCCACCGCGACCACCACGGAACGCTCAACGGTGGTATTGAGAACACCGCCCGCCTCAAGACCTGCGCCGGAAGATCAAAAAAGCATCGTCGCAGAACACCGCAAATCACCGAGCCAAAGTCAAGCCCGTTCAACAAGGAGCAAGAATCCCTCAAGAACACGCCGCTTGGCACAAGCTAAGGCCGTACTCGTCCAATTGAAGATCGAGCTAGCCACCGTCCGCATTGCCGAAATAGAAGCGGAATCGGATGAAGACGACATGAGCTCTGTTGTCACCGAGGCTGATCAGGAACAGCGCGTACACAGTTGACTAGAGAACCGCCAGTTACTCGCCATAGACAGCCAGCCTCACCAAGCAACAGAGGCGCATATAGTAACACAGCCGCCGGCCGAACCTGCTGCCCCAGCGATCACTGCCGCATCCTGGGACACACCGGCGTCTGCACCGGCGGGAGTCACTGCCGCACCCCCGCCATTATTGCGTATCTCTGCAACCGAACCGTCAACGTCTCATTTTCATCCTCATCCACAGCCAACGACGTCAACAGAGGGACCGCCCACCGCACTTCCAGTACACACTACGGGAGCTGAACCACCAGGAAACATTGCAGCCTGGGAATCGAACCTCGGACCTGCGCAGCCGCCTACGCCAGTGATCACAGCCGCATCCTGGCGACCGAACTTCGGGACTGCGCAGCCGCCTTCGCCAGTGACCACCGCCGTGTCCTGGCAATCGAACCTCGGACCTGCGCAGCCGCCTACGCCAGTGATCACAACCGCATCATGGCAACCGAACTTTGGGACTGCGCAGCCACCTCCGCCAGTGACCACCGCCGTGTCCTGGCAATCGAACATCGGGTTTGCCCCGCCACCTCCGCCAGTGATCACCGCCGCATTCTGGCAACCGAACTTTGGGGCAGCGCAACCACAACAGGTAAACCATCCGACTGAAGATGGAGCCGTCACCGTCCGGCAATCGCGGACGGATCTGCAAGAACTCGCGTCAGCCATCACCAGTGCAGTCCAAGCTGCGCAACATCGTCAACCGTTGAAGTATACAGAACTTCCCAGCTTCAACGGGGCTCATCAAGACTGGCTGACATATCGCGCCGCCTACCTCGAGACAGCGCACCACTTTACTAATATAGAAAATATGTCCCGCTTACGCCGAAGCCTTCGAGGGACAGCGAAGGAAGCAGTGCAAGGATTGCTGATCACGAACGCGGACCCGAACAACGTCATGAAGACATTAGAGATGCGGTTTGGACGTCCCGACTCCATAGCCATGGCGGAGATTGACCGCCTCAGAACCTTACCGCGTCTCACCGAATCGCCGCGGGAACTCTGCACCTTCGCCACAAAGGTAGAAAATACAATAGGCACTTTACAGGCACTCAACTGCATCTTCTACCTATACAACCCAGAAGTAACTAAAAACATGACAGAGAAGCTGACGCCAACCCTCAAGAGGCAGTGGTACGAATTCGCCGCCACACAGCCAAAGGAAGAACCAGATCTGCTGAAATTCGGTCGGTTCATACAGCGGGAAGCGGAAATGTGTAGTCCGTTCGCCCAACCCGAACCTATTACCGAACGAAGTCTCAGCAGAACGAACACGGAGGGCCAACGCTGACAACGAGTACACACCGTCAGCGAAAATTACAAGTCAAACTGTGGCCTCTGTAGTCAACAGGGTAACAGCATCGTAGAATGTACGCGTTTCAAGGACGCGAGATGAGATATCGCAAAGAAACACCGCTTATGTTTCAGATGCCTGCGTTTCAAATCGAAACAACATAGCTGCAAGCCTAAGAAGTGCGAGACCGACGGATGCATTCATCTTCACCAAAAACTCCTTCACTCGGTTAAGAAACAAATCACAACAAAACACAAGGAGTAATACAACAAAAATAAAAAAAAAAAATTATAGACCCTAAGTACCCTCGCTACTCCTCACACCGAACACCTGTGTCCAAAGTATGACCAAAAAGGCCATAGGCTCAGCATTTGCCAGGTAGTAAAGTACTGCCTGGCGCTGGTATTCTGCCTAGGCCTTACGAATGTACGTCGGATGCCAACAAAACAGCAACGTACCTACTTATTATACATACATACACACACACTCACACACGCATATATAGCATATACATACATACAAACATATGCATATCCATATTTATTTAAATCTGTCGGGGCGTCATGAATACGGACACTGAATTGAACTTGCAAATAACTTTAATTATTGTAAAATGTGGGCACCGTCACTTGCTTTGCTATTTTGAGGGTGGTTTCGAGTTGTTTATCGTATGATCTCACTGACGGAGTGGGGCGCAACGAAAATCACAATATAAAAGAGCGCCTCGCCATTTGACAAGCAATTGTAAAGTAGTCGTTGAACAGTTAGTAGCTTTAGAGGTCGTAATGCCGGATTACGATTTGGAAGACGGTGTCTACCTAGTTTAAAGTAACTCTTAGTGTTAAGAGAAGTTGCGTGGGCTGTATAGTGTGCTCAATCCTGGATAAGCTGGCAATGTGGTTTAGTGCGTAGAGAGATAGTCAAAAGGAAGTTCTTAACCGGGCTATTAATTGGCGTAGGCCAGGGAGTGAGTCGAAGGGATACAGTTGTCCGGGTTACGACCAGAGGGTACGCTCTGGGTTGTAGATTGAAGAGGCGCTGTGATCCGGGCTGCACTGCCTTGGTTGCGTCGTAGTTTCGAGTAGTTATGGGTATTGCCAGGATTGGGAACATCATCAGTGGTTTGGGAAAGTGATCGATGTACCAACATTAATTGTAATCCAAAGTGCTGTGTTTAAAAGAGCAACCATGAGGGTTTCTTGCCAGCTCTTCCCCATGGATGACTGCATTCCGAACTGGTGGTAGCTTTATTAAACTCTGAAGTGTTAATCACGTGTTTTACTTCCGAACTATCATACAGTGAGCATCCTGACTATATCTGGAGATCGGAGAGGGATGTGTATGCCCTCTCACAACCCCGGCCCGTGGATTTGCCGCTGACATCAGAAGCGGAATAAAGGACAACGCCCACTACCGTGTCTCAGGTGATGTAATAGTTTGCGTCGAAGATTACTGTGTTAATGATTTTGGTTTTCAAATTCCATATGCTGTGGACGGTTTCCCGCGGAGCTGTGGCGCGGCTGTGGCGTGGCTGTGGTGGTGCTGTGACAGCGCAAGTAGTGCGACAGGGTGCTGATACCGAGCCTACACGTGTCTTGTGCGTGTGATGGAATCTGGATTCGGTGAGTCGCTTCTGGTTTTGTTTTTGTGCCCTTTATTAAAGCGAGCAATAAGTTGAGGTGAAAATATGAGGGTTTCTGCCTAAGCCGATGGTTCATAGAATTGTTGATAGCTTGCGTCCATAGCCTGGTTATTGTCTTTTCAATATCTATTGGGTTACCACGGGTGAGCGGTCCGCGCTTAAGGTATCTGGTAATTGCGGCCCGGTTTCGCAAAACTGCCATGGTGAAGTGGCATACCAGGCTGGAGAGCCCGACTGCGGGCTTGAAGACTGTCGCAGTAGTGCGTCCTGTCCTAAAGAGATGGCTAGACAGGCACCGCGAGGCGCCTACGTTCCGACTAACGCAGGTATTGGCGGACCATGGGTGTTTCGGTTCGTTCCTGTGTCGCATCGGAAAGGAGGTGTCCGCAATGTGCCACTACTGTGGAAACTACCGCGAGGACGCGGCCCAACATACGTTGGAGGGGTGCCCGGCCTGTGACGAGGAGCGCAGTGCTCTCGGATCAGTCGTCGAGGGGGACCTCTCGCTGCCGGCCGTGGTGTCGTCCATGGTCGCCAGCCGGAGGTCCTGGCGTGCGATGGCCCACTTCTGCGAGAACGTTATCTCGCAGAAGGAGAGTGCTGAGAGGGATCGGGAACGATATGATCCCTCCCGTCTCCAGAGAAGACGTAGGAGGCGCCGGGTGGATGACTGACCGGCGTCTCCCGCCCTGTGGAATGGGGGCGTTTGAGTTCCGCCACGGTTACCCCTGCCTGTCGTACGAGGCGACTAGTAGGGGCCAACGGGGGAGGAGGGGGGGGGGGGGGTGCTGTCGGCCCTATCGATGCGCTCCCAAATTCGGAGCGTCGAGCGACACCGAGATGGACGGCAGCGCGGGTGGTGGGGCCTCGTTCGCTGTCGTTGTTCGGTGCGCGGGGGCTCCTAGGCCTCCTGTGGAGATGAGCTGGTACGCGGCGCCGCGCGCGGGCGATTCCGGCTGCAATTCTGGCACTCCTTGGAGTGCTCCGGCATCGGTCCGTAAGCGCCGAGGGGGGGGGGCCGCCGCGGGGTTTTGGCTGATAGTATCGGGTGGGTTGTATATGGGGGTTGGGGACTCTGCCCGGCGGCAACACGGATGGTCATCAATGCGAGGGGGATGCTGGGTCGTGGGACCGGCTGGTCCAGCGTACCCGTTTTGGTCTTGCTCTGCTTCCCTCTGGAGCGGGCGGCGGTGGTAGAGCGCTTTCCCCGCGACAAAGAAAAAAAAAGGGTCTGGTTTTAAGTGGCCTAAGGAACTGGCTTATCGGGGCCGAAGTTCCGGATCGCTTATCTGGTGGTCTGGTTTGTAAGGGTATGAGCGTAAAGTATTGTGATTGCATGGGAAGATGTTGAATGTCTAATGTGTGTGGTTATTCTAAAGTGATTTAAGGAACTGGCTTATGAGGGCCGAGGTTCCAGATCACTTTACTGTTAGTCTGGTTTGTAAGGCTGTGAGTGTGAAGCAATGTGATTAAATGGAGAGATTTTGAGGGGTTGTCCGGTCCATGTTATCATATTGAGGTGATAACTGGTCGAAGGGACGCCTATGGTGTGTATGGTGTAGTAACTGATCGAAGGGGCGCTGATGGGTTATCCGGTCCACGTTGTCATATTGAGATGATAACTGGTCGAAGGGATGCCTAAGGCAGTTGTCCGGTTCAGTTAATGGTGTGTGTGCTGGTGTGATAACTGATCGAAGGGGCGCTGACGGGTTATCCGGTCCACGTTGTCATATTGAGATGAAACTGGTCGAAGGGATGCCTAGGGCAGTTGTCCGGTTCAGTTAATGGTGTGTGTGATGGTAAAATAACTGATCGAAGGGGCGCTGACGGGTTATCCGGTCCAGGTTGTCATATTGAGATGATAGCTGGTCGAAGGGATGCCTAAGGCAGTTGTCCGGTTCAGTTAATGGTGTGTGAGTGATGTATGACTGAGGTATAGTAGAGTAATTGTGATGGTGCAGAGAGTATTTAAGTTTGCATGATAATTGGACATCGAAATTTGTGTTTGCTTATCATTGGTCAGAGATTGGCCGAGCGGATGAACGGATTTACTGTGTGAGTTTCTTCTCCTTTTCAGGTACACACGAGGACGTGTGAGCTGTCAGGAAGGCCGTGTCGGGGCGTCATGAATACGGACACTGAATTGAACTTGCAAATAGCTTTAATTATTGTAAAATGTGGGCACCGTCACTTGCTTTGCTATTTTGAGGGTGGTTTCGAGTTGTTTATCGTATGATCTCACTGACGGAGTGGGGCGCAACGAAAATCACAATATAAAAGAGCGCCTCGCCATTTGACAAGCAATTGTAAAGTAGTCGTTGAACAGTTAGTAGCTTTAGAGGTCGTAATGCCGGATTACGATTTGGAAGACGGTGTCTACCTAGTTTAAAGTAACTCTTAGTGTTAAGAGAAGTTGCGTGGGCTGTATAGTGTGCTCAATCCTGGATAAGCTGGCAATGTGGTTTAGTGCGTAGAGAGATAGTCAAAAGGAAGTTCTTAACCGGGCTATTAATTGGCGTAGGCCAGGGAGTGAGTCGAAGGGATACAGTTGTCCGGGTTACGACCAGAGGGTACGCTCTGGGTTGTAGATTGAAGAGGCGCTGTGATCCGGGCTGCACTGCCTTGGTTGCGTCGTAGTTTCGAGTAGTTATGGGTATTGCCAGGATTGGGAACATCATCAGTGGTTTGGGAAAGTGATCGATGTACCAACATTAATTGTAATCCAAAGTGCTGTGTTTAAAAGAGCAACCATGAGGGTTTCTTGCCAGCTCTTCCCCATGGATGACTGCATTCCGAACTGGTGGTAGCTTTATTAAACTCTGAAGTGTTAATCACGTGTTTTACTTCCGAACTATCATACAGTGAGCATCCTGACTATATCTGGAGATCGGAGAGGGATGTGTAAGCCCTCTCACAACCCCGGCCCGTGGATTTGCCGCTGACAAATCTATAACGTGCCCCATCGACGGACAATGGCCGTAGTGCAGATAAGGGGAAGAGGGAAGGCGGCGCGGATGTTGGCTGGGCTCATAAATCGCAAACCATTACAATTCACAAGTCACAACGCTCCCCGGAGCCTTGCGCATCTTACGTGTGACTCAATCAGACTTCGCGCCGCAACGACACTCCGGTTTACGTCGCGGTCGTGTATCCAGTATTCCTGTTAGCAACAGTGTTGAAGCTTACTATGATTATTCAACCAACTTGGACTTAGCTTGGTAAACCTAAGTAAGTATATTTATGCCCTTAGTACATACTTAAAACAATATTGATATTGATGTACGAGTGACTATAAATAAATTGTGTTCTCTTTTCAGGCAGAAAATAAACATTACGAACGAACGCCGATGACTAATGGAATAAATACCACACTACAAACGTTTTGAGCGGTTTGACGAACATCATATTTCACGTCGATATACGTTCACATAGCAGTATGCCGTCCTCCGGATCGTAAGCAGTCATTACTGCTTTGAACACCTGAAGAGTATCCTGGCAGAAATACAACCGAGCGAGGCGGCACCAAAAATATTAATAGGCCAAGATAATTGGCACCTCCTCCTCGCTACGGACGTACGTACGGGCAGGAGAAACCAACCTGTTGCGTCATTGACGCCGCTTGGTTGTGTAGTTCACGGGGGTCACACTCGTACGCTGGGTCACAAGGTCAATTTCGTGAAGCATATCACGACAAATGACCATCTGGAGGAGATGATAAGAGAGTTCATCACGATGGACAACCTCTACATCGACCCCAGACGACCCGCCAGCGACCCGGGTGAAAAGGCTTTAAGGATCCTTGAGAAGCACACAAGAAAGACCCCAGAGGGCAGATATCAAACAGCCCTGCTTTGTAAGTCGGAAGATGTTGTCATGCCGAACAATTACGACAACACTTTAAGAAGACTTCACACAATAGAACGGAAGCTGGACCAGAATCCTCAATTAAAGCAGAAATATAACGAACAAATAGAAGCCTTGGTGACGAAGGGTTACGCCGAACCCGCACCTCCGACTTCAAACAAGAGGACCTGGTACCTACCACACTTCGCGGTTTTCAATCCAATGAAGCCGGACAAACTCAGAGTTGTCTACGACGCCGCCGCGAAGACTAGGGGAACGTCGCTGAATGACCAGCTTCTGACTGGACCGGACCTTCTTCGACCCCTCGAGGCAGTCGATGCCATAAGGAACAAGCACTACATGGATGACTACTTAGACAGCTTCGAATCCCTCGAACAGGCGGCAAAAGTCACGCGGCAAGTGCGCGACATTCATCGAGAGGCTAAGTTCGAATTGAAAAAATGGACCTCGAACTCGGCGGAGTTACTACAGACTCTCGACGAGGTCACCGAACTCTAACCTACTGTCGACTTAAAAGGAGCCGAGAAAACCGAGAGGGTACTCGGGCTCATATGGCAACCAAAAAACGACAGACTCGCCTTCAATTTGGACCTAGCTCGCATTCCATCGGCAATCCTGAACAACGCGACACCCACCAAGCGGCAAGCATTGAAGATAGTAATGTCGCTCTTCGACCCACTTGGCCTCGTATCACCGATCACGATCAGGGCCAAACAGATTTTACAGGAAGTCTGGCGAAGGGGAACTGCGTGGGACGAGAACATTGACGACGACTTGGCAGCCGACTGGACTAAATGGTTAGTGGAATTACGAAGCCTAAGCGCCGTATCCATACCAAGAAGCTACCCAAGTTACAGCGCAGCAGTGTCTCTTCAACTACACGTCTTCACGGACGCCAGTGAATCCGCATACGCGACTGCACTGTACTGGCGCGCCGTGGATGATCAAGGACGGGTCAGCGTAACTCTCGTCACCGCCAAGGCCAAGGTCGCACCACTGAAGGTAACATCAATACCGCGAATGGAACTACAAGCTGCGGTACTCGGATCTCGCATGGCAACAGCTGTGAAGGACGCCCACGAGAGGAAGCCCGACGCAACCGTTTACTGGACGGACAGCCGTACGACCCTGACATGGATCAGGACAGGGTCTAGATCTTACAAAGCGTACGTCGCTCATCGTGTGGCCGCCATCGAGGAACATAGCAAGAGCAGCGAATGGCGATGGGTACCGACCAAAGCGAACGTGGCTGACGACGCCACCCGAGACGTACCGGACGACTTCCACCAAGGACATCGTTGGTTCAACGGTCCCGATTTCTTACAGAAGTCATGGCCGGCGGATAACAGAAGCACAGTGACACCGACCGGAGAAGAGCGGACATACGCGGTCATCGGGGGTCAACGACCGCGAAGCCTCAACGCGGCATTACCGGACGTCAACCGATTCTCAAAATGGACAAGATATCTGCGTGCAACAGCGAGAATACTACACGCCATTGAGGTATTCAAACAGGCTATTAAACAGCGAGTCAACCTCAAGAGGACTGCGCGGAATCGAACCCGCGACCCGAACTGGCAACACGCCAAGAACACGACACAACCGTTAAAAACTATTAAAGTTTTAACAAACGACGATCGCTACCTTTATCTTCCCGCAGAACTACAACGACGTGCTCAAGCCCTGATCTGACAGGCCTCACAGGAAGACTCCTTCCAAAAGGAGATGGAAGAAATTAGGAAAGGAAATCAGGTCCCCCGCGATAGTCGTCTCTACAAGTTGAGCGTGGAACTATCCGACCAACAGCTGAGATTGAAAAGCAGAATAGGAGCAGCATTGGAGGTCTCTGATGAGCTGAAGAACCCCCTGGTGATAGACGGCGACCACCGAGCGACTAGGCTGTGGATTGAACATGAACACCGTCGACTACATCACGCAGGAGCCGAAGCAACGACCAACGAATGTCGACAACGACATTGGATACTTCGTTTACGACCTACAGTCAAGAACATCATACGACAATGCGTACTGTGCTACATGAGGACAGCTTCTCCACCGCAACCCATGACTGGAGACCTACCGCATGGTCGCCTAGCACATCACCAGAGGCCATTCACGTACACAGGTATAGATTACTTCGGCCCTCTCAGCATCACAGTAGGTCGAATGCATCAAAAGAGGTACGTGGCGTTGTTTACCTGTCTCACCACACGCGCCATACATTTAGAGCTAGTGCAGTCGCTTAGCGCCGACTCAGCGGTTATGGCGCTCCGACGGATGATCGCACGCAGAGGGGTACCGAAGCAGATTTGGTCCGATAACGGAACTAACTTTCACGGAGCTGAAAAGGAACTAAGACATGCCCTCTTTACAGCCACAGAAAAGGAAGCATCCAGGAAAATTATAGATTGGCGGTTCATCCCACCGGGTGCGCCGTTCATGGGAGGCGCATGGGAGCGGATGGTGCGCTCCGTCAAGACTGCTCTCGCGACGGTACTACACGAGAGGCATCCCGCTGAAGAGGTTCTACATACACTACTCGCCGAAGCGGAACATACGGTGAATAGCAGACCACTGACTCACGTGTCAGTGGACCCCGAGGATCCGGAGGCGCTCATCCCGAACCATTTCCTCCTGGGCGGACCAGGCGGAAACACAGCCCCAGGAACGTTCAACGACCGGGACTTGAACCTGCGGAGCAGCTGGCGCGCTTCACAACGTCTCGCCGACATGTTCTGGTCGCGATGGCTGAAGGAGTACCTACCGGAACTCAGGAATAGAAGAGACCCACACGGACAAGGCCCCGAGATACAAGTTGGAGATTTGGTGCAGATCATAGACGGGAACCTACCACGCAACATGTGGATACGAGGACGCATCCACGCAACTCATCCCGGACCCCACGGCATCGTACGAGCGGTCGACGTCGCCACCAGAGGAGGTATCTTGCGGCGCCCGACGAAGAAACTTATACTTCTCCCAATGGAGAAGGCTGATCCTGCACCCAATTAAAATGCATCGTCAACATCCGAAGAGTGACGATGCACGGCGGGAGAATGTACAGGATCAAGCCATATATCTTGTATATAATGTAAATAGTCATAATTAGTTATTATTATTATCGTATTTTGTGTACATTTATTAGCGAACGTCAAGGTGCGACATTTGCGGCTGAGCGCGGATTGGCCGAATCACCACGGCCGTCGCCTCGCCGCCCGCACACCTCTGCATCAAGGCTCCCCGGCGAGATCCGCGGCGTCCGGCGCGCGCTCTGATTGGCTGAGCCCGAGCTGCGCGAGCGCGCCCGAGACGCCCGGAAATGAAATATAAGAAACGCCCTGGGCCACCGAAAATCAGTTCGCTCCGAGATCGCTCCAGCAACAAGAAGAAAAGTCAAGCAAGAAAAACGAGAATACTGGAAGAACGGGAATCCTGAAGAACGGGAATCCTGGAAGAACGGGAACTCGTCAAGAATGAAGAACGGGACTGCACGGCGTCATATAGTATATATTTCGACGTCAAAAGTATATGTAACCTGGTCCGAGCAATATATGCAACTTTATCGATCTGGTCATTGGTTTCTTCTCCACGCAATCCCAGCATCCCCCACAAATGCCCTTCTAATATACTTGCTATGTCTATGCTTCTATAGTTTTTTTGCCAAAATTCAATGTTGTTTAACATAAATTTAAAGAATATCGATTATCGATATTAGTTTATTTTGCAACTCGATACAACATTTACAAAATCTATAGTAACCCCACGATCATTTACCATCAAAAAATAGTAAAAATATTTTTGTGTTATCGTTATATTTCTTCTAAATCTGATTGCATCGGTGTAGGATGAAATAAAAATGAGAAATAAAGTCTCTAAAATACAAATGATTTTTTTTGTTATCTGTATATATAAAAGAAGAAACTGACTGACTGACTGACTGATCGATCAACGCACAGCCCAAACGGCTGGGGTTAGAGACTAGAAATTTTGACAGTAGGTACCTTTTATGACGTAGGCATCCACAAAGGAAGGGTTTTTGGAAATACCACCCCTAAGGGGGTAAAATAGGGGATGATAGTTTGTATGAAAATCCGTCATTTTTGAAGTTAAACGCTCGAAAATTGGTATTTGGCCTTTTAGTCAAAAATAAAAAATATATATTTCAGGATTTTTAGAAATTCCATCCCTAAAGGGGTAAAATACGGGAAGAAAGTTTGTATGAAAATCTGTCATTTTTTAAGTTAAACGCATGAAAATTGTTATTTTGTATGGTATACTTTTTCTCCGAAACATGACCTCCACGCGGGCGGAGCCGCGAGCAACAGCTAGTTAAGAATATCTTGTCCATGCTGTTTCAAATCTGCCAATCTCCTTTAACAACAAGAAATCTAAACAGTGTTGCATAATTTAAGTTTATTAATAAGTTCAATTACTGATTTCTTAACCACATTGTTTTAGATATTTAGGTTAAATTGTGTTTCTTTTTATATAATGTATGAATGCTGTAGTTTACTATAACTGGAGAAGCACTATTGTCCATACTATAATATTTTATCTGTGAATGTGATGTGTATTCTCCTTTGTAAACTCATCATAAATGAATAAATAATCTTGTCTGAATACTATACTACTATGTCATGTTCATGTTTTCCACAAAACTTGGATGTGACCATTTCTTTAATAAACACTACCAGAATATAATTAATTCAATTACAGATAATTAATTTACCACCATCACTAAGATTATCAAATACCTTAAGAGCGGACCGCTCACCCATTGTCATCCAAGAGATCTTGAGTATACAATAGGCTACGGACGCAAGCTATCAATAATCTTATGAACCATTGGCATAAACCCAAACCGTCATATTTTCTCCCCAACTAATTGCTCAATTTAGTAATAGGCACAAAAACCAAACCAGAATTGACTCACCGAATTTTAAATACCTACATCCATGCGCATCCAAAGACATGTGGAAGCACACAACCAACACCCCGTCGCACCACTTACACCTGCACCACGCCTCCTTAGCACCTCCACGGCTCCGGCACTTATCCGGCACTGATCCTGCACTGATCCTGCACTGATCCTGCACTGCTCCATCACTGCTTCACCACGGCTCCATGGAAAACCATCCACAGCATATGAAATTTGAATACAAAATCATTAACACAGTAATCATTGACGCTTCATATTTTCTAGATGTATTTTATGACGTTCATATAAAGACTTGTTGAAATAGGTAATGGTTTTTATAAATAATAAACCAAGGAGGTTTATATTTGGCCAGTGCCTTAAGAGATTTAAATTTGGATTGCTGTCAATCTTACATTGTCATTGTCAATAAATAGAAAATTTCATTTTACTTCTTATGTATTGCTCTAAAGGAATGTGATAGTTAAGATATAGTTCAAACTGAAGATGTTATTATCTGATGCCCTTAATTCCTTATTTATTTGATAGAACCATGTATATTAACAAGACTATAACGTTAGTCTTTTTACAATTTGTGAACATGGCATGTTAAAATGATCTTAATCCTCGCAACCCTTCCCATATAATAGACTACAGTGCATTAAGTCCTATTTACCACATATAACGCCGTAGAATACCACACAATACCATCACTATTGTTTTGATGATAGAATACCAATCAAAGATAGCCTCTTGTACAACCCAACAAAGTACTTACTTTATGTGCGAACTACCAATGTTCTCTTATCTTTCAATTAACAAAAATAACATAGTAACCCTCGCATTAGTAAAGGCCTGTTCCCAGCATTGGGACAATGTTTAATACAGGGCTAGTATTATTATTATTTATTATAACATAGTAACCATTTACTGTATTACATCACCTGATTTACGATAGTGAGCGTTGTCCTTTATCCCACTTCTGATGTCGGGACTTCGGAATAGCCGGCTGTTGCATCTTGCTTATTCATGAACTTGTATCATGGAATTCTATGGTGGGCGTTAAACTTCAGGAATCGTTTCAATAAGTGGACTATGGCCTTGACTTTACAATATTTTAATAATACAGACATTTCAATAACTTAGACAATTAGGGATTACAATATTAATTAGCAACTTAGAGCCAATGGGTTTGCGAATTACCACAACGCACAACCGCTGTCAACCAGAGAACTAATTGACCAGCCATTCGCACGCAATGACAGACGCAACTCCATTCGGGGTTACCCGCTCTTAATTACAAATAGTATTTAATCGAATACAAAACCATAATTCCTTAGAAATAATAAAGTTAATGGATAATTCTCAAAATAGACTGATTTTCATTATTCAATAATATCGCGTGCCGTTATATATATAAATATATATTTTTTGTTTTTCAATCAGGCTTAATCAGAATGGAAGTGGTGTACAAAAGAGATCAGCATCGACGAAGTTAACCGAAGTGGAACCAGCGAAAAAGAGGATAAATACATCTTCATCAATACAATTGGGATGCATAACATGTGTTCCCATTTTGCTTTTATTGATTTTCTTGTTTATTGTATAATATTGATACCACTTACTTTACTCTTTAATATTTAAATATATCCTATCCTATTATTATTCCTATCCTATTATTATTCCTATCCTATTATGATCCCTATCCTATTAGTTGTGTTACGTTAAGTTTTTAGTTTTGTTATATATTTTTTTTATTTCCTATTTTTTTGCTGTTTTTGGTGTTGTTTCTTTATTTTATCATTGCCTTTTTTTTTTAGTTAAGTTTTAATTGATGTTATGTTTGCTGCTCAAACTGGTGTATGTGGTGCCTACCTTTAAGTGGTTGCTACACTTACACACAGATTTATGTATGTTGTTATTATGTGTTCTAGTGTAAGCAATTGTTGGTGTCCAAATATATAAATAAATAAATCAAGCTTACAAGCAAGCATACTTGAAGCTCCTTCATCATCAACATCGTTGCCAACACCTATTTCAAATGTACAGAAAACAATGATAAAATTCAATGTCCTGACTGTCACGTATTTGTATCGAAAAAATATATGACTAACCATTTAAAGAGTAATACTCATAAAAACAATTTACTACGGAATGATAATGAATTAACGAATGTTCAAATAATTGATAATGCTTTTGGTAATAGAATTCTTACATTTAGAATCATGTCTAATAAAACATCGAACCATAAATTTGAAACGCCTGAATTATTTTTACAAAAAACTTAAGACGTAATATATAAATTACTTACACGTTCCATTCTAGAACACTCTCTTCTGAAAGTTAATTTTATTCTTAATGCAGATTTTACACAGGAAACCAAAAATTTATTTAACACTTTTGACTTTCAAATCTCCAATTATCTTATTTGTCAAGGTGATGATAAGGATATAATTTTTCCATCTATAACAACTGAAATAACAAACAAAATGGCGAATTTTGAAAAAAAAGGTAGTGGGTGGACTTTAGTTAAAATAAATCACTTAGATATGAATATAAACAAATTTAACCCATTACGAGGATCATCATATATAGACTTAACGTTAGATATAAAATATAAGAAAGCTGTAATTAACGTTCAAAATAATGATTACGAGTGCTTTCGTTGGGCTGTATTGTCAGGATTGTATCCGGCTCCTCAAAGTTCTAATAGAGTGTCATCTGTATATATAAAAGAAGAAACTGACTGACTGACTGACTGACTGACTGACTGACTGACTGACTGATCGATCAACGCACAGCCTAAACGGCTGGGGTTAGAGACTTGAAATTTTGACAGTAGGTACCTTTTATCACGTAGGCATCCACTAAGGAAGGGTTTTTCGAAATACCACCCCTAAGGGGGTAAAATAGGGGATGAAAGTTTGTATGAAAATCCGTCATTTTTGAAGATAAATTCATGAAAATTTGTATTTGGCATTTTAGTTAAAAATAAAAAATATATGTTTCAGGATTTTTGGAAATTCCGCCCCTAAGGGGGTAAAATAAGGAATGAAAGTTTGTATGAAAATCCGTCATTTTTAAGTTAAACACATGAATATTGGTATTTTGTATTGTATACTTTTTCTCCCAAACATGACCTCCACGCGGGCGGAGCCGCGAGCAACAGCTAGTAAAATATATAAAACATAAAAATAGATTAAAATTTGATAAATTATCTTTTCCTTTCAAAGTTAATGTACAGGATCAAGCCATATATCTTGTATATAATGTAAATAGTCATAATTAATTATTATTATCATCGTCTCATTATCGTATTTTGTGTACATGTAATAGCGAACATCAAGGTGCGACATTTGCGGCTGAGCGCGGATTGGCCGAATCATCGCGGCCGTCATCTCGCCGCCCGCACACCTTTGTATCGAGGCTCCCCGGCGAGACCCGCGGCGTCCGGCACGCGCTCTGATTGGCCGAGCGCGCACTCGTCCCATGGCTGACCCCGAGCTGCACGAGCGCGCCCGAGACGCCCGGAAATGAAATATAAGAAACGCCCTGGGCCACCGAAAATCAGGGATAGGCTTGAGTCGGAGAGTACACACGTGTGCTCTGCCGCTCGGACCCATTTATTAGCGCGCCTTGTTTTTCGGTGAACAGGTCTCTAGGCCTGTTCGCCGAAAAGCTCCTTCATTGTTTGTTTGTTCGCAGGCAGACACAAAGGAGACGCCGGCGCGCTGCCCGGTGACTGCCCGGCACACCTGTGCCGAGAGGGTCGCGGTGCACTCGCACAGCACGGACGACGCCATGAGCTCCCAGGAGGCGAGCTCAAACAACGGCCCTTCTCAGGGCCCCCCGGCCGGCCCCTCACAGGGTCATGTCGGCGGCCCTTCTCAGGGCCACCCGGCCGACCCCTCACAGGGTCGAGTCGGCGGCCCTACTCAGGGCCACCCGGCCGGACCCTCACACGGTCACGCCGACGGCTCTCTCGAGAGCCGTGAAGCCGCTCTCTTGCAGAGCCACCCCGGTGCCTCCGTTTTTTTTTTTTTTTTTTTTTTTTTTTTTTTATCCTAGCACGGCAAAGTGACCGCACTTCACCTGATAGTAAGAGCAGTACGGTCCAATTAGAGTATTGAGTAGCGAGAGACGATCTATCCCCTGCTACTCAACACAATCATGCCGGCCTGCTCCTTCACACTACGCCATGGGCAAGAAGGTGAAGAAGCGGTCGAGGGTCTATTGTCAGGGTACTCAGAAGGCCGCAAAATGGCCAAACATTGTACCCCAACTCTAGACCCCCAAAAAACCGGGTGTACACTGGCTGATCCCGGAACGCGACACACTTGCGTGTGCCACTATGGCGGGTTTTTCACCCTGTGTACGGTGGTTGCTATTCGGGCGGATATGAATATCCTACCACCAGCAAATGGAGTGTATGGAGTGGGACCGGGTCTGAAGCGGCGAGCTTAACTCTAAGCTCGCCCCAGATCCGGGCAAAAATGGCTAAGCCGTTGACCGGCCCGGTAAAAACCTTTTATCGGGAACTGGCCCAATCGGCAAAGCCGCACCCCTACAACCAGCAGGGGCGCCCCGCCACCACCTCAACAACAACCACCGCCACCATGAACAAGGGCCCTTCGATGGACAACCCTATTCTGGCGATAGACCATACAGGTCTACTGGCAGTACATCTGGAGGATGTCAAGACCCACCCGTACTACGTCGCTGGCGTAGGTGCGTTGGTCTAGGACACCCTCCAAATGGTACTTGCTGCCAAATCTCTCCCGCCCCCCCTGCTGAGTCGAGCACCGTCTCGGTGCTCCTCGCTCGTTCCCCCGCTCATGACTCCAATGATCCCGCAGGTCCCTGTCCAGAGGAGTCGGAGCCTATGGACGGGATCACCTGGGCTAGCAGCCGACGACCCAGGAGCCCCTCTGCGAGCGAAGAGGATGCAGACGATGCAGCAAGCACCTGCTCTTCCTCGTACGCGGAGGTTACGAAGCTGAAGAAGGCGCGAATCGCGAGCAGCGACAACACGCCGTCTTCATCGAGGCCACCAACTCCTGAGGCCACTCCGGCAGTCAAGGCGTCTACGCCAACGCCCTTGACGACGACTACCACCAGCACAGCGTGGATGCACGGCGGTTGGCTTTAGCGCGCGAGGTCCTGGGTCAGCTCCCGTTAGACGCACGCTCACTGGCGTGCTTCGTGGCAGCTCGAGGTTAGGGCTTTGGCTCGGCGACAGCTCGCCGGACCGGGAGACGTGGCGGTGTGTCCAGCGACACCCAACCGCACCGTATGAACCTGGAATCAGTTACCACAAGATCGGAATGCAAGTTAGGCTTGCATTCCGTGCCAGAGACCCTTGTGACAGCTCACAAGTTCGCGGCACGAAATACACTGAGCGGTTAGTTACTGTTCAACTCACCCGAGCGGGATTTCAATGCAAAAGAGACCGAGTGTGCGATACGTGCGTATTTATACTAGATTCGCATCGCACAGGGCTGTGATTCTTAGCAATAATCGAGTTTGCATCCATCATAGGTAATTGATAATCGACTATTATTAAGTTTAGATTTTATAATGCTACAATACCCCGCCGAAAAGACCAGGATTTTACTTATAACTAATTAGAAGTAAAATCCGTCTATCCACCCAGTATTCTTGTTATTTCATTCTTTCATTCCATCCCCTAACACACATCTTCCTAACAAACTGTCTAGCATCAATATATATAAATGACAGAGACCTTATAAACCAGAAAGTACTTTATAATACTAAAGACTCTCCTAAAACAACAAGAAGAATAATTGTACATACTACAAAATTCAAAATACTAAGTAGAAGAAGTTATACGAATGGCATGAGATATTGTATGTTACCCGGTTAGTTTAATGAAGTTAAAAAATAAGTTAAACGTTTGTAAAAGTTGTAAATATAATATTAAGTTTAGTTCATTAGTTTAGAATATAATTTTTAAAAATAAAATGTAAATTGTGTAGTTTAATATTTGTAATTAGTAAGCTTTAAGTCTTTGATATGCCAGGTACCTAGTGAATTACCGTTCATATCAGCTAAATCATATACTAAAGGTGATTTTTTAGAGATAATTTTACATTTTATGTATTTAGCAGCAAGTTTTTTATTACAATGCTTATCTTTGTCACTTTGATAAAAAGTTTTTCTCCATACTACATCGCCAACATTAAATTCTGCAGGTCTTTTCCTCAGATTGTAATTAGTACAATTTCTCTTATGAGCCTGCAAAAGTAAAGACTGTACTTTGTTGAATATATTTGATAGTACGCCTAAGTTTTCAGCATAATGATCTCGAGGAATGAAAACAAAATCCTGATCTATGTTAGTATCGACGTAGTGATAACCACAAGTTACTAATTCACGACGATATACTAAGAAAGAGGGAGTGGAGCCAGTCACCTCGTTAACAGAGTTGTTAACTGCGAATTGTATTTTTGGAATCAAGAGATCCCATACACGCTGATCATTTTCAATGAAGGTGGAAATAGCGGTCATGATAGTCTTGTTGTAGCGTTCGACAGTGTTTACATGTGGAGTGTATTTAGGTGTAAAGTGTATGTTTGGAACTTTGTACTTTTCCAACATGTGCTTCAAAGTTGAGCTAATAAATTGCCTTCCTTTATGCATAAGAATGGTTGATGGAATGCCGTGAATAAGAAAAACATTTTCCTCTAAAATTTTAGTTATAATATCCGCGGTAGCGCGTTTTAATGGAAAAAGTAAACAATATTTAGAAAAACAACAAGTTACTACAAAAATATAACAATATTGTTTTCTAGTACAAGGAAGAGGTCCAATAAGATCTATGCTTAACATTTGAAATGGTCTGGAACATGACTTAGGTCTGCCCATTTCTCCCAAAGTGGCATGGTTTTGATGTTTGTGAGAAATACAAATATCGCAAAAAGAGACAAATTCGACTACACTACCATGCATTCCTGGCCAGTAATATTTTTGTGCCAGTCTTCTATAGGTCTGAAAATACCAAAATGTCCAGCTAAAGGGTTACTATGGTTTTCAGAAATAACGGAAGACCGAAGTTCCTGACTACTAGTAGTCAGGAACTTCGGTCGGAAGTACTACTTCCTTCCATTCAAATTCAGTATTAAGTACACATTTAGATTTCATAAAACGATATAGACAATTATTTTTTATTATATAATTAGGAAATGAAATTGGGGAATTTTGACAACCGTGAAAGTTATTTAGGTACCATTCATCAGTTGTATTAGTAATATTTAAGGAGGTATCTATAGTACTAAGTTGCAAAGGACAAGAACGAGACAATGCATCAGGTATAACATTATCAGCACCCTTACATTTAATAACAAATGCAAATGCAGAAAGACGGACACCCCAGCGAGCTAACCGACCTGTAGGGTTGTTAAGGTTTAGAAACCATTTTAGAGCTGAATGATCTGTGTAGACAGTAAATGTTTTACCAGACTCAAGATAACATCGCCAATGTTCTAAAGCAACTACGACTGCCAAGGCTTCGCGTTCAGTGATGCTGTAGTTACGCTCCTGGGGAGACAATGATTTACTCATATAGGCAATAGGATGTTCAACGCCATCTATAGTTTGCGTGAGTAAAGCACCGACACCATAGTCGCTAGCATCTGTGTGAACGTCAAAAGGCAAATCGTAATTAGGACACGATAATATGGGAGCTTGTACTAGACAATCCTTAAGTTTGTTAAAAGATATATCCGCCTCTTGAGACCAAATGAAGGGTTTAGCCTTCTTACCTGTAGAAGTAAGTTTATTGAGGAGACCAGCAATTTTTTTTTTTTTACTATAAATAGGCTTGCGTTTGACCACTATCTCGCCTGATGGTAAGTGATGATGTGGTCTACGGTGGAGCACGCTTGCCTAGAAGAAACCTATTCACTCTTGACTTAAAGATACCCAGGTTATAACTTTCGGGAAATATAGAGTCCGGCAAAGAGTTCCACTCTCTGGCGGTGCGCATGATAAATGTACTAGCAAAACGCTTCGTGCGCACTGGTGGAATATCAACCATGTATCGATGACGCTTCGCCGAGTCTCTTGTCGTCCGATGATAGAATGGGGTTGGGGGAATTAAATTGTGTAATTCCAAGGCACACTCGCCGAAATGTATCCGGTAAAAAACCGATAAACTGGCAACTTTACGTCGATGTTCAAGGCTTTGCAGCCTTGCCTCGACTATGGATTCGTTGCCTATGAACCTCTTGGCGCGTCTCTCGATTGCCTCCAACGCCTCAAGCTGGTACTTGGCCGATCCATCCCAAAGATGAGAGCAGTACTCCATGCACGACCAGACTTGCGCTTGATACAAATCGAGCAGCTGTCCCGGCGTAAAGTACCGTCTCACCTTCGCAAGGATAGCCAGCTTTTTGGCAGCCAATTGAGCTTTATGCTCAATGTAGGAGCCAAAACTGAGAGTTGGAGACAAAGTTACGCCCAGAATCTCTAGGTGGTCAGTTATAGGTACGGACACATTTCTGAAAGTAGGAGTCAGTTGGAAGGGACCCCGTTTAGCAGAGAATAGACAAACCTGGGTTTTAGTGGCATTAAACTTGACCAGATTGGCATCGCCCCAATCGGAGACTGCCTGTAAGGACAAGTTCAAGCGTTCTACCAAGGCCTCCCTGAGGGACTGGACTTGGACTCCACTGGTTCGTGCATTAGATATATAACTTTCTACCACTATGCTGTCGTCTGCGTACCCAAAAGTACCGGGCTTAAGCAGATCATTGATATGCAGCAGGAATAGAGTCGCAGAAAGTACCGACCCCTGAGGTACCCCGGCATTAATAGCCAATAGATCGGAGGAGCAGCCATCAATGACCACTGGAATCAATCGTTCCCTCAAGAAGTCCGATATCCATGCACATAACCCAGTGGGCAAGCCATATGAAGGAAGCTTGCTTAAGAGGCTATCGTGCCACACTCTGTCGAAGGCCTTCGAGATGTCGAGTGAAACGGCAAGCGCTTACCCATGCCTCTCGACAGCCTCGCTATAGATGTGAGTGGCATACGCTAGAAGGTCTCCAGTTGACCGGTTTCGGCGAAATCCGTATTGTCGGTCACTTAGGAGGTCATTCGCTTCTAGGTATGCCATGAGCCTGCCAGTCAGTACACGTTCCATACTTTTGCAAAGTATGGACGTAACCGAGATGGGCCTATAGTTGTCAGGCTCAGCACGACTACCTTTTTTGGGCACGGGTTGCACGTTAGCTTGCTTCCAGGCTTTAGGCACTTGCCCAGTGACCAGAGAGAGACGAAACAGGCGAGTCAAAATAGGAGAAAGCTCAGGTGCACAAGTTTTCAGTACAATTGCTGGAATCCCATCTGGGCCATTGGCTTTATTCACGTCCAGATTACGCAGCGTTCTTCTTACCTCAGTCTGACGAATGCAAATTTCTGACATATGTGTCTCGCAAACTGGTAGACTAGGAGACACTTCGCCAGCAGTATCTAAATGTGAAGATTCAGCAAAGAGAGAAGCAAACAAGTTTGCTTTCTGTATTTCTTATGCACGAGGAAACCTTCTCTAACTTAAAAAAGCAAATAAATAAGAAAATGTGGTCAGTCAGTCATAGGGAGAAATCTACACCAGTTATGGATCTCCCGAGTTTCGCATGCCACTATTATCAATGGACATCTTTCAAAGATTTATTTTACGAAGCGGTTCACCATAATCCGTCTTTATCTCCTGCACAAAAAATGCAACATTTAAAAGCTAAGCTGAGAGGAGAAGCGGAGGGTTTGGTGCGTCATTTGACTGTAAGTGCAGAAAACTATCCAGTATGCTGGAAAATATTAAATAATAGGTACGACAACAAAAAACGGATCTTTACAGCTCATATGAATTTACTTTTAAGCACGCCGAACGTTCCACAACAATCTATGGGCTATTACAAAAAAATTCATGATGCTGCTCTAGAAAATCTTCACGCAATAGAAAATCTTGGGATAGACACAAACTCATGGGGCCCTATTTTGGTCCATCTTTTATCCCAAAAGCTAGATTCGGTTACTCATACTGATTACATAAAATCTTTAAAGAACTACCAAACCAGAAATATCAAACTTACAAGACTTTATAGACTTTTTGAACTTTCAATTTACTACCTTAGAGACTTCGCAAAGGAAGCACGATTTACAAGTACCTAAAACAAATACGCCTAAAACGAATTATAACAATGTAAAATCAAATAATATTAACCAGAAATATTTCTATACATCGGACAATAACAACATGAATACGAAACCTGCATGGAAGTCTAAACCTCAGGCACTCAGCGGACATGGCATCAAATGTCTTTTGTGTAAACATGCCGACCATTTATTATATCAATGCAAAAACTTTATAAACATGCCGCATGATATGAAATTGAAAACTGTAAACGACTTGAATATTTGCAAGAATTGCTTATTTGACCATAATGGAAAAAGCTGTTTTTCTACAAAAAGATGTCACAATTGTAAGTGCCAACACCACACATTATTGCACGATGCATACCTACAAGCAAAACCGTCTACATCCGCGGTAGATACATCGAAACACGTGTCGGGCAATACGCACGTATATCAAGATGATGAGTCGCAAGTACTTCTAGCAACAGCACTGGTCCGAGTTACAGCAGCGAATGGCATTCAACATACAATGCGCGCTTTAATAGATCAGGGCTCACAAATTTCTTTGATAACCGAAAATGCGGCCCAAATATTAGGTATCCAAAGAAGGAGATGTAGCGGAGTTGTTATTGGCGTTGGGGAAAAGGAAAATAGAAGCAAAGGAGTGATGAATATATCATGTTCGTCAATTTATAGCGATTTCATTTTTAATACGGATGTACTAATAATGAATAACTTAATTAAAAACCTCCCCTCGCAATCTTTCAGCAAGCCAACTTGGCCACACATAAGTGGTATTCAACTAGCGGACCCAGGGTTCAACGTAAGCCGCCATGTGGACCTACTATTCGGAGCAGATATTTACTCTCTAATAGTGTTAAGTGGTGTCCTTAAAGGCGAAAATAATTTACAACCGATTGTACAGCAAACACATCTCGGATGGATTTTATGTGGAGCTATGTCCCATACTTTTCAATGTAATGTAATTTTAAACAATATAGAGGATATGAAAAAGTTTTGGGAAGTAGAGGGTATCGAAAATGATACAGACATGACTAGCGAAGATCAGGAGTGTGTACAATTTTACAAGTCAACAACGGAACGTCAACAGGATGGTCGGTATATAGTCAGGTTGCCGATGAAGAACGACGAAATGCATACTCTAGGATCGTCTAAAAGTATAGCTACAGCGCAATTTTGCAACCTTGAAAAAAGACTTAGCAAGCTAAATCAACTAGCTCAGCAATATAAAGATTTTATGTCAGATTATAAGAACTTAAACCACATGAAGGAATGCAGCAATCAGGAAGTCACAACACAGGATTGTTATCTACCTCATCATTGTGTACGGCAACCAGGGGAAGCGAACGTCAGTAAATTCCGAGTCGTCTTCAACGCCTCCTCTAAGACTTCGACGGGAGTCAGCCTTAATGACGTTATGCTTCGCGGGCCGAACTTGCAAAAAGATCTCCAATCACTAATTATAAGGTGGAGGCAGTATCAATTTGTAGTAACAGCAGACATCGAGAAAATGTATCGTCAAATTTTAGTACATCAAGCCGATCAGATTTTACAAAAGATTATTTGGCGAGACTCATTTAACGAGTCAATTAAATCTTACCAGTTAACCACTGTGACATATGGAACTAAATCTGCGCCATTTTTAGCAATGATGACGTTGCATAAGCTAGCAGAAGATGGAAGAGCAGTTTTACCGGAAGCTTCGGTGATATTGGAAGAAGATTTTTTTATGGACGACCTACTAACAGGATTCCATTCTATAAAACAAGGTCAAAAACTGGTGGCAAACCTTAGCAACCTATTACAATCAGGCGGATTTGTGTTGCGGAAGTGGGCGTCAAATAACGAGCTACTACTTGAAAACTTAAAAGAAAACCTAAAACGAGAAAGTAATCAATTTCATTTCAAAACTGAAAGTACAAAAACCTTAGGTTTGAGTTGGAATATTAAGGAAGACAATTTCACTTTCAAGCATCAGCTGTCCGAAAAAATTATAGTGAAACCAACAAAGCGAGTTTTATTAAGTGAAATTTCAAAAATATTTGACCCCCTAGGATGGCTTGCCCCTGTAGTAACTAGTTTAAAATTATTGTTCCAAAACGTGTGGAAAGCTGAACTCAATTGGGATGACCCGGTGCCAAACGACATCTCAGCAGAATGGACAAAATTACGAGCAGATATAGAGAACATTAAATATTGTAAAGTACCTAGATGGATTGGAAGTTGTGAGGGCGATTGTATACAGTTACATGGATTCTGCGATGCATCCATAAGAGCCTATGCGTGTGTAGTTTACGCGCGTATACAAAAATCTAGCAAAACAACAATAGTATTGGTAGCAGCGAAAACTAAACTCGTGCCGCATACAAAAGAAATAACATTGCCCAGACTTGAGTTAAGCGGAGCGCAATTACTTGCCAAGTTAATGGACAACATCACACAAACTTTATCCAGCTACAAAATTGAAGTTTTCGGATGGTGTGATTCCAAAGTAGTATTAGGTTGGATACAAGGCGATCCAGGCAGATGGAAGCCTTTCATCAGCAATCGAGTAAAACTTATCACGCCGGTTATACCTATTAATTGTTGGAGATACGTAAAATCATCGGAAAACCCCGCAGACTGTGCCAGTAGGGGACAACTAGCTTCACAATTACGTGAAAACATTTTATGGTGGCAAGGACCGACTTGGTTGACGTCATTTAACCATAAGGAAATACAAGAAATATTTACCACAGAAGTCGAAATAAGATTAAAGCAAGCAAACGTCACTCAAATCGATTCTACGGAACCAAACATAATTATCGAGCTCTTAAACAAATATAGTTCATTGCAAAAAATAATTTATATTATTGCATGGATACTACGCGCGGTGAACATAAAACGTAAACAACTACCTAGCTATCTCACGTTACAAGAATTGCGAAAGGCAAAATTACTCGTTATAAAACATGTACAAACACATGAATTTTACGACGATATTCAATATTTAAGAAAGCATAATGTAGTTAAAACAAGCAGCAAGCTATTAAATTTAAACCCCTTTATAGATAAGGAGGGGATTCTAAGGGTTGGTGGACGTTTAGAAAAATCTCAACTGAAGATTGAAGCAAAGTATCCAGCGATACTACCTCATGATAGCCGTTTGACTACCTTGCTCATTGAAGAGGCACATGTACAAGCCTTTCATGCAGGGGCCAAACTTGTAGTAAGTTTATTACGCGATTACGGCAAAGGTTTTGGATTATTGGCGGAATTAGAGCAGTTAAGAAGCAAATCAGAAAATGTGTCATCTGTAGAAAGCATAATCCGCAGCAACAATACCAATTAATGGGATCGCTGCCAGAGCCGCGGATAAATGAAGCACCAACTTTCTTCCATACAGGGGTGGATTTGACAGGTTTTGTAGATGTGAAGGTCAATCGTGGCCGGGGCGTTAAAACCACGAAAGGGTACATTGTTTTATTTATATGTATGGTTACCAAAGCTATACATATCGAGTTAGTATCGGATCTGTCAAGTGCAGCATTCTTATCAGCACTGAGAAGGATGGCAGCACGACGAGGTGCTCCTCACCATGTCTATAGTGATAATGGCACCAATTTTATTAAAAGCAATCGAAATCTACAGGAAGAATACTTTGAGCTACAACAAATCATGGATAAGGAATTTTTGAGAGAGATCACCGAGATGAACATCGAATGGCACTTTCAGGCTCCATCGTGGCCTAGCGCCTCCGGACTGTGGGAAAGAGCAATTCGCAGTCTCAAAAGCCATTTAAAGCCGGTCATCGGAGAGCAAAAACTGACCTTCGAGGAATACTCAACACTTCTGGCTCAAGTTGAAGCATGTCTTAACTCTAGACCTCTATGTGCATTAACCGAAGATCCTGAGGACCTCGATGTGTTAACACCTGCTCATTTTCTTACCTGCAGAGCAGACTTAACGGTGATTGAGACGGAAAATGATGCGAGAACTAGATGGCAACTTATAAGAAAACTGTTCGAAAATATCTGGAAAAGATGGAAGTCGGAATATATTAACCCAATTAACGGTGAGAAGCAAATGGTTCAAGCGACAACCAAACATTAATATCGGTGACATTGTTTGCATCCATGAAGAAAACTTACCTCCAGCGAAATGGTCACTGGGACGAGTGGTGGAGTTACATCCTGGTAGCGATGGAGTCGTGCGGGTAGTGACACTAAAAACGAAAAACGGCCATATGAAACGGCCTGTCCTAAAACTATCTGTACTTCCCATTCATCAAAACGACTCAACTGAGCCATCTTCGACTAAAAGTGGCAACCTCAGCACCTGTAACAGGTAATAAGAAACCAAGGAGTAACAGTCTCGCGACGATGATGTTGTCAATAATACTATTTTTAAATATTTTCACAACTGGACAATGCGCACTCTATATTAACCAATTTAATCGCAATCAAAGCCTATACTTGGATAAGATCTCGAACCTGCAAGTGGCTCGAGATGAATGGAAACTAGTGGTGTATTACGAGATGGATCCGTTTTGGCAAGGATGCCTGGCTTTTAATAATAAATAAAAAAAACCTTTTATTTCTTGCAAAATTAGTTACAAAGGAAATATTACACATTAGCTCTAAAAAGCAATAATAAATATATATAAGTATAAACTTTATTTATATCTCTTCTTTAATATATTATGACGTAGTAAAATTGTTTTTATTTATTTGAATATAAACTAACTATGTATATAAATGTAAATTATTAAACTAAATAACACATATAAAACGTTTGCAAGAACCCCTCTTATGTGAGGGTGAAGGCCTCCTCTAGATTTTTTTTTCTTGTCGTTTCTGTTTTCTGAGAGATCTTTTATGTGATTCTATAAATTCTAAAAGGTGAGAGTTTTTGACGAAGTTCTCACAATTAAAGGTAATATAGAGTATGTATTTTTTTTTTGTTATAGTTCTTATTACTTTTATCCAGAGGGTTGCAGTCTTCTTCTTCCACGGTGACCAGCCGGATTGGAAGAGTTGGAGGGGCCAAAATTTGTTACTATAATATTAAAGTTTTCAGGTTGATATGCTAAGGATTTTTTTCTTGAATTGATTTAATATTACTTTTGTTTTGCTGCCAATTTTTTCTTATTTCTTGTATCTTTTTGTGTAATTGGAGATGGTAAAAAGTAACTCTTCTTGGAGAGTGTTTCCTTCGGGGTTTTGCTTTCCAATATTACAATTTTGTCATATTTAAGTATTGCTTCTTTACCTTCTTTCCTTAGTTCATCAACTTGTAACTGCAGTGTCTTACGTTGTTCAATGACTTTCTTGGGGAAATCTTGTTTGATGCAGTATGTTGAGTCCGTTAGCGCTTTTTTATTTTTCAGTATCTCTATTTTCTTCGCCATTGTTGACAGAGTTACTATAACCGGCCTTGGTTTTTCACCTTTCTTCCCAATGCGTCTCACATTTTCTAAATCGTATTTCTCGCAATGTACATTTATATTGCTTGTGATGATAGTTATTATTTTTGTAAGAAGCTGGGTATAACTGTTTTCATCATCAGGTATTCCATAAAACACCAAGTTTTTCTTTTTGTTTTCCCTCTCTAAAAAGTCTATTTGTTTCTCTTGTTCTTCTAATTTCTTTACTAGTTGCTTATGTTTTTCATCAATTTCAAGGAATTTTTCATTTATATTACTGTTTATATCACGTGTTATATTTATCTGTATTTCCTTCATCTCGTCTTTTTGTAGTTTAAGTTGATTCTCTATTGATTGTAGTATTTTTGTAATGTTATCCATTTTTTGTTATTCCTATTGGTCGCTAGATGGCGCTCTAGTAAGTAACAAAAATATGCAGTGGCGATTATGAAAGTATTCCACTATTCGTCAACAGGTGGCGTAATAACTGATCTCGTAAAGTGAATAAAGAACAGTTAAGATTTCTATCATTTGAAACAATAGATGGCGTTCTATGCACTACTGATCAATATTGTATTGGATTTTGTAAGTGTATATGATGTTATTGTTATAGTTTTTGATTGATACTAACTTGCAGTTGCTTTTGCAAAATCCAAATCCTTTTTATTCTTGATATCCTTGATATACTGTTTTGCGTATGACACTTGCTCACTTTAACTTATTATGTCCAACTGTCTACTGTGTACGTGATTTAGTTTATTAACACTTTTTCTTTAAAAATACTTGTTCACTATATAGGTAATTGTCTATACAAAGTTTTTAATGATGTTTATATCCCTTATTGTACAGTTATATATTTTAAATTTCAAGTAAATACGGAGCTAACTTAAACTGGTTGTTGACAGCGCAACGGACGACTACCCTCCCTGGCTTTTAATAAATACACCAAAAAACTTGAACTAATCTGTTCAAAACTAAATGATACGTCATACTGCGATACATTATCAACTCAGTTACGTCACGGTCACTCTGAGCTGCAATATAATTTAATCAGATATTACTCACTCAGCACAATAGAGCCCAGCCGCGACTGCGTCGCGGACTGGTCAATGGGGTCGGATACCTATCAAATTACCTGTTCGGCGTATTAGACGAAAGATTCGCCGAACAATACCAACGAGACATAACTCAAATCCGTACCAATCAAAAATATTTAGCGAGCTTATGGAAAAACCAGACTTCAATTGTGGAAGCTGAATATAACATTCTAAAGCGGACTGAAGAAGCGATAAATACACAGCACGAATCTATTCACAAAAACTTATATACTCTCAGCAAAGCATTGAACACCGTAGTAAGTGAAGTCAACATAAGTAATTTGAAAAATCAATTTGTCCTTGGAGCTCTTACAGCCACCAACATGTTGAATAACTTAAGGGGAATCCAAAATATGTTATTGGACCAAGTTACTGATATATATCACGGGAAGTTTGACTTACATCTTATTACACCAGAACAACTTTTGCACGAGCTCAGTATCATTTCAACACAGCTACCGTCCGATCTAAGCCTACCCATTGGGGATATACATAATGAGTTACGTAAAATATATTCAATACTTAAAATCAAGACGAGAATGTTACAAAAATATCTCATGTTCGAAATAAAAATCCCACTTACTAGCCGCGATACCTACGAGTTATACAAACTCATAGCGATACCGCAGCAAGCCGGTAACGATTCCATGATATCCACCACTACGTAGCAATCTACGCCATGTTGGTAGTGGCGAGCATCGCTGTAGCGACGCTGGTGTGGCGCCACGGTCGTCATCGATGGCACGTGCCGTCGCCCGAAGCAGCCCTAGAACTACCAGTGATGTGTTCCAGGAGCTTTAATCAGAATGAGGCTACCGCCAGTGGAAATAGTACAAGTGAACATGTGAAGTGTGTGTCTGTGGACCCGTGTAATTGCGAGAGTGAACTTAAAATTAAGCGTTTGTGTAAGCAAGATCGTGGCACAATGCCCGATCAGAGTAGACCAGTGTTTAGCATCAGTGAGCATGTTTAAAATGTAGTCTTTAAGTTGTATTTAGTTTATAAGCACTAATGCCCTTCATCTTGTCTCATCTCCATTCTAGATATACTACATTAAATAATCTATTTTTGTCTCCCTCGGGAGGATGTACGGGCTAGCACCGTACATTTCATTGTCAGCATTTTGAGTACCGCGGCGGTTATTAGCCATTTATGTCATTAGTACGCAACTGATTGTCACCCGCGACGCGTGTACTCACAGCAAGCAAATTATTATCATTTTCATCTAGCTATTATATATTCATCTACATTAGACATAGTTTGACATTTAATAAATCACTTAATTAACTAGCTATACTCTTTTACTTAAACTCTACATACAGATTTCACCAGACAATGGTCGGAGCTACCCAAGGGTGATGAAACCGACACTGAGTAGCGGTCTGGATCAGTTGTCAACAGAAGGTCCAAGCAATTGGCTGTGTGCGTGTCAACATCTGGGACCCTTATTGCCACCTGGACCAACTGAGTGAGATTTAGCGTCAGCGCTAGCTTCCGCGTTTCTCTCCCAGCATGGTCGGTACACTGGTATGGGAAAAGCTACTCTTGGTGGTGGGCATTAAAATCCCCCAGTAGCACTAGTTGTGCACAAGGGTACCGCCTTTGTGCCGCATCCGCCGCCTCACTAAGGTATTCTGTGAGCCTAGTTGTCTCCTGATCTCCGCTGTGCCACCGGTATACACAGGAATAAAGAATTTTCTCAATTCCTGTATCCACCAGTACCCAAATAACAGAGAATCTGGGATCTTCAAGATAACGGAGACGCCGACAACAGATGTCATCACGGGCGTACAAGCACACACCCGCATGTGGCTTAAAATTGTGCTCCAGAGTGAACCCTGGGTAAGAAAGGTACGCCACGTCAGACGGACATCTTATCTGCGGCTCTGAGAGGAATAAAAAGAAAAAGAGAAAAGAAAAAAGGAAAAGAGAGCGGGTCTTTCAGTCTCCAGGTGGTGATGGACCGCGACGAGATTTGAGAGCAATCCTCGGATGTTGGTAAGGTGCACTTTTAGTGAGAGGGAGTGCTGCCGCTGTGGAAACGTTCTCTTATTCTTGGCCATTTTCATTAAAGTTATTTTGGACTTGGACTTTGGACTTTATGCTTCTAGCCTTCAGACACAAGATGAAATACCACACAGTAGGGGGACTAGTCTGGGGGTGCGGATTCCCATCGGCTGTAAAATGAAGTACTTGGGATTGATTCTGGACAGCCGGTGGGATTTCCGAGCCCATTTCGAGGAGTTGTCGCCGAAATTGGTCCGGGCGGCGGGCGCGCTCGGACGCCTGCTGCCGAACCTGGAGGGACCTAGTAACCCTTGCCGAAGTTTATACGCTGGAGTCGTGCGGTCAATGGCCCTGTACGGATGTTCCGTATGGGCTGTGTCCCTGAAAGCCCGCTGCGTCGCCCTGCTGCGTAAACCGCAGCGCTTGGTGGCGCAGCTAATAGTAAGGGGCTACTGCACGTTTTCCCACGAGGCGGCCTGCGTATTGGCCGGCACACTCCCTTGGGAGTTGGACGCAAAACTTCTCTCGTCAGCGTTCTTTTGGCGGGAAGAGGCGTCCAGTCGCCGTCAGGAGAGACTGGCCCCAAGGGAGATTGCGGCCCGGTTTCGCAGAACCGCTGTGGAGGAGTGGCATACCAGGCTGGAAAGCCCAAGTGCGGGTTTGAGGACTGTCGCGGCAGTGCGTCCTGTCCTAAAGAGATGGCTAGACAGGCGCCACGGTGCGCCAACTTTCCGTCTGACGCAGGTACTGACGGACCACGGGTGTTTCGGTTCGTTCCTGTGTCGGATCGGAAAGGAGGTGTCTGCCGTGTGCCACCATTGTGGCAACTGCCGCGAGGACACGGCCCAACACACGTTGGAGGAGTGCCCAGCCTGGGACGAAGAGCGCAGCGCTCTCAGAGCAGTCGTCGGAGGAGACCTTTCGCTGCCGGCCGTGGTGTCGTCCATGGTCGCCAGCCGGAGGTCCTGGCGTGCGGTGGCCCACTTCTGCGAGAGCGTCATCTCGCAGAAGGAGAGTGCCGAGAGGGATCGGGAACGAAATGATCCCTCCCGCCGCCAGAGAAGACGTAGGAGGCGCCGGGTGGACGACTGACCGGCGTCTCCCGCCCTGTGGAACGGGGGCGTTTGAATTCCACCACGGTAACCCCTGCCTGTCGTACGAGGCGACTAATTGGGGCCATCGGGGGTCGCGGGCTCGCAGCGGGGGGCTGTCAGCCCGAATCGATGCACTCCCAGTTTCGGAGCATCGTGCGACCCGGAGATGGACGGCAGCACGTGTGGTAAGGCCTCGTTCGCTGTCGTTGTTCGATGCGCGGGGGCTCCTAAGCCCTCCCATGGAGATGGGCTGCTACGCAGCACCGCGCAGGGGCGATTCCGGCAGCAATTCTAGCACTCCTTAGAATACCCCGGGATCGCTCCGTAAGCGCCGATGAAGGCCACCGCGGGGTTTTAGCTGGTAGTGTCGGGTGGGGTGTACATAGGGGGTAGGGACTCGGTCCAGCGGCTGCCCGGATAGCCATCATCCGGGCGAGGGGGATGCTGGGTCGTAAGACCGGCTAGTCCAGCATAACCGTTTTATTCTTATTCCGCTTCCTCCCGAAGCGGGCGGTAGTAATAAAACGCTTTCCCCGCGACAACAAAAAAAAAAAAAAGGGGGACTAGTCTGGAGACTGCGGGGACGCCCGAGCCCCCCCGGGAATGTCCATCGGGCCCTCTCAACCGGTCGCCGACCGGCACGATGGCGCATCCCGGGATTTTTCGTCAGTTGGCGGGGCAGCCTTTCATGTGTGGCTAGCACACTACTTGGGCCCCCAACTACCTGCGGTCGGCCAGCGGTGCACCGTGCCTCGGATCCCGCTACCCTCCACGACTAGTCTCCCAATGCGGCGTTATCACCCTGCGTCAGATTAGCCCAACTGCACTAAGCAACTATTCCGACCCGTCTCCCTAAATGGCATCACCGAACATCGCGACGGAACACGGCAAGCCGTTTGGCGGCACGGCTTTGTCCGGTGGGTGGTCACTAGCCACGGCCGAAGCCTACCACCAGTAAGATGTGTCACTCATTTAGCACTACCCAGGGGTCACGTGTAGGGGAACTAGAGTAAAGCCTACGGACGCGAGTGACAATAACCCCCAAAATTGAACTAAAATTAGGGACAAATCTACGATACCAAGAAGCAGTGCCAAGGAAACGTTTGACCTCCTTAGGGTTGGTTGGTACGGGAAAATTAAGGATGGCATCGACCTTTCCAGGATCGACTTGAAGACCATTAGAATTAACAATATAACCTAAATATGTATTTAAGTTCAGTACGAAAAAATTGTGACTTAGAAAAATTAATAGTTAAATTTGCAGATTTTAACTTATTATGAACTCGTAAAAGCATAGCCATGTGATGATCAAAATTAGGTGAAACAACAATAATATCATCCAAAAAAACAAAAACACAATTTTCAAATTCAGGTCCATAAAATAAAATGTCAACTAGCCTTTGCTGAGTAGCAGGCGCGTTGGTGAGACCAAAGGGAGTAGTTACGAACCTGAAAGAACCGCGTGATGGAATATAAAATGCTGTTTTATCACGATCACACTCTTCAATAGGTATTTGCCAAAAAGCTTTTGAAAGATCAATGGAACTTAAATAACAAGCATTACTTAAATTGTCCAAAATTTCTGACATATATGGTAGTTTATAAGCATCCTTTTTAGTAACGGAATTTAGTTTCCGACTGTCTAAACAAAATCTCAACTTACCATCTTTTTTAGGCGTTAGTAAGACAGGTGAACACCAAGGACTTTCACAAGGTTCAACAACACCTAGTGCTAACATTTCATCTAGCTCATTACATAACACGCGTTGCTTTTCGGGAGAAAGTCTATAATAACGCTGTCGTATTGGCGGTGAATTGCCTGTGTTGATGTGATGTGTAATTAAATGTGTTCTGCCTAAACCTCGTTTTTCAGCGGAAATGGAACTAAACAATTCTATGGTATTATCAGCGTTTAGACGCTGCGATTTATTTAAATCATCATACGATAACAATTTAGTTTTATTATCATTTATTAAAGAAATACAATTAGTTTCAGAATTACCCATAGTTATTGATTTTAAATACTTGGGACAAATCTCAAATTTAGACCAAAAATCAACACCCAAAATTAAATATGATGACACTGTATGATCTGGACTGGATGAGGACTGTATGATCACATAAGCTTTAAGGATTTATTTTATTAAGGACGTGAATCATTTTCAGGTTTGCGTTCCCAGATTGATGCAACATGATAAGAAGAAAAAAATATTTTTATAGTTGAAAGCCGATTTTGCCAATCTTCTTTATCAAAATTATTATTTTTAGTAGTAATAATATTACAACAATCTGACGCTAGAAGTTTTTTGGACTCGAATTAGAATGACACTTAGAACAATTAGAAAAAATAACACCTTTAGTACCACATTTAAAACAAATCGGAAATCTTTCTTGCTTACAAGTTGCGAGCGAGTGACCTTGTGTGCGACATCGAGGGCAATACAAAGCAAACCTGTTTCTATTGTTTTCGAGCGGTAATTTACTAACGGCATTCGATGCAGATGTGCATTTATAGTTAGTTTGTGTAGATGAACTATAATTTTTATACGTAGAATTGTTAGTTTTTGTAGATTTTTTAAATTGTGAGTTAATATGTTTGTTAGTGAAGGCTAAGTCTGGGGCTAAAGTATTACTTGTAATGGGAGGTGGTTTATGGTACTGAGCAGACATACACTGTATATTTTCAAAATTCTTACAAATCGAACGGAGATCCTCAATAGTTAGAATTTTTGACGAGCATGCGATGACATTCGAATAGCAAGGCCGAATATTGTGCAACAAATTTCAAATTTTTCAGACTCAGGTAAATCTTTAGAAAGACGGGTAAAAAGTTCAGACATAATTGACAAATAAATAGTAATATTTTCACTTTCATCCTGTGTACGACTACGAATTTCAGAAAGTAAGCGATAATCATAATCAAACTGACCAAAATCCTCAATTAAAAGTTCAGATAATTGATCCCAATTGTTGATTTTATTTTTATTACTACGGAACCAATGTAATGCATTGGCATAAAAAAAATCGGTAGCGAATTTTAATATGTCTACAGATGAAATACTTCGAGAAATTTTAAAATTTTCGACTTTTTGTAAAAATAATCTTACGCAAGTGGAACCATCGAATTTCAATAGTCTAAATTCCGATGTTCGAACTCGCTCACACAAATATGTTGAAGCGTTAGAATTGTCAACGGATGTACGTAGATTTGAATTGACAATATTAGGGTTAAACTTGTTAAGTTTTTTCTCTAAAATATTATAGTCGTTAATAATGGAATTTACTATTTTTTTTTCGTCAGACGTTAAACGTTTTAGTCTACGTATTCTATGATGAATGTGGTTCGACAAAGCTAAAGTACGCTTGAAAATATTTTTTTCAAATTTAGTTTCCAATGTTTGAATTTTTAATTTTAATTCATTTAGAGAAAAATTAAGACCATCTAAATCTACATCGATATCTAAACCAGATTCGTCAATATCATCCGATGGATACATAACCGACAACTTGTGAATCTGTTTACGTAGCTGTAAAACTGTGTTACTAGGGTCTTCGCCGCGAATTAGAACTTCGTGACTTAGTTCGTTCTTATTCAACAAAAAAAATGTAATTGGGTGAGTTCCCATTATGAAAATGAAAATAAATGAGTTGTTAGTATAGAGTACACGTCAACATGTCGAGGCAGACGAGATAGCTTACATCTCTTTCTGATCTCCAGACATAGCCAGGATGCATAGCGTATGATAGTTCGGTAAATAAACACAAGTTCACTTCATCAACACTTCATAGTTTATTAAGCTACTGCCAGTTCGGAATGCGGTAATCCATTGGGGAAGAGCTGGCAAGAAACCCCATGGTTGCTCTTTTAAACACATCACAATTTACGTTACAATATTTGAAACACTTTCACATCACGTTAACTTATTACTTTAAAACAGTATTTCGGCATTACGACCTCTAAAGCTACTAACTGCTCAATGATTATGAAAAACCATGGTTTACAATTACATTACTTTAATTGTAGGCAACGATCAGTTAAACAGCACTTGGGCATTACGACCTCTAAATTACTAAACCATTCGAGATATTGACTCGTCTAATAATTATTCCTGAATGCTTCGCCAAATGCCGAGGCACTCTTTTATATTGTGATTTTCGTTGTGCCCCACTACGAGTGAGATCATTCGAACAACTCGAAACTACCTTCAAAATAGTAAAACAACTGACGGTACCCACAACAGATTTACAAAAGATTAAATTATTTGTAAGGTCAATTCAGTCTCTGTATTCATTATACTCCGACACGGCTATTCTGAAATGCGATGCGTGCTCTGCATCGCTTGCTAAATCCTCTAAAACTCCGCTGAAACTTAGAATATCATCAGTATACACTGGCTAGGGTACTCCACAGTACACCTGCCAACATTGTGAAAATTATCATAGTTATGGTCCTTAAGACGTAATAAAGATGTGGGTTCGTAACCACTGTAATCAAAGTTGATTTGTAGATTTCAATAAGATGCAACCAAGTCCTCTTACAAACTTGTAAAATTTGTTAGAAAATATGTTACTGCTCCACTCAATGTGACAACAGTTCAATGAGTGGGCTCACTATAAGTGACAAAAGTTCAAAGTTGAATGTTCGGTGTTACTCACTATAATTGACAAAAGTTCAAAGTTGAATGTTCGGTGTTACTCACTATAAGTGAGACAAGTTCAAAGTTAAATGTTCGGTGTCACTCACTAAAAGTGACAAGTTCAAAGTTGAATGTTCGGTGTTAAAGGAGGATAGGAATGACACGTTGGACGGGGCTACACGCCATCAGTCAGTTTTTTTTTTGTTTACTTGCAGCTTTTTAGCTTACAGCCTTTTTTTTTTTAGCTTTTAGCGGTGTGTGTGTGGGTCTGTGTGTGGTACACAAATGAGATACCAATATGAAAGTTGCTCACCAAAAGTTACTGCCACGTTGAATCAGCGTGTTGGTTGGGCATCGTCATTGCCACCAATGTCAGCAAGATGTCAAAATATTTCATGGCGTTCCGACTCCATTCTATAGTGCGTTAGGCACTTTGAATAGTTTGCTAGATCCTATCTGAAACTTACAGACTAACTCTGCGTGACAACAGCATAATTTGTGAGAAAAAATGTTACTGTTCACTCTGCGTGACAACAGCATAATTTGTGAGAAAATATGTTACTGAAACTGCGTGACACAGCATATTTTGTGAGAAAATATGTAACTTTTCACTCTGCGTGACAACAGCATAATTTGTGAGAAAATATGTTACTGTTCACACTATGTGACAACAGCATATTCATTAAGGTAGTGTGTTAAAATGTAGGAGTAATTTACAATAGCAAAACATTTTTTTTTCTTTTAAAATAATTGATAGACTTAAATCTTGTAAATAAATTGTGTAAAGAAGGTGCTATGGCGACACGGCCATTCTGAATTGCGATGCGTGCCCTGCATCGCTTGGTTAGTCAGCCTTTCTGAAACAGATACTCAAACAGATAGTTAATGTTAAGCCTGGGTACTTCCACAGTACCTAAGCATAATTATTAGAAAGAATATTTTTTTTTTATTTTTATTAATCTGCTCACTCTACGTGACCACAGATAGATATTTAAAGCTCACTCCTTACGACAAGGGTGGCAGATGAAATGTTGTGGTAAAAGACACTGCTCACTACACGCGAGTATAGGTCAAATAAAATACGCGGGTAAAAATATAGAAAACTATACTCAATTAGAGTGCCATAATTAATTGTGGAATATAGCGTAAGACACTGTTCACTCCACGTGACTACAATCTCTTTAGGTTTTGTGTATAGTGTTAAATGTAAGAGTGATTTGACAGCTCTTATGACAAGAGTGCCATACATAATGAATTTGTTGAATAGCGTAAGACACTGTTCACTCCACGTGACTACAGGTCAAATATGTGTATTGAAATATATGCAATACTGTTCACTCCACGTGACTACAGCATTTGTTTTTTTTTTTTTTTTTTTAATAATATATGGACTGTTCACTCCACGTGACTACAGTATAATTTGTTGAAATATAAGGACTGTTCACTCCACGTGATAACAGTCACAATTTTTTTTTCATTTGGCTCTTGAACGGCTCCACACGCCAAGAGCATCTTTTCATATATTTTTTTTTTCTACATTTTTTTTTTCATATATTTTTTTTTCATTTTTTTTTTCATGTTTGGTTATGTGTGTTTGTGTGTATGTATAGTGTGAGTTTTGTGCAAAACATAAAGAAAGGTGCTCACACGTCCATGTGTGAGGTACCTGAAAAGAGGAACGGCACACACAGTAAAACCGTTCACCCGTTCGGCCGATCCGACAAATGAATGATAAGTAGACGCAAATGTCAGTGTCCAATTAGCATAGAAAAAGCCCGTATTACTGATAAAAAAATCAGTAATACTTAATAAGCTTCAATAAATTTGAACTTCTACTAACATTGTAGTCACTAATTATTAAGAAACCGAAATTTAGTTCATTAATTGTACACACATCTCAATAATAAAACAATAAAAAAAAAATTACTTGAATGAACCAATGAACTTAAGATTGTTTTTCAAGATCGATTCTATTTAGCGCTAGATAGTTCTCAGGAGAAATATGTTTCACTCGGTCACTCCTGACCCTATAATTTACCGACAACCGCTCGCGAATTTTCTGTGTGTGTACATCAGTCGCTAAATCGCTACACATCAACGACAATGGTCTTGGAATTTTTCCGATCAAAAGTTTCAGAGACGTAGCTTTTGTTATTTTAAGCATTGCTAGGTGGACCTCTCTTATAGAGTCCTACCACGATCTGTGATCGCTAGTCCATCGTAGTTAATTATCGATTTAAGGACACTCGTGAAACGCTCTACATGAACGTTCACTCGAAAACCCGACATTGAATACTTATAAGCCCGAATGAAATTGCGGCAAACGCTGTACACCGATAGGTCGGAGTTAAATGAAACTCAATCTAATCGGTCGAATAACATTAGCAAGCAATTAGTAGTATACACTTTCGCTAAGATGATAAGAAGCGTTTAAACCGTCAACCTGTTTTCACACTAGTTGTGGTTTTCTAGATAAAAACAAAGCTGGAGTAGCTATTTAATACAAGTAATTTTTGGTGTATGTCCTAGGGACACACACCAGTATTAACAAGCGCAATGTCATTCACAGAGGGCTACAACATTTTGGATATCGACTAAGGGTAGTTGCAAAATATAATAATACTAGCCCTGTATTAAACATTGTCCCACCGCTGGGCACGGGCCTCCTCTACCAATGAGAGGGCTTAGGCCTTAGTCCACCACGCTGGCCTATTGCGGGTTGGTAGACTTCACAGACCTTCGAAATTCCTTTTGAGACTTCTTAGGTATGCAGGTTTCCTCACGGTGTTTTCCTTCACCGTTAAAGCAAACGATAATTAACAAAGAAAAGTGGCAAAATAACATTAATTATATTGAGAACTCGAGGAATTTTTAAACTGTATCACAGTCGCGGTAACACTGGATCTCTGCAATAATATTTCGCGCTTTATAATATCATAGCGTAAATAGAGGTTAAACAAAACATAGTCTCAGTTAAATCACCATAAAATTTAACAACCAGAAAACTAAGTGTTAAACACTTGACTGATGTCTAACTGTAGTGAGATGTAGAAGAAACCGAAATTAAATATATCAAAATTAATAAAGTACCAATATGTATTACATAAAAGCAATAAGTAAAAATAAACGCCTCTAGTGGGAGTGGTGAACCTGGGGCTTTTATAATAAATAATCAATATTTGGCTTCAAATTTGTGGACACCGTTTACACTCCATAGATCCCTATTTCTATTTTTTTTTTTTTTTCGCTCACTTTGACCCCTTAGTAGTCATCGGCCCCAGGGTGTCGATATAGACCACTTTGGGTATCAATGCTTTAAGTAACTATGTCATGTTCAAGTTTTCCACAAAACTTGGATGTAAAACTTTCTTTAATATCACTACCAGAAGATAATGAATATAATTATGGATAATTAACTCACCACGATCACTAAGAATCAAACCAAATCAAATTATTTTCACCTCAACTAATTGCACAGTTTAGCGTAACTATTAATATAAAAATAATGCATTACCGGGCAGAACGAATTAAAACCAGAACTAACAGTTACCACCAATACCAATATAAAAATTCCGCTCTTTAGCGGGAAACACAAGCATGATACGTGTACGTCCTTTTTTTTATTGAATTGTAGTCAATGTTACAAAAAATAAATGGTTATACTTGACTAACTTAATTATCAACTATTAATTCTGAAACTTTAATAAAAACTAGACCCGTAAAACAATATTGCAGTAACTATTAAATTACTGAATTATTCATTCAATGCAGTTTTTTCATAACACGTTAAAACATATTATAGTTTTTTTTTTTTTAACACCACTTAAAGAGTAAATGTTTTTTTTTCAACCCACACACATGATGGAATTGAACCACATCAAATTCAAGGTTCATTAAATCATCAAACATCACACGCGTCAACTGTTATGTATCTTCACATACATACACACTCACAAGTGTAATTCCCGAAGGTGTAGGCAGAGGTGTAACTAGTACACATAATTCGCGCAGCTATTATCACCCCATGTGTGATAGGGGTGAGCCTATCACCATACCGGGCATAATTCCAGGCTCACGGCGGATAAACCCAATATCTCTTTACTAGACCCGGGGATCGAACCCGAGACCCCGCACGGCAGTCGTACAGCCTACGGAATTAAAACTACGCCACCGAGGACCGTGGACGTCCAAATATAATATCACTGCGTCATTAGCAGTTAAGCAAAATCTCGATGAATTTTCCATCGGTTGTAACTGTACAAATTTAAATAAAGAAATAATCAATTAAGTTGGAAACACCACACTAATTTGCATTTAACTGTTTAGATTAGCAGAAAGATCAAACTTAATAGTCTTTCATTACCATCAGTTTTAAATACAAAAACAAAAAAATCAACGAGGTAGGAAACACATCCTCATATTTCCAACTAAATTAATAGTTTATTTTAGCAGAACGATCAAAATTAAAAATCTTTCTGTACATTTAAAAACTGAGAGCGACTCACCAAATTTAATCATAAATAAATCACCAAAAATAAATCCACGGGTAGGATCACATATGTAGGTAGGCACGCAAACAACACGCTGTAGCACTAATTGCGCTGCCAGAGAACCGCCTCAACAACTCCACAGCGCCACAGCATATGGAAATTGAACACCAAAATCATTAACACAGTAAACATCGACACTTCATACCTATCGTTTAAACGATTTCGTTTGGAACATAAAATAATTCAAAATTTATTTACCAACATAAGGGACTTGCTATAATTTACAAACATAGCACAATCCAAATGATTCTCAAAATTCGCAATCTTCAAATGTACTGTAGACTAGCAAATTTACAGTACCGCCGAGCACTTTTTACCACTTATAAAGCGGTAGAATATTACACTTTACGATCACAATTTTATTTCGGATGATAGAATTTCAATGATTTATAACTTTTTGCACAACCCAACAAAGCGCATAAACTAATTACTAATGTTTTCCAAACTCTCGAAACAGAAATATTATAAAATGAAACTGTAAGTATCACATCACCTGATCTACGATAGTGGATGTCCAGTTCGATCCCACTTCTGATGTCCGAGAGACTATGGTTGTGTCAGATGGCTGAGGTCATGACGTAATCATAGGTCATGACTATGAGGGTTATTCATCCCTCTTTGCTCTACAGATAATCAGGATTCACTTCGTACGATAGTTCAGTAGAAATAACACACGTTAATCACTTTATAGTTTAATACTACTGCCAGTTCGGAATACAATAATCCATGGCAAAAAGAACTGGCAAGAAAAACCATGGTTTACAATTACATTACTTTAATTGTAGGCAACGATCAGTTAAACAGCGCTTGGGCATTACGACCTCTAAATTACTAAACCATTCGAGATATTGACTCGTCTAATAATTATTCCTGAATGCTTCGCCAAATGCCGAGGCACTCTTTTATATTGTGATTTTCGTTGTGCCCCACTACGAGTGAGATCATTTAATAAACAACTCGAAACTACCTTCAAAATAGTAAAACAACTGACGGTACCCACAACAGATTTACAAAAGATTAAATTATTTGTAAGGTCAATTCAGTCTCCGTATTCATTATTCTCCGACATATATGTTAATCTACCTTAAATCATCACAACACTATATTTAAAACATACTACAATAATATCGATTCTAACAGCTCGGCCATCTTTATTAGGGTGGGTCCTCACACCTAAATTATCAAGTTATAGTATAGTCATAATCAAGTCATAGTATCCTTTAGTCAAAATCATATCACATAGCTAAATATGATCAGCAATCATCTGTGCAGATAGCACTGAATGCTCACAATATTTAGAATACAATTCAAGTTTTATCTCATCGTAATCATTTACATTTCCATCGTTATATACTTCTGCCACGATCTGCGGTCATTTGTGTATTAACACTGACAGCTCGCGATTAATATTAAAATCTATATTACAATATCTACAAAGTATAGTCTGTCAAGACGTGCGTCATCTGTATAATTAGTAGGTACTGAACGCTCACAATATTTAGAAATAAATTCAAGTCTTATCTAATCGTAATCATTCACATTTCCACAGTCATATACTTCTGCTACGATCTGCGGTCATCTGTGTACTAACACTGACAGCTCGCCACTAATATTTAAATCAACATTACAATTTCTTCAAGTATAGTCTTTCAAGATGTGTGTCATCTGTGCAATAATCACCGAACGCTCACAATATTTAGAATTCAATTCAAGTCTTATCTGATCGTAATCATTCACATTTCCATCGTTATATACTTCTGCCACGATCTGCGGTCATCTGTGTACTAACACTGACAGCTCGCGATTAATATATAAATCAATATTACAATTTCTACAATGTATAGTCTGTCAAGTTGGTCTGTCAAGTTGTGTGTCATCTGTGCGTGTGGCACTGACGCTCGCAACCTACAGCGACATAGGCTGTTGTAATCTGCGTCATCTATGGAACTAGCACTGACGCTTACAACCCATGTCGCTGCAGTCTGTCACGATCTGCGTCATCTGTGCGTGTGGCACTGACGCTCGAAACCTACAGCGACACAGGCTGTTGTAATCTGCGTCATCTATGCAATTAGTACTGAAGCTTCAAATCAAATCAAATCAAATCTTTATTGGTGTAATTTTTGGTGTGCAATAGGTGTTCGCAAATAACAAAAGTTCTCAAAAATCTACCCAATGGGTGTACACCTGTTTACATTGTCGAGAACACTACAAAATACAACAGTATACATTGTTTCCGTACTTAATATGTTTTTCATTAGTTAATTTATATTTTATTATTATAATTCATACAATCAAATTATATATATTTATAATTACTACAATCAAAAAATAAATGACATATATTTAGAAATTGTCAAGAAGGAATTCGTCAATTGTATAGTAGCACTTATTTAATAGTAATTTATGTAGTGACATTTTAAATTGTGTCAAATGTAGATTTTTAATGTCATAAGGTAATTTATTATATATTTTTGGAGCCATGCAAAGTATGCTTTTATGCATCAGAGCTGTTTTTGAAGCTCTTAAGGTTAAGTCGTGAAGATATGTTCGCCTTAAAGTTGTAGTGCGCTGCTTAGATGCTTTTTGTTCGAACATCTCACTATTTCTCTTTACGAACAGTGCAGTCTCATAAATATATAGTCCGGGAAAAGTTAATATTTTAAGTGACACATAATATGGCTTACAGCTGTCAGTTGTTTTAAGTCCACATATAGACCTAATACATCTTTTTTGTGCTTTAAAAATTGATTCTTTTTCAGATGAGTTTCCCCAGAATATGACACCATACCGTAGTATAGAGTCAACATACCCATAATAGGCAGTGACGACAGCTGCTTGGTTGACTACTTTATTAAGTTTATAAAGAGCAAACGCAAATTTGTTTATCTTTTTAATTGTAACCGTTGCATGGTCTCTCCAAGTCAATTTGTTGTCTATTGTCAAACCTAGAAATTTTGTACATGTCACTTCTTCAATTGTTTCGTTATTAAATATTAAATTAATGTCCGGCGAGATAATTCTCTGTTTAAAAGTCATAAGTTTAGTTTTATTTATATTTAATACTAAATTATTTTGTTTGAGCCATTCTTCAGAGTGGTGCAATGCGCCAATAATATCATTAACGTCATTCAAATTTTTTTCACGTCTTATAATTAATGTGCTGTCATCGGCAAAAAGAACCATAGGATAAGATATATGTTTTGGAAAGTCATTTATGTATACTAAAAATAGCAGCGGTCCCAATACGCTACCTTGTGGAACACCGTAGGAAATTTTACGTTCGTGTGACACATATTTAATTTCTTTTCTACTATCTTTACAAATTCGCCTTATTTCTGTGCATTGGGTTCTATTACTAAGGTACGACTTTATAAGGGACAGAACATTTCCTCTGATGCCATAGGCATAAAGTTTCTGTAAGAGAATATTATGGTGTACTAAATCAAAAGCCTTTGTCATGTCCATAAAAATAGCACTAGTAGGGATTCTTTCATCCATGTTTGTAATTATGGTATTCAGGAAGTCATAAATAGCCATATTGATGGAACAATTTTTTCTGAAACCTTTTTGTTCTTTAACTAGAATACTATATTTTGTAAAGTTAGAGTCCATAGATCGATATATAACTTTTTCAAATATTTTAGATATAACAGGTATAAGAGCAATCGGTCTGTAATTTTTTATGTCTGTTATGTCATCATGTTTTTTTAACAAAGGCCTAATGATAGTCGGTTTCAAATTACATGGAAAAATTCCAGAAGATATACTCAGATTAATTATGTGACTGAGAGGACTTGATATTACTTCTGAAACAAATTTCAAAACTTTTGTCGAGATATCATCATAACCAACACTGTAATGGCGTTGGTTTTTGATAGTGGAAATAAAACTCGGTGACTTTTGCTCTGGACGACCTTTTATGCGTAATGGTAATTTTACAATAGGAGAATAAAGATGGACGACAACGTTAATTTTATTTAAAACAATAATTAAAGTACGATGACGCTTTGCGTGATTGGCGGAATATGACGCGATGCCGCTCGGCCAATCACGCGCAGGAAATGTGAGTCTGGTGCCAAGCAGCCGCAGCGATTGGTCCGATGCAACTTCGCGCGTGTATTCGAACTATGGCGCCAACATGCTCCCCGCCTTGGAAGCACCATCTTCCAATTGTGAATCTAATAGTGGACAAATCTTCGAGAAGGCTCGTCGCACAACCCCTGAAGCAGTCCTGATGTCAGCTACTCTGCTTACACCATCTTTGCCTGGAACAGTAGCTACGATACGACCCAAACACCATTTGAGGGGCGTAATGTTATCATTTTTTACAACTACTAGCGTATTAGGTTTCAGGTCGTTCTTATTTTCCTGCCATTTAGTCCTTTGCTGCATCTCTGATATGTATTCACGCGCCCATCGTGACCAAAAATGTTGACGAATTTTCTCCACTCGCTGATATCGGTTGAGTCTCATGGTGGGAGTTTTTGTGTAGTCGGTGCTCGCAGGTGCTGTCAACGGACGACCAATCAAGAAATGTCCAGGACTCAAAGGCTGGAAGTCGCTTGGATCTGTGGACATTGGACTGAGGGGGCGGGAATTAAGTATAGCTTCAATTTGTGCCAATGAAGTACTGAATTCCTCGAAGGTTAAATGCGCATTACCCATAGAGCGTACTAAATGATGCTTGCATGACTTTACTCCAGCCTCCCAGAGGCCACCAAAATGAGGTGAATAAGGTGGTATGAATTTAAAATTAATATTTTGACTAGTTGCGTATTCAATAATATTGGCAGAGCAGTTTGATATGAACTTAGTAAACTCTGTCATAAGACCTACGAAGTTCCTACCATTGTCTGAATATATATCGGATGGTTTTCCGCGACGTGATATGAATCGATTCAAAGCGAGTAAATAAGCAGCTGTAGAAAGGTCACTGACCAGTTCTAAATGAACAGCTCGAGTAACAAAACAAACAAACAAGCATATATATCCCTTTACGAGTTTTGAACCCTTTCCCTTACGATTTAAAACGAGTACTGGCCCAGCATAATCGACCCCACTGCGTACAAATGGAAAACTGGGTGTGATTCTTTCTTGTGGAAGATTGCCCATAATAGGAGTAAGTATTTTACCTCGGAATCTCCGACATATTACACAGTTATGTACAGTTTGCCTGGCCAGGTTTCTGCCTGCCACAGGCCAGTATGACTCGCGCACGCTGTATAAAAGTGCCTGTGGCCCCGCATGCTTCAGCCGAACATGCTCGTAGCGGAACAACAACACTGAGAAATAATGTTTAGAAGAAATTAAGATAGGATGTTTTTTATCGTATGTGAACTCTAATGAGTTCGTCAAGCGGCCGCCTACTCGTAAGACCTTATAATTATCAATAAATAAATTCAATTTAGATAAATTATTTTTGCCTTTTATTACATGACTAGTCTTTGCTATTAAATTGTATTCAATTCCAAAGGATTCTAGTTGTGAAATTCGCGCCAGCATTAATTCCGAGTTTCTTAGTTCGTTAACAGAGATGGCGCCACTAATTTGGCTGTTTTTATTACGGGCATTGAAAATAAAACGCAGAACATAAGCACTAGCGCGCCTCATTCGATTATATTGAGAAAACTTATGAAATGGAAATAAAGACTGTTGCGAATTTAATTTTGCACTTAACGAAATTGTCGCTTTTATTTTAATTTCTGGCAAATCCGATTCGATCGGAATGTGATTACAATTATTCGAAACGTTCGAGACACTGTCAAAATTTAAGTCACTGAGAAATGATGGCCCGTGCAGCCAGTAGGCTGAAGACAAGTGCTCGAGCCGAATTCCGCGAGACACCATATCTGCAGGATTTTCTATGGTGCGTACATGACGCCATGAATATTCTTTCGTAAGTTCATGAATTTCAGCGACCCGATTGGAAACAAATGTCTTTAACGACCTGGGTGGCATGCGCAACCAACCCAAGACTATGGTTGAGTCACACCAAAACACTACACTTTGAAATTCACAGTGTAGAGACTCGCGTACTTTATCATACAATCTAGCTCCAAGTAAAGCGCCGCATAACTCAAGTCTTGGTATGCTCACGGGTTTCAAAGGAGCAACTTTGCTTTTAGAACATAATAGATTGCACGATACTGTCGAATCAGTGTTAACGGTACGCATATAGACGCACGCGCCATACGCCATTTCTGAAGCGTCAGTAAATATGTGAACTTGAATATAACTGGGATTGGAACCCACTACATGTCGTGGTACCTTTATGGTGTTGATCATAGGCAATGCACTGGCAAATTGACGCCAACTTTGCGCTATATCACTAGGTAATTCGTCATCCCAATCCAACTTCAATAGCCATAACCTTTGAAGCATTACCTTGGCAGTAATAATTATTGGACTGAGTAAGCCTAGTGGATCGAAGATTTGCGATATTACAGACAAAATATAACGTTTAGTAACCTTTTCCTCATTACTTGAAAATTGCGAATTAAAATAGAACTCATCGCTTATGTTGTGCCAGCCTAGACCCAAAGTTTTTGCGTTAACGTTTTCGCCTAACGTTAAATTTTTCATATTATTTGTAATACTATCTGGCATCTTGTAATTTGTGGTATCGCAGTCAAAATTGTACATCCATTTGCGTAACGGAAAACAACCTGATTGCAATATTGTAGCAGTAGCCGCGCAACGCTTTAACAAAATTTCTTTATTATCATGCCCTGTGATCATATCGTCTACGTAGAAATCCTCGTTTATAATTCGCTTTACCTCAGGATCCGTAGTCTCGCATGCCAGCTGTTTCAAACATCTGCAACTGAGAAATGGCGCGGACGCGGTTCCGTAAGTGACTGTATTTAATTGATAAATACCTAGTGACTCGGAAGAATTATTTCGCCATAAAATAAGCTGAAAGTCACGTTGACTTTTATCAACCAAGCATTGCCGGTACATTTTTTCAATGTCAGCACAAGCCGTATATCTATATTGCCGAAATCGCAATAAAATAGACACTAAATCTCCCTGAATCGGTGGCCCTATCATTTGTAAGTCGTTCAGCGATATACCAGTACAGGAAGATGAACTAGCGTCGAACACTACCCTTAACTTAGTGGTGGCACTATGTTCACGGAGAACGCCGTGATGCGGCATAAAATAATGAGGACTTCCGTAGTTCTCTATTCGAGTCATATGTCCTAAACTTATGTACTCGTTGATAAAATCGGAGTATAGTTTTTTGTAACTTTGATTTCGATCTAATCGTTTTTCAAGGGCATAAAAACGATGCTCGGCTATAGAAAAACTCTCGCCTAGCATATTGGGCGAGAATTTGAAAGGAATATGTACGGAAAACCTACCACTGTCAACGCGCATCGTAGTTTTGACGTAATGCTCTTCGCAAGCACATTCCTCTGTAGTACGTGTATCGATTCCGGATTTAGGAAGTTCTTCGAGCTCCCAAAACCGTCGCAATTGTGTCTCAACAGACTGTAAAAGGTTACAATTAATATAATTATTTTTATGCGAATGTAAATTAAATGGACCCGATACAATCCAGCCAAAATGCGTATCTTGAAGAATGGGACCGTTAGCTAACCTTATCCTATCCGTTCTTAATAAGTCCCAAAATATATCTGCGCCTAATAATAAATCTATATTATGAGATTTATAAAAGTCCGGATCGGCCAGCTGTATATTGTCGGGTATGTTGATGACCCGTGCGCATGTAACAGCTGGTAAAGGTGACGTAATGTTAGGCAAAACGAAACATTGCACCTGCGTGTAATATGGATGAATGCGTGATTTAATTTTGACTTGACAACTTTGCGTTATGTGTGTCACCGAGTTTCCTACACCTCTAACTTCTTGAGTGGACTGTAATAATGGCGTATTTAGTAAATTGCATAAAGATTTCGTGATGAAAGATCGCTGACTGCCACTGTCGAGAAGAGCATGAACTTCGTGATAATTATTGCGTGAATCAGCTATTTGTATTCGTGCGATTGACAACAATACAGATTGCTCACTAGATAAATGTTTGTGATTATGAGCTACATGCGCCTTATTTACTTGAATTGACTTATTATGCTCACTAGTCATGTGTGTGTCGCCTATATCAAGTTTTGCAACAGGCTGCATAGAATGAAATAAGTTAGACTGAGTAGGTTCATAATCACTGCCATGCATAAGTGAATTGTGTTTTTTGTTGCATAGTCTGCAGGACCCAAATCGACAATTATCGACTGTGTGTCCATGGCGCAAACAGTTGACACATAAATTATGTTTTTTAACAACTGCCCTTTTAGATTCTAGATTTAAGTCTATAAACTTTTGGCATGAATACAAAGGATGATTTGAGTTACATACCAAACAAAGTCTCCTATTTTGATAGTTATCATGAGACCGTGGCTTAGTGCTGGAAACATGAGAAAGAACCTTATGATTATTTTGTTTATTGCAATTATTAAGTTTGCTATGAGAGATTTGTAATGATTCCAGCATGTCAGCTTTGTCCTTTAGAAAATTAAGTAAATCATTGACTTTTAATTTTGAGTCTTTTACCTTGACTAATAAATCACCTTTATTTTGTTCCCACTCACGTTCGGTGGTCTGGTCAAGTTTAGACACAATTATATATATCAAAAGAGTATCCCAGTGATCTGTGGGTTCGCCTAGAATATGAAGTGCGCGTAAATTTTTAAGAACATTATCGATTAATGTTTTTATCAACACAGGTGATTCCCTATTCAACATTTGCATGGTAAGCAATGATTTAACATGACTTTGTATGAGTAACCTATTATTATTATAACGATTAAGTAGTAACTCCCAAGCGACGTCATAGTTATTACTTGAAAATTGCAATGAATTGATAACCAATGCTGCACTTCCTGTTAATGACAATCTGAGGTAATGGTATTTTTGAATATTACTTAAATCCTTAGAGTTATGAACCAATGATATAAATGTATCACGGAACTCAAGCCAGTTCTCATAAGAGCCATCAAAGGCAGGCAAAGTGATTGTGGGCATTTTAACTGACGAGCTTTTATGTTTGCATTGGTCAGTGACTTCGTTTTTCTTGCATAAGCATTCAGCTTGAGCAAGCGCATTGTAATAAATGTCCTCAAACATTTCCCTTTGACTAAGCTGTTCATTTATATCACTGTCAGATACACATTCCTCTAAATTTGTCTGAACGACATTAAATTCCGAAAATAAGTCTACAGCGCCTTGAATACGCAACTTAAGGTCAACGCGTTTTTGATCGGATAATTCATCCCCACAAGAATTTATAAAATTTGTAAACTTAGTTAACCTACCCTTTATAATACCGCGTTTCCTAATAAAATTGCGAATCGAAATAACGTCGGCATCATCTCTAATGGGAGATTTATCGCGCGATGTGCCTGCAGTACCTAATTTGTCGGATAAACTCATTTTGGTGACCAATGAAAAGTGAAGTACTTACGTTTGAGATGTGATCGTCTAGATGGCAAATACTTGCACCGGTGTCTGCCTGATTCTGCACACTCAAACGGGTAACACGCATCGGCCAATTCTCTGAAATCAGTTAACAAAGTCGATTAATGAAGTGAAGCGGATTGGGTTGGGAATATCTTGGATGGATGGCCGTACCGTTTTGCGCTTTATTGTAGGTGTCGTTATTCCACCCATTCCATATTCCTTTTTCGGTATATCCAATTTGTTATTTTCAGTTCAAGTTCGGTTCGAAGGTCCAACATGTAATGGCGTTGGTTTTTGATAGTGGAAATAAAACTCGGTGACTTTTGCTCTGGACGACCTTTTATGCGTAATGGTAATTTTACAATAGGAGAATAAAGATGGACGACAACGTTAATTTTATTTAAAACAATAATTAAAGTACGATGACGCTTTGCGTGATTGGCGGAATATGACGCGATGCCGCTCGGCCAATCACGCGCAGGAAATGTGAGTCTGGTGCCAAGCAGCCGCAGCGATTGGTCCGATGCAACTTCGCGCGTGTATTCGAACTATGGCGCCAACAAACACTAACCGTGTTTTTGAGGTTTTGTATAATTCGATGCACTTCATTAGGTACTGTTGGGGCCAGAAACATGGATTGCTTATACATATCTAATAATATAGGGCAAGCGTGTTGAGAAGACTTCGAAAGTAATTCTGCTTGATCAGTGAAGTAATCATTAAACGCATTTGCTATATCCATAGGATCCGTTACTTTGCCACCGTGGTAATTAATTTCAGTTATGTGATCAGGTGCAAAACATTGTCTATTTTCATTAATTATTTTCCATGTTTCTTTACTCTTGTTTTTGGACGTTGTTAACCTATAATTGTTTTTTGCTTTTTGTGTTAATTTTATAATTTTTTTCAGTCTTAATGAATACGTTTTTAGTTTTGCATAGCTAGAAATGTTAGGGTTTACTCTATGCTGCCACAGAAGCAGCCTTTTGTTTTTACTGCACCGTTTTATACCAGAGGTTAACCAGTGCGGATTCCTTCTTGATTTAATTTTAATGTAAATTACAGGAAAACACAAATTATAAAATAGCTGGAATATTTCTAAAAACATATCGTAGGCTATATTAGCGTTTTCAGATATATAAATGTCTGCAAAAGCCAAAGAGCTGAGACAGGATTTAAATTTGAGCATGTTTTCATAGCAGTAGTCGCGCGCTGAGATATTCCAACTGTTTATTACACAAGTTTTGGATACAGGAATCTTTATACTTTGAGCTGTATGGTCAGACAAGTTAAAATCGAGGACAGAAGGGGTAAATTTTCCTGAGAAATTAAGAGCAAAATTATCTATACACGTGTGACTTTGCAATCTAGTAGGCTTGTCAATTTGTAATTTGAGATTATAGTTAAGCAGATAATTTGTAAATTCAATTGAAGTTTTATCTTTTTTCAACATATTTATGTTAAAATCACCACATATAACTACTTTTTTGCTTGGAGTGTAGCAAATCTTTGGTAATATAAGATCTAATTTTGAGTAAAAAGTGTCAAGGTTACTTAACTTTGGTATTCTGTACATACATGCAATAATTACATTATGCTGAGTTAATTCAATTGCACAACATTCAAAAACTCCTGGAGTTGATATATTTTTTATATTTCTCAACTCTTTATATTGTTGACCCATTCTTACTAATATGTAAACTCCTCCTCGTTTTGTTTCTCTAGAAAAACATGTCGCCAACTTATAACCAGGGACATTGAGAAGATCTTCATGTCCATTTTCCATGAAATGTTCGGTAATACAAATCACTTCTATATTAATTGACTTTATTTGTAATAGTTCATATAAGTGTAATGTCAATTGATCCGTTTTATTTATTAAGCCCGCGATATTTTGATGCATAATGGTTACATATTTATAGAAAAAACATATTATTCGAAGTTTCTTGAGTATTGCTATTGTAGTCTTCATTTTCTATTATTTTTCTTTTAATGTTCATGAAAAGATTTTTCATTCCTTCATCGTTTAGGCGCCCCCGTGGGCCCGAAAAATTTTATAGTCATATGTCAGATCAGCATTTGAATCCAATAAAATAGCATACTCGTGTGTTGTGTTATCTAAATACAATAAATTATTAAATATTTCAATCCTTTTATTATATATTGTTGTGAATGAGCCACATTTATATGTTGGCATACATAGTATGATGTTTGTGTGGTGTATGTCTTGAAAATAATCTCTAATACAGAAAATTAAGTCATGGTAACACTTAGTTGCCATGAAATCAGCTTCTCCTATCAGTATGATACAATAGTCGGTTTTAGTAAAATGCTCAATCTTTGTCTTCATCCCCTGAAGGAGTTGTTCAATGCCACCATACGGATAAGAATAGTGACAGTAGTCGTAAGTCGTAAAATTATCTGCAATAATATTACATAATTTATTTGTTCTGTTACTACTTATTAGACAGACTTTTTTCTTTATTTCTTGTGACCGGCGGTTACTGTAGATTTGCTTCTCATTGGTAGGATGAGATAATATTATGTTATTGTCAGACTGAGTAGATTTGTCCATCATTTTAGTTACTTGTTTTGTAGGGTAATGTTTGGTTTTCTCTGTAGATTCTGTGGTATTACCAAGAGTAACTGTAGGAATTACGTTGGATGTTTCTTTGTTTGTATTATCGTGTAAAGTGTCAATTTTTTTTTTTTTACTGTATTTTTCTTTTTTGTCAAACTATCTATATCTTTTTTGAGAGAATTGTTATCTGCTTTTAAATTTACTATTTCTAGATATGCAGCCTCCAGTTTCGAAGTCAATTCATTTACTTTGTCCTTCAGGCTATCTATATCGTTGTATTCCTCATTACCAGAGATGTTTGGAAAGCTGTCGGTACTAGTAGTGTCATCTAGCGTACTTGTTTGGTCTAAGTTATCTTCATTAATAATAATTTTATTCGTATTTGAGTTTGCCTGATTACGACGAAGACGTGTAATAATAGTTTTGTTCATATTTATGTTGACCTGCTGCTGGGATTTGATTGTTAGGTTAGTTTTTCTTATCAACCCTCACGTTGCTATTATCAGTGTGCAGATAAATCTTTGTTTATTCTCAGTTCAATCCACACGTAATCAGTATCACATTCAGTTTATTTATTGGTTTGTCTAATGTATGTTCAACACAAATTCGCAATATAATCACATTAACATATGACAGTAAACGTCGTAAAATAACACGTTAATCAATGAATCGGTCAAATGATTATTTGTGCTATGTCCTAATCATTAGTATTCTTGCGGCCAGTAATCAAAATATAACTCAATGTTCAATTACAATCTTACAACCCATGTCGCTGCAGTCTGTCACCATCTGAGTCATCTGTGCGTGTGGCACTGACGCTCGAAACCTACAGCGACACAGGCTGTTTTAATCTGAGTCATCTATGCAATTAGCACTGACGCTTACAACCCATGTCGCTGCAGTCTGTCACGATCTGCGTCATCTGTGCGAGCAACTATGAAGCTACGCCTGCATCTTCACAGCCATATCACTCTGTGTCTAAATTTTGGTGTACTTCACAGGTCATGCTTTCTAAAACAAATCCTCTCAAAACTACTGGTGCAATTCGCTCGTTTTTCTTCTTCAATAATGTGTAAGCATCAATGGTCTTATCAGGACTCAAGATTTTTCAAAACTTTGCCTGCAACTTTCAATCAATTAGTGAACCTTATCTATTACTAACAATCAACCATCAGGTGAAATAAACACTATACACGGTATTGCTTTCCTGGAATAAAATTAAACTCAAAAGGCGGACTAATCGGTCGAATAATATTAGCGCGCAGTAAGTAATAATTTTCATTTCATTTCATTGTCATTTTCAGTTTGATCGAAACAAATAATAATTGAGGTAGGTCATTCTTACCTGTAGTTTAACATCAACCTTATAAAATGAAATCACCTTCATACATTGTGGAATCGTACCAGAATCAATTCAATATTCATCAAGAAATAATACTCATCATATCCTTGAAGGGGTACGCGGAGGTGTAACAGTACATCCGCATTTCGCAGAATAACTGTCTCATGATGTGACAGGGACGAGCCTATCGACATCCCGAGCACAATTCCAGATTCCAGGCTAATACTGAGAACTTCTAGATAGAAAAACCCAATATCACTTTACCCGACACGGGGATTGAACCCGAGACCTTAGCAGCAGTCGTATCGCATGCACAATTACAACTGCGCTACCGAGGTAATCTTATTTATCGCTAATAATCATTGTATAAACGGCATAATATTGGCATAGACACAACCCCTCATATTTCACCATACCCAATTGCTCGCTTTAATACAAGGCACAAAAACAAAACCAGAAGCGACTCACCGAATCTCGTTTCCATCGATGCGCACAAGACACGTATAGGCGTGTAACCAGCGCGCTGTCGCACTACTTGCACTGTCAGAGCACAGCCACGCCACAGCCACGCCACAGCCACAGCCACGCCACACCCACAACCGGGCCACAGCCGCGGGAAACCATCCACAGCATATGGAATTTTAAACACCAATATCATTAACACAGTAATCATCGAGGCTAAATATTTTTCAGCTTTTCATAACGATTGGTTAAGACTAACATTAGAAACTCTTTTTTAATTTATGAACATAGTATTGAACACTCTTAACCTTCAAATTTACAGTAAACCACAGTATATTGCGCACTCTTTCTCACGTACAATATGGTAGAATACTACAATGCTCTTTTACCATCACTAATTTCTTTGATGACAGAATTCCAATCATAGATAGCCTTTTACACGACCCAATTAAGTTTGCGCATAAAGCCAACTACCAATGTTCTCTAATCTCTCAAAAAACAACAAATAAAATCTATTACATCACCTGATTCACGAGTGGTTGTTGGTCCTTTATCCCACTTCTGAACTATAGAGTACACGTCAACATGTCGAGGCAGACGAGATGGCTTACATCTCTTTCTGATCTCCAGACATAGCCAGGATGCATAGCGTATGATAGTTCGGTAAATAAACACAAGTTCACTTCATCAACACTTCATATCAAATCAAATCAAATCATTTATTTTGTAAATTAGGCCACTAGGGGCACTTTTTACATGTCGTAGTAATGTTAAAATCTAAGTCTACCGGTGCTTCGGAAATGCCCACTGGTCTGAGAAGAAGCACCAAGAAACTCAGCCGTAGGTCTTCTGTAATTTGTCATTACATTCCAACAAAAATCACACATAAAATACATTTTTAAATAAGTCACATTCACATGACATGAAAAAAAATGACGGTATACATGTCAATACAAGGCAGAGTCGTAAAAAAGGCTATACAACTTGTTATTTAATTTTATCCAACTAACAATCAATGAGCAATCCAGGTAGACCAGTCCACACAAGCAGCACCCGTTCACGAGTATGACGCATGTGCCAGCCATCGGCCTCCTCAACCATGACACAGGGAAGTGACCGACCCGGCACATAACGCCGCCGCAAGCACAGACCCTTAAGCGAGCATGACATACCCTAATCGCGTCAAAGAATGATAGAGAAACAAATTCACAAGACAATAGCTTTAACAAAAAAACAAGAAGCCAAGACTAATACGACTCAGGCATCTTGTAAAAACAATTTACATTAAACAGAAATAATCAATACATAATCATTTATTGTAATAGATCTGGAAGATTCAGAGCAATTTAATCCCAAACCTTCTTGTCGTCAAGATAATCGGAAATTTTGTAGTAACCTTTTCTACTAAGCTTGGTTTTTATTATGTTTTTAAACTTATTTATTGGTAATTCTCTTATATCATTCGGAAGTTTATTATCAAAGCGTATACTTTGCCCCATAAAAGAATTACTGATCTTTTGCAGACGAGTCGAGTGTAACACAAGATTATGCTTGTTCCTTGTGTTTACTTTGTGAATATCGCATTTTTTATCAAATTGTGCAATATTTTTACGCACATACATTAGATTTTCAAAAATATATTGCGATATCACGGTGAGAATGCTTATTTCTTTGAATCTTTCTCTCAGAGAAACTTTGGGTCCAAGATCATATATAGCCCTAACGGCTCTTTTTTGTAAAGTAAAAATTACATTAATATCCGCAGAGTTTCCCCAGAAAAGAATTCCATACGACATTATACTGTGAAAATAACTAAAATAAACTATTCTTGCCGTATCTACATCAGTCAAACGTTTTATGGTTTTAACTGCATACGCCGCTGAACTTAACCTGCCTGATAACTTTCCGATATGCGGCCCCCACTGAAGTTTTGCGTCTATTGCCTAAAAAAGTAGTTGACGCAGCAGGGTCCAATTCTTCCCCATTTATTTGAACATTGGTTCTCGTTTGCTTAACGTTGGGCATTGTAAATTTAAGGCATTTCGTCTTCTTTTCATTTAATACGAGGTTATTCGCGTTGAACCAATGTACAACTTAAGTTTCTTCATCTTAAGTTCATAGTTTATTAAGCTACTGCCAGTTTGGAATGCGGTTATCCATTGGGGAAGAGCTGGCAAGAAACCCCATGGTTGCTCTTTTAAACACATCACAATTTACGTTACAATATTCGAAACACTTTCACATCACGTTAACTTATTACTTTAAAACAGTATTTCGGCATTACGACCTCTAAAGCTACTAACTGCTCAATGATTACGCCCGAATTGCCACTCAAATGGCGAGGTGTTCTTTTATATTGTTATTTTCGTTGTGCCACACTCCGTGAGTGAGATCATCCGATAAACAACTCGAAACTACCTTCAAAATAGCAAAACTACTGTACACTCAATTCACATTGTATATGTTAATCTACCTTAAATCATCACAACACTATATTTAAAACATACTACAATAATATTGATTCTAACATTAGTGAATTTAATAAATATAATATTGAGTGAAGCTACTTTAGGTTCATGAATATGACGGAGCGAAAAATAAAATTATTAGACGGTGATCAGAAAAAATGTGAACAGTGCACTATTTTAGATGCGAGAATTTAACACTTTTAAAACACTTCACTGATAGGTATAGAAAATTGACTACCTGTTCACAATTTGTTAAATGACCTAGGATTGCCCAGTAGTAGACCGTGCAATCGAACTGTGTGCCGTGCTAAGGTGGGCTTTCGTGTGGTGGGAGTATCGGTAACCAGTTTAGTGGGGGTTTTGATAACTACCATCCCTTGGTTTTTATTTTTATCAAAAATACTGTCGGTACTTCGACAAACCACACCGACAGTATCCTCGCGCTGAAGAGTTGACACATTCTGTCGACGCGGTTTACATATACTTATGACAGGATTCCATGTTGTTGACAAACGGTATCCATCCTCTCGGTTGAAATTCTGATGTTTTTTGATTTCTACCGCTTCAAGTACTATTCTGGAGTAATAATGGCGATCGGTGGATAGAACCTGTGGTTGGTGTAGTTCTATCCAATGATTAGATTCAGCCTCCAGCAAATGCTCAGCCACCGCTGATTTGTTGATCTGGCGGTTTTTTACAGCTGTAATGTGTTCCTTGACCCTTTCAGCGATCGTTCTTTTGGTCTGGCCGGTGTAGGAACTACCACAACAGCAATTCACCTTATAAACACCAGGATTTTGTAAGGGAATTACATCCTTTGGAGTACGCAAGTGGTTCGATATTTTTGCGAGCGGACTATATACAGTCTTAATGGAGTTGAATGAAGTGAGTTGAATGGAGTCATTGTTTCAGTACTGTTCCAACTTTGTCCGTGACTCCTTTTATATAGGGCATGTATGCTGGGACTCTGCTAACCTCAGGAAGACGCTCCCTCTTTTTGGGACGGCGTATCTTTCCTTTGTATCCGTTACTCTTCAGTACCTTTTGAACATGTGTGAGCTCACTTTCTAGATGTTGAGAGTCACAGAGGTCATATGCTCTATTTGTCAACGATGTCACAACGGATTCCAAATGCCGTGGACAGTGGTGCGAGTGGGCATTGAGATACCTGTCAGTGTGTGTTGTTTTTCTGTATACAGTGTGTCCTATGGAACCATCGTTTCTCACCATTACTTTCACATCGAGAAAAGGTAACGTTCTGTCTACCTCCATTTCATAACTGAATCGGATCTTTGGATGTATGGAGTTCAACCGGTTCGCGAATTGTTCTACTTCATGCTTGTTGACATGCATGATGCAGAATACAGCATCGGCATACCTCTTCCACAATTTAACATTATATGTTTGTGTGTCTATGAATTGCTCGAAATATTCCATCCAGATGTTGGCCATTACCGGTGCCACTGGGCTGCCCATAGCTACTCCATCAACCTGAAGGTAATGTTGCCCTTGATATAAGAAGTAATTACCTTCTAAACAGCTCTTTAATAACTCCATGTATTCGTTAGACAGAATAGCGAGGATACTGTCAGTGTGGTTTGTCGAAGTACCGACAGTATTTTTGATAAAAATAAAAACCAAGGGAAGGTATTTATCAAAACCCCCACTAAACTGGTTACCGATACTCCCACCACACGAAAGCCCACCTTACGAAGACGGCACAAAATCTACTCAGTCAGCCCGTGACCACGGCCGATGCAACTCGGTCGAAACGTCGGGAAATAATTGTGGTATTTATACCATTAAAGTATTGCGCGATTAAGACCCGTTCCTAATTTTATAATATGTATTCAAATCCCGAGAGTCTAAAAGCATTTATGTTCAATATATATATTTTAAGTTTAGCATCTTACTCTCATGTCTATGTTGTTACTGCACTGATTTACCGTTACTATTTTTTTATTACTTTAATAGCGTGTTGTTAAGAATCATGTTTGTTTCTCCAAACCAGAATTTTATTAACAAATATTATGTTAAGTTTTCTGGGTTGTATTATAATGTTTCAGTAAGGGAATATTTTAGATATAATATTACAGAAGTGTGTTATATTAATAATAATCTTAGATGTAACATACCTCATGCTGTATCAACTCTGAGTATTTATGCCATACACTTGTCTTCTGAACTTAATTATTTACTAAACCACAAATTTCATTGGTTTCTTTTTGATTATCATATTTTATATTTGAAATGGATGACAGAAATAGAAATATATCTATAGTATATATATATCTGTATACTACCAAAACGTGAGGGGAATTCGTACCAAATTACACACTTTATTTACAAACATTTTATCTTTTTCTTTTGATGTAATTATCCTGGCTGACACCTAATATATTAGACAGCGAATTTTTGATGACCGTTATGTTGTGTTTAGAGATGATCGCAATCGAATTGCCACAAACAAGCGGGATGGCGGGGGGGTACTAATCGCAGTGCTGCGTGAACTTCGCCCGAGGAGAATGTTAACAGGTTCTATTCCCAATTGCTTTGAGCACGTTATGGTTGAATTGCCTGCTTCACGACCGCATAGTCGCCATGTCATAAGTGCTGTATATATGCCGCCTCGTTCAGAGGATGATGTTTATATGACACACCTCGATATGTTACAAGATATTATGATGGATCCAAGTACGGATTCATTTTATATAGTCGGCGATTATAACCTACCTGACATTAATTGGCTAGAATGTCCCCCGTCATATCAATCCACTAGTCGCTAGACGCTATTTGGTTAATATGTTGTCATTTACCAATGCGTCGCAGTATAATAACATTTTGAATAATAAAAGCCGTATTCTTGATATATTTATTAGTAACACTGACTGTCAATTTCAACATGGTGCTGCTATATTAGGCCCCGATATGCATCATCCTCCGTTTTCAGTAATTGGTAGCCTAGAAGTTCATTACAAGCCAATGAAATGTAATTTTGTTGTTAGGCATATGAACCATAAAGCTAACTACGAGGATATAGGTGGTGGGGTATAATAGGTGGTAGGATATTCATATCCGCCCGGATAGCGACCACCGTACACAGGGCGAAAAATCCGCCATAGTGGCACACGCAAGTGTGTCGCGTTCCGGGATCAGCCAGTGTACATCCGGTTTTTGTCAGGGGTCTGGAGTTGGGGTACAATGGCCATTTTACGGCCTTCTTAGTACTCTGACACTAGACCCTCGACGCCTTCTTCACCTTCTTGCCCATGGCGTAGTGTGAAGAAGCAGGCCGGCATGAGTGTGTTGAGTGGCGGGGATAGATCGTCTCTCGCTACTCAGTACTCTATTTGGACCGCACTGCGCTTACCATCAGGTGCAGTGCGGTCACTTTGCCGTGCCAGGATAAAAAAAAAAAAAAAAATATCAATACTGATCTGGCAAAAATCAACTGGAATGACTCACTCAATAACCTTCCATCCGAACAGGCTGTGGATACATTTTATAATAATATCCACAGTCTAGTCAGAAAACACGTACCCTACACACATCCCAAGACTACTCGATTTCCAATATGGTTTAATATGCGGCTCATTAAAATTTTTAAGAATGAAGAACGTTCTTGGGCTAAATGGAAAAAATTCCATAACCAATCTGATTATGAATCTTTTACATGTCATCGTAAAAGTTTTAAAATACAGTCCTTGAAGTGTTATAATGATTACAGTAAAAGAGTGGAAGAAACCATACCTATTCACGACAAACACTTCTGGACTTATATAACAAGCCGCAAGGGTAAAGTTGGCTACCCAGCAAATATGCACTACAAAGATTCCATATCTAGTAGCCCCGGTGATACGTGCAATTTATTTTCTACCTACTTCAGTTCTGTATATGAGTCATCTACTTTTAATTCTTCCATTTGGCTTCCCCTCGTTCACTACGCAGACAATTCGGTGTGCTTATCCCGTATTAACTTTGACAGTAACTCAATATATAAGGCACTAAAGGACTTAGATGTAACCAAAGGACCTGGTCCTGATGGATTACCACCTATCTTCTTAAAACAAACTGCAAAAAAATCTGTACACCATTACACATCTTGTTTAATAAATGTTTATTAGAAGGTATCGAAAATTATCGCCCCATATCAATCCTTTCCACAATGTCAAAGGTTTTTGAGAGTCTGGTTCGTAGTTCAATATTCCCTCTTATACGTCATCTAATTTCAACCGCACAGCATGGTTTCATTCCCTCTCGGTCCACTACTACTAATCTCATAGTCTTCACTGAATACTTATTTGAGAACATGGACAATCGAGTACAGGTAGACGCTGTATACACTGACTTCGGAAAGGCATTTGATAGGGTTGACCATAAGATACTTTTGGACAAGCTAGCATTTCATGGTATACGAGGCAACTTACTGAGATGGTTTACTTCATACATTACTAAAAGAACACAAACGGTCATTATTAACGGGTTTAAGTCTGACGACATTGTACCTGAATCAGGAGAGTAGTATAGGGATTCGGGTCGGGAGCTAGGGTCCCTAGACTTGATCCAGACCCAGGTACCCTACTACCCGCGAAATGTTCCCGAACAGAACTCCGCAGCCGTGAATTAAATTTATATCAACCGCGAATTTGTTGATATATAGAACGCAATGAACGCCTGATCAAATTATCGGAGCAAATACTACACATCAACGTACTGCTTGCATTCATTCATAATTCTCTCTGTCTGTATCCGTCAAGTCATACCACGTACGCTCTGTATCATTTAATATTAAATCTGTCCGAATCTAAGTAATCTTGTATTATTCCATCAGGTTATGGGCCCAGGCCGACCTGCAAAAGTTGTTCAGTAAAGTTGTGCCGTAATAAAATTAGTAATAAAAGTAATTAATTAACATAACCAAAAAATTCGTTTTCGGTCGCCGGAATTTTATTCATTTTCAGCTTACATATCAAATAATGGCATCAAACAATCCTATGATGGCAATTGAAAAGCTCACTGGCTGGAACAACTGGACAAGCTGGAGTTTTGCCGTGAGAGCTTATATGGAACACGAGGAGTTGTGGGAATGTATAGATAGTGGAACTACAGACACAAAAAATGACCTTAAAGCAAAGTCGAAGCTTATACTCTTAGTGGATTCCATGTTATATGTTTATATACAAGATGCAAAAACAGCGAAAGAGGTATGGGACAATTTATTAAATGCATTCCAGGACTCAGGTCTACTCCGTAAAGTTGGTTTATTGAAAGACCTAATAAACACAACATTAGAGACAAGTACTAGCGTGGAAGATTATGTGAACAAATTAATGTCGTCAGCTCACAAGTTACGAAATATATCTTTCATGTGGATGATGAGTGGCTCGGCACACTGATGTTGGCAGGCTTGCCGGATATTTACAAGCCAATGATAATGGGCATAGAGAGTTCAGGTGTAAAAAATAGTGCTGATTTAATAAAAACCAAGCTATTGCAAGAGGTAACATCAACAGACACTACCGCATTTTACACAAACTCCAAATATATGAAGCCAGGTAAACAGTCTCAGTCAAAATCAAAAGGTCCTCGATGCTTTCAGTGTAACAAGCATGGGCACTTAGCTAAAAATTGTTGGTACAGGAAAGATAAAGATAAGTCTGAGGTTAAAACTAAGAAAAATAATACTGGTTTTATAGCAGCTTTTTCAGCCATGCAGGTTAGTGACAAGATGAATTGGTATGTGGATTCTGGCGCATCAACCCACATGACTATGCACCGGGAATGGCTGGTAAACGAGACAGCTCCACCTGTTAAACATATAAGAATTGCTGACAACAAGGTGTTACATGTCGAAAGCTGCGGTGATGTAATAATACTGGTACCTAATAAGTCTGGCAACAATGGATCAATTCAGGTTAGAAATGTTTTATTTATACCAGAATTATCCACGAATTTGCTCTCTGTGAGTAAGATAATTAAATCAGGCAGTAAAGTAGATTTTAATGCAGATGGCTGTCAGATAAAAAACCAAAATGGGCAAATGGTGGCTAGTGCTACACTGATAAACAATACTTACAGACTTAAAGTTTATGATAATGTTAACCGAGCGATGGCAGCTTCTGCAGAGTCTGATACATATTTGTGGCACCAACGTTTGGGCCACCTAAATTTTTCTGATATGAAGAAACTTCGAAACTGCACTACCGGTTTCAAATTGTCTCCGTTTAAAGAAAATATAACATGTATTAGTTGTATAGAAGGAAAGCAGACCAGACAGCCATTTCCAAGTGAAGGCTCCCGAGCAACAGAGTTGCTAGAAGTCATCCACTCCGATGTATGTGGACCGTTACAAACAGTATCACTTGGAGGTGCCAGGTACTTTGTCACCTTCATAGACGATTTTTCACGTAAAGTGTTTGTATACCCTATTAAAAATAAATCAGAGGTACTGGAAAAATTTATAGAATTTAAAAATAGGGTCGAAAATGAATTAAACAGAAAAATAAAAAAGTTGAGGACTGACAATGGAAAGGAATACATAAATAGATGTTTTTCTAGTTTCTTAAAGCAGTTTGGCATATTGCATCAAAATACCAACCCATATACCCCAGAACAAAATGGTTTAAGTGAGTGCATGAATAGAACATTAATAGAAAGGTCTAAATGTATGTTGTTGAATGCTCAATTACAGAAATGCTACTGGGGAGAAGCAGTGGTTACAGCAGCTCACATCATCAATCGTTCACCGACAAGAGCCCTCTCCTACATCACCCCAGAGGAAGTGTGGTCAGGCAAGAAACCTGATTTAAACCATTTAAAGATTTTTGGCTGCAAAGCAATGGTGCATATACCTAGAGAACGTAGACAAAAATTAGATGCTAAATCATGTGAATTGATTTTTGTTGGGTATAGTGGCTGTGTGAAGGGTTACCGTTTCATTAATCCTAAAACCAAACAAGCAATAACAAGCAGAGATCTTGTATTCCTCGAAGGTACTGTAGATAGAAATTTAATAAGAAACGAGTCAGCTCCTGAAAAAGAAAAAATAATTAGTAGCAAGAATAATGAAAATAAAATAAATAATGAAAAGTTACACTTGCCTTTACCTAAAATTATTCATTTACCGACTTCTGAAGAAAACTGTTCTTTTGATGATCCTGATAATAATGAAGAGTCAAACTTAACGTTACAAAATATCAGCATAACGTCAGTCTCATCACACTATTCTGATCCTGATGATGATACCTACACACCTGATGAAAGCGTTGAAATTCCACAGTTTAAGAGGATTATTCCACGACGAGGTGAAATATATGTAACAGATCCACCAAGCCCGGAAAATAATGAAGCTACAGATACATCATTTGTTTGTATGAATGGTGAGTCTGCTATGGGTATTTTAGATAATGATCCACAAAGCCTTTCCGAAGCAATTGAGAGCAAAAATGCAGATAAATGGATAGAAGCCATGAAAGAAGAATACCAATCTTTACTTTTTAATAATACATGGATACTGGTTGATTTGGCCAGCCTATTTCTGCCGCGAAGTAGAAATGCGTTCCGGCGGAAGGGCTAGATAGCCGTTCCCTCTCTCCTCTCCTTTCCCTGGTGGTGCAGTTTGGACGGTACTCGTAATATGCGGAACTTTGGTGTTGGTCGTCGCGTGGGTATCATCTGTGGGGGGCTGGCGTGGGGTACAGGGAGACCCGATGGGAACAGCCACCGCCGGCCGCCTGCCAGTCAGTAGGGGACCTGAACCCGGGGATACACTTTTCAAAAATTCCCTCCCCGGGAAGCTGTCCCGCCAACTGGCGAAAATCCTGTAATACAGTCGTCGTGCCAGCGTGGGAGACTGGAGTGGATCCCGGCGACTGTATACAGGGGGGCATCGGGGGCCCTTCCGTGCTTCGCGCTGGCTCCTCGCATTACCTGCGTAACCATCCTGCACCTTGTTCTGCGACTTTATGTTTCGAGTGCCGTCTAAATTTCACTGCCCTCTCACATCTCCTTTCCCCCACTACCAAATCAAAAATTTAAAAATGAAGGCAAATAAAAAAAAGACTAAGCGTACTTCGGCGGATACCATATCCACTTTAACAGTAGACTTCTGCAATGTCAGGGGTCTGCACAGTAACCTGGACGCTGTACATTACCACCTAGAGTCGGCGCGGCCTGCCCTACTCTTTTTAACTGAGACTCAGATATCTACCCCTGACGATATCTCGTACCTTAATTACCCCGGTTACGTACTGGAACATTCGTTCCTACGTAAAGCCGGGGTGTGCGTTTTCGTCAGGGATGATATATGTTGTCGCCGCCTTCGGGGCCTCGAGCATCGGGACCTGTCAATCTTGTGGCTATGCGTAGAGTACGGGGGTCGTACCCGAGTGTACGCTTGCCTTTACAGGTCCCATGCCGGTGAAGAGGGGTCTTCTCATTTATTCGAGAACGTCCAAATGGGGACTGGCCGATCTCTAGAGCAGTACCCATCCGCGGAAGTGGTGGTCCTTGGGGACTTCAACGCTCATCATGCTGAGTGGTTGGGTTCTCGGACCACTAACGCTGCGGGTCGGTCTGCTTACGAGATGGCTTTGGCTTACGGTCTCACACAATTGGTAGCTCAGCCCACCCGAGTTCCAGATGTTGAGACCCATGAGCCCTCTCTGTTGGACCTTCTGCTGACCACAAATCCTGAGGGATATAAGGTAGTGGTCGATCCCCCTTTGGGGTCATCAGACCACTGCCTTATTCGAACCTCAGCCCCTGCGGTTTATCCCGATCGCTCCTCAGCGACTGGGTTCCGCAGGGTTTGGCGGTATGGATCAGCGGATTGGGAAGGGATGCGTGAATTCTTTGCGTCCTTCCCATGGAAGCGGTTCTGCTTCTCTTCCGAAGATCCTGATGCTTGTGCGGACCGCGTCAGGGACCTGGTGGTCATGGGGATGGATCTGTTCATCCCCAATTCCAGGGTACCTATCGGGCGTCGCAGCCGGCCCTGGTGTAATAGTACCTGTGCCGAAGCTGCACGCCTTAAGCGGTCCGCATACGGGGCGTGGAACGATGCCCAAAAGCATCAGGGTCCAAGCGCGAAGGAGGAGAGGCGGAAATTTAATGCCGCTTCTAGGTCCAACAAAAGGGCTATAGCCAAGGCCAAGGCAGAACATATTGGCAGAATTGGTGAGCGGCTAGAGAGTTATCCGTCTGGCAGTCGGGCCTTCTGGTCGCTCGCCAAGGCTGTCCAAGGTAACTTCCTGCCTGTCCAGTCTCCCGCCACTGCGTAAGACTGATGACAGTTTGGCCCATAGTGCAAAGGAAAAGGCCGATATCTTGGCCCAATCCTTTGCCTCGAACTCGACTTTGGATGACGGAGGAGCCACTCCACCAAAACTTCCCCGGTGCGAGTACTCCCTGCCTGAAATCCGCATCAATCAGCGTGCGGTCAGGCGGGAGCTTAGGCTCCTTAACATCCGAAAGTCGAGTGGGCCGGACTGCATCCCCGCAGTGGTTCTTAAGACGTGCGCCCCTGGGTTGACCCCCATTCTCACGCGCCTTTATCGTCTTTCGTACAACTCCAGAAGGGTTCCCGCTTCGTGGAAGGTTGCCCATGTCCATCCGATCCCTAAAAAAGGTGACCGGTCGGACCCTTCGTGTTATAGACCGATAGCCATCACATCCTTGCTCTCTAAAGTCATGGAGAGAATAATTAACGCCCAGCTTATGGGGTATCTGGAGGAGCACCAGCTGATTAGCGATCGTCAGTACGGTTTCCGTCACGGTCGCTCGGCTGGTGATCTTCTTGTTTACCTCACACATCGCTGGGCGGAGGCTATAGAGAGCAAGGGTGAGGCTATGGCCGTCGGTCTAGACATCGCGAAGGCGTTTGATCGGGTATGGCATGGGGGCCTTCTGTCGAAGCTTCCATCATATGGAATCCCCGAGGGGCTCTGCAACTGGATCGCTAGTTTTTTGGATGGTCGGAGCATTAAAGTCGTCGTAGACGGCTACTGCTCCGACGCTTTATCCATTAATGCTGGCGTTCCACAAGGCTCGGTGTTGTCGCCGACACTATTCATACTGCATATCAATGACATGCTGTCTATTGATAGCATGCATTGCTATGCAGATGATAGTACTATCGACGTGCGATACACCGGCCAGCAGGGTATCCCTCGGAGCACTTTGGAAGAAAGACGGTTAGAACTTGTGTCGGAAATCGAGAGCTCTCTAGGGCGGGCCTCTGAATGGGGTGAAAGGAACCTAGTTCACTTCAACCCCACGAAGACACAAGTTTGCGCGTTCACCGCTAAGAAGGACCCATTTGTCATGGCGCCACAGTTTCAAGGAGTCACTCTCCAGGTTTCCGAGGGTATTGGGATCCTCGGCGTCAATATATCTAACACGGTCCAGTTTAGGAGTCAAGTGGAGGACAAAGCCAAATTGGCGAGCAAAAAATTGGGGATCCTGAACAGAGCGAGGCGGTATTTCACGTCGGGCCATAGATTGGCGTTTTATAAAGCGCAAGTCCGGCCCCACGTGGAGTACTGTTCTCATCTCTGGGCAGGGGCCCCGAATTACTTGCTGGACCCACTTGACTCCTTACAGAGGCGGGCCGTTCGGATTGTCGGGGATCCTGATATTACGGATAGCCTGGAACCGTTGGGGCTGCGGAGAGACTTCGGGTCTCTCTGCTTATTCTATCGGTTGTTCCACGGGGAGTGCTCCGAGGAACTGTTTAAAATGGTGCCTACATCACCATTTTATCATCGCACCACCCGACACCGCAACAGAGTTCATCCATACCACCTGGAAACGATTCCGTCTAGCACGGTTCGTTTCCGGCGTTCATTTTTACCACGTACGTGCAAGCTCTGGAATGAACTCCCTGCTGCGGTGTTCCCTGAGCGCTATGACATGTCCTTCTTTAAACGAGGCTTAAAGAGAGTAGTCCTTCAACGGTAGGCAGCGGCTTTGCTGTGCCCTGGTATTGCAGAAGTCTATGGGCGGCGGTGACTACTTACCATCAGGTGGCCCGTCTGCTCGTCTGCCTATCGAGGCACTAAAAAAAAAAAAAAAAAAAATTACCCCCAAATAGGAAAGTTATACCAACCAAGTGGGTCTATAAAACGAAGACTGATGAGTATGGTAATATCACAAGGTATAAAGCACGACTGGTTGTTAAAGGTTTCCAACAAAAGAAAGGTATTGATTACCATGAAATTTATGCACCCGTGGTACGCTACTCCTCTATCAGATATGTTATTGGTTTAGCTGCTAAATATAATCTGAAAATTAATCAGATGGATGCTGTTTCTGCGTTTTTACAGGGTGACATAGAAGAAGAAATATTCATGGAACAACCACCATATTTTAAAGAAGGCAACAAAGTATGTAGACTTAATAAGTCCATATACGGCCTTAAACAGGCCAGTAGACAATGGAATAAGAAGTTAAATTCTATTCTACTAGAAATTGGTTTGTCTCGGTCAAAAGTAGATCCATGCATATACTACAAAATAATTAGTGAACAGGATATACTATTTTTAACAGTATATGTTGATGATATTTTATGTATCTACAACAATGAACAAACAGCGTTGGAAATAAAAAAGAAGTTGAATGAAAAGTTTCACATTAAAGATTTGGGTGTAGCAAAATGCTGTATTGGCTTCAGAATTCATCAAAATATTGCTAAGAATGAAATTTCCTTGGACCAAGCATTATACATAGAAAAAATACTTACTCGTTTCAATATGAGTGACTGTAAACCTGTATACACACCATGTGAACCAAATTTACAATTACAAAAGGCAAATAATGAAGAAGAAATATTAAGAAACATTCCTTATCAAGAATTAATAGGATGTTTGCTATACTTATCACAGAGTACCAGGCCCGATATGGCATATATTGTAGGTCAATTAAGCAGATATAATAATAAGCCAACAGCACAGCACTGGACTGCTGCCAAAAGATTACTGAGATACTTGAAGTCTACACAATATGTAAAATTGATATTCAAGAAAAACAATGATAATATTGTTGGTTACTGTGATGCCAACTGGGCAACGGACACTGAAGACAGAAGGTCATGTTCTGGATATGTTTTTACATTTCAGGGTGCTGCTATTAGCTGGTGTTCGAAAAGGCAGCCTACTATTGCTCTGTCGAGCACCGAATCTGAGTACATGTCCCTGGCCACAGCTGTACAGGAAGCTATCTGGCTCAAACAGTTGGAGGAAGGTTTCTGGCCTGTACTGTCAGGTACACCAATTTTAATTTTCTGTGATAATCAAAGTGCTATCAGCATTTCAGGTAACGACATGTACAAAGCACGAAGCAAGCACATTGATGTACGTTATCATTTTGTGAGGGAACGCATTTCAAATAACCAGGTCATCGTTCGCTACAAGAATACTCAGGACATGATAGCAGACGTTCTAACGAAAGGACTACACCGGCCGAAGCACAAGCACTTTATTGAAGCCATGGGTTTGCGTTCAGAGGAGGGTGTTGATATATAGAACGCAATGAACGCCTGATCAAATTATCGGAGCAAATACTACACATCAACGTACTGCTTGCATTCATTCATAATTCTCTCTGTCTGTATCCGTCAAGTCATACCACGTACGCTCTGTATCATTTAATATTAAATCTGTCCGAATCTAAGTAATCTTGTATTATTCCATCAGAATTAAATTTATACCAACCGCGAATTAAATTAATATCAGCCGCGAATAAAATTTATATCACACGCGAATTTGATTTATATCAAAGGCGATTTTATACCTGTCGAGTTTAATTTATATTTAGACATTTTACGTTTATTTTGCACGTTTGTCAGCCAGCTTGAGGAATGGTCTCATCTTTGTTTGTATGCAGGTATGAATCCCTTTTTCTATGAAGTTACGCTTGTCTTCCTACGGTAATAGTCATGTCACAACGTGTCTGTATAATTTCTTAGTAGTAGTCTTAGTATTATCTACGTTTCAAAGCTTCATTGTTCATAAGGGAAAGCTATTAAAATTAGTGACGGTATGTATTCTTTGAATATAACAACAGACCACACGTTGCTATTAATGTGACTCTTTATAAGTTTTAGGTAGCCATTGTCCATAAGAGGAATCGGGTAATTTATTAGGTACATCAATCAAATGTAATGACAAAGCAGTATTACCTATTGTTCAAAGCTTCATTGTTTATATGGGCAAGCGGTGTTAAAATTAATTACGGTATGTATTGTTTGAATGTAACAACAGACCACATGGGGTTGTTAATGTCACCCTTAAGCAATGAGTTTTGGGAACCCATTGTCCATAAGAGAAATCGAATACCTGTCTATCGTATCAGCTTTTGCTTTTGCTACAGCAAAATGACCCTTAGCTGCCGTATAAAAGCGATGTCAAAAATTATACTACACCGTATTCCACAGTGTGCTGTACACCACAAATGAACTCCGGTTGTTTGTATAGTGGATTTATAAATAGTGACTCTGCTGCAAAATGAATGTAAGTACCTATGTATAATTCGAAGTAATAAATTATTAATTATGTTTTATTTACTGTTAATATTGTGTTTTGACCTCAGATTGTTTTAATCAATTGTTGATGATGTATATATTTTTATGTATCCCATATTCCGACACTCCTTTCTATGCTAATACTTATAATAGTTTACTTTTTGTTTCAGTTTGCTGATAATACTTTCAAAAACTATTATCATGCAGATAACGACGATGATGATCAGCCCAGCGACGAGGAAGGCACCCTGGCATACAAAGTTAAAAAAGCAATAGCAAAGAGATCAAATTGCATCGACGACTTCTTCGAAAAACCTAAGAAGAAAAAGAAGGTGGCAAAAAAGTCGTCAAGTGTTGGTCGCTCTTCCAGTGGTGGAGTTTCATACATCACGTCAAATAAGGACGACATCGCCGATGCATCTCATCTTATAAAGATTGAGATATATGATGTCAAGAAGATAAAAAATATCGCTCCGATGGAACACTGGAAACATGCTGAGGTGCGTGTTAAATATTACGCAGAAGACGATGAAGACAAAAACTTGCAGTCAGTGAGAGATATAATATTTAATATCACCAAGCACTTGGCTACAAAAGAGGACTGTGTGAAATATTTTATAGACACTGATAAATAAGATAGTGCGTAAGCTTATGTGTATTAGTATTAACATGCACAATGAGTTAGTTATAATAACTTATACTACAATAACGCATAAATATAGTAATAGTATAAATAATTCGAGATTCAATTTTGGTTTTTGAGTTTGTGTGTTAATTATATTATATAATATGTGTGTAATTGTTGTTGTTGCAGTTGCTGCAGCAGCAGATTCTATCTAAACGTTCCCGTTATGAAAAAAATAAAAAAAAAACAATCGCGTGTTGTTGACTACTTAATGCAACGCAAATGCGCACATTACACGATCGAATCGAATATCATCATCGTCCTCGGACGAATCACCTGGCGTAGGGCTGAGTCTCAACAGATCGCAGCACGACGCTGCTCTACCGAGCACAACACCCCGCCAGGAACGGAAGTCGTCTACAGACTATTCCGAGCCCCGACATCGAACTGAGGTAAATGTGGACCTTCGGAGCCGTGATGCACGTGTTAAACCGTTAGCACCGATCTCCGCGATCCAAATGGGCTTCGACGTCGCACCTCACGTGGTGAAGCGCGACTAGTAAAGTCACATTGTTTAGAGCCTCCCGACTCTCGGAGCTCCACAGTGAGCATATCCTTGCCGGATTCGGCTAGGCTGGCTTCGGCCTTAGAGGCGTTCAGGCATAATCCCGCGGATGGTAGCTTCGCACCACCGGCCGCTCGGCCGAGTGCATGAACCAAATGTCCGAAACTGCGGTTCCTCTCGTACTGAGCAGTATTACTATCGCAACGACAAGCCATCAGTAGGGTAAAACTAACCTGTCTCACGACGGTCTAAACCCAGCTCACGTTCCCTTTTGATGGGTGAACAATCCAACGCTTGGCGAATTTTGCTTCGCAATGATAGGAAGAGCCGACATCGAAGGATCAAAAAGCAACGTCGCTATGAACGCTTGGCTGCCACAAGCCAGTTATCCCTGTGGTAACTTTTCTGGCACCTCTTGCTAAAAACTCTTTATACTAAAGGATCGATAGGCCGTGCTTTCGCAGTCCCTATGCGTACTGAACATCTGGATCAAGCCAGCTTTTGCCCTTTTGCTCCACGCGAGGTTTCTGTCCTCGCTGAGCTGGCCTTAGGACACCTGCGTTATTCTTTGACAGATGTACCGCCCCAGTGAAACTCCCCGCCTGGCAGTGTCCTCGAACCGGATCACGCGGGAGTTGTACGGCACGACGGCGTTGCCACCGCCGCGCCACTCTAACACGCTTGGAACGAAACACCGTGCGCCCGCCGATATAATCGACCGCGCACCGCTTCCGCCCAACCGAGTAAGTAATGAAACAATGAAAGTAGTGGTTTTTCAGCGACGATCGCGAACGATCTCCCACTTATACTACACCTCTCATGTCTCCTTACAATGCCAGACTAGAGTCAAGCTCAACAGGGTCTTCTTTCCCCGCTGATTCTCCCAAGCCCGTTCCCTTGGCTGTGGTTTCGCTAGATAGTAGATAGGGACAGTGGGAATCTCGTTAATCCATTCATGCGCGTCACAAATTAGATGACGAGGCATTTGGCAATTTTTTTTTTTTTTTTTTTTTTTTCAATCAGACAGATCGTGGGAACGTTCACGTAGGCTGTTCATCATGTTGCTAATATATTCTTATCTTTATTAAACTCAAAAATACAAAAATAATTTTATTCATATAAAAAATATAATACAATTCTTAAATGCTAAATACAGCAAAATACATAGAAAACTAAATAATACACTACAGGCACCACACCAAGATGCCAAGGGGGGTCCCACGCCCCCTTGCCATCAAGCGCCTTCTACACATATTCAAAAGTGAATACAAAGCATAATAAATTTGGAAAGGGAAAACCGCTTTAGCAAAAACAAGCATTATACAAACAGGCAAAAAAAAAACTTGGGAAGTGGAAGAGGGAAAAACATAGGGCGCAACGCCCTATGGGAAGTTATACATAGCAATAATTGTTAAACAATTAGGAAAAATTACTATATAAAGCGGCTTCAAAAGAAAAATCAGCAAAACCAAGATACAATCTCGCAAACGCATCAGCAACCCGCCTGACATTATCCCCAGTACAATGTACTGGGGAGGATATCAAGCAGACACCGACATGCAGAATCCGCCGTGCACGGATGGTTCAAAAACTTCTACCTTCAACTCTTCATCCTCTTCGTGTACTTCGTCACCGACGTCACCGCGTTGAATCTGCTCTAAGCCGCAACCGCCCCTATGATTGCTCTTGATGAGATGGTAGACAACTCCCGCTTGCCCACTAATCCTAAGCGAGTAAGCTCATCCGCCGATCTCTTGCTCCACACACCACGCCAGTTGAGCGTAATGTATTTACTTATATTATTATTATTAATATTGACATGTAGATATACGATATATATAAATAACTCACCTTCGCTTTTACTCCTTTAACTATAATTTGGTATTTTAACCAAGCTTCTGTACGACAAGTCTTAGAAAATAATGTATTATGTTGGTCCTTTCATTTCATTTCTTTATATATATATAACGGCGCGCGATATTATAAAATAATAGAAATTAGTTAATTTCGAGAGTTATCATTAAGTTTGTTATTTCTTTAATCATTGGTAAATTATTGTGTTATTTCTTAGTGATTAATCGTTTTATATTCGACTAAGATAATTTTAATTAAGAGCGGGTAACACCGAATGGGGTTGCGTGTGTCATGGCGTGGGAACGACATGTCAACACTCACTGATTGACAGCGATCACACGTATTGTTTACGCGCAAATCCATTAGCTCTGTATCACCTATTTTTATAATTGTATAAGTAATCTAATTGTGTCTGTAATTAAAATAGTACAAGAACCAACGCTGCAGTCTACTTATTTTAACAGTTCCTGAAAGCTGACGCCCACTATGGATTTCCCTGTTGACGAGTTCACAACAGACGCAGCAACCCGGCCTCCCGACGCCCCGAGATATATATATTTCTGTTCTTTTTACGATCAGCATATCGGCACAATGTTCATGGGTAGATGTTTTCATACGCGTTTGTGAGCTAGCACGTATTACTGGTAAGAGCTTGTATTGTGTCTTATTTTAATTTTGTTGTTTATAATTTTTACTTTCCTTGCCACGTTTTTTGAATGCCACGTTAGCGCGATGATGACATTTCAATATTTGTATGTCAATTTAGGTTAGATTAATATGAATTATGAATGCCACGTCACATTGTCAGTGCTGCCAGACCAAAAATTTTTGAATCGCGTGATGTCACCGAACGGCCCATCGGAAGACCAGCACTGGTATTTAAACCAGTACACGCTGAGACTGTGGCCGTATTTGTTATGAGCACAAAATTTATATCATTTTAAACTTATTTTGTATAAACACAAGGTATTTATTTATTTTTTCCCCTGTGTTTTTACATGTTTAGTATAATTATCGTTTTATTATAATTTCTTTTAGTTTGTACCTGTGTAAATGCTTGTAACAAATAAAATATTTCTTTCTTTCTTTCTAATGCCCAAAACATCGAAATCACTTGGACTACGCTCCAGTTTGATTCTTTGGACAAGACTAGAATTGTCCGCATAGTACTTCACCTTGTTTGTATTCGCAACATCGAGGTTCGCCTTTTTTTTTTTTTGTTGTCGCGGGGAAAGCGTTTTATTACTACCGCCCGCTCCGGGGGGAAGCGGAATAAGAATAAAACGGTTATGCTGGACTAGCCGATCTTACGACCCAGCATCCCCCTCGCCCGGATGATGGCTATCCGGGCAGCCGCTGGGCCGAGTCCCTATCCCCTATGTACACCCCACCCGACACTACCAGCTAAAACCCCGCGGTGGCCTTCTTCGGCGCTTACGGAGCGATCCCGGGGTATTCTAGAATTGCTGCCGGAACCGCCCCTGCGCGGTGCTGCGTTGCAGCCCATCTCCATGGGAGGGCTTAGGAGCCCCCGCGCACCGAACAACGACAGCGAACGAGGCCTTACCACACGCGCTGCCGTCCATCTCGGGGTCGCACGATGCTCCGAAACTGGGAGTGCATCGATTCAGGCTGACAGCCCCCCGCTGCGAGCCCGCGACCCCCGATGGCCCCAATTAGTCGCCTCGTACGACAGGCAGGGGTTACCGTGGTGGAATTCAAACGCCCCCGTTCCACAGGGCGGGAGACGCCGGTCAGTCGTCCACCCGGCGCCTCCTACGTCTTCTCTGGCGGCGGGAGGGATCATTTCGTTCCCGATCCCTCTCGGCACTCTCCTTCTGCGAGATGACGCTCTCGCAGAAGTGGGCCACCGCACGCCAGGACCCCCGGCTGGCGACCATGGACGACACCACGGCTGGCAGCGAGAGGTCTCCTCCGACGACTGCTCTGAGAGCGCTGCGCTCTTCCTCCCAGGCTGGGCACTCCTCCAACGTGTGTTGGGCCGTGTCCTCGTGGCAGTTGCCACAATGGTGGCACACGGCAGACACCTCCTTTCCGATCCGACACAGGAACGAACCGAAACACCCGTGGTCCGTCAGTACCTGCGTCAGCCGGAAAGTTGGCGCACCGTGGCGCCTGTCTAGCCATCTCTTTAGGACAGGACGCACTGCTGCGACGGTCCTCAAGCCCGCACTTGGGCTTTCCAGCCTGGTATGCCACTCCTCCACAGCGGTTCTGTGAAATCGGGCCGCAATCTCCCTCGGGGCCAGTCTCACCTGACGGCGACTGGACGCCTCCTCCCGCCAGAAGAACGCGGACGAGAGGAGTTTTGCGTCCAACTCCCAAGGGAGGGTGCCGGCCAATACGCAGGCCGCCTCGTGGGAGACCGTGCGGTAGCCCCTTACTATTCGCTGCGCCAACAAACGCTGCGGTTTGCGCAGCAAGGCGACGCAGCGGGGTTTCAGGGACTGGGCCCATACGGGACATCCGTACAGGGCCATTGACCGCACGACTCCAGCGTATAAACTTCGGCAAGGGCTATTAGGTCCCTCCATGTTCGGCAGCAGGCGTCCGAGCGCGCCCGCCGCCCGCACCAATTTCGGCGACAACTCCTTGAAATGGGCACGGAAATCCCACCGGCTGTCCAGAATCAATCCCAAGTACTTCATTGTACAGCCGATGGGAATCCGCACCCCCTCCACATTGATGTGGGGCATTAAAGGTGGCCGAATCCGAGGGCCGTGAAAGTAAAGGGCCTCGGATTTGTTCAGGGCCACCTTAAGGCCCAGTCGCCGAATCCTGCCCACCACCTGTTCGGTTGCGAACGAGGCGAGCAGGGTGGCCTCCTGGAAAGACCTGGCTGTTGCTGTTACTAGCGTGTCGTCTGCATAACAGACGACAGCGACGCCTCGGGGATTGGTACCACGGAGCACCCAATCGTAGCCGATGTTCCACAGGAGAGGGCCCAGGACTGAGCCCTGTGGAACACCGCAGGCCATCGCTCTTCGGTGCCACCTGTCGGCGCCTGGATACACTATGTACCTGTCTGAGAGATACGAGCGCACCAGACGCCGGAGATACGGTGGCACCACGTGGTACCGCAGTGCTTCCAGTATGCAGGCCCAGGGCAGGGTGTTAAACGCGTTGGCGATGTCTAGAGACACCGCCACTACCACTTCATCCCGAGCCACTGCATCCTCCGCTTGTGCCTTGACCCGCAAAATCGCGTGTACTGTCGATCGGCCTTGCCGGAACCCGTACTGGCACTGTGCCAGGTCCGGCCCGACCCCTTCAAGATGCTCGACGAGGCGAGCGTGAATGATACGCTCGAAGAGCTTACAGACCTCGTCGAGCAACACGATGGGCCGGTAGGCCGATGGCGACTCTGCGGGCCGTCCCTCCTTCTTGAGCAGGACCAACTTCCCAGTTTTCCACTGAGACGGAAAACGGCCCTGCTCCAGGCACGCGGAGAACAGGCCACGGAGCCTAGTCCCCAGATGCTCGACGGCTAACACCCACGCACGTCCGGGGATACCGTCGAGACCCGGGGCTGTTTTCTTGCCCCGCAGCCGAAGCACCACCGCCCGAAATACCTCGGGCGAAACCTCCGAAATAATCCTTGCCGAACTCAACGACGATGGCGTCGATGGATGTGACGCCATCGGTGGGGGAGTGACATCTTCAGTGGCAGGGAACAAAGCTGCGACGACCTCTTCGACTAGGTCGCCCCGGAGACTCTGCGTCAGTGGGGGCGCCCACGGGCGATATCTCCTCATCGCCACGCGATATGGACGCCCCCAAGGGTCGTTATCGAGAGTTCCCCGGAACTGCTCCTGAGCTGCAGACTTTGCTCTAGCTATTGCCACGCGCAGCGCTCTCTTAGCCTCCCTGTGGAGGCCGTAAAGCAACCGCTCCTGGTCCTCGTCGCCGGGAAGACGGATTCGGCGACGACGGTGCCTGGCGAGACGACGGAGGGCGGCCACGCAGGAGATACGTAACTGCGTGAGTTCCGCCGACCACCAGAACACCTGGCGCTTCTCGGGAAGACGTCGGACTCGGGGTATGGCCGCGTCACAGACGCGCGACATCGCTGTCCCGAACCACGTCGCCTCCTGCTCGACCTGCATCGGTGCTTCCGGTGCAGGGAGCCACGCCTGGGCCAGAGCGGCCTCCTTCAGGGCCTCCACGTCGAGGCGTTTTGCTGACCAACGCGGGCCGTCCGGGGCAGCCTCAAGGATAAAGCGCTCAAGCGCGCGTCCAAAATATTTAGGAAAGGGCGCTCAAAACGCTTGAAGCTGTCCTCCTCCCCAGAAACGCCTCCAATTTGGACTGCCGGCTGCGACTGTCTTTTTAACTCTTGGACAATCGCCATCAACTCCTCCAGGGACCTCTGTTGGGCCGCAAGGGAGGCCTCGGTCCAGTCGGAGCGCGAGACATGACCACAGACCTCCAGACCAGATTACGATTTACGACGGTGACAGCAGGAAAGAGCGTCCCCCCTACTGCCCGCTCGGCGGCGGGGTGAGCGCACACCGAGCCCGCCGACACTCCCGAGACAGAACTCGGGAGTAGCTCAATAAATGAGCACGGACTTCTGATTGAAGGCCGCCGCAACAAGCGACAACCGTCAACCACCTTTTGTCAGGATATCGGCCGTCGGTCAACGTGACCGCCGTTGCCCAGGGTGCACCACGTGGAGGTTTCCTGACTTCGCACCCTGCCACGAGGAGGCCTACAACACCACTTGGTTGTCAGAGGCTAGTGTCTGCATACCTGGATCAAATTTGCTTCGGCATCGGTAGCAGATGTATGGCGCATGACAACCCAAGCAACTAGACCGCTCGATTAAGAGAGTCATAGTTACTCCCGCCGTTTACCCGCGCTTGCTTGAATTTCTTCACGTTGACATTCAGAGCACTGGGCAGAAATCACATTGCGTCAACACCCGCGAGGGCCATCGCAATGCTTTGTTTTAATTAGACAGTCGGATTCCCCATGTCCGTGCCAGTTCTGAGCTGACCGTTGAACGGCGGTCGTACAGAACCGCGCCAGTCGCGCACGAGACGAAACCGACGCGGCCAGGAAGATCCGCGGAAGGCCGGAACGCGGGTCCGGATTCCGCCATCGCCAAGCCCCCGCCCCCTCCTTGTGAGAGAAGACGAGAAAACGAGACGACAGCATCGACCAGGCCCGGCACCGGCCGCATCCGCTTCCCGTCCAAACCCGACACGCCCCGGTCCTCAGAGCCAATCCTTATTCCGAAGTTACGGATCCAATTTGCCGACTTCCCTTACCTACATTATTCTATCGACTAGAGGCTCTTCACCTTGGAGACCTGCTGCGGATATGGGTACGAACCGGCGCGACATTTCCACGTACATCCCTCACCTGAATTTTCAAGGTCCGCAGAGAGTATCCGGACACCGCCGCAAATGCGGTGCTCTTCGCGTTCCGAACCATATCTCCATTCTATAGGATTCCATGGAACTCGAACGCTCAGGCAGAAAAGAAAACTCTTCCCGGACCTCTCGGCGGCGTCTTCAGGCCACTTTGGGTTACCCCGTCGAACACTCGCTATTAAACGAGGGAACGATTATTGAAACGGTTCCGCTGCCGGGTTCCGGAATAGGAACCGGATTCCCTTTCGCTCAAAGGGCGTTGTTTATATATATAATATAATATTAATATTACAAAAAAAACACGCCACATCGACATAAGATCTCTCCTTGAGCTTAGGATCGACTGACTCGCGAGCAACTACTGTTCACGCGAAACCCTTCTCCACGTCAGTCCTCCAGGGCCTCGCTGGAGTATTTGCTACTACCACCAAGATCTGCACCGACGGAGGCTCCAAGCGGGCTCACGCCCAGACCCTTCTGCGCTCTCCGCCGCGCACGTCCTACTCGTTACGGCTTAATGTCACCAATGTATAAATACATTGGTTAAACACACATGCCCGTAACGGTAGTGTATAGGCAAAACGCTTCAGCGCCATCCATTTTCAGGGCTGGTTGCTTCGGCAGGTGAGTCGTTGCACACTCCTTAGCGGATTCCGACTTCCATGGCCACCGTCCTGCTGTCATGAGTGACCAACGCCTTTCATGGTGTCCCATGAGCGTTTTTTAGGCGCCTTAACACTACGTTTGGTTCATCCCACAGCGCCAGTTCTGCTTACCGAAATTGGCCCACTTGGCACCGTCATCAGATCTCCGGCTTCATCGTTCGAGTAAGCCGGAGTTCTCACCCATTTAAAGTTTGAGAATAGGTTGAGGTCGTTTCGGCCCCAATGCCTCTAATCATTCGCTTTACCGGATGAGACTGTTAAACAATCGACGCCAGCTATCCTGAGGGAAGCTTCGGACGGAACCAGCTACTAGATGGTTCGATTAGTCTTTCGCCCCTATACCCAGTTCCGACGATCGATTTGCATGTCAGAATCGCTACGGTCCTCCATCAGGGTTTCCCCTGACTTCGACCTGACCAGGCATAGTTCACCATCTTTCGGGTCCCAGCATTTGTGCTCAGAGCGCGCCTGCATTCACGGATTGGAAACGAGACGTCTCGGGAGTGCGAATCGAACGATCTAAACCGCGACGATCATCCTCCCTGAGCGGACGACGAGCGTCCACCTTCACTTTCGTTACGCCTTTCAGTTTTATTCGTTTAAATTGTACAAACTCAATGACTCGCACACATGCTAGACTCCTTGGTCCGTGTTTCAAGACGGGTCCTGCGAGTGCCCGAAACTGAATCATCGCAGACATACATAACACGACGCGCACAAGTCCGAGACGGCACGGCGGCGACAACAGACGCGCCGCACCCCCGTCCGCGCTTAGGCAGGGCGGGGGATTAAAACGACGTTGTCTTGCGTCGGGCCGGACGCGTTGAAAACGCGTGCGCGTCGTCATATTTTAAATACCGTCCCGTAGTTATCGGCAGGCCCGGTCAAGTTCGGTCCGCGAACGTGAACCGGTTAAAGTTCACGTCCTGGGCTCCCGAAAGGCGCTTAGATAACATTTAACAAACGGAACGGGTCGCGATGCATTACTGAGAGAGAAGTGCACGCCGTCCGAGGACGTCGGACGCGCGCGTCCCGTGCGAACGGAAACGCACAAGGCGCACAGTCCGCATCGTGGAGCGCGCACGTACGCCCCGGAATGACGATTAATCTCTACGTTCGTTCATTCGAGTTTCGCAGGTTTACCCCCTTTTTTTTTTTTTGTTGCGGGGAAAGCGTTTTATTACTGCCGCCCGCTCCGGAGGGAAGCGGATTAAGAATAAAACGGGTATGCTGGACTAGCCGGTCTTACGACCCAGCATCCCCCTCGCACGGATGATGGCTATCCGTGCTGCCGCTGGGCCGAGTCCCTAACCCCTATGTACACCCCACCCGACACTACCAGCTAAAACCCCGCGGTGGCCTTCTTCGGCGCTTGCGGAGCGATTCCGGGGTATTCTAAGGAGTGCTAGAATTGCAGCCGGAATCGCCCCAGCGCGGTGCTGCGTAGCAGCCCATCTCCATGGAGGGCTAAGGAGCCCCCGCGCACCGAACAACGACAGCAAACGAGGCCTTACCACACGCGCTGCCGTCCATCTCGGGGTCGCACGATGCCCCGAATTTGGGAGTGCATCGATACGGGCTGACAGCCCTCCGCTGCGCGCCCGCGACCCCCGATGGCCCCAATTAGTCGCCTCGTACGACAAGCAGGGGTTACCGTGGTGAAATTCTCAAGACGCCCCCATTCCACAGGGCGGGAGACGCCGGTCATTCGTCCACCCGGCGCCTCCTACGTCTTCTCTGGCGGCGGGAGGGATCATATCGTTCCCGATCCCTCTCAGCACTCTCCTTCTGCGAGATGACGTTCTCGCAGAAGTGGGCCACCGCACGCCAGGACCTCCGGCTGGCGACCATGGACGACACCACGGCCGGCAGCGAGAGGTCTCCTCCAACGAATGCTCTGAGAGCGCTGCGCTCTTCGTCCCAGGCTGGGCACTCCTCCAACGTATGTTGGGCCGTGTCCTCGCGGCAGTTGCCACAGTGGTGGCACACGGCGGACACCTCCTTTCCGATCCGACACAGGAACAAACCGAAACACCCATGGTCCGTTAATACCTGTGTCAGTCGGAACGTAGGCGCCCCGTGGCGCCTGTCTAGCCATCTCTTTAGGACAGGACGCACTGCTGCGACAGTCCTCAAGCCCGCAGTCGGGCTCTCCAGCCTGGTATGCCACTCCTCCACGGCGGTTCTGCGGAACCGGGCCGCAATCTCCCTCGGGGCCAGTCTCTCCTGACGGCGGCTGGACGCCTCCTCCCGCCAGAGGAACGCTGACGAGAGGAGTTTGGCGTACAACTCCCAAGGGAGTGTGCCGGCCAATACGCAGGCCGCCTCGTGGGAAACCGTGCGGTAGCCCCTGACTATTCGCTGCGCCACCAAACGCTGCGGTTTGCGCAGCAGGGTGGCGCAGCGGGCGTTCAGGGACTTGGCCCATACGGGACATCCGTACAGGGCCATTGACCGCACGACTCCAGCGTATAAACTTCGGCAAGGGCTATTAGGTCCCTCCAGGTTCGGCAGCAGGCGTCCGAGCGCGCCTGCCGCCCGCAACAATTTCGGCGACAATTCCTTGAAATGGGCACGGAAATCCCACCGGCTGTCCAGAATCAATCCCAAGTACTTCATTTTACAGCCGATGGGAATCCGCACCCCCTCCACACTTATGTGGGGCCCAAAAGGTGGCCGAAACCGAGGCATGTGAAAACAAAGGGCCTCGGTTTTGTTGAGTGCCACCTTAAGGCCCATATTATATTGTATGTAAGTATGCTATTTTTAATTCAATAACTCACCCCCAGTTTTACTCCACTACGTGAACACATAAGCTGGTGTACTAACAGTTTATGTACAATATGAATTGGAAAATGATGTTTCTCATTCTTCCTTTATTTCCGACCCACTTGTCTGCACAATGCTCAATGCTCATAACTATTCTACTACCGTTTGTGGTGACTTTTTGATAAGGCGGATTTATTAATTGATATTTGAATTATATACAATTTTAAATATTGATGCCACGTTTATGCCACGTAATTATTATGTATTGATGCTTTATATGTCTGTGACACGTGTCACCAGCTGACAAGTGTCATAAGTGCTGCCAGATAAAAAAAAAAAAAAAAATTATGTTAATAGAGGAATACATATATATATATATACGCAATATAATGTATAGTCATAGTTGTTGTTAGTTTGTTATAATTTTAATAGTTTGAATGTGAATCATGGCGAACGCTATTGTATGTAGGAAGCGGTTTAGCGGTTAGCCCGTGAATTCACCATACGGCCCAACGGAAGACCAGCACTGGTAATTTATACCAGTACACGCTGAGTTGTGGTCGTATTTGTTATAAGCATGTATTTTTTTGTTTTTAATATTAGTACCTATGTTGTTTAGTTTATAATGCTTATAATGAATAAATATTTCTTTCTTTCTTTTCTTTCTTTCTTTCTTTCATCTGTTCGGTTGCGAACGAGGCGAGCAGGGTGGCCTCCTGGAAAGACCTGGCCGACGCTGTCACTAGTGTGTCGTCCGCGTAACAGACGACAGCGACACCTCGGGGGTTGGTACCACGGAGCACCCAATCGTAGCCGATGTTCCACAAGAGAGGGCTCAAGACTGAGCCCTGTGGAACACCGCAGGCCATTGCTCTTCGGTGCCAACCGTTGGCGCCCGGATACACTATTTATTTATTTATTTATGCTTTATTGTACACCAGAATACAAATATTAACAGTACATTGCAATAAACTTAAAATAGAATGTACAAACGGCGGTCTTATCGCTAACTGCGATCTCTTCCAGACAACCTTTACATGGATTCGATCTGAAGAGACACAAAAGTAATGGGTGGTCATCGTAGGGAAATAGACATACTATGATGTACAGCAAAATACATTGACATAGCATACATACTTATACTTCATACTATAATATACTACATAAATTAAATATCTTTATATACTACATACACTACCATATGATATATATTATATATACTTACAAGTACAGAAACTGGAAGAAAAAAAAATAATAACAGTAGATAGTAATATATCATTGAAGTGACGAATAAAGAATACGAAGGCGTTTTTTGAATATAGCTAATGATTCAGCTTGTCGTATAGCTACTGGTAAATCGTTCCACAGACGAGCAGCATACACTGTGAAGGATTTATCAAGAAACGAAGTGCTGTGCTTCGGGATTTCTAATGTCAAATTCCCCGATGACCTCAAAGTCCGTGCGTGTGTATCGCTTAAAAATTTAAAGCGCTCATTGAGGTAACGTGGTGCAGTAGGATCAAACAGAACCCGGTATAAGAGTAATAAGATGCGAGTATTCCGGCGAAGGCGTATAGATGGCCATTTGAGCTTACTACGAAATTCCGAAACGTGGTCATATTTGCGTAAACCAAATATGAACCTGATGCAAAAGTTCTGGAGCTGCTCAAGTTTTGCAAACTGGGCCTCGGTAAGATCGAGAAAGCTAGCGTCAGCATAATCAAGAATAGGGAAAAGAAGAGACTGAACCAGCGCAATTTTTGTGGGTATCGGTAAGAAATTCCGTATTCTTCTTAAGGACCCTCCCGCTGCAAACATTCTGCGACTGAGTTCTTGCAGTTGGGGGCCCCAGGACAGATTCTTGTCGATGTATATCCCCAGGTTTTTTACTTTGTCGCTAAATGGAATAGGACAACCGTCAAACAGAATTGGAGATATCTGATTAAAATCTATTCTAGGAATAGCCCTAGAGCTCCCAACAACAATGACCTGGGTTTTTGAGGGATTTATTATCAGGCCATGCATTTTACTCCAATCGCTGATACGAGCAAGGTCCTTGTTAACCGACGCGATCGCTTCCGACACCCTGTCTACAGGAGCATGGTAATATATCTGTAGATCATCTGCGTAAAGATGGTAGGAAGAAATTAGTTGGTCAGAGATTGAGTTAATAAATAACGCGAAAAGTAAAGGAGATAAAACGCCGCCCTGAGGGACACCGGCAGATACATCGCACCAAGAAGATAAGGTATCTTCAATGCATATACGTTGCCGGCGACCTGTCAGGTAACTACGAAACCAATCAATCACCGTCGGAGATATGTTAAATGAGCGCAATGTACATAATAAGATATCATAATCTACAGTGTTGAAGGCATTACTAAAATCCAGTAATGCCAACACAGTTACTTTACTGTTCTCCAATGCAGCTCTGATGTCATCAGTGATATGCACTAGCGCAGTGGTGGTACTATGCCCAGGCCGAAATCCAGATTGGAAACGATTAAGGAGATTATGTTGTGTAAGGAAGGAGCTTAATTGGTGATTAATTAAGCATTCAAGGACTTTAGCAAGAAAAGGAAGAATAGAAATAGGTCGGTAATCAGAAAAAGATTCAGGTTTGGAACGTTTGGGCAGTGGAATGATTTTTGCATCTTTCCATATAGTTGGAAAGACAGCATTAGATACAGAGAAATTAAGGATATGATGGAGGATCGGAAGAATTTCATCAAGAATAGGTAGCACCATATTCCGGCTAATACAATCACATCCAACTGCATTGGAAGAAATCGACAATACGCTCTTTTTAACATCACAATCGGTGAACTGATTAAAGACGAATTGAGGATGTTTAGGAGTTGGCATTGAAGAAAAAGCATTAACAGTAATATTTTTAGTATCCTTATCAAAATTGGACGACGCAGTAAAATGTGTATTGAGAGAATTGATATCTAAATCGTTATGAGGAATGTCTGAAGGAGATCTACCAACTCCCATAGATCTAAGAAATTTCCACACTTTAGCGGGGTCACCGTTCCCAACAGAGTTATGAACATGTCGGCGTTGCGCGTTCCTACACATCTTGTTGCAGTGATTTCTGATAGCTACATACTTGTCACGATTACGGTCAATTGGGCGACGTTTGAATTTTGCCTTTGCTTCGGCCTTTCTCCGCATTATAGCTTTGATATCGTCAGTCAGCCAAGGAGTCGGTAGGTTCTTCATCTTTACTACACGAATTGGAGCATGCAAATCGTAAAGCTTGGTAATATTATTATTAAAAAGCTCAATCTTTTCGTTAATTGAACTAGATATAAGCAAGGGTGACCAGTCAATCATGGTAGCATCCCCGCGAAGTTTTTCGGAATTTAACCCACGAAAATTACGCTGCATCATTACTTCTATTCTATTCACTATGTATCTATCTGAGAGATACGAGTGCACCAGGCGCCGAAGATACGGTGGCACCACGTGGTACCGCAGTGCTTCCATTATACAGGCCCAGGGTAATGTATTAAACGCGTTGGCGATGTCTAGAGACACCGCCACCACCACTTCACCCCGAGCCACTGCATCCTCCGCTTGTGCCTTGACCCGCAAAATCGCGTGTATTGTCGATCGGCCTTGCCGGAACCCGTGAAGCAGCCGCTCCTGGTCCTCGTCGCCGGGAAGACGGATCCGACGACGACGGTGTCTGGCGAGACGACGAAGGGCGGCGACGCAGGAGACACGTAACCGCGTAAGTTCCGCCGACCACCAGAACACCTGGCGCTTTTCGGGAAGACGTCGGACTCGGGGCATGGCCGCATCACAGACACGCGACATCGCTGCCCCAAACCACGACGCCTCCTGCTCGACCTGCATCGGTGCTTCCGGTGCAGGGAGCCACGCCTGGGCCAGTGCGGCCTCCTTCAGGGCCTCCACATCGAGGCGTTTTACCGACCAACGCGAGCCGTCCGACCGTGGGCCAGCCGATCCTCCACTGGACTGGGGGTTAGGGGACAAGGCGACGTCGAACCGAATATATCGGTGATCCGACAACGTCTCCTCATCCACCAGAACTCTCCAGTCACGGACACGGCGGGCAATAGCTGGGGTGGCGAACGTGAGGTCCACCACCGATCCGCCATTATGCCTCACGCACGTGTTAACCGACCCGCGATTCACGACGGCCAGGTTGGCCGAGATCGCCCATTCCTCCAGGGCCTCGCCGCGCCTGCTGGTGACCGACGAACCCCAAGCCAGAGACTTGGCGTTGAAGTCGCCGGCAACGAGAACGAGGTGAGGCTGACTGCCTTGCACCACCAGCGCCCCTAGCCGAGTGAGAAAGTGCTCGAACTCGGCCAGGGATCTATTGGGGGAGAAATACACACCCACAATCCAGACCCCCCCCAACAGAACCGCCACACATCCCGAACCCTTCGCTACTTTTTCGAAGGGTGGGGAGCCGGCGGCGCCCCGAGTGATGACGGCCACCAAACCGTTAAGGTCCCCTGCCCAGTCTTCCCTGGGGGGAACAAAATAAGGCTCGGCGACCACAGCCACTTGTATCGACCACTGCGCCATGCTCTGGACTAACAGGTCCTGGGCCCTGGCGCAGTGGTTAATGTTCGCCTGGAGGAAACGTTGCGCCATATGAATGGGCGATCTCCATCTGCTCCTCTACGGGGAGCGCTGTCGGCTGGGTCACAACCCCCATCCCCCGACCACGATTTGCGTGGCGAGGGCGGGAGGAGGCGACGCATGTCTTGGCGCCCACTTGGTGCCCCGCGGGTTTACCTGCATCTGCGCAAACTGCGCAATGCGGCTCCGCGGAGCACTCCTTGGCCTTGTGGCCCAGTTCACCGCAGCGATAGCAGATGCCGCTGCGGTCACACTCTTCAGTGCACCGCACCTGCACATGTCCCTTGTGCAGGCAGCGGTAGCACCTCATGGGCCTCGGCTCAAGAAGCTGGACGCGTGCAGCTACCCAGCCGATCAGCACTCGGCCCGAACTTAAAATTTTAGCCTTAGATGGAGTTTACCACCCACTTAGGGCTGCACTCTCAAGCAACCCGACTCTGAGGAGAGTCCCTTTCGCCACCGCCCTCCGTCGCTACGGGCCTGGCACCCTCTACGGGAAAACGGCCCCGTTCAAGACGAACTTGGACAGGAGTATCGGTGACGAGAAAGTGGAACCTCCCGAACACCACATCTCCCGCTGCCGTTACAACAGCGGGATTCAGTGCTGGGCTATATTCCTGTTCGCTCGCCGCTACTAAGGAAATCCTGGTTAGTTTCTTTTCTTCCGCTTACTAATATGCTTAAATTCGGCGGGTGATCCTCCCTGATCTGAGGCCAACGATAAAAAAAAATTCGAGGCAGACACGATATCCGTCAGCGCTACGACGACGCGCGCGCGTTTATCGCTCAACGCGTCGTCGATGCGCTCTTCGGACGTCGAGTCCGCCTACACAATACAGCACACATAAATCGTTGAATATACCATAGTCAATTCCACTCTAACGAAACCAAATCTGTATCTAGCCCCCGTTTGGGGGCGCGATATAGAATTGTTCGCAACCGTCGAGACTGTGTAATCCCTCCCCACGGGCACGTTTTGCGCGCACACGATGGATTCGGATTCACGAAAGACAATCACAATCACGAGTGCAGCGTGATGCGCGCGCGAGATATACACACACACGCACACACACCGCACGCAGACTGCGAGAGAGTAATCGAAACGGATACTGAACATTGCGCGTAATATTTAAACGGACCGAACATGTCGCCACCACCACACTCACAACTGAAAGTGCAAGTGCGACAATACGGAAACCGTCATATGCGACGCGCACAAAAGCGCACGCAATGTGGTGTATGTTTTTTATGCAGCCGGCCCTCAGACAGGAGTGGTCCTGGATGTGTCTCCACGGACCGCAATGTGCGTTCGAAATGTCGATGTTCAAATGTGTCCTGCAGTTCACACTATGACGCGCAGTTAACTGCGTTCTTCATCGACCCGCGAGCCAAGTGATCCACCGTCCAGGGTAATGATTTTTAATCATATATACCCAAAACAATATATATAAAAAATTAATAATAATAATAATAATACAAATGCACAAAAATATATATCTCACAATTCGCTACAGCCGTCTGCGCGTGCGGCGCGCGTCTACCTCCCCTCTCGCACCGCGCCCCTATTCGGCGGATGACCCAGCGAGAAAGCACGAGGTTTACCGAACATTCTCCCGCCCCAGCCAGGCGCAACCTGGCTGCCTCCAAAATTGTAGGAACCGAACCAAAACTTAACCTAAACAGGAAGGCGTGACAAGCTCGCCACAGCCCTCTTCAGAATCGAACCGCCTACTAGTACCTCTGCCACACGAGGAGTTCCATCAGGGCCTGGGAACAACCGCAAGATCCGTCCCCGTCTCCAAGAAAGAGGTGGCATATTCGACTCCTTCAATAAGACAAGGTCCCCAACTTTAGGTGGGTCTGTCTTATCCGTCCAACGATCACGCTGCTGCAACAGATGAAGGTACTCTAAATTGAACCTTTTCCAAAAACTTTGAGAGAGCTGTTGCAACAGTTCATAACGTGATATCCAATTAACAGGAATCTCCAGGTATGGATACTCTGGAAGCGCCGTAAGAGGACCTCCAATCAAAAAATGCCCGGGAGTTAGAACCTCCAAATCATTCGGGTCTGACGATACGGGACAAAGCGGTCGCGAGTTGAGAACAGCCTCAATCTTGCAAAAGACCGTTGCAAGTTCCTCAAAGGTAAGAACCGTCTCAAATCAAATCAAATCATTTATTTTGTAAATTAGGCCACTATGGGCACTTTTTACATGTCATAATAATGTTAAGGTCTACTGGTGCTTCGGAAATGCCCACTGGTCTGAGAAGAAGCACCAAGAAACTCAGCCGTAGGTCTTTTGTAATTTGTCATTACAATTTACATTATAAAATAATTTACATATAAAATACATACATCCTTAAACAAGTCACATTCACATGAAACAAAAAAAAACAGTACGGTACATGTTAATACAAGGCAGAGTCGTAAATGAGGCTATACAACCTGTTATTTATTTTCTCTAACTAACAATCAATGAGCAATCCAGGTAGACCAGTCCACACAAGCAGCACCCGTTCACGAGTATGACGCATGTGCAAGCCATCGGCCTCCTCAACCATGACACAGGGAAGTGACCGACCCGGCACATAACGCCGCCGCAAGCACAGACCCTTAAGCGAGCCTGACATACCTTAATCGCGTCAAAGAATGATAGAGATACAAATTCACAAGACAATAGCTTTAAAAAAACAAGAAGCCAAGACTATTACGACTCCGGCGTCCTGTGAAAACAATATACATCAAACCGAAATATATTGTATAAAATGAGTAATAATTATGTATATTATAAAATAAGTACATATCAGTGTGTTGCTGTGTTTAGCTGAGCGGCCATGGTTTTTTATCATTTAAATATTCCGTTATATTGTAATAAGCCCTTTTCACTAAAAAGTTTTTTAGTTCGATTTTGAATTGGTCGATGGGCAATATTTGCACGGGCTCAGGAATATTATTATAGAAACGAATACTAAGCCCCACAAAAGAAGCATGTAATTTTTTCAAACGAAAATACGGCATACACAGTTTATGCATGTATCTAGTATTTAGAGTATGTATATCACTTTTCTTTTTAAACAAACTGATATTTTTCTTAATGTATATTACATTTGCATAAATATATTGGGATGCAACAGTTAAAATACCTATATCTTTAAAGATATCTCTTAAGGAGACTCTTGTACTCAACTGATAAATTGAACGAACTGCTCGTTTTTGTAATATAAAAATGCTCTCAATATCAGCAGCCTTACCCCACAACAAAATACCATAAGACATAAGACTGTGAAAGTAACTAAAGTAAACAAGACGAGCAGTTTCTACATCGGTCAATTGTCTAACTTTCCTAATGGCATACACTGCAGAGCTAAGTTTCCCAGCTAAGCACGAAATATGCGTGCCCCACTGGAGTTTCTTATCCAATGTGATGCCTAGGAACACGGTAGAATCAACAGATTCTAAAACCTCATTGTTCATAACTATATTAGGTCCTAGATTTGTGACATTTGGCGTTACAAATTTTACACATTTAGTTTTCTTGGCATTAAGTACAAGATTGTTTGCCGTAAACCACTGAGTTACTTGTGAAAGTGTACTATTAATTTCGTCAAAATTATCTCTATTCCTATCCACTCTGAAAACGAGTGAAGTGTCATCAGCGAATAGCACTGTATTGCACATGTTTTTTAAATAAAAAGGTAAATCATTAATGTACACTAGAAACAAAAACGGACCCAGTATAGAACCTTGTGGCACTCCCAGTCGTACAGGAAGATCCTCGGACTTCACTCCATTCAGATCTACGCACTGAACTCTTTGGTGCAGGTACGAAGAAACAACGTCAAGAGCAATGTTGTGTATACCGTAATGACGAAGTTTCCGTAAGAGCGTGTCATGGTGCACACAATCAAATGCCTTCGAAAGATCACAAAAAACTCCAATGGCGTTCTGCGACCTCTCCCACGCATAAAATATGTGTTGAATGAGTGCAACTCCCGCGTCTGCAGTCGAACGACCTTTTGAGAAACCAAACTGATTAGCGTGCAAGAGGTTGTTAGCCTTGAAGTGGTTAATCAACTGCTTCAGTATAAGTTTCTCAAAAATCTTACTAAAGGTCGGTAGTATTGAGATGGGCCGGAAATTACCGGGGTCTTTTTTCGAACCTGATTTATATAAAGGTATAATTTTACTATATTTCATTAAATCTGGAAAGATACCAGTAGCTATACACTTATTAAAAATCACCGTAAGGTAGGGAGCTACTAGATCTATTATCTTTTTTAGAAAATTTACAGAAATGTCCCACAAATCACCCGTATTTTTTGGATTTAAAGTTTTTACAATACTGATTACTTCAGCGGGAGCTATGCGCTCGAATTTAAATAATAATTTACACTGCGACACGCTCTCACGCAGCAAAGATACAGCACGACTAGGTGAAGAATTTAAGGATCAAGTAGTAGCTACAGGTATGTTCGCGAAAAAATCATTAAATGCCTGAGCAACTTCCACTTGTTCACATACAATTTTATTATTTATATTTAACTCAAACTGGTTATCGCGTGTTCGTAAATTCCCAGTTTCTTTATTTATAATATCCCATGTCGACTTAATTTTGTTACACGAGTTTTTAATTTTCCTGCTTATAAAATTTGCTTTTGCTTGATTACATGCTTTTTTAAATATCTTAGAGTAGTCTCTAACGTATTGTAGGAATTCGCTATCAAATTTATATTTTTTCATTCCATACAACTCATACAGAATAGCTCGACTTTTATAAATTCCTGGAGTCGCCCATTCATTAAGCTTGGAAGTACCTATAACATTTATTTTTTTCTTTTTAAATGTATTATGAAATTCATTTTTAATTATATTAAATACATTCTTATAATTTTTATTAGGATCTTTGGCTTTTAACAATGAGGGATTTAGTCTGCTAACAATACCGTTCCTAAAAATGTTGATTCCCATGTCTGTAATAGGCCTGCAAGTTATTTTCGCATACTGTATTTCTTCAATATTTTTAAAAGCTGCAAATTGCCCACAATGATCAGAAGTTAAATTACTGAGAATCATGTGGCTAGTTCAATCACAGTTGGAGAACATATTATCAAGGCAAGTTGATGAATGTGATGTTATCCTAGTTGGTGCGTTAAATATATGCTTTATGCCAAATGATTTAAATAAATTCAGCAATCTACTACTAGCTGAGTTTCCCTCTAGGATATTAATGTTAAAATCACCACAAACAATTATATTCTTTTTAGTAACACAAATTTTAGTAAGTACATCTTCTATAACTGATTCAAATAAATTCAAATCACTAAGTGGGGGCCGGTAAACGCAAATTATAATATATCGCTCAAGCTCGACACAAGACAACTCAACAGTGCGCTCGATAGAGAGATTTACTATGTCTTGTCTAGGTCTTGATTTCAGAATAGTAGAGACAATAATCAAAGAACCACCACGGATAGCAGTATCTCTTACAAACGCACTTTGTACTACAAATTTTTCATTATTAAGATATGTCAGTTCATAATTTTTAAGCCAATGTTCAGTTACACAGAAAACATGAACATTATATTTTTCCAAAAATAAACTTATTTCTAAATCTTTGCCGGGCAGACCTTGTATATTTTGATGAACTACATTCAAACAATTCAGCCTGCCCCTTGTTGCACCCTTTAGTTTAAACTATTAGGTGTGTAAATAATATTTTTAGTAGGTATACTAACATTTGAATTAGAAACAGTACTACAAGTACCTATGTCACTATGTAAACAATCATTATTATCACCATTAGTCAAGCTAATGTTTGAAGAATACTTAGATAAACTACTGTTATCTGTGTCAATACTTAATAAATAAAATGCTAATGTTTTAGCAAGATCTTTCTTATATACATAAGGCAGATACATAGTATCTTTTGTTAATTTAAATCTCTTAATAAAAACATTTGTATCAAAATAGGAAATAGCCTGATTATTACAAGAAATGTTGTACATTAACATGTTCATGTCATATATGTGCCTGTTTTGTTCTTTAGTCAAAATATTCGAGTATGGAAAGGCACATAGAATAAATTTATTTTTTGTTATAGAATTAAATTTGGTCATTGTATTAACCATATTTAAGATGTCATTTTTATTTATAGACAGGCTATCTCCGAGTAATATCAACATAGTTATGTCCGATTTATTTTTTTATTAATATAATCAATACTAGCTCCGGGTGAACATATATTTAAAAGAGATTGCTGTGTATACTGATTCAACAAGGTACCTAGGCCTAATCCTAGTTTGTCTGTAATAATGTAATGTTTGTGAGTGTTTCTTTTTGATGCATTATAACTAGACTCCTGTACTATAACATTACTGACAACTGAACTTGTTAAATTAACAGTGCACTGCTGTTCAGACCTACACTGCAGTTTGACAGGTGTTACAGTTTGATAACACTTACACTCATAGTTGTTAGTGAGTGATTCAAATCGCTCCATATTTTCATTGTTCAGTTTGAGGAGCTCGGAGGTGGCTAAAATATGCTCCTTAATCTGCAATTTACTGTCCTCATACTTTTTAGCTATAGAGGTAATAGTGGATTGCAGGTCTAAGATCTCAAGTTCTAGGCAATGAGTTGCATGCTCATAATGTTGTCTATTTTTACTTATTTGGTTACTGTACTCATGCAAACTTGATAATAATTCTTTACGTTCATTTATTAATTTTTTAACACTTTGTGCACTTTTTTTATATCTAATTGATTTTTTTATTTTCTTAATAATACTATTAATTTTAATATATTTCTATAATTTATTGTGGCTTACTGTGTTTGTGATATTAAATTACTAGTACCTGGACAAGACTCAATGAGTTCAGTGTACAAGCTCTGAGTCGCAATGCTTTCATTGGAATCTCTAGTATTTTCAAGGCTCATAATAGATTTGTGGGCCTCACTTAGATTCCCTTCCAATTCCACAATGCGAGTCAAGGCTCTCTCATGGGTGTCACTGCACTCATTAAATGAGTTTACAATCTCCTGAAGTCTGTTCCGCTCATCTAATACATCCATTAATTGTACATGACAATCTGCAAGTTGTTTTTTAAGCCCCGAATTCTTTTGATTAATGCTAACAATTTCCTCCTCACTTTCCTCACGTTCCCTTAAAAGTTGATTGCAGAGTTCCTTAGATGTCACCTATGACACGTCTAAGATGTGTCTTAGCAACCTTTACGACAGCTTCAAAGATACCGATATCCCCAGGACGGATAGCTGGGAGGGCTGAACTGCCACTTAACGCTGCGTCGAGAGAGTTCCGAACCGATAAATACATCATTTTCCGATAAAAATTTAAGCACCTCTGACAAATACCGACTACTGCCCTTAAAGTTGGTACCACAATCAGACCGAATTAAGCTTGGTAGTCCCCTACGACTAACAAAATGAGACAGACAGGCAATAAAGGCCTCAGTCTTGAGTGAGGAGACTACCTCCAAATGAACGGCCTTAGTAGCAAGGCAAACAAATACGCACAAATAGGCCTTGACGACTCGCGCATTCCGTACCGAAGATACCTTTACTGAGAAAGGTCCAGCAAAATCGGGACCGACTCCAAAAAAGGGTCGTGAGACCCTCACCCGGTCTGGAGGGAGATCACCCATCTGAGGTTAGGTGGTCGCGGCTTTCAAGCGATAACAAGGAATAAATTGAAATATAAATCTTCTTACTGCTCTTCTAGCTGACAAAATCCAAAACTCCCTATGGAGGATAGCCAGAAGGGTATTTAAGCCCGCATGAGAATTTTTCACGTGCCGATCGGCTATAATAAGATTACCAAGAACACTATCCTAGGGCAGTAGGAGAGGGTGTCGCGTCTCAAAAGGCAATTCAGAGTGTCGTAATCTACCAACAACCTGTCTTGTCTTAAAACCCCAAGTATCCTTAGATAAGTGTTGGACAAAAAATATCAAAATAGCGATTTTTTGGTGCGAAATAGTGATATATTAATAAAAAAAATGACCAAACCTATCGAGTACGGTATCAAAATAAAGGAAATTAAAAGGCGATTACAAAAATATATATAAGTTACTAGCTGTTGCTCGCGGCTACGCCCGCGTGGAGGTCATGTTTGAGAGAAAAAGTATACAATACAAAATACCAATATTCATGCGTTTAACCTAAAAATGACGGATTTTCATACAAACTTTCATTCCCTATTTACCCCCTTAGGGGTGGAATTTCCAAAAATCCTGAAACATATATTTTTTATTTTTAACTAAAATGCTAAATACTAATTTTCATGAATTTAACTTCAAAAATGACGGATTTTAATACAAACTTTCATCCCCTATTTTACGCCCTTAGTATTTCCAAAAACCCTTCCTTAGTGGTTGCCTACGTGATAAAAGGTACCTATTATCAAAATTTCAAGTCTCTAACCCCAGCCGTTTAGGCTGTGCGTTGATCGATCAGTCAGTCAGTCAGTCAGTCAGTCAGTCAGCTTCTTCTTTTATATATACAGATATGTTTAAATTAATTTTCATTTGGGTATCGGTTTTTTTATTTGGGTTTCGGTTTTCGCATCGTAACGCATTATATCCATCAATAAAGTATCATAACGACGGGTCCTACGTATACTGATACAACCTGTAGTGTGGTATACAAGATATGTGTACAGGATCAAGCCATATATCTTGTATATAATGTAAATAGTCATAATTAGTTATTATTATTATCGTATTTTGTGTACATTTATTAGCGAACGTCAAGGTGAGACATTTGCGGCTGAGCGCGGATTGGCCGAATCATCGCGGCCGTCGCCTCGCCGCCCGCACACCTCTGCATCAAGACTCCCCGGCGAGATCCGCGGCGTCCGGCGCACGCTCTGATTGGCCGAGCGCGCACTCGTCCCATGGCTGACCCCGAGCTGCACGAGCGCGCCCGAGACGCCCGGAAAATGAAATATAAGAAACGCCCTGGACCACCGAAAATCAGAAGGAGGATTGGCTTGTGAGTCGGAGAGTACACACGTGTGCTCTGCCGCTCGGACCCATTTATTAGCGCGCCTTGTTTTTCGGTGAACAGGTCTCTAGGCCTGTTCGCCGAAAAGCTCCTTCATTGGTTGTTTGTTCGCAGGCTGACACAAAGGAGACGCCGGCGCGCTGCCCGGTGACTGCCCGGCACACCTGTGCCGAGAGGGTCGCGGTGCACTCGCACACCACGGACGACGCCATGAGCTCCCAGGAGGCGAGCTCAAACAACGGCCCTTCTCAGGGCCCCCCGGCCGGCCCCTCACAGGGTCATGTCGGCGGCCCTTCTCAGGGCCACCCGGCTGACCCCTCACAGGGTCGAGTCGGCGGCCCTACTCAGGGCCACCCGGCCGGACCCTCACACGGTCACGCCGACGGCTCTCTCGAGAGCCGTGAAGCCGCTCTCTTGCAGAGCCATCCCAGTGCCTCCGTATGGAGTGGAACCGGCGTCTGAAGCGGCGAGCTTAACCCTAAGCTCGCCCCAGATCCGGGCCAAAATGGCCAAGCCGTTGACCGGCCCGGTAAAAACCTTTTACCGGGAACTGGCCCAATCGGCAAAGCCGCACCCCTACAACCAGCAGGGGCGCCCCGCCACCACCTCATCCGTTGCCACCATGAACCCTTGTTCATTCCTTCCTCCCTTCGAGGGACAACCCTATTCTGGCGATAGACCATACAGGTCTACTGGCAGTACATCTGGAGGATGTCAAGACCCACCCGTACTACGTCGCTGGCGTAGGTGCGTTGGTCCAGGACACCCTCCAAATGGTACTTGCTGCCAAATCTCTCCCGCCCCCCCCTGCTGAGTTGAGCACCGTCTCGGTGCTCCTCGCTCGTTCCCCCGCTCATGACTCCAATGATCCCGCAGGTCCCTGTCCAGAGGAGTCAGAGCCTATGGACGGGATCACGTCGGCTAGCAGCCGACGACCCAGGAGCCCCTCTGCGAGCGAAGAGGATGCAGACGATGCAGCAAGCTCCTGCTCTTCCTCGTACGCGGAGGTTACGAAGCTGGATGGAAGGCGCGGATCGCGAGCAGCGACAACACGCCGTCTTCATCGAGGCCACCAACTCCTGTGGCCACTCCGGCAGTCAAGGCGTCTACGCCAACGCCCTTGACGACGACTACCACCGGCACCGATGGCAAAGCCAAGATGGCAAATGCCAAGAAGAGCAGCCCCCGCTATCCGCCTCTGATAGTGGAGACGCTGCCCAACTGGGTGCATCACATGCGGGTGATAAAGTCCCGACTCGGACGCCCCGTACAGTCCTCCCCACAGGGGAAAGGATTTCGTCTCACCCCAAGAGACGAAAAAGAGTACCGCATCATACAGCGGTACCTCACCGAAATCGAGAAAACTGAGAAAATTTCTTGGTTTTCCTACTCGCCGCCAGCGGAACGCAGCCTGAAGATAGCCATCCGAGGGCCGCATCCAGAGACGGACCCGGAGGACATCATGGAGGAGCTCCGTTTCAGAGGCTTCGAGCCCGAATACGTGCGCCCCATCAAGGCCCGCCAGGGAAGGTCCGGATGCGTCTTCTTCGCCATCATCAGGAAGACGGCGAACTTCAAGGAGATATGGAACATCTCGGAGTTCCTATCCATCACCCCGATCAAGGTGGAGCTATGGCGAGGGAAGAAAGGCCCCGCCCAATGCCACCGATGCCAGCAGTTCAGGCACTCCAGCCACAACTGCCACCGCATCAAAGCCTGCGTCCGCTGTGGAGACCCACACGCCGCCAAGGATTGCCCCCGACCGCTCAAGGAACCGGCCACCTGCGCAAACTGCAAAGGTGCCCACGCCGCGAGCAACAGGGCGTGTCCAGTGTTCCGGACAGAGGCCCGGAACAAGAAAGCCGGCGCCATCGCCATCACCACCAACACGAAGCAGAAGCCAGCAGCTCCAGCATCAGTGAAGGTGGGAACCGCCGCCGCCGCTGTTACCAACGCCTCCACGTCGCTCATGCCCCCCGCCAACAACCCTACTCTTTCCTCACCGAAAGAGAAGAAGCGGAGGAAGAGGGGCAAGAGGAAGCCTAAATCGAAGAGGTCGCCCCCTGCGACAACTTCGACACCATCTTCAACAACGACGACATCGAGTGGACGCGTCTCCGACTCATCTTCGACCCCAGCAGCACCAGTTGCCGAAGCGCCGAAGAAAAAGAAGACGACGCCGAAGACCCGACCAGAGGACGCCAGCAGCAGCAGCAGCAGCAAGCAGAATGCCTCGCGAGACGAAGGCACGCCACAACGACCTCCAATGACGGCGGAGACTTTCTCCGTTATCATGATGGAGATATTGCGGCGTGTGCAACGTGGCGAGGACATCGGCCAATATGTCCTCCATTGTCTAGCCACTCACTATGTCTAGACAACTGAGAGTACTTCATTGGAACGCCAACGGCTTAAGCCGTAACAACATTCTGCTCAGGCCGCTTCTACGCGAGCAGAACATCGACGTGGTTTTGATAAACGAGACGCACCTGAGGCCTGCAGACAAGTGCAGGCTTCCCGGGTACATCGTTTATCGGAAAGACGAGATCTCACCTGCGACCAACACAGCCTACCGTGGACTGGTAGTGGCTGTCAAACGAAGAATCCTTCACCAGCAACTGCCACCGCAACAACTCGGTTCCATGTACGGACTTGGAGTAGAAGTCTGCATCGCCGGCAATCCGCTGCGTCTGTTCGCGGCCTACCGGCCGCCGACAACGCCGTTCGACGTGGCTGACGTCCACACCCTGCTGGACTCGCCGCTCCCGACGCTCATTGCCGGCGATATGAACGCGAAACATCCATCCTGGGACCTGAGCTGCGCTGTGGCCAGCACAGCCGGCCGAAGACTCTTCAACGACGCGCAGTCGCATGGATACTTCGTCGAGGGACCCGACATGCCGACACGTTACCCGCCCACGGGTGCGCCCGGCTCGCTGTGCGTCCTCGACATCACTATTCATCGCGGACTCCCATGCCAGCCCACACAGGAGGTTCTACACGACGAACTACTGTCTGATCACCAGCCGGTACTAGTCGTGCTGCCAGAACCAGTGTCAACAGTGAATCCTCCGAAGCCACGCTACGCGATAGATTGGACCATCTTCGCAGAAGCACTAGAAGCCAACGGGCCGACTCGGGCGATCATCGACGCCTCAGACGTCGATCGACTCGCCGAAGACCTCACGACCCGTATACAGGAAGCATTCGACGCAGCGAAGAACCCTGTGACGTTAGTGAGTAGGATTCCGGCTCTACCCCGCCGCATACGAGACCTCCTCGATCAAAAGAGGAGGGAACGGATACGATGGCAACAAACCGGATGCCCTCAGTTGAAGACGAGACTCAACAGTCTCGCCGAGAAGGTGAAAGCCGAATTGGAGGCTTTCAACGGAAAATCCTGGGAAGATCACGTAGACACGACAGTGGGCGACTGGCCCGCTCTACACCGTCTGTGTCGCCTCGTGACGAACACCCCAGAACCAGTGCGACCGCTTCTGCACAACGACGGGACACCAAGGTATCGCGCTGAAGATCGCGCTGAGATCTTCGCCGAACACCCCGAACGCCAGTTCCAGCCGAACCCCACGACGGACATCAAGCACGAGAGCGTCATCAAACGACACTTGAAGGAGTACTTCGCGGAGCCGATAGCTCCTGATGAGGACCCGATCTTCTTCTCGCCAGGCCAAGTCAGGATGGCGATTCGTCGGACCAAACCAAGGAAGGCACCCGGCGATGATGGCATCACGAACGGTGCGCTCCGTCAGCTGCCCCACAGGACTGTGGCGGCGTTGACGCGCCTGTTCAACGGCATCATGCGCACGGGACACTTTCCACAACGGTGGAAATTCGGCAGAGTCATCATGCTGCCGAAACCTCGCAAGAACGTCCTGAAGCCTGAGAGCTATCGGCCTATCACACTGCTGCCTACGACCTCCAAGGTGTTTGAGTATCTCTTGCTCCGACACCTAGTGCCGTCGCTGACTCCAAGAGAGGAGCAGTTCGGATTCCGTGCTGATCACAGCACCACACACCAGCTCACCAGGGTACTGCATCACTTCACGACGGCCAGAAACAACCGTGAGTGCACCGCGTCAGTATTCCTGGACATGGAGAAAGCGTTCGACCGCGTCTGGCATCGCGGTCTTGTCTACAAGGTCGCCACATCGGACGCGCCCCGTCGAGTCACAAGAGTGATCCAATCATTCCTGGAAGACCGAAGATTCCACGTCACGGTAGAGGGTGCTCTGTCCCAAGAGCGCCCTATCGCCGCGGGCGTCCCCCAAGGAAGCTGCCTATCACCAGTGCTGTATTCCCGCTACACCGACGACATCCCCGTGGTGGACGACGTCCAGCTAGCGCTATACGCAGACGACACCGCGTTCTACGTGTCATCACCGTCTGCAAGATTCGCCGCGCTGAAGATCCAGCGCACCCTGGACCGTCTACCGGACTGGCTCTCCAAGTGGAAGCTGTCGGTGAACGTCGGGAAGACACAGGCAATGGTGCTTCGGACAACAAACCAAGGGAAGACGCTCAAGCCTGCGAAGCCGTTACGTATGTTCGATCAGGAGATACCTTGGGCCTTCAAGGTCAAGTATCTCGGCGTCACGATCGACAAGAATCTCCGCATGTCTCCTCATGTGCAAGAGATCTCCAGCCGCGCAGCACATGCGGCATTCAGACTGAAGACAGTGTTTTCGTCGAAGCTGCCTCTTCGTGTGAAGGTGGGGGTGTACAAGCTGTACATCCGTTCCCGCCTCACGTACGCGGCGCCAGCATGGTACGCGCTCACTGGACGCACGTCCAGGAACCGTCTGCGGGTCGTCCTATCCAAGACGCTCCGCACCATCGCCGGCGCACCACGCTACGTCAGGAATTCCACGATCCAGAGGGATCTACGCATCGAGAGCCTGGACGACTTCGTCAAGGGGCTCGCGACGAGGATGTACGAGCGCGCGGAAGCCTCGATCTGGCCTCATCTCCAGAACATGGCGCCGCTGCACGCTCGACCTCCGGACGCGAAGCCTCTACCCCGAGATCTCCTGGCGTGACCCACGTCACGCGATCACCACATCACACACCACACCTCGGCGTGTTACTTACTTCGAGGGTCTCGTGACACTTTTCGCCGCGCCGTCTGCTGCTGATCGCCTAAGCTGGGCTTCCCCAACGGGTTCCACCTGGCTGGGTTTGATATCGCGTGGACGGCAAGAAGAGGAGAGCACGAGAGCCCCTCGGTACTCTACACGCCGACCGACACATCTGGACACCAGCTTTCGTGCCATCATCGACATCAATGCTCAGGTTTCGCTAGCTTGATTGATGATGGCACGTCACCCCAGTGACCGGTCCGTATTCGCGGTCCGCGATGATGACCACAATCAGAGGGCTACGCCCTGATATTGTAGCCACATGCACCTTCTGTGCATGTGATGACGACCTCAATGCAATGCAATGCCGAAAATCAGTTCGCTCCGAGATCGCTCCAGCAACAAAAAAGAAAAGTCAAGCAAGAAAAACGGAAATACTGGAAGAACGGGAAGCCTGAAGAACGGGAACTCTTCAAGAAAGAACAACGGGACTGCAAGGCGTCATATAGTATATATTTCGACGTCAAAAGTATATGTAACCTGGTCCGAGCAATATATGCAACTTTATCGATCTGGGCATTGAGTTTCTTCTCCATGCAATCCCAGCATCCCCACAATATGTTTGTAATTAGTAATAAGTTAGTCCTAATAAATCACTCGTAACGTACAGACGTGTTTTACTACTGTCTTCCCGCAACCCGCACACTTCATGGCGACCCTGCCTAACGCCTTCTAGGGTTTCGAGAAGCGGGCGACTTTTGCGAGTCAGCGGATTCCTGTGTGCCTCGGTGCGAGAAGTTATGAGCTTTAAATTAGCGCGTTATAAAAACGATAGTTTTGTACAATGCATTGGATCGACATTGGCACAAGGCTTAGCACGTGTATAATAAAAAATGGAAAAATCATACTCAAAAACTGAGGAGCGAGAGGTGATAATAGCCCAGAATGCTGCAGGAGGCAATAAAAGCATTACGGAAACTAAGGTGAACAATATACTATTGATGTCAGCCCTGATAATATTTGCCATTATTATCATCACCGTATTGCTGAAAAGAGTAATGAACAAGCATAAAAAGTGGATCGAGGATCGTGTCGAGTCAGAATTTGTAAGAAGGATGCGTTTGCGGCTATCAGGAAGACGAGACCGTGACCATGATGAGGGGAACAACAACGTGTGAAAGCGATCAGGAGTCAGGAGCGTCAGTGAGTGAGAATGACTACCACGAGTGACTATTATTTTCAATTATATAAGTAATAAAATGGTACGTATATGGCAGTGTTATAAGTTTAATAGTGAAACCAGTAAATAGTATTATCCCAATTAGAATATTAAATACGAAAGACGAAACTATTACTATACCTAGTTTTCAACCAGAGTTAAATTCAATAAACGATTATCAAATAAGCCAGTTTGATAAATCCAAATCAAACGCAAAGCGAACTGACACTTTGCTATCATTATTAAAGTTGAATCTCTTACATTCTAGTGAGCGTCAGACAATAGAATCTATTTGCTCTAAGTATAGTGAGACTGCCTCGGTGGCGCAGTTGTAATTGCGCATGCGTTACGATTGCTGTGCTGAGGTCTGGGGTTCGATCCCCGGGTCGGGTAAAGTGATATTGGGTTTTTCTACCTAGAAATACTCAGTATTAACCCGGAGTCTGGAATGGTGCCCGGTGTGGCGATAGGCTCGCCCCCTATCACATTATGGGACCGAAATTCGGCGAAAAGTGGGTGTACTGGTTACACCTCTGCCTACCCCTTCGGGGATTACAGGCGTGAGTGTATATGTATATGTATATGTACAATCCCAATTCTGACTTATTCTTTTGGTATTCTAAAGTGGTCAAAAACGGACCTGAAAAACGCCCAACGTATTATAAATGTATCAATGACCAAAAAATATGTACCGGAAATTATATTAAAAAATGAATCCTATAGGCTTTATTACGACAGAACAATACTAACAGATAAAACCGTGCATTGCAATAGACCCGATATCACTTTAGTAGACAAAAAAAAACAGCACTCCTCATAGATATAGCCATACCAAACACACATAATCTGCAAAGTACAATAACAGAGAAACTATCTATAATATAAAGACTTGAAACATGAAATAGCCCGAATGTGGAAACTGCAAAATGTTTCAATAGTGTCCATTGTACTCTCTACCACGGGAGTAATTCCTAAACATCTTCATAAATCATTAGAAATGCTAGAACTGTCACCAAAAATTTACCTTCGTTTACAAGGTTTTAGGCCGCTATATTAAATACGTGTAGGATAGTCCGCATTTTTTACAAACTGATGGTATCGAGCAAACAAACATAACAGAAAATATGAACAATAACGTATAGTATTCACTTGGCCTAGACCCTCGTATATTATTTTTCTCCAGCTCATTGAGCTGTGTTGGTAAAATAAAATAACAATGATAATAATAATATTTATTTCCCAAAAAAATTACAATAGGTAGTTAAGTTTCGGGGGCGTTGCCAGGGTTTTAAATAAAATAACGTATTGTCTTTTCAACAGTTTACTACGGACTAAAAATACAATAGTTAAAAGCTTAAGTTGCAACGAATAAAAGTCTTTAACCTACCACGTCTTATCTCTCGATGGATGCCTGTCACCGTGCTCTAGACTAAACAATGCATAGTCAGCAGGGCTCACCCACATCGGATGGCACCTACTGTAGGACCACTATGCATAACTCCTCCCTCCACAAGTTCAAAATCATCAGAGGGATGTTTTTCACTCTGATTATTTTGACCATTACATATTAAACTTTTATACTTATGAACTAAGAGTACCTACACTGATACTTATGAGTAAGATTTTATATAATACCAATGTTCCGACGCTAACACTTTTCACGTTAATTGCCTTTTCACAACTCTCACTCACTTCAGTTTCACTTTTCTCCAACACGTTTTTCAGAACTTGAAGATTTACCAAATCATTGGCATCCAAGTTGATTGGTTTTCTTTGAGATTGGAGTTCAGGAAAAACAATCGGCAGCCTTATGAAGTTCACGGTGCCAACCTTAACACTACAGTGGTTATCCACGATCAAGTGGTTGGTACCCTTTATAGTATCGTTGGTTATTTCATTGTCGCAAAGTTTCGATATAACTGTTTTAGATTTACTCTACAGGATCCATTGCTTTTTGCAATTGGTTGTATTTTGACATTATTAATTACAACCGGTATAGGATGGCAGCCGCTCGTGTTTGGAGAGAACCTCATTAAAGCTGTTATACAGGTGTCCACCACAGGCAGCTGTGACTCGTCCTCATAGCATAAGAACATCGCTTCGTAGAGTTCCTTGCATGGGAGGGAAAGCGAGACCATTGCTGAACCTTTTACTAAAAGGTATGGATGGATATTGAGGAACGATAATGGTAGTTTGGTTAAAAGGATTGGTTATCGGTATAGGAGTTGCTCTGTTGTAAATATATATGTCATCTTTAATTAAAGGTATATCCAAAATAAAAGTTATTTGACTTCCTTTAGAATAAACTTTTAACTCTATACATCGTTCAACTTTAACTAAATTTTCATAGCTAGCAGGATAAACAAGTTTATTAGTCATTTCTATGGTTTTTAATAACTGTAATAATTCGTTGGAATCGATAAGATATTGGTGTAACATTTCTAATTTACTGAATGTGATCGTACCTAGTTTCTATTTCATTGATTCTAATGTAGAGAAGATGAAGGGCGTGGCTCCAAATCATCAACGCCAACAGCACGACGATGAACCTGGGAAGGACGTTTTACATCCTTAATAGGTACTGCTGTATCTCTATTATTTAATCTAACAGGGCATACTTGTCTATCAAGATCACCAGAAATAAGACCTTTTTGATAGCGCGGTTTATCTTTACTGCGTCTTATATTAGTACCTTTTACAAATACTACATCTCCATCATATATATTTTTTTTTTTTTTTTTTAGTGCCTCAATAGGCAGACGAGCAGACGGGCCACCTGATGGTAAGTAGTCACCGCCGCCCATAGACCTCTGCAATACCAGGGCACAGCAAAGCCGCTGCCTACCGTTAATAATATTAAATGATTTTTCACCTCCGCGTTTTTCTTTAACCCTCACTTTATCCTCTACTAGTTTATCCGTCAAATATTTGTAAAGGTATTTCGTACGGTTTAATAGAGACTATCCCGCCCACACACCCGCCATTGTAACTCCTGTTTAGCCAGGATCAACAATGGCACGCATTTTTCGACACCGAGTAATGAAACTCGGCGAGTCTCTGGGAATGCTTCATAACTGTCTTTTATCCCGCAACGAAACTAATCAAATAGAAATATAGGGAGGAGTTGGAAATATAAATTGTCCACTTCCCTCCATAGCAAAGCGGGAGACAAATACTGAACTAAAAAGGTATTAACCTCCAATAAAGGGACATTTACGTCTGGAGAAGCCAGACGTAAAGCACCACGGAAGTTACTTAACGGGTCCTATCATGCGAGCTGTTACGCTTGATTCCAATAATAGGTATGGCAAAAACGCCGGAAAGCACGGAAATTCCTCCCAGTCTCCACAAGGTCTATATAGTATACAACTCCAGATGTTATCTGCATACTGTCAAGCATAATGTCGCGCTCATTTTGCCAGAGACTACACTCCCAAAGAACATGATGCGCGGACTGTTCGTACTCACAGTTTGCTGTAGAACATGGGCACGCAGGCGAATCAACCAACTTAAATGAGAATAGTTTGCCCTTAAAGTTGCCATGACCGGTGAGAAATTGTGAAACACAGTGATCAATTTCTAGCCAAGTTTTTGTTAGACGATCGCGAACCAAAGGAAAATACTGATATAAATGCCGCCCTTTAATTGAATTATCCCATCGACATTGCCACTCGTTTAGCAGTTCGTTGCATATTTCGGAACGCTGTTTAAAAAGTCTACCGATTCTCGAGAGTTCGCGCGACGTAAGAAAGTTTTTGTCCATATCCTCTCTCGTGGAGTAATACATAGCGGCGCGACGCTGTGCCTCCAGATCGACTGGAAGTACACCCGCAAGGACAGGTAAAGCTTCAGTACTAACGGTTCTATACGCCTTACACAAGAATATCAACGCCAAACGTTGACTCTGGAGCAATTTTCTTCGCACAGCACCGATAGTAGCCCTATCAGCCCATACAGGTGATCCATAGCAAATACTGCTCAAGTAAGTAGCCCCATAGATGACTTTTAATGTGTTAAAAGATAATCCCCACGTTGAAGTGGATAAGTCCTTGTCAAGGCATAGAAATTGCGTTTCGACTTTTCCCCGACGGATTTTATATGCTCTAAGAACGAAAAGTTTCTCTCCAAAACTAGCCCTAGGTAACAGACCGATTCTTTGCGTTTTATATAAATATTATTGAATTTAATTCGCGGCGGTGTTTTAAGAATGCCCTTTAAAAGTAGTTGGTAAGTTTTATGAGGTGCGAACGTCAGACGATTTCTTTCACCCCAAATCAAAAATTAACTTTAAACACGCGCTGGCCAAATTTTCTAGTCCCGATCTACTATTCGACTGAACAAGCAAGAGCCCGTCATCAGCATAGCCGGTTAAGGAGCAACCTTGAGGTAAAGGGAGTGCGAAAAAGTTGTCGAAGCCTAAATTCCACAAGTACGGACCGACTACTGAGCCTTGTGGACAACCCATCGTAAGAGCTTTCGACGCTTCGTGGTGACGTAGTTTTAATTTAGTTGTGCCTAGACAAAAATATGAATAAATAAGTGAATATATATTTTTAGGACAACCTCGGATTTTCAGCTTAAGTAGTAGCATTGGCCACCACGCATTATCAAAAGCACCGGATATGTCCAAGAATATACCTAAGACGTATTTACTATTCGAGTTGCTAACAGTTCTTCTAACGGATAAAGCGGCGTCAACAGTAGATTTGCCTACAGTAAAACCGAATTGCTTCTCATGAAACTTTGGACCGCCCAGTATTAGCCGAGGAACAATTAGTCGTTCAAGCAATTTACCTAAGGATGGTAATAACGTTATAGGCTGATAGAGTGGCATGTAGTGACGTCCAGTAAGAGTAGCATGTAGTGACGTCCAGTTAGAGTAGCAAGTAGTGACGTCCAGTAAGAGTAGCAAGTAGTGACGTCTAGTTAGAGTGGCATGTAGTGACGTCCAGTTAGAGTAGCAAGTAGTGACGTCCAGTAAGAGTAGCAAGTAGTGACGTCCAGTTAGAGTGGCATGTAGTGACGTCCAGTTAGAGTAGCAAGTAAGGACATCCAGTTAGAGTAGCAAGTAGTGACGTCCAGTTAGAGTGGCAAGTAGTGACGTCCAGTTAGAGTAGCAAGTAGTGACGTCCAGTTAGAGTGGCATGTAGTGACGTCCAGTTAGAGTGGCAAGTAGTGACGTCCAGTTAGAGTAGCAAGTAGTGACGTCCAGTTAGAGTAGCAAGTAGTGACGTCCAGTTAGAGTAGCAAGTAGTGACGTCCAGTAAGAGTGGCATGTAGTGACGTCCAGTTAGAGTAGCAAGTAGTGACGTCCAGTTAGAGTGGCAAGTAGTGACGTCCAGTTAGAGTAGCAAGTAGTGACGTCCAGTTAGAGTGGCATGTAGTGACGTCCAGTTAGAGTAGCAAGTAAGGACATCCAGTTAGAGTGGCAAGTAGTGACGTCCAGTTAGAGAAGCAAGTAGTGACGTCCAGTTAGAGTGGCATGTAGTGACGTCCAGTTAGAGTAGCAAGTAGTGACGTCCAGTTAGAGTAGCGAGTAGTGACGTCCAGTTAGAGTGGCATGTAGTGACGTCCAGTTAGAGTAGCAAGTAAGGACATCCAGTTAGAGTAGCAAGTAGTGACGTCCAGTTAGAGTGGCAAGTAGTGACGTCCAGTTGGAGTAGCAAGTAGTGACGTCCAGTTAGAGTAGCAAGTAGTGACGTCCAGTTAGAGTAGCAAGTAGTGACGTCCAGTAAGAGTGGTAAGTAGTGACGTCCAGTTAGAGTGGTAAGTAGTGACGTCCAGTTAGAGTGGTAAGTAGTGACGTCCAGTTAGAGTAGCAAGTGATGACGTCCAGTTAGAGTGGCAAGTAGTGACGTCCAGTTAGAGTAGCAAGTGATGACGTCCAGTTAGAGTGGTAAGTAGTGACGTCCAGTTAGAGTAGCAAGTAGTGACGTCCAGTTAGAGTAGCAAGTAGTGACGTCCAGTTAGAGTGGCATGTAGTGACGTCCAGTTAGAGTAGCAAGTAGTGACGTCCAGTTAGAGTGGTAAGTAGTGACGTCCAGTTCGAGTGGTAAGTAGTGACGTCCAGTTAGAGTAGCAAGTGATGACGTCCAGTTAGAGTGGCAAGTAGTGACGTCCAGTTAGAGTAGCAAGTGATGACGTCCAGTTAGAGTGGCAAGTAGTGACGTCCAGTTAGAGTAGCAAGTAGTGACGTCCAGTTAGAGTAGCAAGTAGTGACGTCCAGTTAGAGTGGCATGTAGTGACGTCCAGTTAGAGTAGCAAGTAAGGACATCCAGTAAGAGTGGTATGTAGTGACGTCCAGTTAGAGTAGCAAGTAGTGACGTCCAGTAAGAGTAGCAAGTAGTGACGTCCAGTTAGAGTGGCATGAAGTGACGTCCAGTTAGAGTAGCAAGTAAGGACAACCAGTTAGAGTAGCAAGTAGTGACGTCCAGTTAGAGTGGCATGTAGTGACGTCCAGTTAGAGTAGCAAGTAAGGACATCCAGTTAGAGTAGCAAGTAGTGACGTCCAGTTAGAGTGGCAAGTAGTGACGTCCAGTTAGAGTGGCAAGTAGTGACGTCCAGTTGGAGTAGCAAGTAGTGACGTCCAGTTAGAGTGGCATGTAGTGACGTCCAGTTAGAGTGGCAAGTAGTGACGTCCAGTTAGAGTAGCAAGTAGTGACGTCCAGTTAGAGTAGCAAGTAGTGACGTCCAGTAATAGTGGCATGTAGTGACGTCCAGTTAGAGTAGCAAGTAGTGACGTCCAGTTAGAGTAGCAAGTAGTGACGTCCAGTTAGAGTGGCAAGTAGTGACGTCCAGTTAGAGAAGCAAGTAGTGACGTCCAGTTAGAGTGGCATGTAGTGACGTCCAGTTAGAGTAGCAAGTAGTGACGTCCAGTTAGAGTAGCGAGTAGTGACGTCCAGTTAGAGTGGCATGTAGTGACGTCCAGTTAGAGTATCAAGTAAGGACATCCAGTTAGAGTAGCAAGTAGTGACGTCCAGTTAGAGTAGCAAGTAGTGACGTCCAGTTAGAGTAGCAAGTAGTGACGTCCAGTAAGAGTGGTAAGTAGTGACGTCCAGTTAGAGTGGTAAGTAGTGACGTCCAGTTAGAGTGGTAAGTAGTGACGTCCAGTTAGAGTAGCAAGTGATGACGTCCAGTTAGAGTGGCAAGTAGTGACGTCCAGTTAGAGTAGCAAGTGATGACGTCCAGTTAGAGTGGTAAGTAGTGACGTCCAGTTAGAGTAATAAGTAGTGACGTCCAGTTAGAGTAGCAAGTAGTGACGTCCAGTTAGAGTGGCATGTAGTGACGTCCAGTTAGAGTAGCAAGTAGTGACGTCCAGTTAGAGTGGTAAGTAGTGACGTCCAGTTCGAGTGGTAAGTAGTGACGTCCAGTTAGAGTAGCAAGTGATGACGTCCAGTTAGAGTGGCAAGTAGTGACGTCCAGTTAGAGTAGCAAGTGATGACGTCCAGTTAGAGTGGCAAGTAGTGACGTCCAGTTAGAGTAGCAAGTAGTGACGTCCAGTTAGAGTAGCAAGTAGTGACGTCCAGTTAGAGTGGCATGTAGTGACGTCCAGTTAGAGTAGCAAGTAAGGACATCCAGTAAGAGTGGTATGTAGTGACGTCCAGTTAGAGTAGCAAGTAGTGACGTCCAGTAAGAGTAGCAAGTAGTGACGTCCAGTTAGAGTGGCATGAAGTGACGTCCAGTTAGAGTAGCAAGTAAGGACAACCAGTTAGAGTAGCAAGTAGTGACGTCCAGTTAGAGTGGCATGTAGTGACGTCCAGTTAGAGTAGCAAGTAAGGACATCCAGTTAGAGTAGCAAGTAGTGACGTCCAGTTAGAGTGGCAAGTAGTGACGTCCAGTTAGAGTGGCAAGTAGTGACGTCCAGTTGGAGTAGCAAGTAGTGACGTCCAGTTAGAGTGGCATGTAGTGACGTCCAGTGCGAGTGGCAAGTAGTGACGTCCAGTTAGAGTAGCAAGTAGTGACGTCCAGTTAGAGTAGCAAGTAGTGACGTCCAGTTAGAGTAGCGAGTAGTGACGTCCAGTTAGAGTGGCATGTAGTGACGTCCAGTTAGAGTATCAAGTAAGGACATCCAGTTAGAGTAGCAAGTAGTGACGTCCAGTTAGAGTAGCAAGTAGTGACGTCCAGTTAGAGTAGCAAGTAGTGACGTCCAGTTAGAGTAGCAAGTAGTGACGTCCAGTTAGAGTAGCGAGTAGTGACGTCCAGTTAGAGTGGCATGTAGTGACGTCCAGTTAGAGTATCAAGTAAGGACATCCAGTTAGAGTAGCAAGTAGTGACGTCCAGTTAGAGTAGCAAGTAGTGACGTCCAGTTAGAGTAGCAAGTAGTGACGTCCAGTAAGAGTGGTAAGTAGTGACGTCCAGTTAGAGTGGTAAGTAGTGACGTCCAGTTAGAGTGGTAAGTAGTGACGTCCAGTTAGAGTAGCAAGTGATGACGTCCAGTTAGAGTGGCAAGTAGTGACGTCCAGTTAGAGTAGCAAGTGATGACGTCCAGTTAGAGTGGTAAGTAGTGACGTCCAGTTAGAGTAATAAGTAGTGACGTCCAGTTAGAGTAGCAAGTAGTGACGTCCAGTTAGAGTGGCATGTAGTGACGTCCAGTTAGAGTAGCAAGTAGTGACGTCCAGTTAGAGTGGTAAGTAGTGACGTCCAGTTCGAGTGGTAAGTAGTGACGTCCAGTTAGAGTAGCAAGTGATGACGTCCAGTTAGAGTGGCAAGTAGTGACGTCCAGTTAGAGTAGCAAGTGATGACGTCCAGTTAGAGTGGCAAGTAGTGACGTCCAGTTAGAGTAGCAAGTAGTGACGTCCAGTTAGAGTAGCAAGTAGTGACGTCCAGTTAGAGTGGCATGTAGTGACGTCCAGTTAGAGTAGCAAGTAAGGACATCCAGTAAGAGTGGTATGTAGTGACGTCCAGTTAGAGTAGCAAGTAGTGACGTCCAGTAAGAGTAGCAAGTAGTGACGTCCAGTTAGAGTGGCATGAAGTGACGTCCAGTTAGAGTAGCAAGTAAGGACAACCAGTTAGAGTAGCAAGTAGTGACGTCCAGTTAGAGTGGCATGTAGTGACGTCCAGTTAGAGTAGCAAGTAAGGACATCCAGTTAGAGTAGCAAGTAGTGACGTCCAGTTAGAGTGGCAAGTAGTGACGTCCAGTTAGAGTGGCAAGTAGTGACGTCCAGTTGGAGTAGCAAGTAGTGACGTCCAGTTAGAGTGGCATGTAGTGACGTCCAGTGCGAGTGGCAAGTAGTGACGTCCAGTTAGAGTAGCAAGTAGTGACGTCCAGTTAGAGTAGCAAGTAGTGACGTCCAGTAATAGTGGCATGTAGTGACGTCCAGTTAGAGTAGCAAGTAGTGACGTCCAGTTAGAGTAGCAAGTAGTGACGTCCAGTTAGAGTGGCATGTAGTGACGTCCAGTTAGAGTGGCATGAAGTGACGTCCAGTTAGAGTAGCAAGTAAGGACAACCAGTTAGAGTAGCAAGTAGTGACGTCCAGTTAGAGTGGCATGTAGTGACGTCCAGTTAGAGTAGCAAGTAAGGACATCCAGTTAGAGTAGCAAGTAGTGACGTCCAGTTAGAGTGGCAAGTAGTGACGTCCAGTTAGAGTGGCAAGTAGTGACGTCCAGTTGGAGTAGCAAGTAGTGACGTCCAGTTAGAGTGGCATGTAGTGACGTCCAGTTAGAGTGGCAAGTAGTGACGTCCAGTTAGAGTAGCAAGTAGTGACGTCCAGTTAGAGTAGCAAGTAGTGACGTCCAGTAATAGTGGCATGTAGTGACGTCCAGTTAGAGTAGCAAGTAGTGACGTCCAGTTAGAGTAGCAAGTAGTGACGTCCAGTTAGAGTGGCATGTAGTGACGTCCAGTTAGAGTAGCAAGTAAGGACATCCAGTTAGAGTAGCAAGTAGTGACGTCCAGTAAGAGTGGCAAGTAGTGACGTCCAGTTAGAGTAGCAAGTGATGACGTCCAGTTAGAGTGGCAAGTAAGGAAATCCAGTTAGAGTAGCAAGTAGTGACGTCCAGTTAGAGTAGCAAGTAGTGACGTCCAGTTAGAGTAGCAAGTAGTGACGTCCAGTAAGAGTGGCAAGTAGTGACGTCCAGTTAGAGTGGCATGTAGTGACGTCCAGTTAGAGTGGCAAGTAGTGACGTCCAGTTAGAGTGGCAAGTAGTGACGTCCAGTTAGAGTAGCAAGTGATGACGTCCAGTTAGAGTAGCAAGTGATGACGTCCAGTTAGAGTGGCAAGTAGTGACGTCCAGTTAGAGTAGCAAGTAGTGACGTCCAGTTAGAGTAGCAAGTAGTGACGTCCAGTTAGAGTGGCATGTAGTGACGTCCAGTTAGAGTAGCAAGTAAGGACATCCAGTTAGAGTAGCAAGTAGTGACGTCCAGTTAGAGTGGCAAGTAGTGACGTCCAGTTAGAGTGGCAAGTAGTGACGTCCAGTTGGAGTAGCAAGTAGTGACGTCCAGTTAGAGTGGCATGTAGTGACGTCCAGTTAGAGTGGCAAGTAGTGACGTCCAGTTAGAGTATCAAGTAGTGACGTCCAGTTAGAGTAGCAAGTAGTGACGTCCAGTTAGAGTGGCATGTAGTGACGTCCAGTTAGAGTGGCATGAAGTGACGTCCAGTTAGAGTAGCAAGTAAGGACAACCAGTTAGAGTAGCAAGTAGTGACGTCCAGTTAGAGTGGCATGTAGTGACGTCCAGTTAGAGTGGCAAGTAAGGAAATCCAGTTAGAGTAGCAAGTAGTGACGTCCAGTTAGAGTAGCAAGTAGTGACGTCCAGTTAGAGTAGCAAGTAGTGACGTCCAGTAAGAGTGGCAAGTAGTGACGTCCAGTTAGAGTGGCATGTAGTGACGTCCAGTTAGAGTGGCAAGTAGTGACGTCCAGTTAGAGTGGCAAGTAGTGACGTCCAGTTAGAGTAGCAAGTGATGACGTCCAGTTAGAGTAGCAAGTGATGACGTCCAGTTAGAGTGGCAAGTAGTGACGTCCAGTTAGAGTAGCAAGTAGTGACGTCCAGTTAGAGTAGCAAGTAGTGACGTCCAGTTAGAGTGGCATGTAGTGACGTCCAGTTAGAGTAGCAAGTAAGGACATCCAGTTAGAGTAGCAAGTAGTGACGTCCAGTTAGAGTGGCAAGTAGTGACGTCCAGTTAGAGTGGCAAGTAGTGACGTCCAGTTGGAGTAGCAAGTAGTGACGTCCAGTTAGAGTGGCATGTAGTGACGTCCAGTTAGAGTGGCAAGTAGTGACGTCCAGTTAGAGTATCAAGTAGTGACGTCCAGTTAGAGTAGCAAGTAGTGACGTCCAGTTAGAGTGGCATGTAGTGACGTCCAGTTAGAGTGGCATGAAGTGACGTCCAGTTAGAGTAGCAAGTAAGGACAACCAGTTAGAGTAGCAAGTAGTGACGTCCAGTTAGAGTGGCATGTAGTGACGTCCAGTTAGAGTAGCAAGTAAGGACATCCAGTTAGAGTAGCAAGTAGTGACGTCCAGTTAGAGTGGCAAGTAGTGACGTCCAGTTAGAGTGGCAAGTAGTGACGTCCAGTTGGAGTAGCAAGTAGTGACGTCCAGTTAGAGTGGCATGTAGTGACGTCCAGTTAGAGTGGCAAGTAGTGACGTCCAGTTAGAGTAGCAAGTAGTGACGTCCAGTTAGAGTAGCAAGTAGTGACGTCCAGTAATAGTGGCATGTAGTGACGTCCAGTTAGAGTAGCAAGTAGTGACGTCCAGTTAGAGTAGCAAGTAGTGACGTCCAGTTAGAGTGGCATGTAGTGACGTCCAGTTAGAGTAGCAAGTAAGGACATCCAGTTAGAGTAGCAAGTAGTGACGTCCAGTAAGAGTGGCAAGTAGTGACGTCCAGTTAGAGTAGCAAGTGATGACGTCCAGTTAGAGTGGCAAGTAAGGAAATCCAGTTAGAGTAGCAAGTAGTGACGTCCAGTTAGAGTAGCAAGTAGTGACGTCCAGTTAGAGTAGCAAGTAGTGACGTCCAGTAAGAGTGGCAAGTAGTGACGTCCAGTTAGAGTGGCATGTAGTGACGTCCAGTTAGAGTGGCAAGTAGTGACGTCCAGTTAGAGTGGCAAGTAGTGACGTCCAGTTAGAGTAGCAAGTGATGACGTCCAGTTAGAGTAGCAAGTGATGACGTCCAGTTAGAGTGGCAAGTAGTGACGTCCAGTTAGAGTAGCAAGTGTGACGTCCAGTTAGAGTGGCAAGTAGTGACGTCCAGTTGGAGTAGCAAGTAGTGACGTCCAGTTAGAGTGGCATGTAGTGACGTCCAGTTAGAGTGGCAAGTAGTGACGTCCAGTTAGAGTAGCAAGTAGTGACGTCCAGTTAGAGTAGCAAGTAGTGACGTCCAGTAATAGTGGCATGTAGTGACGTCCAGTTAGAGTAGCAAGTAGTGACGTCCAGTTAGAGTAGCAAGTAGTGACGTCCAGTTAGAGTGGCATGTAGTGACGTCCAGTTAGAGTAGCAAGTAAGGACATCCAGTTAGAGTAGCAAGTAGTGACGTCCAGTAAGAGTGGCAAGTAGTGACGTCCAGTTAGAGTAGCAAGTGATGACGTCCAGTTAGAGTGGCAAGTAAGGAAATCCAGTTAGAGTAGCAAGTAGTGACGTCCAGTTAGAGTAGCAAGTAGTGACGTCCAGTTAGAGTAGCAAGTAGTGACGTCCAGTAAGAGTGGCAAGTAGTGACGTCCAGTTAGAGTAGCAAGTGATGACGTCCAGTTAGAGTGGCAAGTAGTGACGTCCAGTTAGAGTGGCATGTAGTGACGTCCAGTTAGAGTAGCAAGTAAGGACATCCAGTTAGAGTAGCAAGTAGTGACGTCCAGTTAGAGTGGCAAGTAGTGACGTCCAGTTAGAGTGGCAAGTAGTGACGTCCAGTTGGAGTAGCAAGTAGTGACGTCCAGTTGGAGTAGCAAGTAGTGACGTCCAGTTAGAGTAGCAAGTAGTGACGTCCAGTTAGAGTAGCAAGTAGTGACGTCCAGTAAGAGTGGTAAGTAGTGACGTCCAGTTAGAGTGGTAAGTAGTGACGTCCAGTTAGAGTGGTAAGTAGTGACGTCCAGTTAGAGTAGCAAGTGATGACGTCCAGTTAGAGTAGCAAGTGATGACGTCCAGTTAGAGTGGCAAGTAGTGACGTCCAGTTAGAGTAGCAAGTGATGACGTCCAGTTAGAGTGGTAAGTAGTGACGTCCAGTTAGAGTAGCAAGTAGTGACGTCCAGTTAGAGTAGCAAGTAGTGACGTCCAGTTAGAGTGGCATGTAGTGACGTCCAGTTAGAGTAGCAAGTAGTGACGTCCAGTTAGAGTGGTAAGTAGTGACGTCCAGTTCGAGTGGTAAGTAGTGACGTCCAGTTAGAGTAGCAAGTGATGACGTCCAGTTAGAGTGGCAAGTAGTGACGTCCAGTTAGAGTAGCAAGTGATGACGTCCAGTTAGAGTGGCAAGTAGTGACGTCCAGTTAGAGTAGCAAGTAGTGACGTCCAGTTAGAGTAGCAAGTAGTGACGTCCAGTTAGAGTGGCATGTAGTGACGTCCAGTTAGAGTAGCAAGTAAGGACATCCAGTAAGAGTGGTATGTAGTGACGTCCAGTTAGAGTAGCAAGTAGTGACGTCCAGTAAGAGTAGCAAGTAGTGACGTCCAGTTAGAGTGGCATGAAGTGACGTCCAGTTAGAGTAGCAAGTAAGGACAACCAGTTAGAGTAGCAAGTAGTGACGTCCAGTTAGAGTGGCATGTAGTGACGTCCAGTTAGAGTAGCAAGTAAGGACATCCAGTTAGAGTAGCAAGTAGTGACGTCCAGTTAGAGTGGCAAGTAGTGACGTCCAGTTAGAGTGGCAAGTAGTGACGTCCAGTTGGAGTAGCAAGTAGTGACGTCCAGTTAGAGTAGCAAGTAGTGACGTCCAGTTAGAGTGGCAAGTAGTGACGTCCAGTTAGAGTGGCAAGTAGTGACGTCCAGTTAGAGTAGTAAGTGATGAAGTCCAGTTAGAGTAGTAAGTGATGACGTCCAGTTAGAGTAGCAAGTGATGACGTCCAGTTAGAGTAGCAAGTAGTGACGTCCAGTTAGAGTGGCAAGTAGTGACGTCCAGTTAGAGTGGCAAGTAGTGACGTCCAGTTAGAGTGGCATGTAGTGACGACCAGTTAGAGTAGCAAGTAAGGACATCCAGTTAGTGTAGCAAGTAGTGACGTCCAGTTAGAGTGGCAAGTAGTGACGTCCAGTTAGAGTGGCAAGTAGTGACGTCCAGTTAGAGTAGCAAGTGATGACGTCCAGTTAGAGTGGCAAGTAGTGAAGTCCAGTTAGAGTAGCAAGTGATGACGTCCAGTTAGAATGGCAAGTAGTGACGTCCAGTAAGAGTGGCAAGTAGTGACGTCCAGTTAGTGTAGCAAGTAGTGACGTCCAGTTAGAGTGGCAAGTAAGGACATCCAGTTAGTGTAGCAAGTAGTGACGTCCAGTTAGAGTGGCAAGTAGTGACGTCCAGTTAGAGTGGCAAGTAGTGACGTCCAGTTAGAGTAGCAAGTGATGACGTCCAGTTAGAGTGGCAAGTAGTGAAGTCCAGTTAGAGTAGCAAGTGATGACGTCCAGTTAGAATGGCAAGTAGTGACGTCCAGTAAGAGTGGCAAGTAGTGACGTCCAGTTAGTGTAGCAAGTGATGACGTCCAGTTAGAATGGCAAGTAGTGACGTCCAGTAAGAGTGGCAAGTAGTGACGTCCAGTTAGTGTAGCAAGTAGTGACGTCCAGTTAGAGTGGCAAGTAAGGACATCCAGTTAGTGTAGCAAGTAGTGACGTCCAGTTAGAGTGGCAAGTAGTGACGTCCAGTTAGAGTGGCAAGTAGTGACGTCCAGTTAGAGTAGTAAGTGATGAAGTCCAGTTAGAGTAGTAAGTGATGACGTCCAGTTAGAGTAGCAAGTGATGACGTCCAGTTAGAGTGGCAAGTAGTGACGTCCAGTTAGAGTATCAAGTGATGACGTCCAGTTAGAGTGGCAAGTAGTGACATCCAGTTAGAGAAGCAAGTTGTGACGTCCAGTTAGAGTGGCATGTAGTGACGTCCAGTTAGAGTAGCAAGTAATGACGTCCAGTTAGAGTAGCAAGTAGTGACGTCCAGTTAGAGTGGCATGTAGTGACGACCAGTTAGAGTAGCAAGTAGTGACGTCCAGTTAGAGTGGCATGTAGTGACGACCAGTTAGAGTAGCAAGTAAGGACATCCAGTTAGTGTAGCAAGTAGTGACGTCCAGTTAGAGTGGCATGTAGTGACGACCAGTTAGAGTAGCAAGTAAGGACATCCAGTTAGTGTAGCAAGTAGTGACGTCCAGTTAGAGTGGCAAGTAGTGACGTCCAGTTAGAATGGCAAGTAGTGACGTCCAGTAAGAGTGGCAAGTAGTGACGTCCAGTTAGTGTAGCAAGTAGTGACGTCCAGTTAGAGTGGCAAGTAAGGACATCCAGTTAGTGTAGCAAGTAGTGACGTCCAGTTAGAGTGGCAAGTAGTGACGTCCAGTTAGAGTGGCAAGTAGTGACGTCCAGTTAGAGTAGCAAGTGATGACGTCCAGTTAGAGTGGCAAGTAGTGAAGTCCAGTTAGAGTAGCAAGTGATGACGTCCAGTTAGAATGGCAAGTAGTGACGTCCAGTAAGAGTGGCAAGTAGTGACGTCCAGTTAGTGTAGCAAGTGATGACGTCCAGTTAGAATGGCAAGTAGTGACGTCCAGTAAGAGTGGCAAGTAGTGACGTCCAGTTAGTGTAGCAAGTAGTGACGACCAGTTAGAGTGGCAAGTAAGGACATCCAGTTAGTGTAGCAAGTAGTGACGTCCAGTTAGAGTGGCAAGTAGTGACGTCCAGTTAGAGTGGCAAGTAGTGACGTCCAGTTAGAGTAGTAAGTGATGAAGTCCAGTTAGAGTAGTAAGTGATGACGTCCAGTTAGAGTAGCAAGTGATGACGTCCAGTTAGAGTGGCAAGTAGTGACGTCCAGTTAGAGTATCAAGTGATGACGTCCAGTTAGAGTGGCAAGTAGTGACATCCAGTTAGAGAAGCAAGTTGTGACGTCCAGTTAGAGTGGCATGTAGTGACGTCCAGTTAGAGTAGCAAGTAATGACGTCCAGTTAGAGTAGCAAGTAGTGACGTCCAGTTAGAGTGGCATGTAGTGACGACCAGTTAGAGTAGCAAGTAAGGACATCCAGTTAGTGTAGCAAGTAGTGACGTCCAGTTAGAGTGGCATGTAGTGACGACCAGTTAGAGTAGCAAGTAAGGACATCCAGTTAGTGTAGCAAGTAGTGACGTCCAGTTAGAGTGGCAAGTAGTGACGTCCAGTTAGAGTGGCAAGTAGTGACGTCCAGTTAGAGTAGCAAGTAAGGACATCCAGTTAGAGTAGCAAGTAGTGACGTCCAGTTAGAGTGGCAAGTAGTGACGTCCAGTTAGAGTAGCAAGTGATGACGTCCAGTTAGAGTGGCAAGTAGTGACGTCCAGTTAGAGTGGCATGTAGTGACGACCAGTTAGAGTAGTAAGTGATGACGTCCAGTTAGAGTAGCAAGTTGTGACGTCCAGTTAGAGTAGCAAGTAGTGACGTCCAGTTAGAATGGCAAGTAGTGACGTCCAGTTAGATTGGCAAGTAGTGACGTCCAGTTAGAGTAGCAAGTGATGACGTTTAGTTGGAGTGGCAAGTAGTGACGTCCAGTTAGAGTAGCAAGTGATGAAGTCCAGTTAGAGTAGTAAGTGATGACATCCAGTTAGAGTAGCAAGTAGTGACGTCCAGTTAGAGTGGCAAGTAGTGACGTCCAATTAGAGTGGCAAGTAGTGACGTCCAATTAGAGTGGCAAGTAGTGACGTCCAGTTACAGTAGCAAGTGATGACATCGAGTTAGAGTAGCAAGTGATGACATCCAGTTAGAGTGGCAAGTAGTCACGTCCAGTTAGAGTAGCAAGTAATGACATCCAGTTAGAGTAGCAAGTAGTGACGTCCAGTTAGAGTGGCAAGTAGTGACGTCCAAATTGAGCACGATTTTTTTTTTTGCAATTTGTGTCGATTCTACATTAGCCGAAGGAACTTCGTTCCTACCTGGTGTCCCACGACACCACATCATTTTTTTTGCATTATACTGGTACTGGAAATTCATTTCTGCCATGACTGTGCTTAGGGCACTTTCCAAATTTTGACACTTTATCTTACAATACGAATCAAATCTTCGGTTAAATTAAATAAAAACACGTTAAGGCACATATTATTGTAAATTATCATTTTTCCTGCTTTAATACCTTCGTCAGCGATAAAGTTGACCTTAGAGAAGAGCGTACTGCGTACTTGTTGTATTCTATTACAAAATTGCGAATGTGTTTCGCCCGAATTGATCTGTTATTTCTCTAACTCTATTGCAATGCATTCTTCCGATCTAGGATCCCCAAAATGCTGTATAATTAAAGCTTTTAATTGTTCCCAAGTAGTAATATCTTCCCTTTCACTTAATAAAAAAGCTGCATTACCGCGCATTCTACTCGTTAGACAATTAAAAACATAAGCTGATTGGACAGGATTATTTGGTCAATTAAAATACCGCAAAATATACTTCGCATTTTCGTATGAATAAATTAAAAAATTTTGTATCACTATCAAACTTTGGAACTTTCTTTATTAAACCTTTAGGTATTATTTGAACTGTTTCCGGCTTTTTGTTTGCGTGTGTGTTGCATTTTGAAATTAATATAAAAATATTTTTCGCACAAAAAAATCTAAGTTAATTATTACTGATCTAAAATCATTGAACTTGCCAACTTCAAATTAAAAATTAAATAATCGTATATATATTTTTATTTCTTATCAATTTCCTCAATTTAATTGTTTAAAACTATTTCATCTGAACTACCAATTTAGTGTAGTTGTTCTACACTAAATTGGTAAAAACAAACAAAAATAAAAGTTAATTAATTATAAATATATTTTATATAATATATTTAGTAAGCAGACTAAATCCCTCATTGTTAAAAGCCAAAGATCCTAATAAAAATTATAAGAGTGTATTTAATATACTCTTAGAAATAGGTCATCAAAAAACATTACAAATTAACACTTTAATCACTCAATTACTAAATTAAAAATGATTTACACACTAATAACTTTGAATTACAAAATGGGCAGAGATTCAATGTTGCTTTCCGCGATGATAGACAGTCGACTGACGATTTCACCTGGGTCGACCTTTATATACCCGCTTGTAACAGGCGGGGATTCATTAGTGTTGCCACCCTTAAATAGTGTTGTCATCTAACACGGCCTCTCCTGACACAGCAGCGTCCTCGCTGGTCTTGTTAGCCCTTGATGATGGACCAGCATTGTTGTCATCTCCATGGTTAGACACACGGTCTTGTTCTTCATCGCAACCTGTAACCAGAACAGTTGTTAAGCTCGCACAATGAAAGAACTTGTTGTTCTTGTAATTTAAATAGTTACAACATTCGCCTATGTACCAGACACTACAAACATTGTTGCATGCGGCAATTAAACATACTCATACGTTAATGAGTATATACCCGCCTCGATGGCCAAAGTAGGATTTAATCGGGTCATGTTCCCACACCGAATACCATGCGCGTGTTAGATTTATTGAATTTAAAACAACTCAATTGATGAATATTTGTGAATTATTAACTACCTACGTCATTTAAAGTATAAAAGCAAATTGAATTATTAAGAAATAATTGTATTTAGAGTACTAATTCGTTTACAAAGTATACTTTAATTCATTTTAGAATTAATCATAATGTTTGTATGATGTTCTATTTACAAATAACATGTAGACAAAGATTTATGTAAAACTGACTTGTTTGCTCCACTGTATAAAAAGCTAGAAACATCGGTATAGAGATTAGTAACTATTGCATAGTGATAACGGGCGGAAGTTCTGAAAGTCATACCCTGTAAGCTTTGAAAATACTTGTGAACAGAATATGTGTTGCTACTGGAGTAATTAAGCTAAGTATTATTTGATATTTATACATTTGTATGTTTATGAATTGTATGTTATGATTTGAGATGTAATATCATAGCAGGAGTTTCTTCCCTACTTCTTCTCCTGTTATTAGGCTTTCCGAAGTAGGGGGTAAATATTTAAAATATCGTTGTGGCATTAATTATTAAAAGATATTGCCTTTGATATATATTGTTTTATTGCTCTAAGAATATATGGCTATTCAAATGATATATCCTATAAATAGTCTAATCCAATTGTGGAAAATATGATAAATGAAAGTATTCCAAAAAATAATTAAAACACTTCGAATATATATTTTTACATTATAGATTATTAAAGAACATAATGATGATATATCATTATATATTTGTTTATATTCAGTTAAATAAAGGCCATCTATAAATATAATCATATACATATGATCTAGATTATTGTTTATTTAAAGAAAGTCCTTATTTTTCTAACATCAGAAGTTGGATAGAATCGACACCCACTATTATGAATAATATTAACACACGATATTTTAACAGGAATGTGGCTGCGAAGATATTTAAGTACCCACGGAACTGAAAAATGTAAGGCATCGACGATTACGGAGAAAATCATGACTCATGCTGTTGGTATGCTACGCCGCTATTGAACTAAGACCGTGTCATGCCATTGGATATATTTTTCATTTGGTGAGTCGCTTCTGATTTTAAATTTACAGGACAATTTTTAGTTTGATCATTTTGCTAAACTAAACATTTAATTAAGAATATTAAGGTTTGTTGCTACCTCATAGATTATTTGTTTAGATTTCTGGAGTTAAAACTGACAATTATTAACTTTGATTATTCTCCTAAACTAAATAATTGAGTTGAGAATACGAGGGTTAGTTCTCTACGTCATTGAATATCTCTTATGTTATTTCGCAAATGTTTCTTTTGTAATTTAATGATTTAAACTTTAAACCATTTCGAGACATGTTCTAAAATAATAGTTTTTGCAAAAGAAAAAAAAAGGTGAAAATTATGTAATCAATATTTTTTTAGATTACGTCATCTATAGTCGCATAGGTCTTATTTAATCATTATTTCGTAGATTGAAATATTTACATAACTGACCACTAAAGCTAAAGTATTTACACAGGTCAGCTAATTTATTTAAATTTCTGGTATAAACTGATGGTGATCGAGATTTTGCTTTTACGTGATATTGTATGATGCAAAATATTATTCTAGATATTTTGTGATACTTTGATTACGACAGTTTAATCTAAAGTTCACATTGTGAAGAATCATAATTTGCAACTACCCCTAGTTGATACCGAAAGATTATCATGTTTTATCCCTTGGTAAATATTATATATTTATATATAATTATATTATTGCAATGAAGTTTTGATATAAACATAATAGTTTATTTAAAAATATTGCTATTAATATTGATTCGTCGCTAATAGCAGTGTACATTAAATAATATAACTTTTAATGTAACAACTGTAATAGAATAATAACAATGAATAAATTAACAAATCTAAAACAAAATGTTAACATTTAAATTTAAAGATTCCGTCTCATATCGGCACTACGTCATCTTTTGTTATTTTAGATTACGTATAATATTTCAAGTTTCGCTACTAGATGGGGTAATAGGAAGTATTTGTCTGCCAAAGTAAAACTATTTCACTTAGAAAGAGACATATTTAATAATAATTTTAATTATTGTCATTGAATAAGTTTATTTTTATTCTTGGCCGTGTTAGAAGAGTTTTGAGTAAGAAACTATAGTTAGTTTGTGTGGAAATACTTGTGTGGTATTTTATACATAAATATGTGTATTTAAATATAAAACAAATCATATTCCATTGTTGTCATAGAACGAAGAATCTATGTATGAAAATTATAACTTGCAGTAATAACCTACAATTATTAACTGTAAGTTATTTTTTTTGTTACAACTGTTAGTGTGATGGTGTTAGCTAATTTAGTCAATGCCTTAAATGGTTAAATACCTTAAATTTAATGGTTAATATTTAACCTCGCCTCTAGTCTCTAGAACATAAACCAGTAATCGTTTGTGTTAAATAATTACTGGAGCTGTTTTATTTCTGGAAAGTCGCAATTAGTGTGACAACAGGTGAACTTGTTATTCAGTAATTGATCCGACAACATTTCTGCAAACATTTTAATAATCTCCCTACCACTGGTGGTAAGGACAGTAATATTCAACCAACATAGTAACTCTACGTGGTAGTAACTCTTGGTGAACAACTTCCATATTAGTCACTGAGTGAGCAGTAAAGTTTTATAAACATTTACTCTGGTCACTTTAAGTGAACAGTAATTACTAACTAGTATAGAATTTTATTTCCTATGAACAACTACGATAAATGCTAAAATGTTGGTATGTGTACTGTGAATGTACCCTAGTCTGTGTATACTGATGATGTTTAAAAAATTTCAGAAAGGATCTACTGTGCCGGAGCGTCATAAATATGGATACTGAATTGAAGTTGCAAATAACTTGACCCACTATAAAATGGGAAATATATTTCGATGAGACGTCGCTAAATCTCGCTGGAGCTGCGTCACCACTGTGGTGGAAATGGAAAACAAAAAGTAACCTTAAGTATATAGACGATTGTTATAATATATGGTTTATAAGAGGCACTAGCCGCAATGGTGCTTACTGCCCTACTTTTTTTTTTTTTTTTTTTTTTTTTTTTTTTTTTTTTTTTTAATTTATTTGTATAATATTCTCCTGAATGGTCAGGAGACCTTTTTTGCACTAATACATATACCTATTACAATAAATACATAATACCTAATATATTGACATAAACATAAAAAATTTGCCGTATGAATCTAGGGTGTAAAGGCGGGAGATAGGTGGAGACGTGTTGATACGACTGTGGTTCGATTAAGACTCTTTATTAACATCAAATACAAACACTTATAACTTACATATGTACTTACACACTACACCTTCCCCCTTTGAGAAAAAAAATAAAATGTTATTACATTCTTATTTTTTTTTTAGAATAAAGTATACAAAAATAAAAATTATAAAACTTAATACACAATTATGGGAAACACAAAAAAATCATATAAAATTTTAACTGTATACAAAAATAAAATATAGAAAATGTCTTATTACATAATGTTAATCTAAGTTATACCTACGGAACGCTCGTCATAATTTTCATACCTTTTACACATGTCAACAAAATTCTTCTTCTCGTATAACACATTTTCATTACATAATTTTCTGTGTACCTTACAGTTTACTGATGTTTCATATTTCTTATTATCACTAAGGTTCATATTTGACCGTTTATCATCTATCTTTAACTCCTTATTTTCATTATTTATTTTTTGCTCGTTTGTCGGCAAATTACATTTATTTCCATTATTTTCTCTATGTATAACTTTATTCATCTTTACTCTTGTATCGATAATTTCATTATTTATTCTTACTTTAGGACAATCAATATTATATTTACTCATTAATCGTACAAACTTCTTTATATATTTCCTACTATTCTTACTTTTCTTAATCTTCAACTCCTTAATATTTTTATTTCTACACAAACCTTCTACATCTTTCACAAATTTTTCTCCTAACGCTAAAAACTTAAAGTCTAAATATAACTTCTTTTTCGAAATCCTATAAAAACAAAATCCTTCATTTGACATAACTATCTTTTTACTTTTAATATGATTATCAATATTATTTCCTATAATAAGCTCTATATCTTTATTTATTTGTCTCTTTTTCTTTAATTTATTTATATTATTTGATTGAGGTATCTCTATTGGTATACTATGTATGCTTAATTCTTGTTCTTTACAAGTTACGTTTGTATCGGTAATATCATTATTCAAACTATTACAACACACAAGGCTAACATTGGAATCTAATTTCATTACTTTATTGTTCAAGTTGTTCATATTAATGCACTCGGACGACTCACTCGGCGCTAATCGCTGAGCTTGCGGAATGCACTCGCTACTGGATACCTGAATCTGTTGCGCAAATATGGTATTCGACTGATCAACATGAAAATATTTGCGTGGTGACACATTATTTAAACTATAAGTATGTTTGGAATATAAACTTTGAGATCTATCAATATATTTATAATGTCTACGATCATAAGAAATTCCACTACTTTTGACCATAACTTCCTCATCTATAGCAGTTTGAATAGCTTGAGATAATGAGTTAAACTGTCTAGCTGCAATAATAATTGATATATGTGAACTATTAAGACCTTTTCTAAAACAGTCAATTGCAAATTTTTCATTAATAGGCCGAAATATGTTACATTTTACTGAATCACCATCAGATTGTGCTAAAGTCAATTCAGTAAATAAATATTCAATGTGTGAGCCAAAGGTTTTAATTGATCTGTTTCCTTGACTGCAATTAAATAGTTGTTTCTGTAATGTAACAAACGACTTTTTTGGTAATAAATTACTTTTCATGTCTTCTAATAATGTACTTACGTCGTCATAATTTTCTTTCAACATAAATTTAGCATTTTTGGTCAATCTAGTTTTTAAAACAAAGTTCACCAATGATTGTTTCGAGCTTGCATTTAACATACTGTTATAGAAATCTATACTATCAATTATCTGTCTTGTTATATTTTCTTCTCCTGTCATAACCGGTAATAATTCTATAGCTGTCTCTAAATCAAAGTTTTCTGTCATTTTTAATAATTAATTGTACAAATATAAAAAAAAATCTGCTCACGTCAAAATCGAAATATAAAAATATGAAATAAAAATAATATATAGCAAAATTTAATAAAATTCTCTAGTTTGTAATATTAATATTCTGATTATATAAATTTGTCTAATTTACTTTTCAATTTTAAAATAGTATAATAATGTTATGAAAAAATCTTAATTAAATTATTATAATAAAAATATACGTGTATTCCTCCTGAAGAGATCCGATGAGACTTTCATGAGGCTAGATGATGCTGTGCTGCTGGCGTAGCTGCTGCCTGCTGGGTGGGCCGGGCTATACCCTGGACTCCTTGGGCCGGGATTTCCCTGGACTCCACTCGAACATCTTCTTTTCATAATATATATAACATATACAATACATATAACGCATTCTCACTGGCCTACCTTTGCCCCTGTCAAAGGTAGGTAAGCAGCGCAGGTGCTATAAATACTATCATATATACTATATGAATGGTACCATTACGTTATTATTACCTCAGATTACTCTATTACATTACAATTAATTACCTTACATTATATTACATTGCATTAGATAAAATAACACTAGATTTCATTCATTACATTACATTACATGAAATAGATTGCGTTACGTATTATTTAATTACTTATAACATTATTTCTAAACATTATATTAACTAATAATTTTATAACAAATTAAATTACAAATTGCATCTAAAGAGCTGTACGCTATCTGACTTTTGTATCATCAAAGGTGAGTAGCGCAGGTGCTCAGAATTGGGGTTGTTTATAAAAAACAAATATAATTATACATTAATTAATAGTTTATAATAATAATACATATATATATTTCATTAGTTAATTATTTCCATATTTTGGCCCATAATTTATTTAATGCAGTTACTTTCTTCTACTAATACTAATTACTAATTCATTGATTATAAATTATTGTATATTAAAATTTATATAATATATATAGTAAAATAGCATAATTGTTATTTGTTTACTCTAGTGCAACGACCATTCCGCGGTACTTCCATTCTCCCAGCAAACCATCCGCATAACTCTTTTACAAAAAATCATAAATTTTATTTTTGTTTTTTTGTTTGACAAAAGCAGCGGAAAGTTTGCCGGGACAACTATGACGTCCGTCTCGCACTCGAGCTCATACCGGGCTCGACAGAAACGGGGACATTCAACTAGCAGGTGGACCACCCCCTCCACAACCTCAGGCTCACATTTACACCAAGGTGTATCACGGAGCCTGAACCTGTGGAGGTAGTGGCCAATCCCGCCATGTCCCGTCAAGACCTGGGTCATAAGGGCATTTGGCCTTGTGTTTTTCGCGAAAGCGTACGCTGAGAGGGCGTCAGGGAGAAAGATCTTAAAAGTTTTGTCAGGAGGTATTTTGCCATACTCTTCCTGCCATGCCACAACACTCTCCTCCCTGATTATCCTTCTCGCGCACGTCAGCGAGAACTTATCATAGTCATAGTCAGGGGCGACTCCCCTGTCCCTGGCCGCATGTTTGGCTAACTCATCCGCTCGTTCGTTGCCAGGGATCCCTACGTGGGCCTTCAGCCAGAACATACGAACGTCCACCCCCACGGCAGCAAGCCTTCGGACGTTATTTTTGATTTCTGAGGCGACGGGGCTGGCAGTATTTGGATCTCTCAGCAGATCGAGTGAAGACCTGCTGTCGCTGAGAATATTAATTCTAGTCACACTCATTGTTCTTGCTAGCTCCGTCGCCTTCAAAATCGCGAACATCTCAGCCTGGAAGACAGTACAATGAGATTCAAGACTTAATAGTCTAAACCCTATCTCAACACCATCTCTCCAGACCGAGACCGCCGCACCCACTCTACCCTCTATTTTGCTGCCGTCGGTGTACACACATAGTCCAGTCACCCCCAACTCCGCTATGTCCTCCTCTCCGGCCTCGAGAGCTGAGTACGTCACCGAGATCCAATACGCGGGATGAGGCATATTATTTGGGGAAATCTTCCTCTCAAGAGACCTACCTTGGAGCGCTTGTAGAGGACCGCCCCGCTTCACCCGGTAGAGACTTACCACCTCTTTTACCCTCAGATTTATGGGCAACAGACCTGCCAACGTAATTGCCGCGTCAGACGATACCGTTCTGTACCCCTTTACAATTTTCCTTGCAAAGGAAGACTGAACGGCACGCAACCTCTTTACCACATACTGAAGCTCCACCGCCCTACCCCAGGCGTTCGCCGCATATAGCAACACCGGCTCAACAACTGCCTGGTATATTGTGCGAATGACATCCGTGTTCAAACCCCACGTGACCCTGGCTGCCCTTTCCAGTTGTTTGTATATATTTACAGCTTTTTTGCAGGCCATTTCCACGTGCGGTCCAAAACACATTCGGTCGTCCAGCACAATACCCAGGAGCCGAGTCTGTTTCACCAGCGTCAAGTTTTGCCCCGCCATGTGCACGACCGGGGCTCTTACGTTCCTTTTCCTAGTAATTAACATTGCTGTTGTTTTATTGGGTGCAAATTTTAGCTTGTTCTTTATGCCCCAGTCGTGCACATAACGAAGCACTTGATTGGCTCTGTTCTCCAGGTCCTCGATCTTTTCTCCGGTCATAACCAGTGTGATGTCATCTGCGAACGCCTGGCAATACGTATCCATCCTCCAGATGTCGTGGATCAACGGGTCCAGCACCAGGTTCCACATAGTTGGTCCCGCAATAGACCCCTGGATGCATCCCCTCCCTGTCTTCTTTTCATGTCGAACCCCTGCATAAAAAACTTCCACGCTTCTGTCCTGCAGGTAAGAGCATACCAAACCGAATAGATTTTTCGGGCATCCCCTGTCGGCCAACTGCAGCTTGATGGCCGGCCACCAGGCGTTATCGAAGGCGCCCTCTATGTCCAATGATATTAATAAATTGATTTTCTTTTTGGTTAATTGATCATACACATGATGCACTAAGTCATAGAGGGCGTCCTCGGTCCCGCGCTGCGGCATAAAACCATATTGTTTGACGTGGAGTGTCGACAGGAGATGGTACCTTAACCTGCCCACCAGCATTTTCTCCACTATCTTCCCCAGGACTGATAGCAGTCCTATAGGACGATAGGAGCGCGGATTGGCTGGATCCTTTCCACCCGGTTTGGGGAGGACACATACGGTTGCCCGTTTCCACTGCTGCGGAAAGCATGCGAGACGTAGTGCAGCGTTCGCTAAAGATAGAAAGCATCCACTGTCTACAGCGATCGCATTTGCGCATATGTCCGAAGTGAGGTGATCGGGGCCTGGGGCTTTCCTGGGCGAAAAGGAGTCTGCTGCCCACTTCAGTTCGGTCTCGGTGAACTCTGGATCATCTGGCCCACATCTGTCCCACAGATCTGCCGAGTCAGCAACCGCTCGTATCTCAGCATGTTCCGGGGAATCCAGATGCGGTTTATCCTCTGGGAAAAAATTTTCGGCTAGCAATTGGACCGACTCCGAAGGTGTGCATGTGTGTCCGTCTCCTGCTCGCAGCACACACTCCGGACGGCGTCGCTCCGTTCTCCGCAAGACACGATATACCCCGTCCCACATGCTCTCTTTTTCCGCAGCAGTGCAAAACTTTTTCCAACTGTCTGTTTGTGCGGCTCGCAGAGCCTCCTTATACTCCTCCAGCGCTGTCAAGTATTGTTGCACCACCTGTTCTCTCCTTCTTGGAGCAGCACATCTAATTCGCCTCCTCCTCGTGACAACTTCTTTCTGCTGTTGCCTGAGGGCATCGTTCCACCAAGGAGGATCAGGCCGTGGACGTGCTGCTCTACTAGTGGGGATCGACGCGTCGCAAGCCGCGACGACAGCCTCGGTATATGCCACAGTCGCGCCCTCCACTTCCTCCTGCGAGGACAGACCTTGCATGCTAATCCCATCCATTCCTCGATCTCTCAGTTTCTCCTTTAGAGTCACCCCAAAAACTGCCCATCGCGCATTGGTCGTATTGTATCGACGAGTTCTTGAGCGCGGTACCGTCATCGATGCCCTAGCTGCAAAACGAGTGACGAGTGTTTTATGTTGTGATGTAGTAACTGTTGAGTCAATTCGCCACTCCACCAGACGCGGAAGCAAAGCCGAGCCACATACAGTCACATCTATGTGGCTATTACAGGCCCGTCCTCGCCTCCACGCCTCGAAAGTCGGCACATTACCCTCATTCAGAATCGTCAAATTTTGGCGTTCAAAGAGTTCTACCATCACTTCTCCTCGCTTGTCGCTTTGCACGCTCCCCCACCAGACGCTCCACGCATTAAAGTCACCGCCAACAACGACACGCGCTGATCCTAACGCTGTAATGACCCTCTCCAGGTTTGCTACCTGCCGCCTGAAGGTCATCATGGCGTCTTCGTCAGTTCCTGGTACAAAGTAGGCCGAGATGACCCCAATCGGGCCTTCATCTGTGTCGAGGAGCGCACAAGCCATTTCTTCGGATTGCAGCGCAGGATCCATTGTGAGGCCCAATGTGTCGTCAAGGGTGACGATAGCGGCTTTGTTAGGCCCACGGCGAGCCGAAGGGTATGCTTGTACAACTTTGTACCCGGCCGGAACAACCAGCTCTCCCTTAGCCCCCACATATGGCTCCTGCATTAAGAGGACTGTCGCACCGAAGGCAGCACCTGCTCTCAGAAGCTCTGAGGTGGCCAGCCTAGCTCTATCTAAGTTGGCCTGCATGATTCTGAGCTCCCGGATTTCGCCCTGTGCACCTTCAGCAGTACGCTATTCGCGAACGCGCTATAGCGTCCCACTTTTGGCGCACAGGGCACTCTTCCGAGAATGCAGTATGCTGCTCCTTAATTTGCTGCCCGTTGCCCTTAGTACAATTTATGCATCTGGGCTCTTCACCTCGGGCTCTGGCAGGGCATTCACCCTCATGAGAGTTGCTGCAGTATGCACATTTCCTCTCTACTGCTTTGCAGAACTTCCGAGTATGCCCATACTCCAGGCACTGCGAGCATTGCACTAGGGGAGATCTATCCCTGACCGGACGACGCTGCAGCCCCACGTATATACGACCCAGCTGGACAATCCTTTTCCAGAGTCCTGGTGTGATCTCCAGTACTACATGGCTTTCCAGTTGGTTCCTAGCCTTCCTGCGGAATGCCACTTTAGCCGACTCCTTCTTCCGGTCCAGACCCTCTGTAATCTGAGGATTTTGAGCCCATAGGGACTCGATAATGTCTTCATCTTTGTTGTACGAGAGGACTCCGGTGATCTCCACAAGAGGCCTCCTGGGCGGCGCATTCGCAACCAGTAGGTTCCCGCCTCGCAACCTAGACGTGACCCTATCTGCTTCCTCCTTATTAAGTAGGCCCAATACTACCTTGCCATCACTCACTCTGCGGCACCGGTCCACCTGCAACCTTTCTTTCCTGGGGTCTACTTCCGCACATAGACGTTTGATTACATCGTCAGATGTAGCCCCTGGATCTTTTGATGAGATGATTAGCGTGTGCGCCGGCGCCCCAAAGACAGCCCTGGCAGGTGACGCTGTGCATGCCTCCGCATACGTGCGCTCCAGCTTCTTCTGCAACTCTTCCTTTATTTCGGCAAGTGCCCCCATCACCACTTCCCCACCAACACCTGTCCCTGGCGTCCTTGATAAGTCCATCTCAAGGTCCTTTTTAAATGTGCTAAACTCCCCTTTGAGCTGCGCTACAAAGTCTTGAGGCTGCCGTTTGATAATGAGCGAACGCGTCTCGTCAAGCGATGTCATCACATCATGTGCCACCATACGACGAGCTGCCTCCACCTCCTTGCGAAGGACTGCCAATTTTTCTGAGACGTTATTTGTGGCATTTCCAAGATCGCTGGCCAGTTGTTCAACAGCTGTTGCGTGTCTCTTTGCTGACTCCTCCGCCTCCTTGGCAGACGTCAATCGCACAAACTCAACCTCCCCTTTAAGTTTGGCGCGCATCTCACAGAGCTCCAACACCATGCACTGCCCTACTGTTAATCTAGATATATTATATAAACCGCTGGTCAGTCACTGTCCTGATGCTATACTGCAATTCATCGGCAGCGGGTGATAGGTGTAGTATGTCAAGGCCAGAGACTATGTATAAAAAAAACCGCTGGTCGGTCACTGTCCTGATGCTATACTGCAATTCATCGGCAGCGGGTGATAGGTGTAGTATGTCAAGGTCAGAGGCTATATGATAAAAAAACAGTATATAAGGTTGTGTACACCTGATAAGTCAATGTAGATGATATTTTGGACACTGGTCGCAATGGTACCTACTGTCCTGGTGTATTTTAAATTGGACATAAGACAAATTCTTTTGTATATACTTGATAAAGACAATATTTTGGACACTGGTCGCAATGATACCTACTGTCCTGATGTATTTTAAATTGAACATAAGACAGATTCTCTTGTATATACTTGATAAAGACAATATTTTGGACACTGGTCGCAATGGTACCTACTGTCCTGATGTATCTTAAATTGGACATAAGAAATTCTTTTGTATATACTTGATAAAGACAATATTTTGGACACTGGTCGCAATGGTACCTACTGTCCTGATGTATTTTAAATTGAATATAAGACAGATTCTCTTGTAAATACTTGATAAAGACAATATTTTGGACACTGGTCGCAATGGTACCTACTGTCCTGATGTATCTTAAATTGGACATAAGAAATTCTTTTGTATATACTTGATAAAGACAATATTTTGGACACTGATCACAGTGTACCTACTGTCTTGATGTATAATTAATTATGTCTTAATTTAAGATACAAGACTGGCTATTTTGATTAAGATCAGGATGACCAAACGGTTTCTTATTGGATAAATTTGTTAAATATTGTATATATTTTACTTTGAATTTTACGACATATACAATTTATTAATAACAACAATTTTGGTCACCTGAGAGTTTTGATTATTACTTCGAGAGCGAAGTAAATATCAGAATGGCCGTGTTAGATTTATTGAATTTAAAACAACTCAATTGATGAATATTTGTGAATTATTAACTACCTACGTCATTTAAAGTATAAAAGCAAATTGAATTATTAAGAAATAATTGTATTTAGAGTATTAATTCGTTTATAAAGTATACTTTAATTCATTTTAGAATTAATCATAAAGTTTGTATGATGTTCTATTTACAAATAACATGTAGACAAAGATTTATGTAAAACTGACTTGTTTGCTCCACTGTATAAAAAGCTAGAAACATCGGTATAGAGATTAGTAACTATTGCATAGTGATAACGGGCGGAAGTTCTGAAAGTCATACCCTGTAAGCTTTGAAAATACTTGTGAACAGAATATGTGTTGCTACTGGAGTAATTAAGCTAAGTATTATTTGATATTTATACATTTGTATGTTTATGAATTGTATGTTATTATTTGAGATGTAATATCATAGCAGGAGTTTCTTCCCTACTTCTTCTCCTGTTATTAGGCTTTCCGAAGTAGGGGGTAAATATTTAAAATATCGTTGTGGCATTAATTATTAAAAGATATTGCCTTTGATATATATTGTTTTATTGCTCTAAGAATATATGGCTATTCAAATGATATATCCTATAAATAGTCTAATCCAATTGTGGAAAATATGATAAATGAAAGTATTCCAAAAAATAATTAAAACACTTCGAATATATATTTTTACATTATAGATTATTAAAGAACATAATGATGATATATCATTATATATTTGTTTATATTCAGTTAAATAAAGGCCATCTATAAATATAATCATATACATATGATCTAGATTATTGTTTATTTAAAGAAAGTCCTTATTTTTCTAACACGCGCATCAGGATTTATATCAGTTACAGTGAGTCAACCACGAGACCTACTAAAGGATTTACACTCAGTCTAGTCAGCATGGGCCCCACCGACATCAACCTCGCTACCTTTTGTCACGAGCCTTACCCTCAATGGTACAGGTCCGCCGTCAACACGTTAAGGCCACCCGAAAACCATGTGCACTCAGGAATTACATGGGTCTGCCTCCAGAACACAGCTCAAAACAACTTGCGATTGTTTGGTACATAGGCAGTCTGTCAAACATAGGTAAGCCCTAGTTCAAACAAAAAAAAATCAAAGAATGTTCTCAACTAACTTTCAAAGAAAGCTGCGCATGTGTCGGGTGTCCATTCACCCCGCCACAACACCAAGAACCCAGCAGCTGCCTGGCTGGTCTTACCATAAGAACCAGCCACCAATTTCAGTTCGTACCTATCATTAGGCAGAACATTTATAATTTTATATGGACCTCGCATGCCACAATCTAACTTGCCAGTACTTTGTGATCTTTTAATTACGTAAACTAAGTCATTAAACCTTAAATTTTTTAGGAGAATGTCTATTTTTATTAATATATGCGTCTTGAAAGTTTTTATTTTTATTTATTAATTTGTCTGCTCTTTGTCTACGCAACTCGCGAATCACTTCGCGGTTAGGGTTTGAGCCCTCACAAGTGACATCTCTTATTAAAGAGTTAATAACCGGCGTAGTGGCTTCTGTGCCAATTAAGAGATTTAATGCTGAGTACTGTGTGGTCTTATGTTTAGTAATGTTTAAGACTAGCTGTAATTTCCATAAAATTTTCGACCATTCATTATCGTTATTATTAACTTCAATTCTAACCATATTTAAAACGGTACGGCAATATCGCTCGACTTGACCGTTTTCCTGGTGCATTTCAGGTGTAATAAAATGAACTTCAATACCAAAATCGGATAACCAGTGAACAAAATTTTGGTTATCAAACATTCGACTGCGGTCACACACTAGTCGCTTAAAAGTGCCAAACAGGGATATAGTCTGAGTTATAACACGTTTTAATTCTTCGCAATCCTGTCTTTATAGACCATACAACAAGCAATACTTTGTATATATTTTTTTTTTTTTTTTTTTTGGTTTCGCGGGGAAAAGCGATTTATCACTACCGCCCCGCCGGGGGGGTGGCGGGACGGTTATGTTGGGCTCACCGGCCTTACGACCCAGCGTTAAGCCGTCCGGGAGAGATGTTGACATCCGGACGACCGCTGGGCCGAGTCCCTAACAAATTCCCTACACCGGCAATACCAACTAAAAACCCCGCGGTGGCCCTATTCGGCGCATAAGAGACGGTCCCGGGCTCACGGGGCGAGAAGCGCCCCATTTTCGACCGAAACCGCCCCTGCGCGGTGCCGCCTTGCGGCCCGTCTCCAAGTGGGGGGGGGCTCAGAAGCCCCCGCGCACCGAAGGACGCCCTCGGCGTCCACGGCAGCTACGAGGCCAACCACCCGCGCTGCCGTCATCCCGGGGTCGCCCGGTGTGCCGACGAAGTATATACAAAATAAAACAATGTACAAAACAAATTTCGACACACCGGAAAGGGCGCTACGACAGCCCCCCGCTGCGCGCCCGCGACCCCCGATGCCCCTATTAGTCGCCTCTTACGACAGGCAGGGGATACCGTGGTGGGATTCTCCAAACGCCCCCAAACCACAGGGCGGGAGACGCCGGTCAGTCGTCAACCCGGCGCCTCCTCCGTCTCGACTGGCGGCGGGAGGGATCGCCTTGTTGTTCACGATCCCTCTCGGCACTCTCCTTCTGTGAGATTACGGCCTCACAGAAGAGGGCCACCGCGCGCCAGGACCTCCGGCTGTCGACCATGGCTGACACCAAAGTCGGCAGCGAGAGGTCTCCTCCGACGACTGCTGCGAGAGCGCTGCGCTCTTCATCCCAGGCTGGGCACTCCTCAACAGTATGTTGGGCCGTGTCACGCGGACAGTTGTCACAGTGGTGACACACGGCCGACCCTTCTGCGCCGGCTATGCGACACAGGTACTCGCCAAAACAACCGTGGCCTGTGAGCACCTGTGTCAGCCGGAACGTCGCCGCGCCGTGGCGCCTGTCCAACCATTGGTTAAAGACAGGACGCACTGCCGCTACGACCCGCTGACCCGATGACGGATTCTCCAGCCTGAGACGCCACTCCTCCACGGCGGCTCTGCGGAGGGAGCCACGGATGGCCTCCACCTCTCTCAGGGCCGGTCTCTCCCCGCGCCTGAACGCCTCCTCCCGCCAGTGAAATGAGGCGGAGAGGGCCCTTGCGTCCAGGTCCCACGGTATGAAACCGGCCAAAACACAAGCCGCCTCGAACGAGACCGTGCGGTAGCCCCTGATCGCGCGCTGCGCCACTGCACGCTGTGGCTTGCGCAGCAGAGCGACGCACCGGTCGCTCAGAGACTCGGCCCAGACGGGACTGCCGTACAGGGCCATGGACCGCACGACTCCGGCGTACAGCCTTCGGCAAGGGATGCCAGGACCTTCCAGATTGGGCAGCAGGGTTCCTAGTGCACCTGCTGCCCGAGTCAATTTGACTCCCAACTTCTCAAAGTGGGCGCGAAATTCCCACCGGCTATCCAAAACTAACCCCAAATACTTCATCGTTTTGCCGATGGGAATCCGCACCCCATTCACCACGATGTGGGCACCGGCCGGTGGCCCCTTCCGAGGCCCATGGAAGCAAAGGGCCTCGGTCTTCTCAAGGGCCACCTTCAAACCAAGTCGCTGAATGCGGCCAACGACGTGGCCGGTACCCACAGCCGCCTTGATTGCGGCATCCTGGAAGGTCCTAGCCGACGCAGTAACGAGCGTATCGTCGGCGTAACAAGTGACGCCGACGCCCCAGAGGTTGGCACCACGGAGCACCCAATCATATCCGATGTTCCACAGGAGAGGACCCAGAACTGAGCCCTGTGGAACACCGCACACCATCACTCTCCGGTGCCACCCATTGGCGCCCGGATACACCACGTACCTCTCGGATAAGTACGCGTGCACCAGACGCCGAAGATAGGGTGGCACCACGTGGTACCGCAGTGCCTCATGAATACAGGCCCAGGGCAGCGAATTAAAAGCGTTGGAGATGTCCAACGACACAGCAACCATAACTTTGCCCCGGGCCACTGCTTCTTCCGCCTGTTCCTTCACCCGCAGAATCGCGTGAATGGTGGATCGGCCCTTGCGGAAGCCGAACTGGCAATCCGCCAAGTCCGGACCGACCCTCTCGAGGTGCTCGACGAGGCGAGCGTGTATAATGCGCTCGAAGAGCTTACAGACCTCGTCGAGCAACACGATGGGCCGGTAGGCCGACGGCGACTCTGCGGGTCTTCCTTCCTTCTTCAGCAGGACGAGCTTCCCGGTTTTCCAGCGCGTCGGGAAGACGCCCTGCTCCAAACAGGCGGAGAAAAGGTTGCGGAGCCTCGGCCCCAAGTGTTCGATGGCTAACACCCAGATCTTGGCGGGGATGCCATCGAGACCCGGGGCGGTGTTCTTGCCCCGCAACCGCGACACTGCCGCCCGCAACTCCGCGGGCGAAACCTCTGGGATATCCCTTGCCGAACTCGACGATGGCGCCGACTCGCGGGGCGCCATCGGTGGAGGAGTGGTCTCCACGGTGGCCGGAAACAAGGCCGCGACGACTTCGGCCAGAAGTTCTGGCCGGAGACTCTGCGACAGCGGGGGCGCCGCTGGGCGAAGCTTGTTCATCACCAAGCGAAAAGGGCGCCCCCACGGGTCGCTGTCGAGGGTCGAAATGAAATCCTTCCTCGCCGCGACCTTGGCTCTCTTAATGGCCACCTGCAGCGCTCTCTTCGCCTCCTTGTAGAGGCCATAGAGCTGCCGCTCCTGGCTTGCGTGTCCCTCGTCCCGCAGACGCCGGCGACGGTGCCTGGCGTACTGGCGGCGCGCCGAAACACAAGCGATGCGCAACGATGCTAGCTCCTGCGACCACCAGTACACCTGGCGTCGGGGCGGGAGACGTCGGACTCGGGGCATGGCGGCGTCACAAATGTCCGTCACCGATACCCCGAACCATTCCGCCTCCAACTCGACCTGCACCGGCCCCTCCGGTACAGGGAGCCACGACATAGCCAGAGCGGCAAGTTCCAGGGCCTCGATATCGAGGCGCTTCAATGCCCACCGCGGGCCGTCCTGATGCGGGGCACTCGGTCTACGACCAGGCTGAGAAACGGCGGACGCGGAGACGTCGAACCTAATGTAACGATGGTCCGACAACGTCTCCACGCCCACCAAAACTTTCCAGCCCCGGACACGGCGTGCGACGGCCGGACTCGCAAATGTAAGATCAACAATTGAGCCGCCGTTGTGCCGCACGCACGTGTCCACCGACCCCCTATTCAAGACGGCCAGACCGGCCGAGATCGCCCAATCCTCCAGGACCTCACCACGAACATCGGTCGCCGACGAGCCCCATACCAGGGACTTGGCGTTGAAGTCGCCGGCGACAATTGCCGGGTGAGGTTGGCCTTGCGCCACCAGGGCCCCCAACTGAACGAGAAAAGATTCAAAATCAGCGAGGGGTCTGTTGGGAGAGAAATAAACTCCAACTACCCAAATATCTCCCAACAGAGCCGCGACGCATCCCCGACCCTTCGCTACTTTTTCGAAGGGCGGGGAGCCAGCGGCACCCTGGGTGATGATGGCCACCGAGCTGTTGACGTCCCCCGCCCAGTTATCACGCGGGGGGATGAAATATGGCTCGGCGACCACGGCCACTTGCACCGACCACTGCGCCATGCTCTGGGTTAAAAGATCCTGAGCACGGGCACAGTGATTGATGTTCGCCTGGAGGAACTTAAATGCCATTATTGGGCGATCTCCATTGCAACAACCTCGGCCTGCGGTGGGCTCTCCAGCTGCAGCTGGGCCGTAGCCCCAGCGGCAGCTGGATTAACTCCTCGGGACGGACGACGACGCCGGTTCTTCCGGGAGGAGACGGGACACGACTTCCCCCCGATCTGATGCCCGGCGGGCTTTCCGGCCGCACTGCATAAACAACAGTTCGGCGCGGCCTCGCACTGCCGAGCTTTGTGGCCCGGCTGACCGCAGCGGTAACAAAGGCCGCTACGGTCTGTTGTTCCCTCGCAACACTCGCGGACGTGACCCGTTTCAAGGCATTTGAAACACCGCATTGGTCGCGGCTCGAGCACAGAAACACGAGCCGCAACCCAACCAATCAGAATCCGCCCTGCACCTTTCACCTTTTGGGCCGCCTTAACTGGCATTTTGGCCCAAACCGTTCCGAGACCCGAGCGGTCGGGACGAATTTCGCCGACCTTAATGGCGTCAGCCGCGCACTCACCGGCCTTTAAGAGGGCCGCTGTGACCGCTTCCGGGGTGGCTGTGTAGTCCAACCCCGAAAGCCTTAACTCTGCGGTCTTTGTGGGCCGGGATATTCGGATGTCCTCCGACCCTGCAAAACATTCCCTGAGCCTTGCAGCTAGGGAGTCGGCCCTCTCTTCACTGTTGGCCCCGGGCACCTCATACATGGGGGCACCCGTGGCCGAAAACTTTGGCCTCAGCCTTTGAATATTTAGGCCGGTAAGGTTCACTTTATGTTGGGCTTCTGTCAACACCTGGGCGTATGACAGGCCCTTCTCAACTGCGGCCGGCGTCAAAGATATTATGACGGCCGCGGAACGCGGTGGCCGGAGCTTTGGCTCAGGCCTGCGCGACTGTTGTTGCTGCTGTTGTTGTTGATTTGCAGCCGGTGCCGCGCTAGGCAAGAGCTTTTTCTTTTTCTTGGCCGCCACCACGTTCCACGGTGTATCAAGTGACACCGGGGCAGGCGGCAGCGGTCGAGGCTCAATAGGAGGGGCCTGAGTCGCCACCTTCTTCTTGTTTGCTCCCTTCTTCTTATTCGCTTCGTTGCTCTTGCTCTTGCCCTTATTTTTTTGAAGGCCCGAGGGCCCAGCGACAGCCAATACTGGTTCAGGAGCAGGCGTCAACGTATTGGAGGGTCCATCAACTATTGGGGTAACAATTGGGGGAATAGGAGGCAGAACTCTCACACTCTTCCCCTTTCCTTTCCCCTTTCCTTTGCCCTTGCCCTTGCCCTCTACCGGTTGTGCTGATCCTGTTGACGGCAGTTCAATTTTATTGGCTTCACAGTCAGCCCTGTGTTCGTGTGCCAATGGTGGCCTCTGGGACGGCCCCATCCTTGCTGACTCGATCCTCGCGGTAATGCGAGTCTCGAGCCGCTCAAGCGCTTCTTCCGAAAGTTGCGCATGTCTTTCTGCCTCCAGCACATCGAGGCGGCGGCGAAGGGAAGCGTTTTCTTCCGCCTGAGTTCTCTTATCCGCCTCGTGGCGGGCACACAACTCCTTCCATTTATTCGCCTCTTCTTGCAGGCCAGCCATTACAGACGATTCGGGCTGGGCCACGAATTTATGGATGATGTCCATTACAAACTTAAGGGATCTTATATAAGTACCCTTAAGGTGCCCCGACTTTACAGACACCATCTTGATTATTTCGGTGCACTCTTTTAAATCTTGTAGGAGAATGACCCTGTCGTTTTCAATACCCTCCATGCGAGGGACTTTCGCAGCAGGAGTAGGAGGCTTCATGAAAGACTGTATTCTGGCCTCCATCTCCTTTTCGCCCTTGATGCGGGCTTCTTCCCGTCTCTGAGCGTCCAGCTCCCTTTGTGTCTTTCGCAAGCCGACATACTTGCCGGTCGACGGCGGACGGCTACATCCAGTCGCAAGCGAGTTACCCTGGGCATCAGTGCCGCTCTCAGACTCGCTCGAGAGTGCGGACCGGGAGCGCACGGAATCCGTGTCACTGCCCTGCCACCAGCGACTCCTTTTCGCGCATAAGGACGCGCGACTGCTCCTTGCCCTAGTTACGCGGGCCGGAGTTGCCACGGACAATTCCGCAGCCACAACCTCTGTGGGCGTCTCGCCCACCATCTTCTGCACACAACCGTCTTCAGGCTTGCGCCCTCCAACCTCCGCCTCTCCGGGCACGGAATCCGGCACCGGAGTAGGCAACCTCGTCACAAGAATTTGTGGTGTTTTAAAATTATTAGATTCCATAAAGAGTCCCACGAGTATGGGGGAAGTAAACCGTCCACCCAGCCAGAGCCCCCTGTAGCTGGGTAAGCCTTTAAGTACACGGACGAGGCACAGGCATGTACCCCTCCGGCGTGGTTCGCACTAGCGACCGAACTACCCATCGGCCATGCATCCCCTCACGGTGCGCCGCCGCTTGGGATTCGGGGTAACTTTTTATAGAGGTTTTCTCCCTCGCGGTCCAGGCGGTGAAGCCAAGACCCTCGGTCCGATCGGAGCGCGAGACGTGACCACAGACCTCCATATGACCGGATTACGATATACGACGGTGACAGCAAGAGAGAACTTCCCCCCTACTGCCCGCTCGGCGGCGGGGTGAGCGCACACCGAGCCCGCCGACACCCCCAGGACAGAACCCGAGGGTAACCAAAAGGTGCCATTCTCCAAACACAATGACAGCCGCCACAACAGGTGACGACTGTCAAACACCTTCCGTCAGGATATTAGCCGTCGGTCAACGTGACCGCCGTTGCCCAGGGTGCACCACGAGGAGGTTTCCTGACTCCGCACCCCAATACTTTGTATATGCGTCAACTATTATCAGTACATACTTGAATCCATTACATTCTCTTATTGGACCGAGTACATCAGCATGTACTGTATCAAAGAGTACTGGGACCTTTTGCCATGAATTTATTGGTTGTAACGGAGCACGGGGTACTTGTTTTTGCGAAATACACACAACACAATGTGTTATATATTTAGTTACAAATCGTCTCAAACCCGAGAATCAAAAGTGTTTGAGAATCAGATCAATAGTTTTGTCTATACCCAAGTGTTCATGGTCGTCATGGAATACACGTAATAGGCTCAAGCGAAACGCCTTAGGGACATAACACAAATAACGTTCTTGCTCGCCGGTAACATCGTACTTGTAATACAACAGGTCATTACGTTTCATATAGCGTCGTGAATCTAGTTCACCGTTATTCAACTTTTCGAGTAACGACAGAGTCTCTTCGTCGCCCGCTTGAGCTACCTGTGCCCAAGTACGAGGTTTCCGGACGGCATTTATAATATTAACCGGATTTCGGCTCAAATAATCTACATGCGGCATTAAACAACCTTTACGGTACTCCAAGGTAAAATCAAAATCCTGCATATAGACCCACCAACGTGCCACTCTGGGTTGGAGATCTCTTTTGCGCTGAGTCATCTTTAATGATACTTAGATTCCGCGCCTACCGTCAGTCTACTAAAATATGCGATAACGCGGTTACGGTTATTTTTATGTACCTGCATTAATATACCGCCATAACCTATCGAACTTGCATCAGTGTGTAACTGCGTAGGTAACTCGGGATCAAATATCGCCAGTACAGGCTCGCTTGTCAAATACAAAATAATTTCTTGCCTAGCTTTTTCTTGTTCTTCACCCCAATTAAACACAACACCTTTTCGAGTTAAAGCAGCTATGCAAGCTACCTTAAGTGAGTAACCGGGAATGTACCGGCGAAAATAACCAGCTAAACCCAAGAATTGGCGAGCCTGCTTGACGCTACTTGGTCTCGGGGACCTAACCAAAGCTTCAACTTTACTTTTGCTCGGTCTAACCTGACCCTGACTAATGATTCTACCTAGGTATTCTATTTCATTAGTTAGGAAGGTACACTTTTTTAAGTTTATAGAAAAACCAGCGCCTGTTAATGTTTTTAAGACTGCATCAAGCAGAATAAGGTTTTCATTGATTGTGTCAGTTAGTAGGAGCACATCATCTATGTACACTAGTACTTTACCCGATTCGATAAAAGGTTTCAAAGTTTTACTGATGGTCTTTTGGTAAATAATAGGAGCGTTAGCGAGACCGTAAGGCATCTTACAATATTCGTAATGCCCTTCAGGCGTAATAAACGCAGTCTTATGGATAGAATCCTCGCTAACCCGCAACTGGTGAAACCCAGAGACCATATCTAATGCACTGAAACATTTAGCTTTACCAAGCATGTCTACATAATCGTCTATCAATGGGAGTGGATGTCTAATCTTAACAGTAATTTGATTTAGGGCTCTATAATCAACTACCATCCTATCAGAACCGTCTTTCTTTTTGACGAGCAAGATTGGGCTCGCATATTCTGATTCGGATTCGCGAATTATGCCTTTTTCTAGCAAGTCTTTTACAATAGAACGAACGCGTATTTCCTCATCATAAGACATCTTATACGGTCGATAATTTATAGGAACATCGCTTGTTTACTTAATTATCATTTCGCTATCTTTAACTGTAGTTGTAGCAGTACCGGTTAAAAAATAATCAAAATACTTGGTCAAGACTCTAAACAAACGTTCTTTATCATGCCCAATTACTGGAGTTGATATTTTTTCTAAGACCGACATTGAATCTACCCGCGTAATATTATTCACGAAAGCACTGCTATGAACAATACATTGCTTGTCACCGGTTCTAATATAGGCGACACCTTGCCTATTTAAAACGTCCGTACCAATAATTACTGGAACGTTTAAATGGCTTTTATCCACAATATAAAAATCAACCTCTTACGTAATATCATTTAATTGTAACGATAATGTGACCATGGATGTAGCCACAACCTCCATACCGCCTAGACCGTGTAATAATTGGCAGGCCGGTTTTATCTGACATGAAAAGTGTTTAACTAAATCAGATATGATCAAAGAGACACTAGAGCCGCTATCAATGAGTATGTCAACGGGTATGTTAGATATGACTGCTGTAATAACATCGGGGTTTTTATGTTCACCCTCATTTTCGCGACAAAAGTTAACACTGTTATTATTTCGAACACGTTCTTTAGCAAAACACCGACTTTCCGTATGACCTAATTTTTTACAAAATCCGCACTTATCAAGTTGAGATTTTGTCGAGGAACTACTCGCGCTATTTTCATGTTTCATATTTTGGAAATCTAATTTATATCGCTTGGGACAAGACAAGCGCATATGTCCCACTTCATTACACTCAAAACAACGAGCTCTCTGTCCATCAAAAGATTTGCGTTTTAATTGGCTATTACTGTTACGGTTTGATGCATTATAAACGTTCGTTTTCTTATTGGAATTTACCATGTCACACTTTACAAAACTAGACAGATGTTCCACTATGCTTTCAGGAGTTAATTTGGCATTTGTTGCAGACGCACGAATCTGAGGGTCGGTAATACCCCGTATAATAATTGCAACTAATAACTCATTGCTTAAACCTTTAACAATACGTAATTTAAGTAAAGATTTACGTGCATATTCAGCGTAAGTGGAAAACTTGTCAGATTCAGTACACATAACGTTGTACAGAATGTTCGCAATGTCGACAGACCGTGGGCACAAAGTTTTTAGCTCGAGCTTGAAATTAGACCAAGTACGCGTAGAGCTAGTCCACTCACTGAGCCAGGTGCGACTTTCACCTTTAAGACAACGACCTACGCGAGCAAGGCATTCACCATCTTCCCAGCGGTTAAGGGATTGAGCCTTATCAACCTCGTTACACCACGTGTCGACATCATGAACACCTGGATCAAAATCAAAGACAAAATATTGATTCGATCTCACCGGGAGTGCGCCAATAACTTCTCGCAAAAGCTCAACCGTGCTTTTGGCATCATTTTGCAGCAGCGTCGATTGGGCAGTAACATCTTGCGTGGATGCAGTAGGCGCTCGGGATACTGCAACTGGTTGCGGCGTGCTCGGCATGGTTAATGCCTGGCAAGCCACTGGGCTGGCTACCGAAACAGATCGTAGTGCGCTGTCTCTAAGTATCCGCTCTTCGAGATCCTGTATTCTCTTCAAAACTTCGTCCATCGTATTAGAGGGTGAAGGAATTGGTGCGCGACGCCTCCCCCTCTTTCAACTACCACTTGGCATTGTGTCTCTGCCCAACTTTACTTAAAAAATATAAATAAGCCGCGAACGAGCTAAAAAAAATGAGCCTTTTTTATAGAGTCAGAGATGGTATTCGAGCGTTAAAGGCACTCAGATCCCACTTCTGATCTTAGAAATAGGTAATCAAAAAACATTACAAATTAACACTTTAATCACTCAATTACTAAATTAAAAATGATTTACACACTAATAACTTTGAATAATAAAATGGGCAGAGATTCAATGTTGCTTTCCGCGATGATAGACAGTCGACTGACGATTTCACCTGGGTCGACCTTTATATACCCGCTTGTAACAGGCGGGGATTCATTAGTGTTGCCACCCTTAAATATTGTTGTCATCTAACAATACTATAACTAATATAACTAATATAACTAATATAACTCAAAATTGCAGATTTTGGTACGGGTGATATAACTCGCTGTCACAGAATGGGCAAGTCTCCTGCTTCCGACCGATGTAGACCCATTTTATTCAAGCTACGTGATGTAACGTTGCGAAGCACAATCTGGGCTGCCAAGTCCAACTTAAAAGGCTCTGGCATTACTTTGTCCGAGTTCCTGACGAAAGGGCGTCATGACGCCTTTATGGCAGCACGGGAGCGCTTTGGAGTGACCAGCTGCTGGACCCGTGACGGCTATGTCTTCGTGCTGGAGCCCAATGGTACTCGTCACCGCATAACTTCCATTGCGGAGCTGAATACGCTTGCCCTGAAGCCAGTGCCAGAAACTGCTGCTCCCAAGAAGGTTGTACACGTTGCTAAACAATCCACAGTTGCGACTAAGTCAAAACGTGCAACCGCAGCCACTAAAAAATAGCTGGTTTGTTGTTCGTCCCAATGTTTGTTAGTGTTTTTCTTGTCTACTACCCCTTGTACTTAGTTGAAATACTTTAATTAATAGTATTTATAAAACGAGGGTAAATAATCAATCATTATCAATAAATTCAATGTATGTCAATTGTCAAGTCAAACTGTCACTTTTTTGTTTGTTTCTATCTCTCTTTTTTATATAACAAAGAAGGCAAAGGTTCTCCACCATGCAGCCTTGTCAAACTGACATTTGATATACATTGAATTTACGTTTCGTTAATGCATGTTAGATATTGTATTCATCATTACGCAAACACATTTCTATTTAATCTTATTTGACTTTTTATCTTGTAATCATTCGATGTTGTGTTAATTGTTTTTTTTTTCTCTTTATTTATTTACTTGAGTTGTCTTATTAGATCAGTAGTGTTAAGCTTTTTCTTCCTATATAAAACCGGCAGGTAGAGAGTATGATCTTTTTAATTTAATTTTTATTATTATTTGTTTTAATTTATAGCATAGTATTTTATTTATTAGCTTTTATATATTTATATACATATGATTAACGTTTTTAATTCTAGTGATGACTGTGATTTTTTATCCATCACCTCATCAAATAATAATAGTAGCGGCGATGATAGTTTTGTAAGTATCCCTTCGCTTTCTGATACATTGGATTCTCACTTCTCTGATGTACCTAAAAATTTGAACATTATTCACACTAATGTGCAGAGCATTCCGGCTCATTTCTCTGAAATGCTGGCGTCTTTTGACGTAAAGAACGTTCATGCTGTTTTAGTCTCAGAGTCTTGGCTTAAACCTTCTCTTCCTTCTATTTCTTTCTCTCTTCCGGGTTTCAATCTGATTCGCAACGACAGAATAGGTAGTGGTGGTGGCGGGGTAGCTATTTATTTGCGTAATCACATTCCATACTCCATAATTAGTGCCTCAGCCCAACCGCCTTTGCCCAACGTCGGCGAGCATATATTTATAGCTGTTGCTCGCGGCTCCGCCCGCGTGGAGACCATATTTGGGAGAAAAATAACGGATTTTCATACAAACTTCCATTCCCTATTTTACCCCCTTAGGGGCGGAATTTCCAAAAATCCTGAAACATATATTTTTTATTTTTAACTAAAATGCCAAATACTAATTTTCATGAATTTAACTTCAAAAATGACGGATTTTCATACAAAATTTCACCCCCTATTTTACCCCCTTAGGGGTGGTATTTCCAAAAACCCTTCCTTAGTGGATGCCTACGTGATAAAAGGTACCTACTGTCATAATTTCAAGTCTCTAACCCCAGCCGTTTAGGCTGTGCGTTGATCGATCAGTCAGTCAGTCAGTCAGTCAGTCAGTCAGTCAGTCAGTTTCTTCTTTTATATATACAGATTGAAGTGCTTTTATCCCACACTAAGGTTTTACTCGGAGTCTATTACAGCCCTTCTTTGCGCAACAACTACTTTCTATCATTTGAAAAGATCCTCGAAGATTTAATTCCTTCCTACAGTCATACCATAATTATGGGTGACTTTAATACATGTCTACTCAAACGTGATTATCGTTCCTCTTCCTTATGTAACATCACTAATTCGAGCAACATGCATATCCTTCCTCTCAGTGCTACGCATCATTTTCCAAACTCATCCCCTTCTCTTCTTGATCTCATCATTGTTTCCTCATTAGAGCATGTTGCCAAGCATGGCCAGTGTCCAGCTGATGCCTTTTCTTACCATGATTTAATCTTCTTGTCCTATAAAATTCGGCCTCCTAAATTTAAACCTACTATTCTTCTGCAACGCAATTTTGGTGGTATGAAGAACGAGGCATTAATAAATGATGCCAGATCTATGGATTGGACACCAGTTTTTACGGCCAATTCTATTGATGAACAGGTTGAAATTTTTAATTCGTCTATCATTAGGTTGTATGATGTCCATGCTCCACTAAGACCCGTTAAAATAAAACATGTACCCGCACCTTGGCTTACCAGTGAAATAAAAGATTTAAAAAACAAAAAGTGTGCTGCTAAGACAAAATATAAGCTGCGCCCAATCGAGGCGAATAAGGCGCGCTATATAAAGCTTCGGAATCGCTGCAATATGGTGTGTAGGGATGCCCAACGACGCCACATTCATGAGTCAGTCCAGGTTGGGGATCCAGCAAAAGTCTGGAAGTTTCTCAGGTCATTAGGAGTTGGAAAATCTCGTCAAGAGACTATTCCTAACGATATAAACATCAACTCACTCAATCAACATTTTTCCTCGTCAGCAAATATTGATGATTCTACCAAAGTTTCTACAATAAACTATCTTTCAAATATTTCCGCTCCTGACCACGTCTCGTTAGTTTTTCGTCAATTTACTGCTTGTGATGTTCGGAGGAGCATTTTATCAATTGCGTCTAATGCTGTTGGTATAGATGGCATTAGCCGCAATATGCTTATTCCTATTCTCGACTTTATACTTCCTGCACTATGTCACATCTTTAACTTTTCAATTTCCTGTCCTGCGTTTCCCTGTTCATGGAAAGAAGCCCAGATTATTCCTTTACCCAAAAAATCCAATCCAAAATCCTTTTCCGAATATCGTCCAATTTCTATTCTTCCTTTCCTATCGAAAGTTCTTGAGCGCCTGGTTCCTAACCAGTTAAGTTCTTTCCTTACCACACATGAGCTTTTGAATCCTTTGCAATCTGGTTTTCGACCTGGACACAGCACAGTTACTGCGCTGATTAAAATCACCGACGATATTCGTTTCGGGATGGAGAACGGCCATTTAACTGTGTTGGCACTTCTTGATTTCAGTAATGCATTTAATACTATTGATTTTGACATTCTTGTCGCTATTCTTCGCTCCTTCAACATATCTACAATAGTGGTTGACTGGTTTCAAAGTTACCTGTACGGGCGCCGTCAGCGGGTTCGCCTCGGAGAATCGTATTCTTCGTGGTGCAACACGTCGGCTGGTGTACCTCAGGGTGGTGTCTTATCTCCTCTCCTTTTTTCAATTTTTATTAACTCTATATCACGAAGCCTTACTTCTTCCTACCACCTCTATGCGAACGATCTGCAGCTTTATTGTCAAGCTCCACTCGCTAAGCTTGGTGAAGCTATTCATTCCATGAATAGAGACCTAAGTTTAATATCCGAGTAGAGCAATGCTTATGGTCTTAGGCTCAATCCACTTAAGACGCAACTTATTGTTGTGGGTAGCCAAAGAACAATTTGCAAAGTGGACTGGACACTTCTGCCTAAGGTGATGATTGACGGTGTTCTTATACCTTTTAGCGACACTGTAAAAAACCTTGGCGTTATCATCGACAGCACTCTATCTTGGGTTCCTCAATTAATAGCCATCAGTCGTTAAATGTTTGCTGCTGCTGGTTCACTTCGTAGATTACGTAACTTTCTTCCAATATCCACTAAGATTGCGCTTGCACATTCTCTTCTGCTCCCTATTCTCGATTATGCCGACGCCAGCTACCTTGACCTTACCGAGGCCCAGCTGAATAAACTTGAGCGCCTTCAAAATTTTTGTATTAGGTTTATATTTGGTTTGCGTAAATATGACCATGTTTCTGAATATCGAGACAAGCTCAAGTGGCTTCCTATACGTCGTCGCCGGAATGTTCACATCTTGTCCCTCCTCTACAGTATTCTGTTCAATCCATCCTCCCTGCGCTATCTTCAGGAACATTTCAGTTTCCTACATACTTGTAGTTCTCATTCCCTTAGATCATCAGAGAATCTAACGCTAAACTTTCCAGCACATAGGACTTCATTTTACGATCGGTCCTTTACTGTCGAAGCTGTAAGATTATGGAGGGCATTGCCTATCCATATCAGGCGCTCCTCTACGCTGGAAACTTTTAAATCCCGGGTGAAGACATTCTATCTCTCGCAGTAACGCTACGCCTTTGTTGTATTTCTTTTGTATTATTGGTGCATGAATATGTATGTATGTATTATATATCTATTTAAATGTATGTAATACATGTAAGTTTATTATAATGTATATTTATTTTTAAGTCTATGTATTTGTATGTATTTTGTAAGTACCTTAGTATTTCTTGTTATATAAGTGTATTGACAGCACCGCCGTAATTTCAATTCATTTTATTCCTCTCCATGCATGGTTGTCTGGAAGAGATCGCTCTTAGCGATAAGACCGCCTATTTGTAACACCTAAATAAGTTGATACTGTAACTTGTTTTGTATGTTGTGGTGTAAGAATAAAGTGTTATATTATTATTATTTTAATTAAAAATGAATTTCATAAAACATTTAAAAATAAAAAAAATAATGTTATAGGTACTTCCAAGTTTAATGAATGGGAATGGAATGGAATAGAGACTACTCTAAGATATTTAAAAAAGCATGTAATCAAGCAAAAGCAAATTTTATAAGCAGGAAAATTAAAAACTCGTGTAACAAAATTAAGTCTACATGGGATATTATCAATAAAGAAACTGGGAATTTACGAACACGCGATAACCAGTTTGAGTTACATATAAATAATAAAATTGTATGTGAACAAGTGGAAGTTGCTCAGGCATTTAATGATTTTTTCGCGACCATACCTGTAGCTACTACTTGCTCCTTAAGTTCTTCACCTAGTCGTGCTGTATCTTTGCTGCGTGAGAGCGTGTCGCAGTGTAAATTATTATTTAAATTTGATCGCATAGCTCCCGCTGAAGTAATTAATAATAATAATAAACAAAAGCTGGCAAACCAAGAGTGCGTATGAAGTGGAGCAATGATATGAACCTATTTATCATGCGCACATATTACTACATTACCAGATTAGAAACAGATAAAACCATGTATTGCAAAAAAATGCACGATCAATTTACATTAAAATATCCGGAACTAAATGTCTCAGCACAAAGAATTGCAGATCAGAGAAGAGTCATAATAAGGAACAAACTATTATCTAATGAAGTTATTAACAACATTAAAATAGAAATATCAATACAACTTAATAGAGAAGAAAAAGAAAGTCTCGAAAGTTTAACACTACAGTCAATATCACAAGCACAAGACACCCATATAGATACCGGAACAACTCTTGAAGCTATTTACAGACCATCACTAGGCCCACAAACACCACAAATCAACTCATCTCTCACAACACACACGTATGCCACTCAATCTCACGCATCAACACAAACAAACTTACCTAGTGTCACGTCAGCGATAGAACAAATAGAAAATGAATCTACAGTTGAAGTCCTCAACACAGATATAGCTGTGCAAGAAATTATAGACCCACTAGAGACAGCACTCACACTATTTAATGGTACAGATCCATCATTGAGGCCAAAGTTACCTCGACTGAAGGAAAACAAAGCACTTTACAACTATATAAATGTATTTAACAAACACATTCTAGGGCGCTATTTTACTTTAGATTCAGATATAAATTCTATACACACATTAATATATTGTAGCGCACTAGTCATCAGCGAAAGTCTAGGATATAAAATCAGAAATATTGTAGAGAATCAACTAAGAAAGCGAAGAAAGTCAGAAAAACCACCCTGGCAAATAAGAATAGAAAATGATATAAATAAATTAAGAGCTGATATAGGACGTTTGACACAGTATATTAAAGGCAATAAGTCGACAAAGGTTGTAAAAAAGGCCGAAGAAATCTTTAAACGAATGAAAGTGCACTCTACTCATGAAAAAAATAACTATAGGCCCGAAGAATTTTTAGATACTTTGAAACAGAAATTAGCTTTAAAATCTCAAAGATTAGCTAGATATAAAAAAGCGTTATATAGGAAAAAAGACAACAAACTATTTTTAAACAATGAAAAAAGTTTTTATAGAACGTTAAATAACACGGGTCAACATGAAATTTGACTTTGATTGCAAAGCATTAAATTTCGGTAGTTTAGGTCGTAATAAGACGAAAAAAAAATATATGGCATGAAAAACTTTGCTTTTGTGCTTAGAAGACTGATTGAACGAAATTTTTAAAAATCTCGGATTTTCATTTTTGATTGAAAATAAAACTATTGAAATAAAAATGTTTATTATTTTTATTAAGTTTTACTATCAAATTAGCTCACAGAAAAGTGGAAAATAACTTAAAAGTGCACACTTTTACTTTTTCTTTTATGTTCATAGCTACTTTCTCTCAATAAACCCCAAATATAGTCGCCCATCATGTTTTCATTGTATTGGCCTTGATAGCGTTGTTCAAAATTCATGATGTCCTGATGGAAACGTTCTCCTTGCTCTTCTGAATAGGCTCCCATATTGTTTTTAAATTTATCTAAATGAGCATGCAGCATATGTACTTTTAATGACATCCTGCAGCCCATGGCCTTAAAATTTGTAAGCATATCCTCAACCAACTTTTCGTAGTTTTCAGCTTTATTATTTCCTAAAAATCCAGAAACTACTGCTTTAAAACTGTTCCAACTTGCTTTTTGAGTACGATTCAGCAACGTTGGAAATTTTTCATCGGCGAAAATCTGTCTTATTTGCGGACCAACAAAAACCCCAGCTTTAACCTTAGCTTCCGATAACTTCGCTAAAATTTTTTTTAAGTATCCAAAAGCTTCTGAAGTTTCATCCAGTTTTTTTAACAAATTGTTTCATCAACCCTAACTTAATGTGCAAAGGCGGTATTAACACTTTTTCCGCTTCAACAATCGGCTCAAATTTAAAACAAAATGCATCAGCATCGTATTTGCACTTTCGTGACGACATTTTAAGTTATTCTGGGCTTGTAAATAACACCTGATGGTTGTTTATCACTCGGGTGCCATCTAGCGGCACAGTGTAAACGTTAATACCCCACTCTCACCGCGCGGTCTTTTTAAAAATATTAAAATCAATTAAAATTTATGAAAAAATTGAAAAATGAGTATTATTATTATAACTATCACAAAAGCAAACTTTATACCGAAAAGAGGTATTTTCTTTTCGTTTTTGTGCATAACTAACTGGAAAATAATAATAATAATAATAATAATAATAAAAATATTTATTTGGCACAACATGGAGTTAACAATAATATTCAAAACATTGAGTGACGTAAAAATTGTTGTTGCTTATACAGAAATTTTAAACTCTAATTGACAGGGGGCCCCAAACTAGGCAATGCCTGTATCTTGGAGACCAGAATAGTTTTAGTTATAATCTAGCTTAGTTTTAGTCTTATCATTATGGATTGTGTTTTACTTTAGTGGTTTTATGTATTTATTAATTATAATTATATAATTTTTATCAAGTTAATTAACAAATTTAAAACTTATATTCCAACTTATACTTAATTATGTTTTGTAGTTACAGTAGTGTGCTTATAGTAGTTCTAATTTTATATGTATTTTTATATATAGTATAAATATAGTTATATATTATTACATAGTGAGCATTAAATAAAAATCTGTATCACGAAGTTAATTTTAACAATGGTATTTAAAATCTTACTTAATTATTAATTACTGGCAATAAATTATTTAATTTATTTTAAAATGTCTTCGGTATCTATATAATCCAATGACTGCAGCCATTTAGACACCTTTGATTTGGTTTCAGAAACCGAGAGGTTTTTCAGGTCACAGTGTTTTAGTACTGAGTTGTATGTGTGTGCTCTGAGGAATTCCCCAAATCTACGTCCAAAACGGGTTCTTGTTCTGGGAAGTGGTAATCTGAATACTCTCTTTTTTAATAGTGTTTCGTAGTCATAATAGGACGAGAGGCGTTTTTGGGTATTAATACACATTCTCAGAATAAATAGTTGACGTACAGATAGGACTTGAGCTTCCTGATATAGATTTTTAGTAGGGTGTCTGAATGGTTTTCTAAGCATAATTTTAAGTACAGACCTTTGTGCTCTTTCGGCGGTTATAAGAGTTGTTTTTGGAGCGCTACCCCATACGGAGATACAGTAAGTTATAATGGATTGAGAAATGGCCGTGTAGACAGTTTTTAATATATTGTGACTAGCGGATTTATTAAGTTTTTTTAATATTGCAGATGTTTTCCTGATTCTTTTGGACATGTATTCAATGTGGTCTTTAAAATTTAAGTTTTGATCTATAATTATCCCTAAGTATTTTATTGTGTGTGATTGTTGTATAGTGTCGCAATTGCAATTGTGGTTTAGGTTAAGTCTTTTACAGTTATGGATTTGTAGTTTGGCTGGCAATGGTGGCTGAGAAGCAACAGTCTTGTGAAAACAGAGGTATTTTGTTTTTTGTTTGTTAAGGGTCAAAAGATTATATTGCATCCACTTATTGATGGCTTGCATACCTTGCTCTGCAACGAGGAAAGTGGAAGGCCAGTCTTTTTCATTAAACAAAACGGCCGTATCGTCAGCATAGCAAATTATCTCAGCATTAGGTAATTTGATGTTGTGGATATCATTCATATAGATGATGAATAAGGTTGGACCCAGTGTACTTCCTTGGGGAACGCCATATTGTATTGGTAGTATTTCACTTTGGTGAGCCCCCACCCTTACCAGCTGCTTACGTTCCGAGAGATAGCTTCTAAACCATTCCAATGTCAGACCCCTAACTCCGAATTTCTCCAGTTTATAAAGAAGTATTTTTGTAGAAATTGTGTCAAAAGCTTTTGCTAGATCCACAAAAACGCCTAAACAACAGTCGCCCTTATCGAGGCTTGCACTGACAATGTCTGTTAATAAAGTTACGGCATTTTCAGTTGATTTACCCCTACGGAAACCATACTGACGTGGAGATAAAAGATTATTGGACTCAATATATTGAACTAGCCGCTTATTAACAATATTTTCAAGAATTTTAGATGGGATGCTAAGTAGGGATATTGGCCGATAGTTATTGGGTATGTCCTTGGCACCGCCCTTGTGAATTGGAGTGACCGAGGCCACCCTCCACATAGATGGAAACTTGCCGGAACTTATGCTTGAGTTAAAAATATGTACTAGAGGCTCGGAAATGTGTTGGAAGCACAGCTTTAGGAGGCGGGAGTCAATACCATCTAAACCCGGGGCACTATTCAATTTTAGATTATTAATAATGTCCCTTACCTCTTCAGTATCGGTAGGTGAAAGAAACAAGGAGTTAGTTGGGGAGTTTGGAACATTAGTTATTGCAACAAGGCTTTCCTCCGTTTCGTCGACCTGGGTTAGGATATTGGAAGCCAGGTTCTGCCCTACTGTTGAGAAATATCTATTTGTAATATTGAGTGAATCTGTAGGATTATTAGATGTTGTGAGTAACTCAGTTGCAGGTTCATTTTTGGTGTTGAGGTTGCATATTTTTTTTACAGATTGCCAAAGGTGTTTCGTGTTCGTGGAATTTGTCTGTAGTAGGGTTGATTCGTAATTTTGTTTTAAACTTCTTACCAAATTTCTATAAAAGTTTTGGTACCGCGTGTATGTTACTTTAAGAGTATCGTTGTTGGGATCTTGTTTAGATTTTAAATGAAGGTTATCGCGAAACCGTGAGCATCTGAGTAGGCCTGGAGTCATCCATGGCTCGATATTAAATTTAGTACGACTTATCCGTTGTAACTTAGAATTATGTTCAATGGTATTTTTTATTACTGTGACATAATTTTCAGCCATAGTGTCCACATCAGTTTCAACGAAGAGTGCATCCCAATTGAGTTGGCCTAGGTCGCGAGCAACCCCTTCATAATCTATGACCATTCTTTGCCTAGAAGGCTTAGAACGAATTTTAAATGTTTCTATGCCAATTATAGTCATTTTGTGGTCCGTGATGTCAAAATCGCAAACTAAACCCGTTACAAAGAAATTGCACTTTAAAAAGATGTGGTCGAGACATGCATTTTGGCGAGTTGGTTTATTTATGGCAGATTGTAAGCCATGTTCGGCATTCAAACAAAGGTAATCTGTGGACTCTGGTAAAAGTGTGTCAATGTTTAAATCACCTGCCAGGATAATTGTCTGTCTATCTTTGTATGTTGTAAGGTGTTGATCAAGTGAAGTTAGAAAAGGTGTTGTGTTTCTAAATGAGGGTGATCTATAGATACAAAATACTGTCATCTTCTTATCTATATCTATAATTAGACCGCATGCCTCAATTAAAGATGGTTCTCGTATCGAAGCTTGTATTGTGTTATTAACGTAGACAACTACGCCACCATTTTGATTGATATTGTTTGTAGTATGGAAATGTATGTATCCTGGAAGTTCATTAATTATCGTGCTCTCGCTTAGTCTACATTCTGTCAAAACAAGAATGTCAAATGTTATTTTAGTTCTTTGTAGGTATATTTGTAAAGTGTCGAAATTTTTATTTATGCTTCTTATATTTAGTGATAACAATTTAAAATTAAAATTATTACATAAAAAGAAATCCCGACACTCCTCGGGTGAAATGAATTCGTAACAAGTGATATCTTTCATTTTATCAATATTTTTCATAAGCTCGAAATCACCCATATTTTGTAATAAGTGTTTTAATAACTTTATTGAATACGTAGAATTTGAGAATAATTAACATATAGACAGTTTTGGTAAGCGAGCAAGGCTTAGATAATATTGACAGTGTGATACCTGTGTTTATATGTATTTTATGTGTAAAGTGTGCATTGAACAGACAACTAATTGCTGAATATGTGACCTGAATGTGTATGAGCATACTGACATAGTTTTTATATGTTATGGTAAAATAGCTGAACAGTGAATATGGGTAGAGCACCGGTGTAACAATATTATATAGACAATTATAAAATAAATAAATTAATTTTACCAAGTTATACTTAACTAAATATAAATAAATCTTTAGGAACTGACATGAGATCAATGAAAATAATATAAAATTTAAGAATTGAAATAGAGTTAGTGCGTTAAATACTATCCTTCGAAGTGGTGTCGTTCGCCGAGGGCCTTCCGCTAGCGCAGAGTTTCTCGAGTACCGCAGCGGAAGTAACGTGAAGCACGGAGCTGGTTTCGCTTCGCCGCATAAAAATATTGCCGTTAGAGGTCCACACGTACTTAAAATGATGATCGGTCCCGGTTTTTCGCGCTTTGCTGTAGAGAACCCTGTTTTCCTTAGTAAGATGTTCGTTGACGTATACTCTCTGCGGGTTTCCTGGGACTTGAAACATATCTGTTGTGAGTCCGCGTCGCACTCGGGCAGCCCGCAGAAATTTGTTTCGAGGTTCACGACGCGTAAAAGTTACTACGACGGGTCTGGAACGCGCGGTTTTTTCGATATCTGTACTTCGTCTCCCAACACGTCTTACGTCATCCACGTCCCTAGGATCCAGTTCGAGACCCAATTTAGTTGATATTACGTTTAGGACCTGCGGAAGATTCTCTCCGTTGCATTCGGTCAGCCCGGTTATTTCAATATCGTTACGCAGATTCCGTTGTTCCTTAGCTTGAAGGTCCTGACGCAGTTGAGCGACTTCAGCACGCAGGGTGATGACTTCTGCTTTGTATGCGTCAAGTTCTTTCAATCTGGTGTTTACCTCCCCTAGGTCTTGCCTGAAGGTCATTATGTCTTCAGCTGTGAAGTTTAGAGACTGGGTGAAGTCACGCATCTCTTTCTTCATTGAAAGAAATACTTCCTGAAGCGAACGCAAAGTAGAGGTGAAAGTCGCCATGAGTTCAGGTGCTACTTCCATTTTTGCTAAGTTTTCAGCAGACGTAATAAAATCTACTTCAGGTGACTTTTCTGAGGCTTCATCTTGCTTCGGCCTTTTAGGGGAATTATCACCCCTGGATTCCTTGCTCTTCACTTTACAAGCAGGACACACAAAATTATTTTGTTTCAAACGCAGTTGTTTGTGTTCTTCTCTGCTCAATGTAAGACAGAAGGTGTGGAAGTAATGCGTACACTTCACGCAGCGAATGGACTGCGGAGTTCCGTCCTGACCCGCCTTAGAGGTACATACTTTGTTACAGGAGCCGCACAACATTATAAATCCTGCTGATAAAACTTACTGAAAATATTTCTCTTCACTGCAACTAGATGGCGCTAGTAGTAGTCAAAGATAAGCTTTGATATTGAAAAAATCTGTCGATTCTCTTGAATAGTCACAAAACCCACTTGTTTCTATTTTCTTGTGACAAATAATCTGTACACTGGCAGTTTTTCGTTCCTTTTAAGGCCGGAGCATAAAAATAATAGAAAAAAAGCAAATTCTTGAAATCCGTTGGCGTTTGAATATCGGAGCACAAAAACTTGTATAACTTTTAAGATCCCACGATTTCGTGTTGAATAACACTTGTACAGGTATATCACTACACAGTTCACAGATACAACTACATATAACAGTTCAAAACACGATTATTTACTTTAAGTAGAATTAATTGTGAGCAGACCAAACTAAGCAGTGTTTACTAGAATAGCGCCACCTGGCGAAAAAAACTCATGGCGTTCTTTGTCCTAAAGTTTAAAGTATAAACTTTAGGACAAAGAACGAAATTTTTTTTGTAGAGTCGTGTAATCAATCAGAATCAAACTGTAGTAGACCTCCTTCGGCCCATGAACTCCAAGACTATTGGATGGATATCTGGAAGAAAAAAAGTGACCACAATGATCAGGCTGAGTGGATAAATACAGAAAAGAATAGATACGAAAATATTGAAGAGATGGAATTAAAAGAAATTACACAAGATGACATAGCTGAAGTTACTAAAAAGATGAAGAATTGGAAGGCAGCAGGAGTTGATAGTGTGCATAACTTTTGGTACAAAAAATTTACTACGCTACATAGTATATTAGCTAAAAATATTACTGACCTAATCAAAGGACAACAACAGCTACCAAAATTTATGACTAAAGGAATCACATATATGCTCCCTAAGAGTTCTGATACATCTAACCCATCACAGTATCGACCTATAACCTGTTTGCCAACAATTTATAAATTAATCACGTCGTGTATCACCTGTAGAGTCAATAGACACTTAAGTCAAAACAATATTTTGTCAGAAGAACAAAAAGGATGCAGGCAGAGCCATAAGGGGTGCAAAGAACAACTTACAATAGATGCAATAGTTCTTAAACACGCCAGTCACCAGAAACGTAATCTACATATCTCATATATTGATTATAAAAAAGCTTTTGATAGCATACCCCATTCTTGGTTACTAAAAATATTACAAATCTATAAAATCGCTCCCGTTATAATTGCCTTCCTGAAGGGTGCCATGAAAGATTGGAGAACCACATTGCATCTGTCTAGCAATAGCAATACGATCAAGACACAGGAAATACAAATCGATAATGGCATCTTTCAGGGAGACTCTCTTAGCCCTTTATGGTTTTGCCTGGCTCTAAATCCACTCTCCAACTTACTAAATAACACCAATAGCGGATACGAAATTATACCCAACACATCAATTACACATTTAATGTACATGGACGATATAAAACTTTTTTGTAAATCTCGCAAAGATTTGGAGAAACTTATTAAATTAACCACAGCATACAGTACTGATATAAATATGAAGTTTGGGCTGGATAAGTGTCGTACATTACATATAAACAAAGGTAAAATAGCAAAAACAAATAACGAAATAGAACACAATGTATTTACAATGATGCAACCATCTGATACATACATATACTTAGGCATATACCAATGTAATAACATAAACCACATGCGAATAAAAAATAGTTTAGTTACAGAATATACTCGAAGACTAAATCTCATTTGTAAAAAGCAATTACACTCTAAAAATCTCTTTAAAGCTATAAACACATTCGCCATTCCGGTTCTCACGTACTCATTTGGAATTATTAAGTGGACAAAAACAGATATTAACAAGTTGGAAATTATAACACGCAAAACCCTTACTAAAAATAACTATTTACACCCTAAATCAGCCATAGAAAGGATATCAGTAAAAAGACAAAACGGTGGTAGAGGTCTAATAGATTTGAAAATGTTGTGGGACACGCAAGTGCAAAACATGAGGGCATTCTTTTATGAAAAATCTAGATCTAGTAAAATTCACGCTGCAGCTATTGTAAAAGATAAAAATTATACTCCACTAAATTTAATAAACAGAGAGATGGAGTTTAACACAAGGATTGATCATGAAAATGAAAAATTAGTCAGATGGCGATCAAAAGAGCTACATGGCAGGCATATCCATGATCTAGAACAAGCTCATATAGATTCAGAAGCTTCCAATAAATGGCTGAAATTTGGTTTTCTGTTCCCAGAAACAGAGGGCTTTATTATAGCAATTCAGGATCAGGTGATAAACACAAAAAACTATAGAAAATACATATTGAAAGATCCTAAAACCCAAAATGATAAATGTAGAAAATGTCATTAACAATCCGAAACAATACAACACATCACTAGTGCTTGTCCATCTCTCACCCAGACTGATTACACACATCGACACAATCAGGTTGCTCATATCATACACAGACAGCTTTCCGTCAAATACCACCTTATAGAAGGTACACTTAAACCATATTATCAATACACCCCAAAACCGGTACTGGAGAACAGCACACACAAAATCTACTTTGACAGAGCTATACTCACAGATAAGACCATACACAACAACAGACCAGACATAACTATGATAGACAAAGTAAATAAATGTGTTTATTTAATCGATATAGCAGTTCCTAACACCCATAACATACAAAAAACAATAACTGAGAAAATACATAAATACACAGAGTTGAAAGAAGAAGTAATCAGAATATGGAAGATGAATAGAGCATTCATAGTGCCACTGGTGCTCTCCAGTACAGGTGTTATTCCAAAATATTTGCATCATGGCCTTCAACTTTTAAATATCCCTAAACACACATATATAACTATGCAAAAAGCAGCCATTTTAAATACTTGCCGTATTGTGCGAAAATTTTTGCAAGACGATAGCACCGAACATAATCCCCAATATGATCTCCACTTGGTCTAGGCCCGTGGTTTTCATCGCTTTCCGAAATTCTTCAAATTTCGAGAATAAAATATCTTTCCAATATAATAATAATAATAGCCATTTATTTCCGAAAATTTGGGTTTCTTTTTACATAGTTATGTTAGTTCGTGTTTGTTTATCTTTAAGTGGTTAATTTTTCTATAAGATATCCCTCAATTCGGCATGCCTTTTGGCATAGGCCTCCTCCAACTGTTTCCATTGTACTCTGTCATCTGCAACTCTGGTCCAATATGGTCCCAAGGTCAGACGAATATCGTCTTCCCATCTTCTTTTTGGGCGTCCTTGGCGTCTGGTACCGTCCCTTGGGTACCATAAAGTAACTTCTTTGCTCCATTTATTGGTTTTACAACGTAGCATGTGTCCTGTCCAACTCCATTTCTGGTGGTCAATACGAGCAAGTATATCGACAACTTTGGTTTTATTTCTTATTTCAGTATTCCTGATTTTATCAATAAGTTTTATTCCCAACATACTTCTTTCCATTGCCCGTTGACACCTTGCAAGTCTCTTACGAAGGTCATCCGTGAGGGACCAAGTCTCGCAGCCATATGTTATGCAAGGAAGGATGCACGTGTTAAAGACCTTTCTTTTTATGTAAATACTTATTTCTTTACTTTTCATGATTTCCTTAAGAGACCAGAATTTTTTCCATCCACTGGCGATCCTTTTGTTTATTTCTTTGGACATAAGGTCCTCAGGAGCAATGATTTGTCCTAGATAAACATATTCTGGTACATATTCGAGTCTGTTTCCAAACATTTCTACATCAACCTCCGTGGAGTTAGTCATCATTTTTGTTTTATTGGTGTTTATTTCCAGTCCGACTTCTTGGCTTTTATTAGCTAGGGTTTTCACCATAATTTTTCATCAGCGAATCTCAGATGGTTTAAGCGCCTACCATTGATGTTCAGGCCATAATTGTCCCAATCTATTCTCCTAAATATATTTTCCAGCACAGCATTAAACAGCTTGGGAGATAGCGGGTCTCCTTGCATGACACCTCTGTTTATAGGAAAAGAATCACCCTTTGATTCTAGTTTTATGCGACTTTTACTCTCCTTGTAGATGTTTTTAATTATTTCGATATAGGTATCGATTACTCCTTGCTGTTCTAGGCTTGTCCAAATGCTGTTATGGTCTAAACTATCGAATGCTTTAGAATAGTCTATAAAGGCTATGTATACAGGTTTTTGGTATTCATTATATTTCTCTATAATTTGTTTAATAGTGTGAATATGATCAATCGTGCTGTAATTCTTTCTAAACCCGGCCTGTTCCACGGGTTGATTCTCATCTAAAGTTCTTGTTATTCTATCTAGGATGACTTTTGCAAACACCTTATACACATTCGATATGAGGCTTATCGGTATATAGTTACCAATGTCCTCTTTGGCTCCCTTCTTGTGAAGGAGGTTAATGTACGATTCTGTCCACTGGCTTGGGATCGTACCTGTACACAGTATATCGTTGAATATTTTAGCCAGAATTGGACTCAGTTCTTCTACCGTGCCCCTCATCAACTCATTCGGTACGTTATCTGGCCCTGGAGCTCTTTCTAGTTTTTGTGAATTGATGGCTTTCTGTACTTCCACTGTAAGTATTGGTGGTGCATCCTCATCTAGGCTAATTGGTTTTTCACTTGCATCTGTTTCATGGTCATTGAATTTGTTAGAGTAGAGTGCACTGTAGTAATTCGTTGCTAGTTTCTGAATTTCTGTACGTTTTGTGACTGGGTTTGATTGATTTCTAGTTAAACGAGGAATCCATTCTTTCCCATAGTCCCTTAGTTCTTTAAATGCTTTTTTGGTTCCTCCTGTTTTTTGAATGATGTCTTCTAGTGTTTTATTTCTTTTTACTAGCCTGTCTCTTCTCAAGCTTTCTCGGATCTGTTTGCTAAGGTTGGATATTCTATTTCTGTTTTCTTTACTTTGATTTTTTGTTGATATGAGTATTTTTCTTTCTTCCAACAACGCTTTAGTTTTATCACTAAATTTGTTAGTGTTCTTGTCAACCTTAGTTCCTTTTATTTGTGATAATTTCTTGTCCAAATGGTCGTATTTTTCTGTTATGCTTATCTCGGTGTTTACAATTTCCAGCAACGGTTTGATTGTTTGCGAGACAATATTTTTCTGAAAATGTTTTGGTGATAGCACTGAGATGTTTGTTATGGTCTTCCTGGATCTTTTTGGCGGATATTTATTTAGGCGACAGCGCACCATACGGTGGTCGGTGTTAAAATTGAAATTTTGAATGACATGCGTATCATTGAAATACTTTGCTCTGTTTGTTATAATAAAGTCAATTTCGTTCTTGTAGTTTCCGTCTGGGGAAATCCAGGTCCACTTAGTTTTGGGTTTCTTCTTAAAAACTGAGTTAAGCAGCGTTAGGTTGTTTTGTAAAAGAAATTCTATCAGTTTACTTCCATTGGTGCTTCTTTTTCCGTGGCAATAATTTCCCAGTATAGATTCTTCACCTGCTTCTCTGGTGCCGACTTGCGCGTTAAAATCTCCCATAACTATAAGGTTGTTGCTGTAGTATTTCCTTGCCATTATTGATAAATTATTATAGAAGTCTTCGGTGTCGTCCTTAGTAGCTTGTTCAGTAGGTGCATACACCTGAATTATTGTCCAGGATCTTCTATATCCAGGCAGTTTAATATTTAGTATTGCTAGTCTTTCAGAAATTCCTATCATCTCTTGTATGCAGTATTTCATGGATTGTTTTATCAAAAATCCCACTCCTCTGCGCCCTGGGGTTTCACCTTGTATATATAGGATATAGTCTTTATGTTCTTCTATTTTCTGCTTCTGTCTTTTCATCTCACTTATACCTAAAATGTCATAGTTTATGTTTTCTAATGCATTTTCTAGTTCCAGTAAACTTTCATTAGTTCTTAAGGTTCTTGTATTGAGTGTTGCTATATTGATAGATTTACGTCTTTTCGTTGGAGGGTCTTGGTCTCGTTCTCCCGCGGGGACCAGCCGTATTGGGAGGCGTCTTGGTAGTTGTGGTTCGGGTGAAGTTGTGGTACTCGTTATGTATTGGTTCCGGTCATTAATGGCAATCACTAGTTTTTTGAAGTCTCAGGTAGTGAATCTGGCTTTCCTCGCTGAATATAATTTAGGATGTTGGGTCTTACAATTTCTTTGCCTGGTATTTTGTCTGTTGGACGTGTTGAATTATTTACTGTATTAACTTTCTTCTGCGTTGGAGAGTTTGGTGAGCTTGAATTCCCTCTTTTTCTTTTTTCTCGGTTCATATCTGTTGGTTTTTTCACTACTAGTTTGTCATATTTTAGGAAAGCTATATTACCTCTTTTTCTCTCTTCCATAACTTGCGGCTGTAGTTGTTTACGTTTTTCTAGTACTTGAAGGAAAATGGTAAGGGTGTAAAGTGGACTGTATTGTAACGCTGGATTGTAATATAAGTAAAATAAAACACAACAGGTTGTTAACGCAATGGCTGCCCGGGAGGAAGAGAGCGCCAGCCACATTTAATCAAATGTTGCAAACTTATAAAAATATAAAAATCAAAATTATAATGTTGGGTTGCCAACATATTGCCGGGGCAAATAACAATATTAAACACAATGAATTTACTACAATATATGCTGTTAAAAATTTAAATTGTTATACAAAACAAATATTTAGTTTTATTTTAACCCACTATGCAACATGGGTAATTTAAATTATGAAATTATCAATACAGAAATGTATAAACTTAAACAAAGTTAGGTATGTATTGCTATAGTACTTAGAGCTTACCTAAAGAACAAATAAACAAAGCTTATAATTTTCATACAACAAAATTTATGTATTATAAGGCATTGATGTACAAGATAACTTATACTAAGTATCTAGAATACAAAATACAAGATACTTTCAAATTAAGCATTTCAGATACAAGATATAAAATACTTTCTGGAATGGTATCTGAAATACAAAATACTATGTTTTATACAAAAAAATACTTTTGTAAGGAAACATTTTATTGAATTTAATTGGAGTGGAGTGGATGCTTTCATATAATTGCAGATTTTCCAAAATTGTAATATAGTAATTACATTTACATTAGAATCTGGATATGAATTTAAAGCTGTACCTATCAAAAAATGACCTGGACTGATACAAGAGTAGTCTGTAATATCATTTGACAATGGCTATTTAAAATAGCCTCAATTTGACATAAAACTGTACATAATTCTTCATAATTAAGAAGGGACTTTAACAAAATTCTTTTTAGGTGGTATTTTACACTTTTAACACCAGCTTCAGCTAATCCAGCAAAGACAGGAGAGTAGCAAGGTAAGAAATGGAAATTTATTCTCTTTTCAGCTGTAAACTGGCAAACTTGTCTTTGATGAATGGCTGAACTTTGTAATTGGTACATCTCGTCCAATTGACTTCTAGCACATTTAAAAGTTGAAGCATTATCGCTGTAAATATCTGTAGGCAGTCCTCTTCGGGATATAAACCTATTCAAGCATGCAATGAATGTTTCAGTTTTCAAATCAGATGCTAGTTCTACATGTATGGCTTTGGTTACGAAACATACAAATATACATACATAACCTTTTGAAATTATTGGCTTTCTAATTATAGCCAACTTAAGTGGAATAGGCCCTGCATAATCCAAACAGACCTTTTGAAAAGGACGACATGCATTGACCCTATCATGGGGTAAAGAACCCATTAACTGTTTGGATGCTTCTGCTTTTAATCTAAAACAAATTATACATTTAAGCAAAACTTTTTTGACTTGCCTTAGTGCGTGTACAATCCAATATTTTTGCTTTATAGTTGACAAAACAAGCTTAGGACCTGCATGGAAGTTTTTTAGATGTTCACTTATAATGACTAAATCAGTCACTTGTGAGTCACGTGGCAAAATTGTTGGATGCTTTTGTGAATAGGTAATGCAAGCATTTTGTAAGCGACCACCAACACGAACTAAGCCATTTACATCAATGAAAGGACACAGGGGTTTTAAATTACCTTTACATATAGTTTTGCCACATTTTAAAGCATGAATATCATTTAACAAATATTTTTGCTGTCCATATTTTACAATTAATGACATTGAACATTCAAGTTCTTGACTTGTTACATAATTAAGTTTATTTTTATTTACCTTATTCTTTGCATTCTGACAAAAGCGTAAAATGTATGCTAATACTCTCTGCATTGTATTGATATTAGAAAATTTATCAAGAAAGTCGAGACATAAGGTTTGTATTTCCTTGGATGTGCAAAGCATTGCACTTAAACATACTGAGCTGTCCCTGACCTCAGGTAAGTTTTGTGGAAGAATAAGATTTAATTCTGGTTTGTACTCACGTGACTTAAGAAATGTTGGTCCATTCCACCACAGCTGATGATCTGCTAGATTGTCTGGCATGACTCCTCTGCTAAGGCAATCAGCAGGGTTCTCCATAAAGCTAACATATGACCAAGTGTATGAAATTGTAAGCTGTGATATGACCTTAACACGGTTAGCAACATACGCCTTAAGTGTGTTTATATTAGTTTTAAGCCAGGCAAGTGCGATTTGTGAGTCTGAATAGAGAATAACATCATGTATGTCCAATTTAACAGACATAGTGTCATGAACTCTCTTAGCAAGTTTGGCAAGCAATAGAGCAGCGTTGAGTTCAAGCCTTGGAACAGACAGACTTTGAGCAATGGGATTTATTCGTGACTTAGAACAAAGCAGAGAAATCTTAATATTGTATGATGAATCCACTGTCCTTAAATAAATGCAACACCCATAAGCAGTAGTGCCTGATGCATCTGCAAACCCTATAATTTGTGCAAGCCGTAAATTTTGTAAACCTATGTACCGGTTTATGTGTATAGGTTTCATTGAAAGCAAGCTATTATAAAACTCATGCCATAACTGAAAAAGTTCTCTGTCAGGCAATGAATCCCAGTCCAGTTTAGCAAGCCACAACCGTTGCATAATAACCTTTGCACCGACCACAATAGGGCCAGCTAGACCAAGCGGGTCATAAAATTTACTTATGAAGCTAAGAATTTCACGCTTGGACTGGGGCATGCTGTCCATGGCCTTAGGACTAGAAACAATAAATGAATCTGATTGTGTATTGTAATTCATTCCTAACGTTTTTAATGAAAAGTTATTTTTCTCCAAGTCAACATCATCAAAATGTTGTTGGTTTTTTGGAATATAATGTAACAATTCTGCTGAGTTTGAAACCCATTTATGTAATTGAAAACTGCCTAAACTCAATAAACTACATAATTGACGTTTGGCTTCTATTAATTTATCTGAGGATGTATCTGAGTAAAGTATGTCATCCACATATATTGAATTGTTAATAATAAAAGCAGCAATGGGAAATTCATCATTGTATAGATCAGCCAACAATTTTAAACATCTTGTTGCCAAGTAAGATGAACTTTTTAACCCATATGTAACAGTGTTTAGTTGAATACATTTAACACTTTCATTAGGGGTATCCCGCCATAAAATATTTTGTAACGATCTGTACTCTGGATGTAATGAAATATTTCGAAACATATTTTTAATGTCTGTTATAAAGAAAAACTCATCTACTCTGAATAATAACAAAACATCTACTAGTTCTTTTTGTACTACAGGTCCATTAAGAAGTAAATTATTTAATGAAGTTTTTGTATTGGTCTTCATTGACCCATCAAATACAACCCTGCACTTAGTTGTCTTTTTGTCTAATCTAAGCACTGGGTGATGAGGTAGGAAGTACAGTGGATCAGTTGTTAAATTGTATTGACTGATATCAATGACTGTACCGTGACCTAATCTGTATATATAAAAGAAGAAACTGACTGACTGACTGACTGACTGACTGACTGACTGACTGATCGATCAACGCACAGCCTAAACGGCTGGGTTTAGAGACTTGAAATTTTGACAGTAGGTACCTTTTATTACGTAGGCATCCACTAAGGAAGGGTTTTTGGAAATACCACCCCTAAAGGGGTAAAATAGGGGATGAAAGTTTGTATGAAAGTCCGTCATTTTTGAAGTTAAATTCATGAAAATTAGTATTTGGCATTTTAGTTAAAAATAAAAAATATATGTTTCAGGATTTTTGGAAATTCCGCCCCTAAGGGGGTAAAATAGGGAATGAAAGTTTGTATGAAAATCCTTCATTTTTAAGTTAAACGCATGAATATTGGTATTTTGTATTGTATACTTTTTCTCCCAAACATGACCTCCACGCGGGCGGAGCCGCGAGCAACAGCTAGTTTTAAATATTCATGAATAAATTTCTTGTATAGTATGTATAGGTTAGGCTCCTTTGTAAGTCTAGCTTCTAGGTTATAGAACCTTTTTAAAGCCAAATGTAATGAATCGCCAAAATTTTCATTAATAGAATGTAATGGTAGCTTAAGGGGCAAGACAACCTGTAATTGTTTGTTTTGGGTGTCTAGCTGCACATTTTCACTAAAAACTTGTTCACACAAGTCATGTTCAGAATGTGTCTCTGTAAAAACTTCTGTAATACTCTCAGACTTCCAGAATTTTGTAAGTGATTGATTGAGATCAGAATCACATGTATTGCAAAATAATGTAATGACTGGATGAGTGTGTAATGTTTGAATATTGCCTGCAATGACATAACCAAACTTGGTGTTTAATAATGTTGGAGCGCTGGTGATGCTGTTGCAGTCTCCTTCATAGCTGGGCTGTAGATCAACTAGAGGCTCGGATGGCATCAGCACCTGGAATACAACATTAGCACCTAATAGAATATGTATGTTGCTGGGTTCATTGAACCCTTTGTCAGCCAATGTAATATTTGAGGGCAAATTTAATTTATTTAGGTTGAATTTCCTCTGTGGCAATGTAGAGGTTATTTTGTCCAGTATATGGCAGTTTACTGCAATTGAGTAATTTTGACTAAGGGAATGTATTTGTAATTTAACCTTTTCTTTTAAATTATTTTTAGTATTACATATACCGGTGATTGGTGTATTTGAAATTTCAACCTTTAATTTTAAAAGATCCACCAGTTCTTTAGTTACAAAAGAGGCTTGTGAGCCAGTGTCGAGAAGAGCCTTTACATGAAACTCAGTACCATTACTCGCAATGAGCTTTAACTCTGCTGTAGGTAACAGTACCTGTTCAGTGGCCGCCTCGGATATTAATGTGACTGGTGATGGAGATCCGTCCTCATGGAGCAGTGTATTGTGCTTCTTTTTGCAAATTTGGCACTTGAAATCATATCTACATTTTTTATAATGCTTATTTAAACAAATTGTACATATGTTGTTGTCCGTGACAAATTTTATTCTGTCACTGGATGACATTAATTTGAAATGAGGGCATAAAAACAATTTATGAATAGACTTACATAATAAGCAGGTCTTGAGATCTACAGTTGGCTGGTTCGGGTGCTGCCGTTGGCCCTCTGGTGCAGACTTCACCATTGCTACATGAACACTCTTCAGAGTGCGCTCAGAGTGTTTAATATCTAAAGGACGATCAGCATTTTCAAGCGCAAGCGCACGTTTTTCTAGAAATTCAATTAATTGTGAGACCTTAGGTTCCTGCTCTCTTGATAGCTGAAATTCCCTACTACACAAAGAGTCTAGCTTTCTCGTCAGAATGCAAAGTATAATGGGGTCCCATTGTTCCACTAAATGCCCTAAGTTTCGTAATGCAGCTAATTGTTGCTTTACAGTGGATAAAAAACTGCAAATATTAGTAGCTGTAGATCTTACAATTGTTGGTATATCCATTAAAATGTGTATGTGTTCATTTGTAATTTTATATTTATTACTGTACCTTTCAATTATAATAGTTCTGGCTTCAGAATAACTCTCGTTACACAAACATAAATTTTTAATTAAGTCGAGAGGCTCATCTTGCAAAAACTTTTGTAAATAATATAGTTTTTGTACATTATCCAGGCTATTATTTTTATGTATTAACGAATCGAATAGGTTCAAAAACGTAGTGAATTCACAATATTTACCTGTAAATATTGGTACACTAATATGTGGCAATTTAGTTTGCATTTTGACAGAAGAACAATTATTATCAATATTACAATCTAAATTTTTAAGTAAGTCTTTTATGACGGACAATGTGCTCATATATTTGGCTTCCGTGTCCAGAAAATCGTCGTCCGTGGTATCCATGGCCGTGATCTCGGGTGACAGCTCGAGCTCCTCATATTTGGCGAACACGTCACGGAGACGTTCTTCTTTTAACTGCAGCGACTGCTTTGTAAAAGCAACATTAGTTGCCGTAAGGGCTTTAGCAATCTTTGTCATAGACCCTTTCAGGGCTGCCCTTTTACGTTGTATATGCTGGATTTCCATTGTACACACACACAACAAATGTACTGAAATATGTAATTCCTATATAAACTTGTACTTGTAACTGAAATATGTAATTCCTATATAAACTTGTACTTGTAAACACCTCACGCACACTTATTTTCACACTTCGCTTTGTGGCGGACTGCGCCTGCACACACGACAAAATGGCGGTGAACGCGTGGATGGATCGATCGCTTGACGACGGCACGCCGCACGGCGGTTCGCAAGTAACCGGCAATCGGTCAATTACGAGCGCTGCACACCGTAGCCAGCCAATGACGACGTTGCGACATGATGCTCAACTTACCCGGAGCTCGATGCGAAATGGATGTAATTCGCCGTGTAAAATATTGTAAGTTCGGCGAATATTCCAAACCTGCTTATGCCGGAAATCACTTATGGAGGGTCTGATGGACCATGAAGGAAAATGTTTTGTCCAGTATATGGCAGTTTACTGCAATTGGATTGCAACCATAGGTCGCTGGTTCAAATCCGGCTCGAAGGACCATGAAGGAAAATGGTAAGGGTGTAAAGTGGACTGTATTGTAACGCTGGATTGTAATATAAGTAAAATAAAACACAACAGGTTGTTAACGCAATGGCTGCCCGGGAGGAAGAGAGCGCCAGCCACATTTAATCAAATGTTGCAAACTTATAAAAATATAAAAATCAAAATTATAATGTTGGGTTGCCAACAGTACTTCTTTGGAATAGTCTTCTTTGATAGATATACCTGGTGGAAGTTTAGGCCTATTTCTCAATACCATATTTTTTTTCCATGAAGATGTAATGGAGACTACAACGGGGCGGTTTTTATTGTTGCTCCGTTGCCCAATCCTATAAATATTACTTATTTCATGACTATCCAATTGTGTTCCGGTACTTCTTATAGTTTCTGTGATGTTGTTAACTAGTTCAGATTCTGCTTTTCCTATTTCTTCGATTCCAAAAAAGATCAAATTATTTTTTCGATTTGCCTTATCTATATTTTTGAGCTTAAGCTCCAATTCAGATATTTTGGTTTTAAGGATATTATTTTCTTCCGTTAATTTATTCATTCTGTCATCCAACACTTCCATAACATTTTTAGTAACCGACATTGTTATATATTCAGCTTGTTGTTTTAACTTCTCATCCAATTTTGATAGTAACAATTCCATGCATTTTTCCATTTTGGCAGTAATTTGTAGTTTGCTATGGCAACCCTGAAGTTTTGGGGGATTATAATTTTATTGTTGGTAACACTACAGCTGTCAGTGTCACTTGGAAATTTCTAATGTTATGTTGGTACTATTGCTGATGAGTTAAATGCACTTTTGAGGTTATAATTCTTACTGGAATTTGCAGGTTACGTACCACGAAACGATATTCTTGCACTGTGTTTAGTTGCTGATCCTGTTTCTTATTTTTCAATTGGTGAATTATTGAGAGAACAATGTTAGTTCGAGACTATTTTCACTTTTACAAGATTTATTATTCTTGGAGCTCATTGACGTACGTTATCACAATATGGTTGCCGGAACCGGAATCCCGCTGAAGTAATTAGTATTGTAAAAACTTTAAATCCAAAAAATACGGGTGATTTGTGGGACATTTCTGTAATTTTTTTAATAAAGATAATAGATTTGGTAGCTCCTTACCTTACGGTAATTTTTAATAGGTGTATAGATACTGATATCTTTCCAGATCTAATGAAATATAGTAAAATTATACCTTTATATAAATCAGGTTCGATAAAAGATTCCGGTAATTTCCGGCCCATCTCAATACTACCGACCTTTAGTAAGATTTTTGAGAAACTTATACTGAAGCAGTTGGTTAACCACTTCAAGGCTAACAACCTCATGCACGCTAATCAGTTTGGTTTCTCAAAAGGTCGTTCGACTGCAGATGCGGGAGTTGCACTCATTCAACACATATTTTATGCGTGGGAGAGGTCGCAGAACGCCATTGGAGTTTTTTGTGATCTTTCGAAGGCATTTGATTGTGTGCATCATGACACGCTCTTACGGAAACTTCGTCATTACGGTATAAACAACATTGCTCTTGACGTTGTTTCTTCTTACCTGCGCCAAAGAGTTCAGTGCGTAGATCTGAATGGAGTGAAGTCCGAGGATCTTCCTGTACGACTGGGAGTGCCACAAGGTTCTATACTGGGTCCGTTTTTGTTTCTAGTGTATATTAATGATTTACCTTTTTATTTAAAAAACATGTGCAATACAGTGCTATTCGCTGATGACACTTCACTCGTTTTCAGAGTGGATAGGAATAGAGATAATTTTAACGAAATTAATAATACACTTTCACAAGTAACTCCGAACTTACAATATTTTACACGGCGAATATTCCAAACCTGCTTATGCCGGAAATCACTTATGGAGGGTCTGATGGACCATGAAGGAAAATGTTTTGTCCAGTATATGGCAGTTTACTGCAATTGGATTGCAACCATAGGTCGCTGGTTCAAATCCGGCTCGAAGGACCATGAAGGAAAATGGTAAGGGTGTAAAGTGGACTGTATTGTAACGCTGGATTGTAATATAAGTAAAATAAAACACAACAGGTTGTTAACGCAATGGCTGCCCGGGAGGAAGAGAGCGCCAGCCACATTTAATCAAATGTTGCAAACTTATAAAAATATAAAAATCAAAATTATAATGTTGGGTTGCCAACAGTACTTCTTTGGAATAGTCTTCTTTGATAGATATACCTGGTGGAAGTTTAGGCCTATTTCTCAATACCATATTTTTTTTCCATGAAGATGTAATGGAGACTACAACGGGGCGGTTTTTATTGTTGCTCCGTTGCCCAATCCTATAAATATTACTTATTTCATGACTATCCAATTGTGTTCCGGTACTTCTTATAGTTTCTGTGATGTTGTTAACTAGTTCAGATTCTGCTTTTCCTATTTCTTCGATTCCAAAAAAGATCAAATTATTTTTTCGATTTGCCTTATCTATATTTTTGAGCTTAAGCTCCAATTCAGATATTTTGGTTTTAAGGATATTATTTTCTTCCGTTAATTTATTCATTCTGTCATCCAACACTTCCATAACATTTTTAGTAACCGACATTGTTATATATTCAGCTTGTTGTTTTAACTTCTCATCCAATTTTGATAGTAACAATTCCATGCATTTTTCCATTTTGGCAGTAATTTGTAGTTTGCTATGGCAACCCTGAAGTTTTGGGGGATTATAATTTTATTGTTGGTAACACTACAGCTGTCAGTGTCACTTGGAAATTTCTAATATTATTTCCGGCCCATCTCAATACTACCGACCTTTAGTAAGATTTTTGAGAAACTTATACTGAAGCAGTTGGTTAACCACTTCAAGGCTAACAACCTCATGCACGCTAATCAGTTTGGTTTCTCAAAAGGTCGTTCGACTGCAGATGCGGGAGTTGCACTCATTCAACACATATTTTATGCGTGGGAGAGGTCGCAGAACGCCATTGGAGTTTTTTGTGATCTTTCGAAGGCATTTGATTGTGTGCACCATGACACGCTCTTACGGAAACTTCGTCATTACGGTATAAACAACATTGCTCTTGACGTTGTTTCTTCTTACCTGCGCCAAAGAGTTCAGTGCGTAGATCTGAATGGAGTGAAGTCCGAGGATCTTCCTGTACGACTGGGAGTGCCACAAGGTTCTATACTGGGTCCGTTTTTGTTTCTAGTGTATATTAATGATTTACCTTTTTATTTAAAAAACATGTGCAATACAGTGCTATTCGCTGATGACACTTCACTCGTTTTCAGAGTGGATAGGAATAGAGATAATTTTAACGAAATTAATAATACACTTTCACAAGTAACTCAGTGGTTTACGGCAAACAATCTTGTACTTAATGCCAAGAAAACTAATATAATAATAATACTAGCCCTGTATTAAACATTGTCCCACTACTGGGCACGGGCCTCCTCTACTAATGAGAGAGGTTAGGCCGTAGTCCACCACGCTGGCCTAATGCGGGTTGGCAGACTTTTCATACCTTCGAAAAATTCTCAGATATGCAGGTTTCCTCACGATGTTTTCCTTCACCGTTAAAGCAAGCGATAATTAACATTTTAATACACACATAACTTTAGAAAAGTCAGAGGTGTATGCCACTTGGGTTTCGAACCTACGACTTTCGTCTTGGCAGTCCGTACCGCAACCCGTACCGCAACCAACTAGGCTATCGCTGCTTTTTGCTATCAAGAAACTAAATGTGTAAAATTTGTAATGCCAAATGTCACATATCTAGGACCTAATATAGTTATGAACAATGAGGTTTTAGAAACTGTTGATTCTACCGTGTTCCTAGGCATCACATTGGATAAGAAACTCCAGTGGGGCACGCATATTTCGTGCTTAGCTGGGAAACTTAGCTCTGCAGTGTATGCCATTAGGAAAGTTAGACAATTGACTGATGTAGAAACTGCTCGTCTTGTTTACTTTAGTTACTTTCACAGTCTTATGTCTTATGGTATTTTGTTCTCAATATCAGCAGCCTTACCTGCTGATATTGAGAGCATTTTTATATTACAAAAACGAGCAGTTCGTTCAATTTATCAGTTGAGTACAAGAGTCTCCTTAAGAGATATCTTTAAAGATATAGGTATTTTAACTGTTGTGTCCCAGTATATTTATGCAAATGAAATATACATCAAGAAAAATATAAATTTGTTTAACAAGAAAAGTGATATACATACTCTAAATACTAGATACAAGCATAAACTGTGTATGCCGTATTTTCGCTTGCAAAAAGTACATGCTTCTTTTGTGGGGCTTAGTATTCGTTTCTAAAATAAGATTCCTGAGCCCGTGCAAATATTGCCCATCGACCAATTCAAAGTCGAACTAAAAAACTTTTTACTGAAAAGGGCTTATTACAATATAACGGAATATTTAAATGATAAAAAACCATGGCCGCTCAGCTGAACACAGCAACACACAGATAGGTACTTATTTTATAATATACATGACGGGTCGTCCGGTCATCGGCCGGACAGTGAGAGGGCTTACACGTCCCTCTCCGATCTCCAGATATGGTCAGGATGGATAGCGTATGATAGTTCGGTAGAAAAACACGAGATTAACACTTTACGAGTTTAATAAACTACCACCAGTTCGGAATGCAGTTATCCATGGGGAAGAGCTGGCAAGAAACCCTCACGGTTGCTCTTTTAAACACATCACAGTTTACATTACAATAAGCGGTACACAATAACACTTTCACATCACTTTAACTTACAACTTTAACAATATTTCGGCATTACGACCGACAAGTTACTAACTGTTTCAATGATAATTCACGAATGCCGCACCAAAGACGAGGTGCTCTTTTATATTGTGTCTTTTATTTTCGTTGTGACCCACTTCTCTGCGAGTGAGATCACTCGATAAACAAGTCGAAACCACCTTCATTATAGCAAAACAAATGGCGGTACCCACAAATTACAAAAAATAAAGTTATTAGCAAGTTCAATTCAGTGTCCGTATTCATCACGACCCGGCATACATATTACGCATATTATACAATGTATTTCGGCTTGATGTATGAAGCGATCGCGTCGGTTAACAAGGACCTTGCTCGTATCAGCGATTGGAGTAAAATGCATGGCTTGATAATAAATCTCTCAAAAACCCAGGTCATTGTTGTTGGGAGCTCTAGGGCTATTCCTAGAATAGATTTCAGTCAGATATCTCCAGTTCTGTTTGACGGTTGTCCTATTCAATTTAGCGACAAAGTAAAAAACTTGGGGATATACATCGACAAGAACCTATCCTGGGGCCCCCAACTGCAAGAACTCAGTCGCAGAATGTTTGCAGCGGGAGGGTCCTTAAGAAAAATACCGACACCCACGAAAATTGCGCTGGTTCAGTCTCTTGTTTTCCCTAGTCTTGATTATGCTGACGCTAGCTTTCACGATCTTACCGAGGCCCAGTTTGCAAAACTTGAGCAGCTCCAGAACTTTTGCATCAGGTTCATATTTGGTTTACGAAAATATGACCACGTTTCGGAATTTCGTAGTAAGCTCAAATGTACGCCTATACGCCTTCGCCGGAATACTCGCATCTTATTACTCTTATACCGGTCTCTGTTTAATCCTACTGCACCACGTTACCTCAATGAGCGCTTTAAATTTTAAGCGATACACACGCACGGAGTTTGAGGTCATCGGAGAATTTGACATTAGAAATCCCGAAGCACAGCACTTCATTTCTTGATAAATCCTTCACAGTGTATGCTGCTCGTCTGTGGAACGATTTACCAGTAGCTATACGACAAGCTGAATCTTTAGCTATTTTCAAAAAACGCCTTCGTATTCCTTATTCGTCACTTCAATGATATAATACTATCTACTGTTATTTATTTTTTATTCCAGTTTCTGTACTTGTAAGTATATATAATATATATCATATGGTAGTGTATGTAGTATATAAAGATATTTAATTTATGTAGTATATTATAGTATGAAGTATATGTATGTATGTTATGTCTATGTATTTTGCTGTACATCATAGTATGTCTATTTCCCTACTATGACCACCCATTACTTTTGTTTCTCTTCAGATCGAATCCATGTAAAGGTTGTCTGGAAGAGATTGCAGTTAGCGATAAGACCGCCGTTTGTACATTCTATTTTAAGTTTATTGCAATGTACTGTTAATATTTGTATTCTGGTGTACAATAAAGCATAAATAAATAAAATTGATTTTACAAGATGCCTGAGTCGTAATAGTCTTGGCTTCTTGTCTTTTTAAAGCTATTGTCTTGTGAATTTGTATCTCTATCATTCTTTGACGCGATTAAGGTATGTCATGCTCGCTTAAGGGTCTGTGCTTGCGGCGGCGTTATGTGCCGGATCGGTCACTTCCCTGTGTCATGGTTGAGGAGGCCGATGGCTGGCACATGCGTCATACTCGTGAACGGGTGCTGCTTGTGTGGACTGGTCTACCTGGATTGCTCATTGATTGTTAGTTAGAGAAAATAAATAACAGGTTGTATAGCCTCGTTTACGACTCTTCCTTGTATTAACATGTATAGGTACCGTATTTTTATTATTATTTTTGTTTCATGTGAATGTGACTTGTTTAAGGATGTATGTATTTTATATGTGAATTATTTTATAATGTAAACTAGCTTTTGCCCGCGGCTACGCCCGCGTGGTGGTTATTTTTGGAAGAAAAGGTATAAAATCCATGGAGACCTCTTAAGCTATCACACCTTCCTGTATTATGATCCCGTAGGAACCGTGCATTTTCTGGTATAAAAAGTAGCCCATCAACTAACACTATGCAAAAAAACATGTAGATCCCTTGCTCTGTCTAAAACAAAAACAAAACTATCCTAATATTTTTTCTTCCCCTATATTACCCGCTTAGGGGTGGAATTTCCAAAAATCTTGAAACCTATATTTTTTATTTTTAACTTAAAGGCCAAATACCAATTTTCATGCGTTTAACTTAAAAAATGACGGATTTTCATACAAACTTTCTTCCCCTATTTTACCCCCTTAGGGGTGGAATTTCCAAAAATCCTGAAATATATATATTTTTTTTTAAATAAAAAGCACAATACCAATATTCATGCGTTTAACTTCAAGAATGATAGATTTTTCATACCCGCATGGCCAAACATCGTACCCCAACTCTAGCCCCTCGACGATAACCGAACATACACTGGCTGATCCCGGAACGCGACACACTTGCGTGTGCCACTATGGCGGGTTTTTCGCCCTGTGTACGGTGGTCGCTATCCGGGCGGATAGGAATATCCTACCACCAGCATGTTATTCCAGATGTTACTTGGCGTCATGTAGCTTCAGAGGATAATCCGGCGGATGTCGCATCTCGTGGGCAGCTACCGTCAGAGTTGCTTGACAATCGGTTATGGTGGGCGGGACCCGCCTGGCTCCGTTTACCCAATGACCAGTAGCCACACCTTGACGTTGTTCCTGATGATGACATTCTACATTCGGAGGAGAGACTATCCCGCCCACACACCCGCCATTGTAACTCCTGTTTAGCCAGGATCAACAATGGCACGCATTTTTTCGACACCGAGTAATGAAACTCAGCGAGTCTCTGGGAATGCTTTATAACTGTCTTTTATCCCGCAACGAAATTAATCAAATAGAAATATAGGGAGGAGTTGGAAATATTAATTGTCCACTTCCCTCCATAGCAAAGCGGGAGACAAATACTGAACTAAAGAGGTATTAACCTCCAAAAAAGGACATTTACGTCTGGAGAAGCCAGACGTAAAGCACCACGGAAGTTACTTAACGGGTCCTATCATGCGAGCTGTTACGCTTGATTCCAATAATAGGTATGGCAAAAACGCCGGAAAGCACGGAAATTCCTCCTAGTCTCCACAAGGTCCATCTGTATATATAAAAGAAGAAACTGACTGACTGACTGACTGACTGACTGATCGATCAACGCACAGCCTAAACGGCTGGGGTTAGAGACTTGAAATTTTGACAGTAGGTACCTTTTATCACGTAGGCATCCACTAAGGAAGGGTTTTTGGAAATGCCACCCCTAAGGGGGTAAAATAGGGGATGATAGTTTGTATGAAAATCCGTCATTTCTGAAGTTAAACGCATGAAATTTGGTATTTGGCCTTTTAGTTAAAAATAAAAAATATATATTTCAGGATTTTTGGAAATTTCACCCCTAAAGGGGTAAAATAGGGGAAGAAAGTTTGTATGGAAAATCCGTCATTTTTGAAGTTAAACGCATAAATATTGGTATTGTGCCTCTCATTTAAAAATAAAAAATATATTAGGAATCAGTCAGAATTTAAGGATTTGCGACCCATAAGTATTTTACCATGTTTATCTAAAGTTATGGAGAAAGCAATTTGTAAACAGCTTGTTGATTACCTAGAATTTAACAATATTTTGCCAGAGACACAATCAGGCTTTAGGAAGGGACGCAGTACAGTGACAGCTATGCTTGATGTAACAGACAATATACTGTGTTCTCAAGATGAGGGTATGTGCACACTGCTGGTTTTGTTGGACTTTTCAAGGGCCTTTGATTCTATAAATATTAATCTTTTAATCTCTAAATTGTCCTTTTATGGTTTTGATTCTATGGCCTTAAAATGGTTTAATAGTTATTTGAGTAATCGATATCAGTATGTTAAGCTCAGGCGTAGTGATGGATCCTCATTAACATCTGATAAAATGGCTGTCACTAGGGGAGTGCCTCAGGGCTCCATCTTGGGGCCAATTCTGTTTATTTTATACTCTGCTGATATTACCATGCATATTAAACATTGCAAATTCCATATTTATGCGGATGATATACAAGTATATATGTTGGAGTATACGTTGAAAGTAAAACACAATTGTAGGGTACACTCACTTTTTAATACAGAGTTGTTCACTCGACGAATATTAAAGTAAGAATGAATCACATTTCAACCTACTCGGCTTTTATAGACGAATGTAAACAAAATCCGGAAGTAGTGGATGTACAATAAATTGGTAAACTGAAGAAGTAATGATTGCCTTTAAAATTCTTTTACAAATTAATAAGCAAATAAAATGACCTAATTAATTAAATAACAATAAATAAGATTGACATAATCAAATGAGAGTATGTAATAAATTGCTAAGTTTTAAAATCGTCGCTATCACGGCCATTCTGCAATAACGCTCGTGCTCTGAGCGTAGATTTCAGTTTCAGATCTGTAAAAAGAGATGACCAATAATTAATTATATCTGACAAATTTTAAAGCCGCGATTTTGGCAAACATTGTGCTCTTTTATGGGCACGAAATTGCGCTCTTTTATGTGGCACAACATGGCGCTCTTTTATTTGGCACAACTAGGCGCTCTTTTATTTGGCACAACTAGGCGCTCTTTTATGTGGCACAACATGGCGCTCTTTTATTTGGCACAACTAGGCGCTCTTTTATGTGGCACAACTAGGCGCTCTTTTATTTGGCACAACTAGGCGCTCTTTTATTTGGCACAACTAGGCGCTCTTTTATGTGGCACAACATGGCGCTCTTTTATTTGGCACAACTAGGCGCTCTTTTATGTGGCACAACATGGCGCTCTTTTATTTGGCACAACATGGCGCTGTTTTACGTGGCACAACACTGTGCTCATTTACGTGGCACAACACTGTGCTCTTTTACGTGGCACAACACTGTGCTCTTTTACGTGGCACAACACTGTGCTCTTTTACGTGGCACAACACTGTGCTCTTTTACGTGGCACAACGTTGTGCTCTTTTACGTGGCACAACGTTGTGCTCTTTTTAATTGTCGCTATCACAGTCATCATATGAAGAAAACTATGCTTGGTGTAAGAATAGATCTTACATGTTCATGTGCTACTACTACAATTTTTTTTTTTTTTATATTCAGTTTTAAAGTTCATTTTTAACTTCATACCTAATTTATATTTTGTTGACCCAATTTATTATTAGACCACTGAGTGTCTTCACACAAAACAAATTCGTTAACTTTAAAGGGTAAAAATGCGGGTTGTTTTGGAATTGAATTTGTTTTCACTTTTTGTTGCTTGTTCGGTCATTCTGTTAGTTTCATCTTATATCTGATGTCTATCAGAATGATTGTAGTTAGAGATAGTTGTTGAAGTGAATATTTCTTTTTAATTAGTAACTAAAGGGTGAATAGCCAATTGCCTTTCATTTTGCGATGTAAATGTAACGCATATGTTCAGATGTTACACTTACATTTTCCCTCAAATGATAGTACGGATTAGTCTCTCGGTTTAACTATTAGCTTGTGGCACACAACGTGTTCAATGTTTAAAAAAAAATTGATATCCTGACATTGCTGGTTCCCTATATTTGTAAAGGATCGGTTCCTAAGCTGACATATCATATGATAAATTTTATACAACATGCAAATTAGTATCTAATATCACTTCGTTAATCGTAACGAAAGTGTTAATGACTTCGTCTAAAGGAGAATGACCAGGAATATTTGGACCACGGTACAAGTTTGCTTCAATTCCAAAGTTGTTTTAAATAGTCTATAAAGTATCCAAATACTATCTAAAGTTTACATTTTTGGAATTGGAACGCGGGTTTCCATGTTTTTTGTGTAATAATAATAATTTTCGTGTAAACTGTAGGTATATAAAGATTTAAACGTAAGACTAGGCAGTATGGTCGACTGACTATAGCCTGTCCTTTGGACGAATAATAAAAAATAAATAAACTGTAGGTATCATTACGTCAATGAAAACTGGTAGTCATTTTTAGTCAATAATATGTCTGATTCAAATTTGAAAAGAAATCCCCCATAGAACACAGACATTCTGTTTGCCAGACGACTACAAAAATAAAGAAATTAATTTAAATATTATTTTTATCTTGAGGTGCGAGAAAAAGCAGTACCAAGAATGGGCATTCTCCATTACTGTTCTGCCGTAACTTAAAATGGTTATTGTAAAAGTTGGATGTTACACTTACCGAGGTAGGTAGGTACATAGCCGCCAGATGTGTCTACTAAACAAGATAAAGATACATTACCAATTTGTAGAGATGTGGAACTCGGAGAGGTCCATTGAGACAAGCCTTCATCATGGCTTCATCATGTTGTGAATATCCTCTGAGGTTTGAGTCTACTTGCTTGCACCATTCTTCTATTGTAAGTTGGTGTTTATCAGGATCAGGAATTCGGCGAGGTAAATTTCGCAGAGTCGAATATTTTGCAAAGCTGAGTTGTTACTTCTTCTGAATACCATATGTTCCAAAAGTTGAACATGGCGTCGAAATAGTACTAGTCTTTTATCATCAGGTACTTTCTGATCGTTTCTAAGATGATTTGACTGCCGTAAAAGTGGAGTGTCACGACGAGTCTTGTTGAATGTCACCGTCAATGTCTTTAAAATATCTCCTTATAATCGGTTGGGCGTTTTTAGGCATCCCGTCTTCTGATGTTGGAGTATACGTTGAAAGTAAAACACAATTGTAGGGTACACTCACTTTTTAATACAGAGTTGTTCACTCGACGAATATTAAAGTAAGAATGAATCACATTTCAACCTACTCGGCTTTTATAGACGAATGTAAACAAAATCCGGAAGTAGTGGATGTACAATAAATTGGTAAACTGAAGAAGTAATGATTGCCTTTAAAATTCTTTTACAAATTAATAAGCAAATAAAATGACCTAATTAATTAAATAACAATAAATAAGATTGACATAATCAAATGAGAGTATGTAATAAATTGCTAAGTTTTAAAATCGTCGCTATCATATATCTCCTTCAAACCACCAGAAATTGATAGAGCAATAGCCAAGCTGAATGAGAACCTTTTAAGTATTGCAGCTTGGTCAACTCACAACTGTTTGCTGCTCAATCCTGACAAGACAAAGTATTTAATGTTCGGTAGCCAACATCAAATTTTGAATACAAGTCCATCTCTGAGTGTCATGCTTCTGGGTAAACCTATTGAGCGTGTACATGAAGCTCGCAATTTGGGTTTGCATATGGACAGTAATCTGCGTTTTGAAAAGCATGTTGTAAACTCAGTAAGAAATTGTTTTTATAAATTGAAGGTGCTCTATAGACTGCGGCCATATATACAAGAAAAATTACGTTTGCAGTTGGTGGAGTCTCTTATTCTATCTAAATTGAACTATATGGACCCAGTTTTTGGACCACGCTTGCTGATCAAAACGCAGAAACTTATTCAGCGAGTGCAAAATGCTTGTGCCCGTTTTTGCTATGACATTCCTATGAGAGCTCATGTCACTCCATATCTAAATGCTCATACAATTTTAAAAATGAAGCACAGGCGTAAACTACACCTAGCTTGTCTTCTCTTTGGGGTCTTGAAACATAAAGCACCTAGCTATCTGTTTGATAGATTGTCATGGGTATCAAGCCACAGGTCATACGGGCCCAGGCGGTGTGCTGAACATCTCTCTACTAGATGTCATAGGTCTGCTGCATTTAGAGGTAGCTTCCGCTATTCTGCTACCAGGTGTTGGAATAATATACCACCTCCAGTTAGGAGTCTGCAAAATATTAACAGCTTTAGGATCATGTTGAAAAAATTTATCTTTGAACATCAAAAAGCTCATGAGATGCTACAACATGATACTAGTGCCATATAAAGGAATAGCTATATAGGTGCTTAATATATATGTATATTTAATTTACATTAAGGATTTTACTAGTATTATTTTATTTATCAGCTGTACAGCAGACTTTTTACTGTATTTACTTATATTATTATTATTAATATTGACATGTAGATATACGATATATATAAATAACTCACCTTCGCTTTTACTCCTTTAACTATAATTTGGTATTTTAACCAAGCTTCTGTACGACAAGTCTTAGAAAATAATGTATTATGTTGGTCCTTTCATTTCATTTCTTTATATAAGGTCAAGGTGGGGAAGTCCGGCATACTTTATTTTTAAGCTCCATTTGATTGATCACCTCAGAGTACATATTGAAATATATATTTTTTTCTGTAATTGGTATCATAGAGGATACTCTTATCTTTAAATTCCCTCTATCAGCAGCAGTGTAACTGACGCCATCATGAATTTACGGACGTTTTTTTAAAATATGGCATGTAGACGGACTTTCCCGAGTTTTAGGGGCAAGTCCGTCATCAGGTTGTTTTATATAGAATTAGATAGCTTTTTGAATAAAAGGTAATTGGTAAAGCCGTAAATATTAATGTTTACCAAGTATATGTTTTAACGTCATGGGTATAGGGTACCATTCACAATTTATTGCAGTAAAATCCTAAAACGGGGCAATTCCGTCATATTTCTTAGGACAGGGGTCGTCAACATACAAAGCAGCTTGGGTCTTAGAATTTTAAATGTGCAGTTCGTTGGTGAAATATTAGTTATATATAAATAAAACTTCTTCTTTATTTTATATATTTATTTATAATTAATATTGCTAAAAATCAGTCTTCCAGCGATTACGTGTAACTTCTTCACACGAAGAAATTATACGTAATTTAATACAAACAGTAATTTTTAAAGATCCACGAACATAAAATATTCATAATAAAATTACACATTGTAATTTTCTACAAAACAAAACTTAAGAAATTAATAAAATAATATAATAAATACAAAACAATTACCCATTGTTTTGTATTTTCTAATTGTAATTTTCTACAAAAATAAAATACCATAAAATCAACAAAAATAAACCAACACAATTCCATAGAAAAGGCTCTAAGATCAACGAACTTTTTTCATATTACAAATAATTATTCGTACTGTAATAAATTACATGTTGTAATTAATATACAATGCGCGTAACATAACTTGGTTGGCCTGAAGTTAATCACTTCATCTGCATCTTTTATACCTGCCGTCATCCTATAGTCTCTAAAAATAATAACAATGATGTCGCTCGTGACTAACTTCGGGCCAGTCAAATTATATTTGCGTAATGTAGAAACGGTACCTTCTTAATACCACCAAACCCCCATTACCCCCATCGAAAGTTTACAAATTAAAAACTTAAATCATCAGTATGACTAAGCTAAACTCGCAGTATAGAAATTATTATAATATTACCATTTGGTTAAAGTTATGATGCTATTGGGGTGTTTTTAATATCACGCGGATTTGCCAACACATTCAGAGTTAGCCGCATGCATTTTAGAATGATTAAATCCTCATGATACTAAAAAACCCTAACAATGTACCTAAAAATAATGTTAAATGAGGTACTCTGGCATTAAAAATAAACCGAATCACTTTCATTAAAAAGAACGAATTCGTTGGATTTTGAGGGCACTGGCATTAGATCAATATGTTTTATAATTAAGATTTCAGGTACCTCGTCCCGATCAACTTTTCTGGTCATCTTAAAAGTTAAATTTGGCTTTTTCATAGTTTTATAATATTTGATGGTGTAGTAGGACTCTTCATTTCGTAACATAATGTCTTCAATGATTCCTACATAATAGGTCCATTTGTTTTTAGTATAATAACGCACTAATACTTGATCATTTATATTATAATATGTAATTCCTGGTAGCTGAAGATCTTTTGGAGGTGAAGGATATTCATCTGTGCCTATTGAAGATAGCTCTATAGTTTTCTCATTTGTTGTATTGATTGTTGTTTCTAAATTAGAAGCCTTTGCTAATTTTTCCGTTTTATCATCGGCATCGAAAGAAATGTCAGAATCACTGTAAATACTTATGGTCCCTGAGATACTTGTACTAGAACTAGTCGGTGACGGTAAACGATTTTTTGTTTGCAAATTTAGAAATTTTGAAGATCTGTTTTTGTGGTATGGCAAGTTTTCTTCTCCATAGCTTTTCTTCCCAATACCTTTACCTTTCTTTGTCGTTAAGATTATCCCCGAGGGACCCGGTTCAATGAGCTCGTTACTTAATGCAGAATAAGATTTTGTTGGTTTTTTTATTATTATGTTTGATAAAATCTTAATTTTATGTTCATCTGCATTTCGTAGGCAAATGGGTAAATCATCAATTTCTTCCACGGCAAATGGTTTAAGCTGACTATCGTTTCTCGAAATATCACTCAAATATGTAACGCCTGAAGAAGTGGCTATGGGATGAGTCTTCTTTGTTTTATCTTGTCTTTTTCCTAAAATGTCGGAATCACTGTAAATACTTATGGTACCTGAGATACTTGTAGTAGAACTAGTCGGTGACGGTAAACGATTTTTTGTTTGCAAATTTAGCAATTGAGAAGATCTGTTTTTGTGGTATGGCAAGTTTTCTTTTCCATAGCTTTTCTTCCCAATACCTTTACCTTTCTTTGTCGTTAAGGTTATTCCCGAAGGACCCGGTTGAATGAGCTCATTGCTTAATGCAGAATTAGATTCTGTTGGTTTTTTTGTTAATATGTTTGATAAAATCTTCATTTTATGTTCATCTGCATTTCGTAGGCAGATGGGCAAACCATCATTTTCTTCCACGGCAAATGTTTTGAGCTGACTATCATTATTCGAAATATCGCCTAAATATGTAACGCCTGAAGAAGTGGCTACGGGATGAGTCTTCTTTGTTTTCTCTTGTCTTTTTCTTTGTATGACATCGGTATGGGTGATGACTTCTGCTCCAGGTGCAATTTTCCTTCGTGTTATTTTATTACTCTCACCCCGTTTAATTTTATTTAACAGTAATTCCTCAAAAGTGACTGTATTTACTTTCGAAAAATTATATTTTTTTGGTTCATAGCATTCGTTTGTTTCGTGTATTACAATATCCTCATCATTCTTTGTCAAATCTAGAATTATTCCCTTATTTATACAATCGAGGGCAATGGACAACAAGCTGCTAGGTTTTTTTTTGTAAAAGAAATGATTTTTTTGTTGGTCCTCTATTCTAGAGAGAGTAACATTTTGATGATTTTCTTGTGACAACAAGTAGTGCTGTTTCCACTGCTTTAACTTTAGGATATCAAACTGGTTTTCTAGTATTACATCTCTATTACATGGATAAATTCCGGCTTTTCTAAATCCATTTCGTATGATATCAGGATCTATCTGCGCCCATACCGTACCAATCAGACGTGAAAACTCACTTTTTGGTAGAGGTACACCAATATTTAGCCTTTGCCACTTGACCAATAAAAGATCCCATCTATCTTTGAAAGGTTTCATTACGGATAAATCTAATGGCTGTAATACGTGACTCGTATGAGCAGGAAGTTTTATGATAGTTATATTTTGTATCAGAGCCTCTTCAATTATGTTAAGCCCCACGTGAGTTGAGTGACCATCGAGTAATAAAAGTACAGGGCGTTTATTGCCTAGAGCTGGTAAAAAGACTTTTTAAATTAGTTTTCAAAGACCTCGGTTTCCATCCATCCATTTTCTGTGGCAGCATATGTAGTTTGTGGATATGCATTAGGTGAAGTCCACTGATCCCAAACATTCTTGCCCTTAAATATTATGAGCGGAGGAATTTTATCCCCGACTGCATTAGCAGCTAGCAGGACCGTGGTATTATCCTTTCCTGGGCTAGCTACCATTCTAATAGATGCGTAGCCTTTGCGGCCGACTATTTTCATTTTAGATGGGTCTTTGGAGAAACTTGTCTCATCTAGATTCCATATTGCTTCTGGTTTATAAGTTAGACCTAAGTCTTCTATTGTTTTTTCTAGTAGGTCGAAATATGGGTATATAATATAGGGATCGATGGCTTTTCTTCGTGCGTATTCGACAGCTTGTGGCTTTTTAACTGACAAATTGTGGCGTTCTTTAAAAGCCATAAACCAGTCTTGGCCAGGCTTTCCATTTTTGAATGGAGTTTGTATTTTATTTTGGATTACATAATGACTAACTATTTCTAAAGTCTCATCCCTGGTGAGCCCAAATCCATACCGTTCCATAATGTGAAGTAATGACGCCAGTTTTTTTTCAACATCAAACGAAAGCGCCGTTGGCCTCCCGAGAGTGGTTGATTTCCATCTTTTATTATTAACATGATCCATGATCGTCATTCTTGGTATATTATAAACACGAGAAGCCTTATACCCACTTAATTCGCCATTACGAACAGCTCGCACGGCGTCTAAAAGTTTTTCTTTATTATAAGATGATTTGTTAGTTATTCTCTTGTAATTTCGCGGCATTTTATGAAAGTATACCTGAAGATAATAAAAATTGATTTTTAATCAGTTAATATAATGTAAATCAATTCATATAGTTATAATAAATAAAAAACTATTTTCGCAATGTTATGTTTATACGAGTCCTATCTTATTATAATATTATGCGTGTAATGAAGAAATCTAACAAAGTAAATTCACCCAAAATACTTATGTTAAAAACACACCTTAAAGTTCATGAAACACTACAATAATTATTTTAAGCCTAAACTTATAATGGTTTGCAATATCTGCATTGGGGCAAGACCGGCACATGCCGAACTTTCCCAAAAACACTGGACGGTTTTCCCCCAACATTGAATTTAAAGATTAAGATTTTATCATAACTAATATTTCTGTAAATATGAAATTAAATTGTATATCTATAGAATAAAACAATAAACAATTATATAAGCTAGACACTTACCATATACAGTACGTAAAAATCCCATTCCATCACATTTAACCGAAAGTAAAATCAAGACACAACTTGCTCGGGTTTCAACTATTCGACTACTAAAATCAACCGTTTTTACTTCTTTTGAACGCAATATAGCACCATCTACAATTTGAAGGTAGAACTGAATAGTGAATCTGTTTTACCCACCAACCCGTCATCGTTGTAGCTAATCAAAAAAGAACCTAACGGGACGGTGTACGAAGTTTCCCCGTGGACGGACTTCCCCACCTTGACCTTATATATATATTTCTGTTCTTTTTACGATCAGCATATCGGCACAATGTTCATGGGTAGATGTTTTCATACGCGTTTGTGAGCTAGCACGTATTACTGGTAAGAGCTTGTATTGTGTCTTATTTTAATTTTGTTGTTTATAATTTTTACTTTCCTTGCCACGTTTTTTTAATGCCACGTTAGCGCGATGATGACATTTCAATATTTGTATGTCAATTTATTTTAGATTAATATGAATTATGAATGCCACGTCACATTGTCAGTGCTGCCAGACCAAAACATTTTTGAATCGCGTGATGTCACCGAACGGCCCATCGGAAGACCAGCACTGGTATTTAAACCAGTACACGCTGAGACTGTGGCCGTATTTGTTATGAGCACAAAATTTTTATCATTTTAAACTTATTTTGTATAAACACAAGGTATTAATTTATTTTTTCCCCTGTGTTTTTACATGTTTAGTATAATTATCGTTTTATTATAATTTCTTTTAGTTTGTACCTGTGTAAATGCTTGTAACAAATAAAATATTTCTTTCTTTCTTTCTTTCTTTTCTATTTCTGGATTTTTGGAAATTCCACCCCTAACGGGGTAAAATAGGGGAAGAAAGTTTGTATGAAAAATCCGTCATTTTTGAAGTTAAACGCATGAATATTGGTATTGTGCCTTTCAGTTAAAAAGAAAAAATATAGGTTTCAGGATTTTTGGAAATTCCACCCCTAAGGGGGTAAAATAGGGGAAGAAAGTTTGTATGAAAAATCCGTCATTTTTGAAGTTAAACGCATGAAAATTGGTATTTGGCCTTTTAGTTAAAAATAAAAAATATAGATTTCAGGATTTTTGGAAATTCCACCCCTAACGGGTGAAATAGGGGAAGATAGTTTGTATGAAAATCCGTCATTTCTGAAGTTTAACGCATGAATATTGGTATTGTTGCTCTCAGTTTAAAATAAAAAATATAGGTTTCAGAATTTTTGGAAATTCCACCCCTAACGGGGTAAAATAGGGGAAAAAAGTTTGTATGAAAAATCCGTCATTTTTGAAGTTAAACGCATGAATATTGGTATTGCGCCTCTCAGTTAAAAATAAAAAATATATAATTCAGGATTTTTGGAAATTCCGCCCCTAAGGAGAGTTTACTTATAGGGGATGAAAGTTTATATGAACTCTTCTATCGGGTGTTTATCAATAATCCTACTAATATTATAAATACGAATGTTTGGTTGGATCGATGTTTTTACTCAATCACGCTAAAAAGGCCCGAAGGATCTGGTTGAAATTTGGCACAGAGATTGTACGGTTCCCGTGGGATAGTTTTGTTTTTGTTTTAGACAGAGCAAGGGAACCACATGATTATTTGCATAGTGTTCGTTGAGAGGATACTTTTTATACCAGAAAATGCACGGTTCCTACGGGATAGCATAATACAAGAAGATGTAAGAGCTTGAGAGGTCTCCATGGATTTTATACCTTTTCTTCCAAAAATAACTACCACGCGGGCGTAGCCGCGGGCAAAAGCTATCTGTATATATAAAAGAAGAAACTGACTGACTGACTGACTGACTGACTGATCGATCAACGCACAGCCAAAACGGCTGGGGTTAGAGACTTGAAATTTTGACAGTAGGTACCTTTTATTACGTAGGCATCCACTAAGTAAGGGTTTTTGGAAATACCACCCCTAAGGGGATAAAATAGGGGATGAAAGTTTGTATGAAAATCCGTCATTTTTGAAGTTAAATTCATGAAAATTAGTATTTGGCATTTTAGTTAAAAATAAAAAATATATGTTTCAGGATTTATGGAAATTCCGCCCCTAAGGGGGTAAAATAGGGAATGAAAGTTTGTATGAAAATCCGTCATTTTTAAGTTAAACGCATGAATATTGGTATTTTGTATTGTATACTTTTTCTCCCAAACATGACCTCCACGCGGGCGGAGCCGCGAGCAACAGCTAGTCTAATATAAATGAACTATGGCAAGTTGATTTTTTTTTTTATCCTGATTTAAGTGATATGAGAACTTGTTCTAAAGATAATAAGGTTTTAATTATATTATTTGTGTAAACCGTAAGAAAAAAATGATGTGGTGTCGTGGGACACCAGGTAGGAACGAAGTTCCTTCGGCTAATGAAGAATCGACACAAATTGCAAAAAAAATCGTGCTCAATTTGGACGTCACTACTTGCCACTCTAACTGGACGTCACTACTTGCTACTCTAACTGGATGTCATTACTTACTACTCTAACTGGACGTCACTACTTGCCACTCTAACTGGACATCATCACTTGCTACTCTAACTGGACGTCACTACTTGCCACACTAACTGGACGTCACTACTTGCTACTCTAACTGGATGTCCTTACTTGCTACTCTAACTGGACGTCACTACTTGCCACTCTAACTGGATGTCATCAATTGCTACTCTAACTCGATGTCATCACTTGCTACTGTAACTGGACGTCACTACTTGCCACTCTAATTGGAAGTCACTACTTGCCACTCTAACTGGACGTCACTACTTGCTACTCTAACTGGACGTCACTACTTGCTACTCTAACTGGAAGTCACTACTTGCCACTCTAACTGGACGTCACTAGTATAGTATATAACTCCAGATGTTATCTGCATACTGTCAAGCATAATGTTGCGCTCATTTTGCCAGAGACTACACTCCCAAGGAACATGATGCGCGGACTATTCGTACTCACAGTTTGGTGTAGAACATGGGCACGCAGGCGAATCAACCAACCTAAATGAGAATAGTTTGCTCTTAAAGTTGCCATGACCGGTGAGAAATTGTGACACACAGTGATCAATTTCCAGCCAAGTTTTTGTTAGACGATCGCGAACCAAAGGAAAATACTGATACAAATGCCGCCCTTTAATTGAATTATCCCATCGACATTGCCATTCGTTTAGCAGTTCGTTGCATATTTCGGAACGCTGTTTAAAAAGTCTACCGATTCTCGAGAGTTCACGCGACGTAACAAAGTTCTTGTCCATATCCTCTCTCGTAGAGTAATACATAGCGGCGCGATGCTGTGCCTCCAGATCGACTGGAAGTATATTTATTTATTTATTTATACACTTCATATACAATGTATATAGGCGGACTTAATGCCAAAGGCATTCTCTCCCAGTCAACCTTAGGGTGATGCAGAGATGAACAAGGTAGGTGCATAAAAATATACAGGAAGAAGGTAAAAATATTATTAAGCTCTATATAAATAAATAAATCCGAATACAATATATACAATACATAATATATATACAAAACATAAATATGTAATACATTCTATTACATATACTTATATAAACACATATAAATATATACAAAATGTACATATCAATATATATCGTAAATTAATGATGTGGTGATTCTGCCACTCCATTCAGCAATAATTGACGAACTCTCAGCTTGAAAGCCGATCGGCTGGTGCACGACCTGATTTCGAGAGGGAGTGAATTCCAGAGAAGTATTGATTGGATAGCGAAAGAAGAGTGAACGAAGTCGGAGCTGTGAGGGGGACACTTTAGAAGAAGATTGCTGGATGAGCGAAGATTCCTACTGTGGCTGTCGCAAAGGTATTGAAAGTGTGAAGATAAATAAGAGGGAGGTGTAGGAGAAGTAAGAAATGAGAAGAGAGTAGTAAGTGCTCGCATAGATCGGCGCTGGCGAATGGGTAACCATTTTAATTGCGAACGATAGGAAGAAACGTGATCATATTTACGAAGATTAAAAATGAATCGAATGCAGTTATTTAGAAGACGGTCAAGTTTGTTGAGTAGGTCTGCATTCAGATCGTAATAGCACACATCACCATAGTCGATTATCGGAAGGATTAAGGCTTGCACGAGCATTGTCTTAGTTTTAACGGGAAGAAAATTCTTCAGGCGGTAAAGAGAACGAAGGATACCGGTGACTCTCTGACTAACAGAGTTTACTTGGGACCGCCAGCTCAGGGTGGAGTCGATGTGCAGCCCAAGATCCTTAACACTCTGACACAAAGGAATGACAGAGCCATCAAATACAACAGCGGGTATGATCGTAGAATCCAGTCTGCTTATAATTCTTGAGCTACCTAAGATTAGGGCCTGACATTTCGTAGGGTTCACAGATAAACCGAAACTGTCGGACCAACTTTTTATATATTGTAGGTCTCTGTTCACCCTGTCCACAGCTGCGGCCACACAATCGACCCCAGACTGAGAATATATCTGCAAGTCATCGGCATACAAATGGTACGCACACTGAAGGTTTTGAGTTATGAGGTTAATAAAGATAGAAAATAGCAATGGAGAAAGTATGCCGCCTTGAGGGACTCCAGAGTCAATATCGCACCAGTTTGATGAAGAATCACCAAGGCGCACCGACTGCTGGCGCCCCTGAAGATAAGAGGAGAACCATTCCAGTGCCGCCGGAGAGATCAAATAATGGGAGAGGATTGATAACAGGATGTCATGACTGACGGTATTGAAGGCATTAGAGAAATCAACCAAAGCCAACACGGTGACTTTGGTATCCTCCATGCCCGCCCTAATATCGTCAGTCACTTTGAGGAGAGCGGAAACGGTGCTGTGGCCGGGCCTAAAGCCAGACTGCAGAGGACACAGCAGTTTATTCATGTGCACGAACCCAGTCAACTGCTTGTGTGCACAGGCCTCCAGCACCTTGGAAAGGAAAGGAAGAATAGATATGGGACGAAAATGCGTCGGGAGTGAGGGGTTCGGAATTTTGGGAAGAGGGATAATAAAGGCTTTCCGCCATAAAGACGGGAAAACCCCAGTGCAGAGGGAGACATTAATGATATGGGAAATAGCGGGAAGAAGATAATCCAGGACGGAAATAATCATACGACGGCTAATGTTGTCGTAGCCAGTCGCATTGGACTTGATGGAGAGGATTATTTTCCTGGACTCATCAGGCGGCACCGGAGAAAACTGCAGGGGATCGATGTTAGGCCTGGGGAGACCGACTATAAGGTTTTTGGTACAACTCTTGGTTTGGGGATCAATTAAGTTAGCAGTGGAGAAATGAGCGTTAATATCATCCAAACCAATAGTTTTACCATGATAGTCCAAGTTTTTCCCCTTGCCAATTCCTAAAGTTCTGAGGAATTTCCATATATTAGCAGGGGAAGAGGAAATGATATTACTAAGAATATGACGGCGTTTAGCATTACGTACCATCTGATTACACCGATTCCTTGCAGCCTTAAAGAGGCACCAATTTTCATATACCCGCAAGGACAGGTAAAGCTTCAGTACTAACGGTTCTATACGCCTTACACAAGAATATCAACGCCAAACGCTGACTCTGGAGCAATTTTCTTCGCACGGCACCGATAGTAGCCCTATCAGCCCATACAGGTGATCCATAGCAAATACTGCTCAAGTAAGTAGCTCCATAGATAAATTTTAATGTGTTAAAAGATAATCCCCACGTCGATGTGGATATCCTTGTCAAGGCATAAAAAATTCGTTTCGACTTTTCCCCGGCGGTTTTTATATGTTCTATGAATGAAAAGTTTCTCTCCAAAACTAGCCCTAGGTAGCAGACCGATTCTTTTCTTTTAATATTGATATTATTAAATTTTATTCGCGTTGGTGTTTTTAGAATGTCCTTTAAAAGTAACTGGTAAGTTTTGTGAGGTGCGAACGTCAGACGATTTCGTTCACCCCAATCGTGAATTAATTTTAAGCACGCACTAGCCAATTTTTCTAGTCCCGATCTACTATTACACTGCACAAGCAAGAGCCCGTCGTCAGCATAGCCAGTTCAGGAGCAACCTTGAGGTAAAGGGAGTGCGAAGAAGTCGTCAAAGCCTAAATTCCACAAGTACGGACCGACTACTGAGCCTTGTGGACAACCCATCGTCAGCGCCTTCGTCACTTCATGGTGACCAAGTTTTAGTTTGGTTGTGCCTAAAGAAAAGTATGAATATATAAGTAAGAAAGAAGAAAGAAAGAAAGAAAAACGATTTATTTGCACAAACTACAACGCGCACATACCACATTGACAAAATCTATTATTACACTTAAAACTAAAGGATTTGGCACTTGCTTGTCGCAGCTGTGACAGGTAGGTGACCACTCAGCATACTGCTGTGCTGTGGCACGTACATAGTACATACCACAACACAGCGCTGGTTTTCAGTGGTCACCTTAAGTGACGTACGGACGCCAGCCAGTCGATATAATAATAATAAAACATATATATACCATAGTAAAATTCTATATTAAATAATATACAAAATAACACTATATTAAAATACACATACGTAGGAATATATATTATACTGTATTTATATATTTACATATATTGGTACATATTATACTTATTAGACTTTTAAATAGTATTAAATAGATACATTGTTTTCCATAACAATAATAATTGGTCAATACAATTTTATATAAAATATTTTCGCCGAAGCCCTCTCTCGTTCCCACTACCGTCACCGTGCGGCCGCGCAAGCCCAGAGGCCAGACCCCAGGCTCAGGCGCACGGCGCACGGCCGGCGAGTGGACGCGTCGGCAAGGCACAGTTTAAAAAAAAAAGGAATTATTATTTCTTATATATTAACCTGCTACTAAAATTAAATTATAGTAGAAATAACGACGTGCGGTTCAAGGGAATCTGCCATATGTACTACGATACCAGTGTGCTATACAACTTACCTATCCAGAATGCTGTCACACCGCCGCCAAAAAGCTGCTGGGAAGTTAATTTACTTAGCTCGTTGGTCATAATTAGGATGTGAGTATTTGAATATTAGCTATTTTTTTTGTATGTCTAATAAATATTTTTTCATGTGTAATTTAAATGTTGTTTTTGTTTTCAGGGACCTAATGGGGGGTGGTAAATCATTCCAACAGCGAGTGGCGGCATATTTGAAACAGCCCCTGAAAGCGGTGGTTCTATAGAGCGGCATCGAGAGCGGGTTGGATGTCGTACGAGTGGAGTGATGGTGTCTCCAGTTTAGCTTATTAAACAGGTATTCTGGTTTACGTGTATTAAACACTCCAAACAACAAGCTGGCTAGGTGTAAGTTTCGCCGTGCAGCCATTTTTAATATATTGTTTTGATTTAAAAATGGCGTGACATGACTCCTCCGGGGTATCCTAAAACAATATCGGGCACACGCATTCTGCACGCGTTGAATCAAGCGTTCTGTCCGGGTCAGGAGGCACGGTCCGTATACAGCGTCACAATAATTCAATTTTGATAGCACCAGGCAGTCTATCAATCTCTTTCGCATTGCTATACTCAGAAATTCTCGGATTCTGTATAGAACCTTCAACCTGTAGAAACAATTTTTTACCATATTATTTATGTGACTCTCAAACCGCAACTCCGGGTCGATCTCCAGACCCAAATTACGCGCAGTTTCTACCCTTTGAACGCTCTGCCCCATGATAGTAACGTCGGGATTCGCAGAAATAATGGAATTGATTTGGTTTTTACTCCCCAAAACCATATATTTAGATTTATGAGGGTTGAGCACCAGTGAGTTAATTGACGACCAAGTGGCAATTTTGTCAAGTTCTTCATTTAAGATATCAACGGCGGATGAAGTACTTCTGGCGTTAAATGAGACATATAGTTGAGTGTCATCCGCATATACATGGTATTTACAATATCTAATGCAATTGATCATATCCGCAGTGTAGAGTATAAAAAGAATCGGTCCCAAAAGTGACCCCTGCGGGACGCCTCTGGTTATAGATCGCGGGGAGGATGATAAAGCTGTACCGTCTTTCAAGCGAACCTGAACGCGTTGTGACCTACCAGTCAGATAGCTCTCAAACCATCTTACTGTTTGGTATTTGAACCCGTAGTATGAGAGTTTCGATAAAAGTAGTGAGATATTGATTGAGTCAAAGGCCCTTGAGTAATCTAGCAGTGTCAGTATCGATCCCTCACCACGGTCCCAAGCCTCGAGGATGTTACCCACAACATCGGCCAAGGCTGTTGTGGTACCGCGTCCCTTTCTAAACCCCGATTGTAGGTCTGGCAGTATTCCGTTAGATTCGAGGAAGTCGGTAATCTGCAAATACACTACTCTTTCCAACACCTTGGACAAACAGGGCAATATACTAATCGGACGAAGGTCCGCATAACTTTGCGGATTTTTATTTTTAGGAAGTGGTTGCACGATTGCCTCTCGCCACAGATCCGGAAATTTGTTAGACACGATGGATCTGTTTATTATTTCCGTTATGGTTGTTAACGACCATGGTAAGGTGAGATTCAGCATATCTCTCGAGATGCCGTCAATACCTTGTGCGTTGGTTGATATGCTCTGTATAATTTTACTAATCGTTGTCGGGTCTGTAGGTTTTAGTGAGAACTTCTCTGTGCCGTACCGGTTGGATTCAAAGAAGGTTACTTGGGATATCGTAACATTAGGGTCGCCCGGAACATCCAGAAACGCCGAGTTTATGCCATCCGGATCGTTAAATTGCCCTGAAATTTGATTATCGATCTTACATTCTGGTAGTGCATGTTTTTTAAGATTAGACCATAGTGCTTTTGAATCGCGTATGTTTTATTAATGTATTTATCGAAAAATGCCTTTTTTTCATTTAATAAACTAACTATAGCTAAATGTTTCAGATCTAAGTAGTAACGTTTATGTGACTCGAGATTAGTATGACGGTATCGATTGCGGGCGTCATTTCTTAATTTAAACATTAATTTTATATTGTCTGTTATCCAAGGCGTTGGTTGAGTTTTGAAACGTCTAGTTGTTATGGGTGCATGCAGATCGAAAAGCCGCGTAACGTGCAGATTAAATGAGTGTACCATATTATTTACGTCAACTAATTCGCAAATCGAGTTCCACGGAATTACCTCTAGGTCCCGTTCAAAAACATCTTGCAGTATGTTTTTAAGCGGGCGATATGTGATTATCTTACGTGTCGGCTTTTCTTTTCTGAAAATGATCTCGCACGTAACAAATGAATGGTGACCGAGTTCCGTTATATGATCTACCTCAACCCCCCGGTAGTCCGCGTCTGTACAAATCACATCAATAAGGGTGGCACTATCTCCTACAAAATGTGTAGGAGTATTCACAATTTGTTGGAGATTAAAACATTGAAAAAAATCAATCATATTTTTTACTTTCATGCTGTTTAAGTCAAGCATATTAACATTAAAGTCTCCTAATAAAATAACATTGTCATACGGAGCCAGTGCACTAGCGCTGTCTGTGAGAGCGTCTACAAAAACATCCAAATCTAACCAGGGAGGCCGGTATGCAGTGCCTATTAGCAATTTTTTTGAGTTAGCCGTAACACTCATCCACATTTGTTCCACCTGTGGGTGGTGAGGGTGAGCTCTAATTCGAATACTGGTACCAAGTTTAATATAAAAAGCGACACCTCCCCCGCGACCTCTTCGCACCGTCTCTGAACGAGGTATATGCCGTAGTTGATACCCAGGGACTACTGGTACTCTGCCCTCTTCCCCCCTACGCAACCACGTCTCATTGATTGCCATGATGTCCACTGAGTGGTGTTCCATCGCAATAATAAACTCATCATGATTTGTGGATAATGACCCAGCATTAAAAAGCCCAAATTTAACAACATGATTACACGGCATATTACTTATCCATTAGGACAAAATATATAGATTTAAGGTTATTCCTAACGAGATAAAAATAATGATGCGGGACATAGAAACTGAGAAATAAATAAAAAGACTCATAAATACAAATAATTTTGAAAGAGAAATATATAATGGACCCTACATAAGGTATTAAAATCATAATATATATATTAAATGCGTTCGGAGTCGATAAAATAATAATAAATACTAGTTTTTTTGTTCGCCCGGTCCCAACAGTGCACATATTCCTCTCAGAGTCACGACATGCAGTGCAAAGTAATACATAACAATGAAATAATAATAATATCATAGTTAAAAACACAAATAGTAAGATTCCAAAGAAGAATTCATTTTTGGGGGGGTTTTTCTGCGTCTGGACCAAAAACACGCCGCAGATCCGTCTCGTTATGAATAATGCTCGCTTTATCATCAGCCTTGTAGCGGGCAAGGATACGACCATGCTTCGTCCATACGAATTTCCATCCGAGACGCTGACCAACCTCACGAGCTCTCCGAAATAACAGACGGTTGACTTTCGTTAAACGTTCATTTAAATAAAACCGTCGTGGTGGGCCGGACATGTCGAGATCTGTGGTGTTAGCTCCCCGGCGCACTCGCGCGGCGCGCATCAACTCGTCGCGCAGGTGGCGGCGCGCGAGGCGCACGACTACGGGGCGCGGGCGGGTCTCCGCTGCGCCCGGGGCCGGGCCTGCGGCGCTCGTAGCATTCACTCGCCTGCCACCGACGCGCTCCGCAGACACTATATCACGCGGCTCAACGCTTACGCCTAACTTAGTGCCTATAAGCTGAAGCGTGTGAGTGAGGTTTTCATTGTTGCACTCAGGTAGATTAGCGATCTCTAAATCGTTCAGTAACAATTGTTGGTCGCGATCATTAAGTTCCTGCCTTAATAGAACAATTTCCTCGGTCGCGTCCGATGGTCCCATCAATTTTTGCTCAACCGCAGCCATTCTGTTGTCCACTGTATCCAGACGCTCGTTTAGGGTGACCATAGACCCCCTTAGCTGATCCCTGTCTGCCTGAAGTTGGGTCAGGTCTGTGCGCAGCCTTTGGAGTTCACTTAAAAAATCCTTTCTGAGCGATATAAATTCCTCCTTGAACATCTTTTGCAGCTCTCCCCGTAGTTCCTCCTTGAAACTGAATAGCATGCTGGATATATCTGAGGTATAATTGTCACTATATCCCAGGAAATCCGCAGACTCTTCGGGTGTGCACGCTGTCGCTGGTGTGTCTATAGTCTTGGCCTCCATACCTCTGTTTACACAGTCGGGACAGCTCCATGATGGCGCCACAATACCCGATGATGGTAAAGAACCACAAGCCCGGTGAAAGAGTGCCTTACAAGTACTACACCTAGCGGCACCTAGCGGCGTTAGATATTTTGCACATCCACCACACTTTATTGCCGGCATGTTGTTGCGAGTTGTTAGAATTGATCTTTGCTAAATGATATGCCGGTGGAACGGCAGATGGCGCTAAATCAAAAATTTAAGAATGGGATATTTAAGGGGACTCGATACATCATAGAGTGCTGCACTGTGTTAAGGCTGAGCACATATACACTGGTATGCACTGCGAAATTTTCTTTCTTCTGCATATATATTATAAACTGATCACTTTTTTTAATTCTATATAGTTTAAGGTAGTTTGTACAGTTTTTATGTTTAGATTTAGTTAATTACTATTTTTTGTCTATTTACACTTCTAAAACACTGTATAATGATACGTCTTGATCATTCCACTCAATGTAATACTTTAATAAATAAATAATCACTAATGTAAATCTTGTTTTATTTTTTAACGTAAGAAGTACTGACTCAGATATCACTAGCTCAACGTCCGTGACGTCACTCCTAAGTGAATATATATTGTTAGGGCAACCTCGGATTTTCAGCTTAAGTAGTAGCATTGGCCACCACGCATTATCGAACGCACCGGAGATGTCCAAGAATATACCTAAGACGTATTTACTATTTGAATTGCAAACAGATCTTCTAACTGATAACGCGGCGTCAAACAATTCGGTTTTACTATAGGGAAATCTACCGTTTCCCTATAGTAAAACCGAATTGTTTCTCATGAAACTTTCGACCGTCCGATATTAGCCTAGGAACAATATGACGTTCAAGCAATTTACCTAAAGAAGGTAATAACGTTATAGGTCGATAAGATTTGGGTCTTCTGGTGGCTTGTTACCACTTTTAGGTATTATCCGGATAAAACCACAGCGCCAAATTTGGGGAAAAACACCTTCTGCAATACACCGATTCGAAACTATTAGGATAGAATCGCCAGCCGCTTTACACGCTTCCTTGATCATTTTATTAGATATTTTGTCCTCACCAGAGGCTTTGTTCAAAGGTAAAGATCTAACGATATCGAAAAACTCTTCAAAAGACGGGGGATCCGACGAAGGGGTGTTCGGTGGTTCCGCGGCCCACATCCGTATTTGATTATGATATTCGTTATCACGCGCTACTGTATCGTCGGGTATAAGAAAGTTTAACAGGGTTTGCGTTGTGTCCTCTATACCAGTTGTATAGGTGTTGTTAATTTTAATATTCTGTACATAGGCCAGATTTATTGACCTATTTGCTTTAAATTCATGGTACAGAGGAGACCACGGACCCTCCTTATCCAGCCGTTCTACAATTTTACGCAATAAATTACCTTTTGATTTATGTACTGCAGCTTTATAATGCGACCTTGAGAGAGATAAAAGCAGCTGTAAATGCTTCTCCTGTGACACAACGTTTTTTAAGCCGGTTAAACCTCCTACGCGCCCTGCGAAAGGTACGGCGCAGATGAACTAGGTAGTTATTCCACCAATCACATCTACGCGTATTAATGATGGGGCCCCGACCGATTGCGACGTCCGCACAGTATGCAAACGTGTCCGACATAATTTCGGCACACGTTTCAGCTGAGAGGCTATTAAAAAAGTCCCCGGCATGCTGAGCAAATAAAGCGCTAAATAAATTCCAATCGGCACTTTTCGATTTATATATATAACTAGCTTTTGCCCGCGGCTACGCCCGCGTGGTGGTTATTTTTGAAAGAAAAGGTATAAAATCCATGGAGACCTCCTAAGTTATCACATCTTCCTCTATTATGCTATCCCGTAGGAACCGTGCATTTTCTGGTATAAAAAGTAGCCCTTTAACAAACACTATGCAAAAAAATATGTGGATCCCTTGCTCTGTCTAAAACAAAACCAAAACTTTCCCACGGGTACAGTACATTTTTCCGGGATTAGCCTATGTGCTATTCCAGACTATAATCTATCTCTGTGCCAAATTTCAACCAGATCCCTCGGGTCGTTATAGCCTCATTGAGTAAGAAATATCCATCCATCCAAATATTCGCATTTCTAATATTAGTAGAATTATTGATAAACCCCCGATAAAAGAGTTGATATAAACTTTCATCGCCTATTTTACCCCCTTAGGGGTGGAATATCCAAAAATCCTGAAATATATATTTTTATTTTTAACTAAAAGGTCAAATACAAATTTTCATGAATTTAACTTCAAAAATGACGGATTTTCATACAAAATTTCTTCCCCTGTTTTACCCATTTAGGGGTGGAATATCCAAAAATCCTGAAATATATATTTTAAATTTTTAAATAAAAGGCCAAATACCAATTTTCATGCGTTTAACTTCAAAAATTACGGATTTTCATACAAACTATCATCCCCTATTTTACCCCCTTAGGGGTGGAATTTCCAAAATCCTGAAATATATATTTTTAATTTTTAACTGAAAGGCCAAATACCAATTTTCGTGCGTTTCACTTCAAAAATTACGGATTTTCATTCAAACTTTCTTCCCCTATTTTACCCCTTTAGGGGTGAAATTTCCAAAATCCCTGAAATATATATTTTTGATTCTTAACTAAAAGGCCAAATACAAGTTTTCATGAATTTAACTTCAAAAATGACGGATTTTCATACAAACTATCATCCCCTATTTTACCCCCTTAGGGGTGGTATTTCCAAAAACCCTTCCTTAGTGGATGCCTACGTAATAAAAGGTACCTACTTTAAAAATGTCAAGTCTCTAACCCCAGCCGTTTAGGCTGTGCGTTGATCGATCAGTCAGTCATTCAGTTTCTTCTTTTATATATACAGATTTCAAATTTTAATTATATGCATATAATTGTAATGAGAAATTACAAAAGACCTACGGCTGAGTTTCTTGGTGCTTCTTCTCAGACCAGTGGGCATTTCCGAAGCACCAGTAGACCTTAACATTATTATGACATGTAAAAAGTGCCCATAGTGGCCTAAGTTACGAAATAAATGATTTGATTTGATTTATAATATATATACCTAGTCAGGTCATAAATTCTGTCACATGTTTAATATAAAATAATTGAAACAAGTTTATTCATTATGTAACCATTTATATACCAAAATGTACTTAACAAAACATAGATTCTTATGACACTAAAGTTTATTCAAAATGACCTCCGTGATTTTGAATACAGGCCTTCAATCTGCGTGGCCAGTTGTCTATCGCAGCACGAACGAGGTCCATGTCAATATCGGCGGCTGCCTTAATCAAGGATGTCTTGAGTGACTCCAAATTGGGATGAGGCTTTGAGCAAGCCTTTTCCTCCAAGTGTTGCCATATCTTGTAATCTAACGGATTCAAATCTGGACTGGAGGAGGGCCAGTCTTCGTGCCGGATGAAGTCGATTTCACGCGCCGCCAGCCAGTCTTGTGTGCTCTTCGCTCTATGAGCTGGCGCCGAATCTTGTTGGAATACCCAGTGCCTGTTATTGAACATGGTATGAGAAATAGGTTCTCCAAGGTTCGTCAGGACTGTATTTTGATACACAACTGCATTCGTTTTTACACCTTTCTCACAAAAATGTACCTCTGTTAAGCCCCAATAAGAAACTCCCAACCATACCATGAGTGAGGATGGAAAATGACCTCGTTGGACACGCGAAATACGGTTGCTCGCTTCTTCACTACTGTGTGCGTACACCTTATCATTTTGTTTGTTGTAGCTCTCTTCTACGGTAAAAAATTTTTCATCTGAAAAAAGAATTTCCCGATATTTTTTTCCCGCGTACCGCTTCAACAAAGCGCGGCATCTCTTCAGTCTCAGGTCCATTAGACGAGCATTCAAACGATGTCCTGTTTTTCTTCGATATGCCCGAAGCCCTAAGTCTTCATTTAACACCCTTTTCACCGTGGTTCTGCTTAACCCCATCTGAAGGGCCAACAGTTTCTGCTTACGTTTGGGATTTCTTTGAATTCGTGCCTTCACAGCTTTTATCACTGCTGGAGTCCTAACAGACCGACACGAACGACGGACCGCTTGGAGTGGTCTCAGCTTACTTCGCCCCCGCTAGTGCAAAGAGCACCATGGCTGTCTTTAATGAACAACTAAATCAATTGGAAAAGGCAGTCATGGCGTTGGGCGCGGATGGCGTGGTGGTCGGGGGCGACTTCAATGCGTGGAACGTCTGGTGGGGGAGCGCAAAGAGTGACGAGCGCGGTGAAGCGCTGGCGGATCTGTTCGACCGCCATAACATGACGGTTCTAAATGAGGGCGGTGAGCCAACGTTTGAGGCCTGGAGGCAGGGCCGAGCATGCTGTAGTCACGTCGACGTGACTGCATGCGGCCCGGCACTGCTTCCGCGTGTCACGGAATGGCTCGTCGACTCATCGATCACGTCATCGCAACACCGAACGCTCGTCACTCGCCTCTCGTCAAAGCCGTTGCGAGTACTGCCACAGTCTAGAACTCGCCGCTACAATACAAATAAGGCGAGATGGGAGGAGTTCCGTACTGCCTTCTCCGAGGAACTGGAGCTCCACAACATTAACACGGGATTCATGGACGCGCTGACCTCGCGGGATGAGGTGGAGGTGGCAGTTACAAAGTATACAGCGGCGGTCACCTCGGCTTGTGAATCCGCCATTCCTTTGCTTGGTGCGCCGCGCGCTAGGTCCGATCCCCCTTGGTGGAATGAGGATTTAAAAAGCAAAAAAAAGGCTGCCATCACCAAGAGGAGACGGATCGCGGGCGCGGCGCCAAGACGAAGACAGTACGTCGTTCAAGAGTACCTAGCCGCCTGGCAAGAGTACAAGGAGGCGGCGCGGGCCGCACAGACCGCTAGCTGGAAACGTTTCTGCACAACAGCTGAGAGGGAGAGCATGTGGGACGGGGTGTATCGCGTTCTTCGAAGCACGGAGCGCCGTCGTCCGGATTGCTTGTTGCGTGCCGGAGATGGTCACACATGCACACCAGAGGAGTCAGTTCAGTTGCTGGCAAATCAATTATTCCCGGACGACGACCCGCGGTGGGACACACAGGAGCAGGCTGAAACAAGAGCTCTTGCAAATTCGGCTGCTCTCCTGTGCCGCTGCGGGCCGAACGATCCAAAATTCACTGTGACTGAGCTAAGGGGAGCCGCGCTCTCCATCTCACCTAAAAAAGCACCTGGCCCTGACCATCTCACAGCTGACGCATGTGCGGAGGCAGTCCTGGCGGACGGGGGATGTTTCTTGGCTCTGGCGAATGCTGCGTTGCGTCTTGCATGCTTTCCCACTCAGTGGAAGCGGGCTGCTGTCTGTATACTGCCCAAGCCGGGCAGGAAAGACCTAGCCCACCCGCGATCCTATCAACCCATAGGACTGTTATCGGTCTTAGGGAAGATAGTTGAAAAAATGTTGGTGGGCAGGTTGCGCTGGCACCTTCTCCCTACCATACACACCAGGCAATATGGCTTCATGCCGCATCGGAGCACCGAAGACGCCCTCTATGACCTGGTAGAACATATAAAACAACAGAATAAAAGTAAAAAGATATCTAAATATATATAAATCATTTTTCTTCATCGCCATATTTTACTAAGACGATAAAAGATAACACATTAATACATCTTTCTTCCTTGAAATCTCCCGATTGTCCTACTTTTGTTCTGAGACAATTTGCTGATTGTGATGTTAAGAAAACTATTATGCTCATTTCATCAAACGCGATGGGAAGCGATTGTGTCAGCCGAAATATGATTCTCCCTATCCTGGACGAAATCCTCCCCTTTATTTCCCACATCCTAAATTACTCCATCTCCACGGGAATATTTCCAGCACTCTGGAAAGAAGCTCATGTTATTCCTATCCCTAAAAAATGCAATCCCGTTACCTTCTCAGAATTTCGCCCTATTTCTATATTACCATTCCTTTCTAAAGTCCTAGAGCGTCTAATCCATTCCCTGCTTAGTGGATTCCTGTCCGAAAATTACCTCTTAAATCCTTTCCAGTCGGGGTTTCGTCCAGGTCACAGCACCACTACCACACTGATTCATATTACGGATGGCATTAGATCAGGCATGGAGGAAGGCAAGCTGACAGCTTTAGCTTTACTCGATTTCAGCAATGCCTTTAACACTGTTGATTTTGATGTCCTCCTTGGCGTACTGCGTTCTCTTAACATATCTCCAACGGCAGTTGACTGGTTTCGTAGTTACCTGTACGGACGCCGGCAACGCATCTGCATCGAAGAAAGTCATTCCTCTTGGTGCACCATGTCTGCTGGCGTTCCACAGGGCGGCGTGCTATCTCCTTTACTCTTCGCAATTTTTATAAATTCTGTCACTAATCATCTTCGCTCTTCCTACCACCTCTATGCAGATGATCTCCAGATTTACGCTCAGGCTCCTGTAGGCGAATTGACGGATGCTATTTATACCATTAATGGAGACATTGATCAAATCTGCGATTGGAGTAAGACCTATGGACTCAAGATCAATCCATCCAAAACCCAAATCATTGTTGTCGGCAGCCCCAGGATGATATCGAAAGTGAATTGGAATGAATTGCCTCGTGTATCCTGTGATGGTGTCACCATTCCCTACAGCGACACAGTCAAAAATCTAGGACTATACCTTGATCGAACTTTCACCTGGGGTCCACAGCTTCGTGAATTAAGTCGTAAGCTGTTTGCCTCGGCCAGGTCCTTGCAAAGATTGCGTAACTTTCTACCTATCACTACGAAAATCTCGCTTGCACAAACGCTCCTTCTCCCCATCCTTGATTATGCAGATGTCAGCTATCTTGATCTCACCGAAGACCAATTAAACAAGCTTGAGCGACTCCAAAATTTCTGTATTAGATTCATATTTGGTCTGCGCAAATATGATCATGTTTCAATGTATCGTGCTAAGCTCAAGTGGTTACCTATAAGACTTCGCCGGAATAGTCATGTCCTTTCACTTCTTTACAATATCTTGTTCAATCCCCTTACTCCTTCTTATCTTAAAAATCGCTTTGATTTCCTTCATGAATCACATACGAGATCCTTGAGGTCGTCGGAGAATTTAAAATTGAGAATGCCAGTGCATTCCACTACTTTTATGGATAAATCATTTACTGTAAAAGCTGTTCGGTTGTGGAATGCACTGCCTGTTGAGATAAGGCAAGCACAGACCCTATCACGCTTTAAAAAACTTGTTAAAGATCATTATCTTTTCCATTGATCCGAGCCACTCTAATTATTATGCATTAATATGTATTTGTTAGCATATTTATATGTGTGTATGTTTATGTGTAAGTATGTATATATTCAGTTATCTTTCTATATATAAATCTTTATGTATGTGTATATGTGTGTATGTATGTGTATGTATGTGTATATATGTGTATATATGTATATATATGTGTGTATTTATACATTTATGTATATGTGTGTGTGTGTGAATTTGTAATTAATTTGTATAAGTATCAACATTATTTATTCTACTTATTACTATATCCATACATAAATATATTTTTACAAATTATGTTTTTCCTAAATATTTATTATGTACACAAACTGCCCTCCCCTTTTTTTCTTTTCTTTTTTTCATACTTTTCCATCCCATGGTTGTCTTGAAAAGATCGCCGAGAGCGATAAGACCGCCAATTGTACTTTAAATAATTTTTGTTCTCCTATTTCATGTATATTAGTGTACAATAAAGAGTAAATAAAATAAAGATAAGCTTAATGATTTCCTTGGACATAGAGGGTGCCTTCGACAATGCTTGGTGGCCGGTCATAAAACTGCGGCTGGCTGAAAGGAGGTGCCCGCGGAACCTGTTCGGCTTGGTCAACTCATACCTGCGGGACAGAACGGTCCAACTGACGTTCTCAGGAGCGTCATATAGAAAAACAACATCCCGCGGTTGTGTACAGGGCTCCATCGCGGGGCCCACAATGTGGAACCTGGTTCTGGACCCGCTCATTAGAGAGATGCTTCAACTTGGAGTACACTGCCAGGCATTCGCCGACGACATCACATTGGTCTTGTCGGGTGAGACCATAGAAATGCTGGAGGAGGTAGCTGATAGGGTGCTCAGTCATGTGCATGACTGGGGCAATAGACACAAGCTGTCGTTTGCGCCATCTAAAACAAATGCTATGGTAATAACCAAAAAGCTAAGAATAAGGGCGCCAGTCGTACACATGGCAGGGCAACCGATACGCATTGTAAAAGAATGTAAGCTCCTGGGGGTCGTGCTGGATGACCGTCTGAGCTTCGGGCCCCACGTGAAAACTAGATGCGATAAGGCAATCAAAATCTACAAACAACTGGAGAAAGCCGCTAGAGTCACTTGGGGTCTGAACTCGGACATCATCTGCACGATCTACCAGGCAGTAATCGAGCCAATTTTGCTCTACGCGGCGGGTGCCTGGCGGGGGGCGGTGGACCTGCGATATGCGGTGAAGCGGTTGCGAGCCGCCCAGGGGCTTTTCGCCAGAAAAATCATTAGGGCGTACCGCACCGTTTCCCCTTTAGTAGCTATCGCAATCGCAGGACTGCTGCCCATAGATTTCAGGGTCAGGGAGGCGGCGAAGTTGTACCAGGTAAAGCGTGGTGGGCCCCTCGAGGCTCTTCCGGGCAGATCCTTGGAGGGGAAAGTCGTGTCGGCGGAAATGCCGCATCCGGCTGCAAGAACGTCGATATCGTACTCCAGTGTTGAGCATCTCACGGAGGCAGCAGCTGCGGAGCTGCAATCGGCGGGACTGTGCATTTACACCGACGGCAGTAAAATCGACGGCAAAGTCGGTGCTGCGTTTTCGGTCTGGAAGAATGGAGCGGAGATAACATGTAAGAAATTCCGTTTGGAGGCCTTCTGCTCCGTCTTCCAGGCCGAAATGTTCGCGATCCTCAGGGCGGCGGAGATGGCCGGGGCACTGAAAGAAAACATCGTGAATATCTTGAGTGACAGCAGATCATCATTGGATCTGCTGTCAAAACTGGACACTGCCAACCCTGTTGCCTTAAGGATTCAGCAAAAAATAAGAGAGCTTGCTGCCGTGGGTGTGGATGTGCGATTGCACTGGTTGCGGGCGCATATCGGCACGCCCGGAAACGAGCGTGCTGATGAACTTGCGAAGGCCGCAACCAGGGGCAAAAAAGCCGCCGATTATGGCCAATTCACGGTCACGTGCGCGAAGAGGTTCATTAGGGAGGAAAGCATAAACAAATGGCTACAGGAGTACCAAGTGGAGATGAGGAGCAAACACATAAGTATTTTCTTCCCTGATGCTCTCTCCGCGCACAGATTCGCACTTAAAAACAAGCCAAATGCACTGGTAACGCAGCTGCTAACGGGACATGGTGGGATCGGTGCATACCTGCACAGGTTCGGGCTCCGAGATACACCGTGGTGTCAATGTGACCCCGGAGTTGTGGAGGACATAGTCCACCTCCTAACCGAGTGTCCCCGCTTTTGCGGAGCAAGGTACCAGCTGGAGTGCGAGATCGACGTAAATCTGGTGAGAGAGAGTATCCCGACAATTATGAGCGAAACGGCTACGCAGAAAAAGTTCCTGGAGTACTGCATGAGAATGGTGTATGTGGTGGGGCGTAGCAACGGTAGCACGGCGAGTTGGACGAGGTAACAAAATTATTTCTCGTATATCATTATTATTATTAATTTTAAATTATTATTTTGTCTTAATTACCGATTCATATATTGACTGAGTAGAATATGAGTTTAATTTTGTATTTGATGTTTAATTTGGCACTGATTTTGATTTAATTCTTTATGATTTTGACTTTACTTTAGCTAACTTTAATTTATTTTAATGCTGATTTGATTAATTTTGTTCTTGACTGAATCTTGCGTAGACTGTAACTTAACTTTGTATTTTAAGTTCAATTATATTGTTTATTAAATTGACTTATCATAATTTAATTTTTATCATAATTGTTATACTTTTTTAGTTTGACTCAATCGATTAATCTTAATTTGACACGATATTAATTTTGAACTTGTTGTTACATTTGGCTATATTTGACTAATAGATAATGACTATGATTGTTTGATTTGTTCAAAATTGGATCTGTATAAATTGTAACCCATATCGTTGTAATGTACGTGGTTAGTTGATTAATATTGTAAGTGAATTTGGGTGGATTATTGTTAGTATATTATTAGAATTGTTATATTACACATACATTGTAACTGCCAGTACAAAAGGAAATATATATATTACTTATATATATATAAAGGCAACTTTAGAGATACACGTACAAAAAAAAAAAAAAAAACGAAGCAGAACTACTGGCAGAAGATAGTAATTTTTGTTGAGCTGAATAAATACAAAACTTTAAAAAGAAAAAAAAACGAGCGTAACTAAAATATTAGCTCACAAATAAAAGAAATGTGTAAATAAATAAATAACGAAGACAAGGACCCTGGTTCATACCAGGGGAGAAAATTTAATAAAAAAAAAAAAAAAAACAGACCGAGGGCGACCACTTCTTGACCTGTCATCTACACTAGAGTCTTCATTGTATAGTTTGATGGTACGATGAACGAATCTTTTGGTTATATTCAAATTTTTCATTATGTCAAAAATTTGAATTGGCGCGTAACCGCAACGATGCAACGCAATTACTGCAACACGGTCTTCTTTAAGCGTCCACTCCATATTTAAAAATGAGTAAAATTCTAAAAAGTATACATTTTTATTTTCATGAACAATTTGAAATTCGAATTCAATAAACTTTTTTGTGGCCAGCATTCTAAAATAAAAGTTTTTACTGTGTGACAATACTTATGACCTGACTGTGTATATATATGTCGGGTGCAGGCATGATAGCAGGCCGGTCAGGTCATCAGGCAGAGGTTGTGAGAGGGCTTACACATCCCTCTCTGATCTCCAGATAATGTCAGGATGCATAGCGTGTAATAGTTCGGTAATAAAACACAAGATTAACACTTCAGAGTCTATTTGAAGATTTGAAGCTACCACCAGTTCGGAATGCAGTCATCCATGGGGAAGAGCTGGCAAGAAACCCTCATGGTTGCTCTTTTAAACACATCACAGTTTACATTACAGTATGCAGTACACAATAACACTTTCACATTACGTTAACTTACTACTTTTACAATATTTCGGCATTACGACCTCTAAGTTACTAACTGAATCAAGATTGAATATGGAACTCCTCTACAAATGACAAAGTGCACGCTTTTATTATAATATTTTCTATTGTGCCCCACTCTGTGAGCGGGATCACGCGATAAAACTAATCAAATCCACCCGCAATATAGCAAAACAAGTCGCGGTACAGATATTCTACAATCAAACGAGTTATTTAAAAGTTCAATTGAGTAACCGTTTTCATGTTGCTCCGACACGGCCTTCCTGACAGCTCACACGTCCCAGTGTGATGTACCTGAAAAGAAAATACCACACAGTATCATTCACGCTCGGCCATATCTGACCTAGTCTGATTACCCACACAGATTAGTGCCAGATAGGCTTTTGCCACACAGAACCCTGTTACACAGAACCCTGTCACATAGAACCCCGTTACACAGAACCCCGTTACACAGAACCCCGTTACACAGAACCCCGTTACACAGAACCCCGTTACACAGAACCCCGTTACACAGAACCCCGTTACACAGAACCCCGTTACACAGAACCCCGTTACACAGAACCCCGTCACATAGAACCCCGTTACACAGAACCCCGTTACACAGAACCCCGTCACATAGAACCCCGTCACATAGAACCCCGTTACACAGAACCCCGTCACATAGAACCCCGTTGCCACATAGGCTCCTCACACAGACCCCTTTGCCACATAGGCTTCTCACACAGACCCCTTTGCCACACAGGCTCCTCACACAGACCCTCACACAGACCTCCCCCTCATATACCTTAAGCGCGGACCGCGGACCCGAGGTCACTCAAAATACATTGAGTAGACAATAACCAGGCTACGGACGCAAGGTATAGACTAAACCCTGATATTTCAGACCCCTTGCCACATAGGCTCCTCACACAGATCCCCCTCCCCACAGATCCCCTCATATACCTTAAGCGCGGACCGCGGACCCGAGGTCACTCAATATATATTGAGTAGACAATAACCAGGCTACGGACGCAAGGTATAGATAATAAACCCTGATATTTGTATCTCTAATAGCTCGCTTTAACAGGGGGCATAAAAACAAAACCAGAAGCGACTCACCAAATCCCAATAACATCCATACGCGCAGTCACGTGTGGGCACGTAATCAGTACGCTGTCGTACTACTTCCGCTGTCAGAGCACCGCCACAGCCACGCCACAGCCGCGCCACAGCCGCGCCACAGCTCCGCGGGAAACCATCCACAGCATATGAAATTTGAAAACCAAAATCATTAACACAGTAATCTTGGACGCTTCATAAGTCTAGTTTTTTTTTTTATAATAATAATATTAGCCCTGTATCAAACATTGGCCCACTGTTGGGCACAGGCCTCCTCTACTAATGAGAGGGGTTAGGCCTTATTTCACCACTCTGGCCTAATGCGGGTTGGTAGAATTCACATACCTTCGAAATTCTCAGGTATGCAGGTTTCTTCACGATGTTTACCTTCACCGTTAAAGCAAGCGATAATTAAGATTTAATACACACGTAACCTTTAGAAAAGTCAGAGGTGTATGCCACTTGGGTTTTGAACATACGACTTTCGTCTTCACAGTCCGTACCGCAACCAACTAGGCTATAATGATTGTTATAAAAAACAAACGTCAGAGTCTTTTTGTTACAATTTGTTAACATCGCACGTTAAAATGATCTTAATACCCGTAACCCTTCTCATGTACAGTAGACTACAGTTCATTGAACCCTTTTTACCACGTATAACGCGGTAGAATACCATACTTCACCATTACTCATTTTATGATTATACAATCCCAATCATAGATACCCTCGCCAACTACCAATGTTCATTTATCTCTCAAACAACAATAAAATAACACAGTACCAAATTATTACGTCACCTGATTGACGATAGTGAGCGCTGTCCTCCATCGCACTTCTGATGTCGGGTGCAGGCATGACCGCAGGCCGGTCAGGTCATCAGGCAGAGGTTGTGAGAGGGCTTACACATCCCTCTCTGATCTCCAGATAATGTCAGGATGCATAGCGTGTAATAGTTCGGTAATAAAACACAAGATTAACACTTCAGAGTCTATTTGAAGATTTGAAGCTACCACCAGTTCGGAATGCAGTCATCCATGGGGAAGAGCTGGCAAGAAACCCTCATGGTTGCTCTTTTAAACACATCACAGTTTACATTACAGTATGCAGTACACAATAACACTTTCACATTACGTTAACTTACTACTTTTACAATATTTCGGCATTACGACCTCTAAGTTACTAACTGAATCAAGATTGAATATGGAACTCCTCTACAAATGACAAAGTGCACGCTTTTATTATAATATTTTCTATTGTGCCCCACTCTGTGAGCGGGATCACGCGATAAAACTAATCAAATCCACCCGCAATATAGCAAAACAAGTCGCGGTACAGATATTCTACAATCAAACGAGTTATTTAAAAGTTCAATTGAGTAACCGTTTTCATGTTGCTCCGACATATATATAATTTCCTTTATTTAATTTATTCAATTACCTTAATTTATTAAAATTACCTAATCTACCAATTCGGTGTAGATCACAAATAAAAAAAATAATTAATCCTTATATCAATTAATAATCAATTTAATCGATTTCCTTAATTTAATCACTTCAATTTAAAAGAAATAGTTAATTCATTCTACCTATTCCGTGTAGAAGTCAACATACATATACACTCACGCCCGTATCCCATGGGGGTAGGCAGAGACTATTGACTGCCACAAGCTACGATCCTGACACACTTCTTTCGCCTCTTCCACAGTCATACATGTTCTCATACATTTTCGACGGTTGGAGGTACTTCTGATTTGCCCTTTTAGGAGAAGATCGTTTATTTGATTGCAATAAGTTCTCCTCGGGCGCCCTCTACCGACTCTTCCAGTCACTTTCGCACGATAAATACCTTTCGTAAATCACCTTTCATCCATCCTCTCCATATGGCCAAACCATCTGAGCATACCTCTTTCTATCTTAGTCACCACATCATTCTTCAACTCACAACGATCTCTTATCACACTATTCCTCATGCGATCAGCAAGGGTGACTCCACACATACTCCGTAGGGAACGCATCTCCACCACATTTACTCGACTTTCATGCTTCTTCTGCCACACCCAACTTTCACTTCCATACATAAGTGTCGGTACCAGCACACCATTATGAACAGCCATTCGCGCCTTTTGTGACACTGCCTGGCTGCTCATTATCGCGTGCAAGGCACCATTCACCTTATTACCTGCCATCACTCTCCTTTCAATATCCCCCTCATATTTCCCATCTCTCGTTATCACGCTTCCCAAATACAGAAACTCTTTCAACGGTAGGCAGCGGCTCTGCTGTGCTCTGGCATTGCAGAAGTCTATGGGCGGCGGTGACTACTTACCATCAGGTGGCCCGTCTGCTCGTCTGCCTATCCAGGCACTAAAAAAAAAAAAAAAAAAAATTGTTCCACTCTCTCACCATCTATAGTTATGCTACATTCGGTAGCATCTTCCTCTCTTTCTATCACTATAACTTTCGTCTTACTTCCATTTATTTTCATTCCCTTCTCTTTAAATGACTCATTCACTACATTCAACATGTCTTGTAGTTCCCCCACCGATGACGCAAGCAATACCTGGTCATCGGCGTAAAGAAGACACTTGACATGCAAATCATTCATTCCCAGTCCACATTCCATACCTTTCAAAACTGACAAACAACTGTCCATATAAAGATTAAAGAGCCATGGAGACGCAACACATCCCTGCCTAACACCTCTAGAAATGTTAAACCAGTCTGAGTGCGCTCCATTTACCCTTATACAGGCTTTTGAGTCCTTGTACAAGGACCTTAAAGCCCTCACTAGGTGGCTCTCAATCCTATATGTCAGTGACAGTGTTGACCACAGTTCATCCCTCGGCACACGATCATAAGCCTTTTCCAAGTCTACGAAGGCACAGTACACCTTTCTAGACTTAGCTAAGTGTTTTTCTATAATGCACCTTATGGAAAAGACTTGATCAGTGCAACCCATTCCTCTTCTAAATCCTGCTTGTACATCCCATATTTTTTCTTCACTTTCATTCATCACTCGTGTGATCAAAATCTTTGCACACAATTTACCGACAACGCTGAGAAGACTTATGCCTCGATAGTTTTTGCATTCTTGCTGTGACCCTTTGCCTTTATAAAGTGGAACAATGACGGCTCTACACCAGTCCTCTGGCACTCGACCATTACTCCAACACATATTAAAAAGTAGCCACAACAATTTTGCCACTATACTTTTGCCGCTTCTCAACATTTCGACAGTAACTCTGTCATACCCTGCAGCCTTGCCTATCTTCATATAATTCAACGCATTCATTATTTCACCTTCCGTAATCACCTTGTCTTCATCGTCGTGAATGAGCCGAGTCTATAGCTTTCTGTTTATTAGCGACGCTCTCATCGCCACACTCAAAAAGATTTTTAAAATATATTTTCCAGCGATGCAAGACTTCCCTTTCATTGCTCAACATTCTGCCATCCTCACTCCTAATCACGCCTAACTTCGAAGCCCCTGATGATCCCCTAGCTAACCGTACCTGTTTCCAGAACAGTTTGATATTTGCTTTGAAATCACCAGAAAGCTTTTTGTCAAGCGTTTCTTTCTTACTATCTTTCTTTCTATCAACTACTTTCTTAACTTTTTTTTTCGCTTCAGCATAATTACCCTCTGCTTTTATTCTTTGTGGATCTACGTTCCCTATGACATTCAAGAATCCTTTCGCTTTTATAGCTAGTAAATCTAGCCATGCCTTTTTCTTCTCTTCCACGACCTCTTTCACTTCATTAACCCACCATTTATCATTAATCAATCTGTCCTTCCGCTTTGCTACTCCATATACCTTTGTAGCTGCTCCAACCAGACTAGTCTTCACGGTTTCCCAAATCACATCCATTCTACCCTCATATCCTACTTCCCATATGTGCGATGTCGTAACTCGCAGTTCTTCCAAATATATTTCTTGCACATCTATCTCTTTCAACTTCTCGACTTTGATGCGACTGAAGCTTGTTGTAAATTTTTTCGGCCTGTGTCGCCAACGTTTGAACAGACCACTGATTTGGCTTACAACTAAATAGTGATCCGTTCCGATAGCTTCTCGTATCGACATGTAGGGACACATTACAATGTTGCAATTTCGTCTACGTAGCAATATAGCGCGCAGTGCACGTAGACGATTCAGTTGCATTAACACATTAGCACTGCAAGCCCGCATCCACCTCCTTGGTTCAGTAGCACTAAGTAACACGTTATGTAACATTATTATATGTGAAATAATTAATTTGTGTTATATGAACAATAATATCATTGAATAACTTTACATCTTTTATTTCATCAATTACCCGTAACGAGAGCCGTACAGACAACTTGCTTTTTTTTTTTATCCTAGCACGGCAAAGTGACCGCACTTCACCTGATGGTAAGCGCAGTACGGTCCAATTAGAGTATCGAGTAGCGAGAGACGATCTATCCCCCGCTACTCAACACAATCATGCCGGCCTTTTTTTTTTTTTTGTTGTCGCGGGGAAAGCGTTTTATTACTACCGCCCGCTTCGGGGGAAGCGGAATAAGAATAAAACGGTTATGCTGGACTAGCCGGTCTTACGACCCAGCATCACCCTCGCCCGGATGATGGCTATCCGAGCAGCCGCTGGGCCGAGTCCCTACCCCCTATGTACACCCCACCCGACACTACCAGCTAAAACCCCGCGGTGGCCTTCTTCGGCGCTTACGGAGCGATCCCGGGGTATTCTAAGGAGTGCTAGAATTGCTGCCGGAACCGCCCCTGCGCGGTGCTGCGTTGCAGCCCATCTCCATGGGAGGGCTTAGGAGCCCCCGCGCACCGAACAACGACAGCGAACGAGGCCTTACCACACGCGCTGCCGTCCATCTCGGGGTCGCACGATGCTCCGAAACTGGGAGGGCATCGATTCGGGCTGACAGCCCCCGCTGCGAGCCCGCGACCCCCGATGGCCCCAATTAGTCGCCTCGTACGACAGGCAGGGGTTACCGTGGTGGAATTCAAACGCCCCCGTTCCACAGGGCGGGAGAAGCCGGTCAGTCGTCCACCCGGCGCCTCCTACGTCTTCTCTGGCGGCGGGAGGGATCATTTCGTTCCCGATCCCTCTCGGCACTCTCCTTCTGCGAGATGACGCTCTCGCAGAAGTGGGCCACCGCTCGCCAGGACCTCCGGCTGGCGACCATGGACGACACCACGGCCGGCAGCGAGAGGTCTCCTCCGACGACTGCTCTGAGAGCGCTGCGCTCTTCGACAATCATGCCGGCCTACTCCTTCACACTACGCCATAGGCAAGAAGGTGAAGAAGCAGTTGAGGGTTTATTGTCAGGGTACTCAGAAGGCCGCAAAATGGCCAAACATTGTACCCCAACTCTAGACCCCCAAAAAACCCCAAAAAAAAGAAGGGGTAGGCAGAGGTGTAACGAGTACACCCACTTTTCGCCGAATTTCGGTCCCATAATGTGATAGGGGGCGAGCCTATCGCCATACTGGGGACAAATTCCAGACTCCGGGCTAATACTGAGGAATTTCTAGATAGAAAAACCCAATATCACTTTACCCGACCTGGGGATCGAACCCGAGACCTCAGCACAACGGTCGTAACGCATGCGCAATTACCACTGCGCCACCGAGGCAGTCATCATCTCATCACCATACTGTCCTAAAAAACCTTCCAAACCATCTCTTTTCACTCCGAAACAAACACAACTGTTAAAATCACCTATCATAATTATCCTTTCATTACTTTCGCAAATGTTCAGAATTCCTCTCAAACTTCCCAAAAATCCTTCCTCTCTGACTCAGAGCAACCCATGTCTGGCGCGTAAACAGCCAGCACAAAATTCGGTATGGCCCAATTTTGAGTCGAATCCAGAGAATTTTGGGACTTATGCATTCGTATCCTTTCATAAAGTGAGCTATTCGGTCGGAAAGGACAATACCGACACCCTGACGAGCACGCTCCGTTTTCGAGACTCCTGACCAAACTGCCGTCAAAGCTCCGTTTTGCGTTATGTCGTTTCCTTTCCTTATGGTCTCACTCAAACCCAAAATATCAATCTGTCTTTCTTTCATCATCTGACACACTCAATCTATCTTATCGTAGAAGTCAAATAACTATATATGTACTCTATAACACTAACTTAATATAAAATGAGTCATGCAGAAACAACCACAGGAAATAGCAAGGACGAGACAGGATAGCAAAAAGTTCTACTTACGGTCCGCTTGATCCCATGCCTTCCCGTACAGCTGCACCGTTAATAAAACTCCAACACCCGATTTATTTGGTTCGAGAATATCCGCAACCGCGTATAAGACCGATTTCAGAGTCCTTGAACACAGTGTGATATCGCGAATATCCTACCGGCTGTTATGTTTTTCGCGTGTATCTTGTATGTACTTATGTTTGTTAATTTCTTTATCACCTCGTATCTTCCAAACGCCTGGATGGATTTCGACAATTAAGGTATCGTTATATTTGTCTTAAAACCCCAAGTATCCTTAGATAAGTGTTGGACAAAAATATCGAAATAGCGATTGTTTGGTGCGAAATAGTGATACATTAATAAAAAAAATGACCAAACCTATCGAGTAGGGTATCAAAATAAAGGAAATTAAAAGGGGATTACAAAAATATATATAAGTTATATGTTTAAATTAATTTTCATTTGGGTATCGGTTTTTTTTATTTGGGTTTCGGTTTTCGCTTAAACTCCAACAAGTAACGCATTATATCTGTGCAGCATACGAACATTCTATATGTAAATAGTTTATAGTTATTTGTGCGACATACGAACGTTTCATATGTAAATAGTTCATAGTAATTTGTATATAGTTTTGGTAAATAAATAAATAGTATGAGGTCTTGTCCCTACGGTATAGCCACGAACCACCTAAGCGCAGTGATTTATGCGCTGTCTCTTTCACTCACGTAGCTCCATCTCGCTCGCGCGCCTACAGAGACAGCTGTACGCGTTAGAGTGAGATGGAGCTCAAAACAGTATAAAAGGAGTGCCGAAATCGGGTTCGGCACGGCAGTTTCCCGATAGCAAGTACAGCAAGAACAATAGCGGCTAAAGAAGAAGTAATAGTGACAAGTCCTCAGTGTGTTAAAAGTATATCAGTGTTTGGTTTTCTCCTACTTTGTTACCCATTTTACTGTTTCTTGGCTTAATCTGTTTTTATCAAAACAGTCCACTTGACAAGGCTTTTTAAAAGGCCCAGAACCAGCGGAAAAACAACGAGGGACTGAATAACAGTCCGTCCCTCACATTTTGGTCCATTCGAGCGCCGGATTGAAGATGCCGATAACAAGATCCCGTCACGGAAATGAACAGCGTCAACGTTCGGTAGCCGCTTCTGCAACCGCCTCAGTCGCCGAAACCACAGAACAGTCGACGACTACGGGCACCACAGCTACAGAAACCACAGGCACAAGCGCCACCGCAACGACGACGTCAGAATCTCAGCAAACGACGGTCACTGAAACCGCTATGCAGGAAATTGCCGTGCAAACAGAAGAGGCTATGCCAAACCCCGTGGAGCACAAGCGAGCCCTTACAACACAGACTAAATCGCGCCGCAGCAAGAAGACTGAGCGCACATCAAGGCTGGCGCAAGCAAAAGAAGAACTCCTTCGCTTACAGGTCAAGCTTGCAGCCGCCCGAATAGCAGCAATAGAAGCAGAATCGGACTCCGACTCAGACAGTCAAGACTCTATTGCTACCGGCCAACAGACTACGCACCGAGTCACGGAATGGCTAAACCATAGCCAACAGCCGACACTCGCCATCGAGCTCGCGCCGCAACCAATACAGCAAGAAGAGGCCACGCCAGCTCACCCCACAGACCAGCAACGAGAGGCCACAGCCCCTCATCCCACAGTTTCACAGCAACAGGCGGAAGTAGAAATTCCTCGCAAAATAGAACACAACACCATCGTGCCGCGTCTTGAAGCAGCGCCTACAGTCAACCTCAGCGAACTAGCGGCCGCCATCGCACTCGCCGCAAAGACACCGCACCCATTGAACCGACACTTCCACGAGCTTCCACAGTTTACAGGAGCGCATCAAGAGTGGTTGCTATTCAAAGCAGCATTCAGAGACTCTAAAGGCACTTACACAGAAACAGAAAACATCGCACGCCTGCGTCGTAGCCTCAGGGGACTCGCCAAGGAAGCAGTCGAAAGTTTGCTGATTTACGGCGCACACACTGACGAAATAATGAAGACTTTAGAAACCCGCTTCGGACGTCCGGACGCAATCGCAGTGGCAGAACTCGAAAGACTACGAACACTGCCACGGCTCACAGACGCACCCCGGGACATCTGCACGTTCGCCACACGCATCTCAAACATCGTTGCGACACTGCGGATGCTGAAGAAAAACTACTATTTGTACAACCCGGAGGTAACTAAAGCAGTGATTGAAAAATTAACACCCGCTTTACGATACAGGTGGTACGACTTCGCAGCGGCCACGACCGAAGACGAAGCCGACCTGATAAAACTGTCACGTTTCGTCAACAACGAAGCACAGAAATGCGGTCCATATGCGCAACCGGAACAGAACACGGGCACCACGGACAGTGAGGCGAAGAAGCTCAAGATTCCTCCCCGAAGACAGAAAACTTATACCACGTCAAATCACAGCGACGAATCCGCGTGTCCCGTCTGCAGCGAAACAGGACACGTAATAAAACAGTGTACTAAGTTCACCGATTTAGACAGCGACGGAAGATGGGAAATAGCAAAATCGAAGATTCTCTGTTTCGCGTGCCTCAAATACAGACCACAGGTTCATCGATGCCGAACGAAGAAATGCGGTATCGACGGTTGTCAGCGGACACATCATGAGCTGCTACACTTTCGCAGGAAAACCAAAGAAGAACCGAAGAACGAGGTAGTGACGAGCACGTGGTCCAACAACGACTCACAGTCGTATTTGAAGATTTTGCCGGTACAAGTCTCCGGACCCAGGGGCAAAGTAGACACGTACGCACTACTTGACGACGGTTCCACAGTGACACTGATCGACGCTAACATCGTGAAGCAGACCGGAAACAAGGGGCGAAGTGAACCGTTGCACATCGAAGCTATCGGGAACACTGCCGTCCAAGCCGCAGACTCAAAATGCATCTCGCTGACCCTACAAGGCACCAAGGAGGAACATCGTATACAGGCTCACACGATATCACAGTTGCGTGTGACACCACAGCAAATCTCAAGTTCCGACCTGGCGGACTGCGCACACTTAGCGGACATCGCATCACAGCTCAAATACAGAAAAGGCACACCCGGCATCCTCATCGGGCAAGACAATTGGCATCTGCTGCTCGCTTCCGAAACGCGAAAGGGAAAGAAGAATCAACCTGTCGCTTCATTGACTCCACTCGGATGGGTACTACATGGCTCAAGAACACGCACTCTCGGACAACAGCTACATCGTGTCAATCATTTAAGACACATCGAAGAAGACATGAACGAACAGCTCCGACGTTACCTCGCCATAGAATCTCTCACCATCGAGCCAAAGAAACCTACGACAGACCCGGAAGAGCGCGCACTCAACATGCTACAGGAGCACACGCACCGCCGAGAAGATGGCCACTTTGAAACAGCTTTATTATGGGAAGATCCGCACCTCCCCATGCCACAGAACAGAGAGAATGCTTTCAAGAGGCTTCTCAGTACAGAACAAAGAATAGACAGAGATCCGAAACTGCGGGACAAATACAACCAACAGATGACAGCCCTTGTCACAAAGGGATACGCCGAAGTGGCACCGACATCAACAGAAGACAGAACCTGGTATCTACCTCACTTCCCTGTCATCAACCCTATGAAGCCAGACAAGGTAAGGGTAGTGCATGATGCCGCAGCCAAGACACGAGGTATCTCCCTCAACGATCGCCTTCTCACTGGACCGGATCTTATACAAATGTTTTTAGACTCTCGCGATTTGAATACATATTATAAAATTAGGAACGGGTCTTAATCGCGCAATATTATAATGGTATAAATACCACAATTATTTCCCGACGTTTGAGTCAGCCCGTGACCACGGCCGATGCAACTCGGTCGAAACGTCGGGAAATAATTGTGGTATTTATACCATTATAATATTGCGCGATTAAGACCCGTTCCTAATTTTATAATACGGATCTGATACAGTCGTTACCCGGAGTCATCATGCGCTTCAGACAGCATCGCATAGCAGTCACCGCAGACATCGCCGAGATGTTTATGCAAGTGAAAATTCGCGAAACAGACAGAGAAGCACTTAGATACTTATGGAGAGGAGAAGCAAGAGGCAACACAGAACCGACAGAATACAGAATGACCTCTCTCATATTCGGAGCGAAATCCTCTCCCGCGACAGCCATATACGTGAAGAATTTAAACGCTGAAGAGTACAGAGAAACCAACCCAGTGGCTTATAACGCAATCGTGAAGAATCACTACGTCGATGATTACTTGCAGAGTTTCGAGACGCCAGAAGACGCCATCCGCACAGCAACCGACGTACGCGACATACACAGCCGCGCTCATTACGAACTACGACAGTGGGCCTCGAATTCGCCTGAAGTACGTCAAGCACTCAAGACGGCCACGGACAAACCGATCACGTGCATCCACGACGGTACCACAACTGAAAGAGTACTCGGCCTCGTCTGGAGCTGCGCGGACGACAAACTCGCCTTCAACCTCGACCTGAAAAGGTTGCCCCACGGCACGATCGACAGTGATGCGCCCACGAAAAGAGAAGTACTGAAGATCCTGATGTCTCTTTTCGACCCCCTCGGACTCGCCGCACCTATCATGTCACGAGCGAAACAGCTGTTACAGGAAATCTGGAGAAGAGGAACTGACTGGGATCAACCGATCGACACAGACCTTCGTCCACAATGGAAGGAATGGATGGACCACCTTCGAAGACTGGCGGAGATTCGAGTTCCCAGATGCTACCATTTTTACAGTCAAGCCGTTCGGTTGGAACTACACACCTTTGTCGACGCCAGTGAGGTCGCGTACGCAGCGGCACTATACTGGCGCACCACGCATACAGACGGAAGAACCGAGACATCGCTCGTGACTGCTAAGTCCCGAGTAGCGCCGCTTAAATTAATGTCCATTCCGCGTTTAGAATTGCAAGCCGCGGTGATGGGAAGTCGCATGGCAGCCGCCGTGATTCAGGAACACGATCGCAAACCAGACGCGAAGATCTATTGGACAGATAGTAAGACAGTTCTGGCATGGCTTAGAAACGGAGCGCGCTCTTATCGCCCTTACGTCGCACACAGATTGGCAGCAATAGAAGAAAACACCACAGTGTCGGAATGGCGGTGGGTTCCCACGAAGCTAAACGTCGCAGACGACGCCACGAGGGATGTACCTCACAACATAGACAGCGCACACAGATGGTTCCGCGGTCCAGAGTTTTTACGAAGCGATCCATCCACGTGGCCCGTCGAAACTACAACGCCTCCACACAATACGGGCGAAGAAAGAACTTTCGCGACAAGAGCAAGATACACAGTATGCCTCGCCGAAGCCCTCCCACGCGCCGAGCGTTTCTCCAAATGGGAGAAACTACTGCGAAGCACTGCACGCGTACTACAGTACATAGACTTGTGCCGACCAAAAATTGCGTCGGTGCATTACAAAAGAAACAAACGCAACAGAGAAAAGGACGCAACATGGACTAGAACTCCTCAGAAGCAGTCTCCGTGTCCAAAACACACGAAGCCGCGCAATGACAGTCACAGCCGCAAGTTTCACGCCATGGATGGGACACTCCTTCGAAGAGCAGAAGAACTCTTAATCAGACACTGTCAACAGGAAAGCTTCAGCGAAGAAATAGCTGCCATCAACGGCGGCAACATCCCGTCCCAACAGAGCCGCCTACACAACCTGGCCGCAGAAATCATGAACGGAGTGCTGGTAATCAAGTCAAGAATACTAGCGGCAGAAGTGGTTCCGGAACACACCAAGAGGCCAGCGATCCTCGACGGAAAACATACAGTTACGCGCCTCTACGTGGACTACGTGCACCGACTCCTACACCATGCGGGCGTCAAGACAACCCTGAACGAGTGCAAACAACGATATTGGATAGTGCGACCTCGACCGACAGTTAAGGCGGTAATACACAACTGCCTGGACTGTCGAATCCGTAAAGCATCTCCTCCTAACCCATCCACAGGTAACCATCCGTTCTGCCGCCTAGCACATCATCAACGTCCGTTCACACACACGGGCGTCGACTACTTCGGGCCGCTCACCGTGACCGTGGGACGGTCAACACAGAAGAGATACGTGGCTCTATTCACGTGCCTGACGACTCGCGCCGTCCATTTGGAAATAGCAGCGTCCCTCACTACAGATTCAGCTATCATGGCGTTGCGTCGATTTATAGCCCGGCGCGGCCTACCGGCTGAAATTTGGTCTGACAATGGCACCAACCTACAGGGTGCTGACAGAGAACTACGACGCTCCATCAACGACGCTACGTGCGAAGACGCCAACCGTCGAGCCATCAACTGGCGGTACATCCCTCCGAGTGCACTATTCATGGGCGGTGCCTGGGAACGACTCGTATGAAGCGTGAAGAACTCCCTGACTGCTGTACTCTACGAGCGTCACCCCAGCGAGGAAACTCGAAAGCTACGCTCATAACAGAGGTCGAAAACGTAATTAACAGTCGACCGCTCACACACGTCTCTGTCGATCCAGGTGATCCCTTTGGCATTGACCCCTAACCACTTCTTGCTTGGAGGTTCCGCTAATCTAGCGGCGCCAGGCGAATTCCGGGACGACGACGCAGCCTGCCGAAGTCACTGGCGCGCCTCTCAGCGCTTAGCGGACATGTTTTGGTCCCGCTGGGTGCGAGAGTATCTACCGGAGCTTCAACACCGGCGGGAGCCCTACAGTCGAGGTGAACAACTGCGTGTCGGAAGCCTCGTCCTGATCGCCGATGGAACGCTACCTCGAAACATATGGCCGCGTGGCATCATCACCAGGACCTTCCCGGGACCAGACGGCGTGGTGCGAACAGCCGACGTGCGAACTCGGAGCGGGACCCTGCGACGGCCTACTAAGAAGCTCGTGATCCTGCCAGTGGACCCCGAAGCTGCACAGGAGCTTGATCTGCGCCGCACCGAGAACAACGGGACGACGCACGGCGGGAGAAATGTGCAGCATACGAACATTCTATATGTAAATAGTTTATAGTTATTTGTGCGACATACGAACGTTTCATATGTAAATAGTTCATAGTAATTTGTATATAGTTTTGGTAAATAAATAAATAGTATGAGGTCTTGTCCCTACGGTATAGCCACGAACCACCTAAGCGCAGTGATTTATGCGCTGTCTCTTTCACTCACGTAGCTCCATCTCGCTCGCGCGCCTACAGAGACAGCTGTACGCGTTAGAGTGAGATGGAGCTCAAAACAGTATAAAAGGAGTGCCGAAATCGGGTTCGGCACGGCAGTTTCCCGATAGCAAGTACAGCAAGAACAATAGCGGCTAAAGAAGAAGTAATAGTGACAAGTCCTCAGTGTGTTAAAAGTATATCAGTGTTTGGTTTTCTCCTACTTTGTTACCCATTTTACTGTTTCTTGGCTTAATCTGTTTTTATCAAAACAGTCCACTTGACAAGGCTTTTTAAAAGGCCCAGAACCAGCGGAAAAACAACGAGGGACTGAATAACAGTCCGTCCCTCACAATATCCATCAATATAGTATCATAACGACGGGTCCTACGTATACTGATACAACCTGTAGTGTGGTATACAAGATATGTTTGTAATGAGTATTAAGTTAGTCCTAATAAATCACTCTTAACGTACAGACGTGTTTTACTACTGTCTTTCCGCAACCCGCACACTTCATGGCGACCCTGCCTAACGCCATCTCGGGTTTCGAGAAGCGGGCGACTTTTGCGAGTCAGCGGATTTCTGTGTGCCTCGGTGCGCGAAGTTATGAGCTTTAAATTAGCGCGTTATAAAAACGATAGTTTTGTACAATGCATTGGATCGACATTGGCACAAGGCTTAGCACGTGTATAATAAAAAATGGGAAAATCATACTCAAAAACTGAGGAGCGAGAGGTGATAATAGCTCAGAATGCTGCAGGAGGCAATAATAGCATCACGGAAAATAAGGTGAACAATATACTATTGATGTCAGCCCTGATAATATTTGCCATTATTATCATCACCGTATTGCTGAAAAGAGTAATGAACAAGCATAAAAAGTGGATCGAGGATCGTGTCGAGTCAGAATTTGTAAGAAGGATGCGTTTGCGGCTATCAGGAAGACGAGACCGTGACCATGATGAGGGGAACAACAACGTGTGAAAGCGATCAGGAGTCAGGAGCGTCTTTGAACCAGTGAGTGAGAATGACTACCACGAGTGACTATAATTTTCAATTATATAAGTAATAAAATGGTACGTATATGGTAGTGTTATAAGTGCGCAATTTGTGTAATGTCCGGATTATTCACATCATCATAGAGACATTTAGCATATAATATTTTGATTTTGTAATTTTAATAACGGGATTCATTACCCGTATAGATGTGTCGTATAAGTGTATACAGAAAACGTATATACCTACTTGTTTTGATGTTTTAATTGACGTTTTACTATTTAGTAATTTACTTTTGTTGTTTTTCTACTTTATCTACTATTATTTTTCTGATATAACGAAATGTTACAGTGCATTATTATTGGAATTTTGAATCGTCTATAAGCACATAAATTAAATTAATATTTTATGGAAAAGGACTTAGATAGAATTTTAAGTGAATTGTCCGACATTCAAGTTAATTTAAGGAAATTAGGTCCAACTAAAAGGTTAAAATATAAAAGTTCTGTTAAGAATAAGATATTAAAAGCTACTGAGTTATATACTTTATACGAATCTATTATTAGTATTTTTTTCTACGTATCAAAGCACTTTAGAGTTAGCTGAATATATTTACGACGTATTAAGAGAAAAGATCGAATCTATTTACAATAGAATTTTATCATACAATCTTGACAACGAGACAGATAATAGTAATTTTACCAATATGGATAAAGGACAATGGCAGGTTCCCATACATGAAATTAGTTGACATAAATATGTAGCGTTTAGAAGTGAAAAAAATATCAAAAAATTTAGCAGCAATTCCTAAACAATAATGTATTAGGGATTTCTGATGAAAAAGTCTAATACTAAAGATATTTTAATTTAAAGATTTTGAGGTTATGATCTATTTGACATTTCTGAATAAAATATTTTTATCTATGAAGCTGATAAAAATGTTATTTGCCTATTTTCCAAAGAGCATTATAATACTACTGCTATTGTCACCTGAGGCAGGGTCGTGAATTAAACATGTACCTACTGAACTTGACTTATAACTATTGTGGGGAAGGATGATCCGCCACACCGTAGGTACTTACATAAAGTGTTTACATTCGTGTTTACGTTTACATGTTCAGATATGAACACATTATACTTAATTATAGGAATAATTTGTTTATTTTTTGGAAATCGATAAATCCTTTAAACTTATAAACTGCTGAACCGTTTTTAATAATTCACCATTAGATTTATACCAAAAGTAACATAAGCCACATATAATTTATTTCAATACAAGCTAAGTTGGAATGGAAGACACAGAGTTTGTCAATAGTTGTGCAGAAAATATCTTCAGACCTCCTGGACTTAGAAATTAAATTAGAAAATAAAAACGGGTTCTAAATAAAAATAAAAGACTGTTTTTTTAATGTTTATTCATCTTCATAATTATCCTATCTTATATATCTAAAAATGCTGCAGGGGCAGATATGTCTTGATGTCTAGCCCGTCCCAAATACCAGATTACTATCATGGTATGAGCGCAGCAGCCCACTGTATGACGCACAACCAAGCAACTACAATAGTATTCTATAATGCCTGCTCGACCAGCCTGGTCGGACCAGGTACATTATTTTCAATTAGTAATTAGACATGATACTGTTTATTTAAAACATGTTGTGCTTTATTTAACCTCCAATTAATAAAGTATCTGAACTGCCTCGTAAATTAAATTCAGATGAACTAATTGTTTCTTTGCACACTTCAATTATAGAACTACCGTGGAAACTGGAAACGCACATGTCCACCAACTCCACCATAATAGAAACGTGTTTGTCGAATTTGGTATGTTTTCACGGCAAATATAGCATATTATATCGGTCTGCAGCTATGCTTTGAAAATTAGCCGATCTCCAGAATACGTTTGTGGCCACTTTATGCTAGATTATTTTCTAAGTGAAATCTTTCAAGTATTCGTGTATTTACATTATGTCACAATATGTCAGTATGAAATGAGTAATAACGGAAGTGGCAGTCTTTTTTTCTAAAATAAGATAAGCTATGGCCGTAACTATACAGCCAAATAACAGACGATCAAGTCATTTACCAAGTTGCTAAAAAGTAAAGTTGATATATTTTTGTTATTTGTAATTGTAGGGACACACACACTTCCATTGATTATACAGTTAGCTATATATTTTTTAACGGCTTATAGAATTCTAATTAAAAATATTTTTCTTTAGCCTAAAAGACCTTAAGCCAAGCATTAAAAAAATCTTACGGCCATAACACGTTATGAATCAATTGCCATAAAAATCAATTGAGTTTTTTTAATAAATTATACAACTTATTTATACTTATACAGCTATTGTAAGTATGCTGAAAAATCATGCAAAATAATAATATTGAGATTACCATATATGAAATTCCTAAACGCATAAATTTTTTGTAACTACGATTTCGCCATTGTCCTTTGATTTAAAAACAGCTACTTCTTTAATTCCTGTTATGGATGGTTCTGAAGAAACAACTGAAAAAATTATAGACTCTCTTGAATTATATGATAGTTATCTTAAAGATAATGAACAAAAGGAAATGTTATTTCATTTATTTTAAAAACAAGACTTACTAAAACTGCAAAATTAAAGTTAAAATGTGAATACAATGATGTATCAAGCCTTGTTCATGATATAAAAAATTATTTGCTTACTAAAAAATCGTCTAATTCTATACTTTCTCAACTAAATAACTTGTGTCAAAATAATATGTCTATTAGTGAATATGGAGATAAATTATCGGAATTATTTGTAGGTCTCACTATCGCACAAGCTGATGGCAACGAAAAGGCATGTGCTATACTTAGGCCTATAAATGAAAAACTTGCGATTAAAAAATTTTCAGATGGATTAAGGAATAGACGGTTGAGCACTATTATTTCAACACGAAATAACGATATAGGCGATTGCTTTTTGCATTCTGATTACTATCTATTTCCCGATGATTTGAAAATATTAAGACCTATACGGGATCTGAATGATTTTTCATTATTGCAGGATGATCTAAACCGTTTAACAGACTGGTGTAATAAAAATAAAATGTCGCTTAACACTGATAAATGCTACTCAATTAAATTCACACGAAATAAATCACCAATCCCTAGTAACTATTATATAAATAATATTAAATTGCAACAAGTGGAACATATTAAAGACTTAGGAATAATATTTGATAAAAACTTAAACTTTGCCCGACATATTGACAGCATGAATACAAAATGTTTTAAATTATTAGGCTTTATAATAAGAAATTGTAAAGATCTAAAAAATGCTCAGACTAAAATCAAAATCTTTAACTGCCTTGTTAGAAGCGGTTTGGAGTACGGAAGTATACTGTGGAATCCACAGTATAACATACACATAAAAAATATTGAAAGGATTCAAAAAAGATTCCTCTGGCACGTTTGCTTTAGTGACCACAACTCCAAAAAACTCCAGCACTATAATGATCGTCTCCGTTATTATAATTTATGTAGCTTGCAAGAGCATAGATTTTTATTAGATATGTTGTTTTTTAGAAATTTGATTCGTGGCGAGCTTGATTGCTCACATTTGATTGAGAAAATCCCATTCGATATCCCTACTAAGCTACCAAGAAAAAATAAGTATACTCCATTTTATTTAAGATTTTCCAAAACTAACCTCGGCCAGAACTGCCCTGTCAATAGGTTGAGTAAACAATATAATATTCTACATAAATCTTGCGATATTGATATTTTTGCAGATAGTAAAACGACTTTTAAAAATAAAATACTTAAACACCTTAATGCAGCGCGTTTGTAGTTCATACCTGATATATATGTTAAACCCCTGTCACTTAGGTGGTAAACTTAAAAACATAAAAATATATATATATATTCAAAACATAATATTAAATGTGCTATTTACTGTAATTTCTTGTAATTTCTTTGTGTAATATAATTTATTAAGCATGTCGTGGTCGCCTGTAATTATGGCAACATTTAGCCTGAGAATGCCATAATGTAATGTATATTTGTAACAATGTATGTCATGTTGGTGATCCTAAAATAAATAAATTATTCGGAGCTTAAAGATGCGGTGCGTGCAGCGGAGGACGAGGAGCTAGCACAGCCCTCAACTTCTGGCAATATTTTCAGCGCTAGAGGTAGGTCAAATAATAGATTTTATAACAATTCAACTAGGGGAGGCCGAAATAATAATTATCGGCGAGGTATTCTCAATCGTAGAAATAATTACACAGGCCAGAATCATTATGATTTTCAATAACAACGATTTAGAGGTAATTCGCGTGATAAAAGATACACGCGTGGAGGAGGCAATAGGTTCTTTAATTTTGGAAATAATTATTCCAATCGCTCTAATTATAATAGGGGCGCTCGTGTCAATAATAATCAACGAAAAATGTTTCCAGCCCAATTACATCATGACAACGAGTCAGGAAACGAAGAAACTGTAAAAGAAAATCAGTTTTTTCGATCTTAAATGCTATAAAAAAATAATGTGGTGTCGTGGGACACCACGTAGGAACGAAGTTCCTTCGGCTAATGTAGAATCGACACAATTTGCAAAAAAAAAATCGTGCTCAATTTGGACGTCACTACTTACCACTCTAACTGGACGTCACTACTTGCTACTCTAACTGGATGTCATTACTTGCTACTCTAACTGGACGTCATCACTTGCTACTCTAACTGGACGTCATCACTTGCTACTCTAACTGGACGTCATCACTTGCTACTCTAACTGGACGTCATCACTTGCTACTCTAACTGGACGTCACTACTTGCTACTCTAACTGGACGTCACTACTTGCCACTCTAACTGGACTTCACTACTTGCCACTCTAACTGGACGTCACTACTTGCCGCTCTAACTGGACGTCACTACTTGCCACTCTAACTGGACGTCACTACTTGTTACTCTAACTGGACGTCACTACTTGCCACTCTAACTAGACGTCACTACTTGCCACTCTAACTGGACGTCACTACTTGCCACTCTAACTGGACGTCACTACTTGCTACACTAACTGGATGTCCTTACTTGCTACTCTAACTGGACGTCACTACATGCCACTCTAACTGGACGTCACTACTTGCTACTCTAACTGGATGTCCTTACTTGCTACTCTAACTGGACGTCACTACATGCCACTCTAACTGGACGTCACTACTTGCCACTCTAACTGGACGTCACTACTTGCCACTCTAACTGGACGTCACTACATGCACTCTAACTGGACGTCACTACTTGTTACTCTAACTGGACGTCACTACTTGCCACTCTAACTAGACGTCACTACTTGCCACTCTAACTGGACGTCACTACTTGCCACTCTAACTGGACGTCACTACTTGCTACACTAACTGGATGTCCTTACTTGCTACTCTAACTGGACGTCACTACATGCCACTCTAACTGGACGTCACTACTTGCTACTCTAACTGGATGTCCTTACTTGCTACTCTAACTGGACGTCACTACATGCCACTCTAACTGGACGTCACTACTTGCCACTCTAACTGGACGTCACCACTTGCTACTCTAACTGGACGTCACTACTTGCCACTCTAACTGGACGTCACTACTTGCCACTGTAACTGGACGTCACTACTTGCTACACTAACTGGATGTCCTTACTTGCTACTCTAACTGGACGTCATTACTTGCTACTCTAACTGGAAGTCACTACTTGCCACTCTAACTGGACGTCATCACTTGCTACTCTAACTGGACGTCACTACTTGCCACTCTAACTGGACGTCATCACTTGCTACTCTAACTGGACGTCACTACTTGCCACTCTAACTGGACGTCACTACTTGCTACTCTAACTTGTCGTCACTACTTGCCACTCTAACTGGACGTCACTACTTGCCACTCTAACTGGACGTCACTACTTGCTTCTCTAACTGGATGTCACTACTTGCCACTGTAACTGGACGTCACTACTTGCTACTCTAACTGGACGTCACTACATGCCACTCTAACTGGACGTCACTACTTGCTACTCTAACTGGACGTCACTACTTGCCACTCTAACTGGACGTCACCACTTGCTACTCTAACTGGACGTCACTACTTGCCACTCTAACTGGACGTCACTACTTGCCACTCTAACTGGACGTCACTACTTGCTACACTAACTGGATGTCCTTACTTGCTACTCTAACTGGACGTCACTACTTGCTACTCTAACTGGACGTCACTACTTGCCACTCTAACTGGACGTCACCACTTGCTACTCTAAATGGACGTCACTACTTGCCGCTCTAACTGGACGTCACTACTTGCTACTCGAACTGGACGTCACTACTTGCTACTCTAACTTGTCTTCACTACTTGCTACTCTAACTGGACGTCACTACATGCCACTCTAACTGGACGTCACTACTTGCTACTCTAACTGGATGTCCTTACTTGCTACTCTAACTGGACGTCACTACATGCCACTCTAACTGGACGTCACTACTTGCTACTCTAACTGGATGTCCTTACTTGCTACTCTAACTGGATGTCCTTACTTGCTACTCTAACTGGACGTCACTACTTGCTACTCTAACTGGAAGTCACTACTTGCCACTCTAACTGGACGTCATCACTTGCTACTCTAACTGGACGTCACTACTTGCCACTCTTACTGGACGTCATCACTTGCTACTCTAACTGGACGTCACTACTTGCCACTCTAACTGGACGTCACTACTTGCTACTCTAACTTGTCGTCACTACTTGCTACTCTAACTGGACGTCACTACTTGCCACTCTAACTGGACGTCACTACTTGCCACTCTTACTGGACGTCACTACTTGCCATTCTAACTGGACGTCACTACTTGCTACTCTAACTGGACGTCATCACTTGCTACTCTAACTGGACGTCATCACTTGCTACTCTAACTGGACGTCATCACTTGCTACTTTAACGGGACGTCACTACTTGCTACTCTAACTGGACGTCACTACTTGCCACTCTAACTGGACTTCACTACTTGCCACTCTAACTGGACGTCACTACTTGCCGCTCTAACTGGACGTCACTACTTGCCACTCTAACTGGACGTCACTACTTGTTACTCTAACTGGACGTCACTACTTGCCACTCTAAATGGACGTCACTACTTGCCGCTCTAACTGGACGTCACTACTTGCCACTCTAACTGGACGTCACTACTTGTTACTCTAACTGGACGTCACTACTTGCCACTCTAAATGGACGTCACTACTTGCTACTCTAACTGGATGTCCTTACTTGCTACTCTAACTGGACGTCACTACATGCCACTCTAACTGGACGTCACTACTTGCTACTCTAACTGGATGTCCTTACTTGCTACTCTAACTGGATGTCCTTACTTGCTACTCTAACTGGACGTCACTACTTGCTACTCTAACTGGAAGTCACTACTTGCCACTCTAACTGGACGTCATCACTTGCTACTCTAACTGGACGTCACTACTTGCCACTCTAACTGGACGTCATCACTTGCTACTCTAACTGGACGTCACTACTTGCCACTCTAACTGGACGTCACTACTTGCTACTCTAACTTGTCGTCACTACTTGCTACTCTAACTGGACGTCACTACTTGCCACTCTAACTGGACGTCACTACTTGCCACTCTTACTGGACGTCACTACTTGCCATTCTAACTGGACGTCACTACTTGCTACTCTAACTGGACGTCATCACTTGCTACTCTAACTGGACGTCATCACTTGCTACTCTAACTGGACGTCATCACTTGCTACTTTAACGGGACGTCACTACTTGCTACTCTAACTGGACGTCACTACTTGCCACTCTAACTGGACTTCACTACTTGCCACTCTAACTGGACGTCACTACTTGCCGCTCTAACTGGACGTCACTACTTGCCACTCTAACTGGACGTCACTACTTGTTACTCTAACTGGACGTCACTACTTGCCACTCTAAATGGACGTCACTACTTGCCGCTCTAACTGGACGTCACTACTTGCCACTCTAACTGGACGTCACTACTTGTTACTCTAACTGGACGTCACTACTTGCCACTCTAAATGGACGTCACTACTTGCCACTCTAACTGGACGTCACTACATGCACTCTAACTAGACGTTACTACTTGCTACTCTAACTGGACGTCACTACTTGCCACTCTAACTGGACGTCACCACTTGCTACTCTAACTGGACGTCACTACTTGCCACTCTAACTGGACGTCACTACTTGCCACTCTAACTTGTCGTCACTACTTGCTACTCTAACTGGACGTCACTACTTGCCACTCTAACTGGACGTCACTACTTGCCACTCTTACTGGACGTCACTACTTGCCATTCTAACTGGACGTCACTACTTGCTACTCTAACTGGACGTCATCACTTGCTACTCTAACTGGACGTCATCACTTGCTACTCTAACTGGACGTCATCACTTGCTACTTTAACGGGACGTCACTACTTGCTACTCTAACTGGACGTCACTACTTGCCACTCTAACTGGACTTCACTACTTGCCACTCTAACTGGACGTCACTACTTGCTACTCTAACTGGACGTCATTACTTGCTACTCTAACTGGACGTCACTACATGCCACTCTAACTGGACGTCACTACTTGCTTCTCTAACTGGATGTCACTACTTGCCACTGTAACTGGACGTCATCACTTGATACTCTAACTGGACGTCACTACTTGCCACTCTAACTGGACGTCACTACTTGCTACTACTAACTGGACGTCACTACATGCCACTCTAACTGGACGTCACTACTTGCTACTCTAACTGGACGTCATCACTTGCTACTCTAACTGGACGTCATCACTTGCTACTCTAACTGGACGTCATCACTTGCTACTTTAACGGGACGTCACTACTTGCTACTCTAACTGGACGTCACTACTTGCCACTCTAACTGGACTTCACTACTTGCCACTCTAACTGGACGTCACTACTTGCCGCTCTAACTGGACGTCACTACTTGCCACTCTAACTGGACGTCACTACTTGTTACTCTAACTGGACGTCACTACTTGCCACTCTAAATGGACGTCACTACTTGCCGCTCTAACTGGACGTCACTACTTGCCACTCTAACTGGACGTCACTACTTGTTACTCTAACTGGACGTCACTACTTGCCACTCTAAATGGACGTCACTACTTGCCACTCTAACTGGACGTCACTACATGCACTCTAACTAGACGTTACTACTTGCTACTCTAACTGGACGTCACTACTTGCCACTCTAACTGGACGTCACCACTTGCTACTCTAACTGGACGTCACTACTTGCCACTCTAACTGGACGTCACTACTTGCCACTCTAACTTGTCGTCACTACTTGCTACTCTAACTGGACGTCACTACTTGCCACTCTAACTGGACGTCACTACTTGCCACTCTTACTGGACGTCACTACTTGCCATTCTAACTGGACGTCACTACTTGCTACTCTAACTGGACGTCATCACTTGCTACTCTAACTGGACGTCATCACTTGCTACTCTAACTGGACGTCATCACTTGCTACTTTAACGGGACGTCACTACTTGCTACTCTAACTGGACGTCACTACTTGCCACTCTAACTGGACTTCACTACTTGCCACTCTAACTGGACGTCACTACTTGCTACTCTAACTGGACGTCATTACTTGCTACTCTAACTGGACGTCACTACATGCCACTCTAACTGGACGTCACTACTTGCTTCTCTAACTGGATGTCACTACTTGCCACTGTAACTGGACGTCATCACTTGATACTCTAACTGGACGTCACTACTTGCCACTCTAACTGGACGTCACTACTTGCTACTACTAACTGGACGTCACTACATGCCACTCTAACTGGACGTCACTACTTGCTACTCTAACTGGACGTCACTACTTGCCACTCTAACTGGACGTCACCACTTGCTACTCTAACTGGACGTCACTACTTGCCACTCTAACTGGACGTCACTACTTGCCACTCTAACTGGACGTCACTACTTGCTACACTAACTGGATGTCCTTACTTGCTACTCTAACTGGACGTCACTACTTGCTACTCTAACTGGACGTCACTACTTGCCACTCTAACTGGACGTCACCACTTGCTACTCTAAATGGACGTCACTACTTGCCGCTCTAACTGGACGTCACTACTTGCTACTCGAACTGGACGTCACTACTTGCTACTCTAACTTGTCTTCACTACTTGCTACTCTAACTGGACGTCACTACATGCCACTCTAACTGGACGTCACTACTTGCTACTCTAACTGGATGTCCTTACTTGCTACTCTAACTGGACGTCACTACATGCCACTCTAACTGGACGTCACTACTTGCTACTCTAACTGGATGTCCTTACTTGCTACTCTAACTGGACGTCACTACATGCCACTCTAACTGGACGTCACTACTTGCCACTCTTACTGGACGTCACTACTTGCCACTCTAACTGGACGTCACTACATGCACTCTAACTGGACGTCACTACTTGCTACTCTAACTGGACGTCACTACTTGCCACTCTAACTGGACGTCACCACTTGCTACTCTAACTGGACGTCACTACTTGCCACTCTAACTGGACGTCACTACTTGCCACTGTAACTGGACGTCACTACTTGCTACACTAACTGGATGTCCTTACTTGCTACTCTAACTGGACGTCACTACTTGCTACTCTAACTGGAAGTAACTACTTGCCACTCTAACTGGACGTCATCACTTGCTACTCTAACTGGACGTCACTACTTGCCACTCTAACTGGACGTCATCACTTGCTACTCTAACTGGACGTCACTACTTGCCACTCTAACTGGACGTCACTACTTGCTACTCTAACTTGTCGTCACTACTTGCTACTCTAACTGGACGTCACTACTTGCCACTCTAACTGGACGTCACTACTTGCCACTCTTACTGGACGTCACTACTTGCCATTCTAACTGGACGTCACTACTTGCTACTCTAACTGGACGTCATCACTTGCTACTTTAACGGGACGTCACTACTTGCTACTCTAACTGGACGTCACTACTTGCCACTCTAACTGGACTTCACTACTTGCCACTCTAACTGGACGTCACTACTTGCCGCTCTAACTGGACGTCACTACTTGCCACTCTAACTGGACGTCACTACTTGTTACTCTAACTGGACGTCACTACTTGCCACTCTAAATGGACGTCACTACTTGCCACTCTAACTGGACGTCACTACTTGCCACTCTAACTGGACGTCACTACTTGCTACACTAACTGGATGTCCTTACTTGCTACTCTAACTGGACGTCACTACATGCCACTCTAACTGGACGTCACTACTTGCTACTCTAACTGGATGTCCTTACTTGCTACTCTAACTGGACGTCACTACATGCCACTCTAACTGGACGTCACTACTTGCTACTCTAACTGGATGTCCTTACTTGCTACTCTAACTGGACGTCACTACATGCCACTCTAACTGGACGTCACTACTTGCCACTCTAACTGGACGTCACTACTTGCCACTCTAACTGGACGTCACTACATGCACTCTAACTAGACGTTACTACTTGCTACTCTAACTGGACGTCACTACTTGCCACTCTAACTGGACGTCACCACTTGCTACTCTAACTGGACGTCACTACTTGCCACTCTAACTGGACGTCACTACTTGCCACTCTAACTTGTCGTCACTACTTGCCACTCTAACTGGACGTCACTACTTGCCACTCTAACTGGACGTCACTACTTGCCACTCTTACTGGACGTCACTACTTGCCATTCTAACTGGACGTCACTACTTGCTACTCTAACTGGACGTCATCACTTGCTACTCTAACTGGACGTCATCACTTGCTACTCTAACTGGACGTCATCACTTGCTACTTTAACGGGACGTCACTACTTGCTACTCTAACTGGACGTCACTACTTGCCACTCTAACTGGACTTCACTACTTGCCACTCTAACTGGACGTCACTACTTGCTACTCTAACTGGACGTCATTACTTGCTACTCTAACTGGACGTCACTACATGCCACTCTAACTGGACGTCACTACTTGCTTCTCTAACTGGATGTCACTACTTGCCACTGTAACTGGACGTCATCACTTGATACTCTAACTGGACGTCACTACTTGCCACTCTAACTGGACGTCACTACTTGCTACTCTAACTGGACGTCACTACATGCCACTCTAACTGGACGTCACTACTTGCTACTCTAACTGGACGTCACTACTTGCCACTCTAACTGGACGTCACCACTTGCTACTCTAACTGGACGTCACTACTTGCCACTCTAACTGGACGTCACTACTTGCCACTCTAACTGGACGTCACTACTTGCTACACTAACTGGATGTCCTTACTTGCTACTCTAACTGGACGTCACTACTTGCTACTCTAACTGGACGTCACTACTTGCCACTCTAACTGGACGTCACCACTTGCTACTCTAAATGGACGTCACTACTTGCCGCTCTAACTGGACGTCACTACTTGCTACTCGAACTGGACGTCACTACTTGCTACTCTAACTTGTCTTCACTACTTGCTACTCTAACTGGATGTCACTACTTGCCACTCTAACTGGACGTCACTACTTGCCACTCTTACTGGACGTCACTACTTGCCACTCTAACTGAACGTCACTACTTGCTACTCTAACTGGACGTCATCACTTGCAACTCTAACTGGACGTCATCACTTGCTACTCTAACTGGACGTCATCACTTGCTACTCTAACTGGACGTCACTACTTGCCACTCTAACTGGACGTCATCACTTGCTACTCTAACTGGACGTCATCACTTGCCACTCTAACTGGACGTCACTACTTGCGACTCTAACTGGACGTCACTACTTTCCACTCTAACTGGTCGTCACTACTTGCCACTCTAACTGGACGTCACTACTTGCTACTCTAACTGGACGTCACTACTTGCCACTCTAACTGGACGTCACTACTTGCCACTCTAACTGGACGTCACTACTTGCCACTCTAACTGGTCGTCATCACTTGCTACTCTAACTGGACGTCACTACTTGCTACTCTAACTGGACGTCATCACTTGCCACTCTAACTGGACGTCACTACTTGCCACTCTAACTGGACGTCACTACTTTCCACTCTAACTGGTCGTCACTACTTGCCACTCTAACTGGACGTCACTACTTGCCACTCTAACTGGACGTCACTACTTGCCACTCTAACTGGACGTCACTACTTGCCACTCTAACTGGACGTCACTACTTGCCACTCTAACTGGACGTTTTTTTTTTATTTTTTTTTATTACCTAAATAGGCTTGCGTTTGACCACTATCTCGCCTGATGGTAAGTGATGATGTGGTCTACGGTGGAGCACGCTTGCCTAGAAGATACCTATTCACTCTTGACTTAAAGATACCCAGATTATAATTTTCGGGAAATATAGACTCCGGCAAAGAGTTCCACTCTCTAGCGGTGCGCATGATAAATGTACTAGCAAAACGCTTCGTGCGCGCTGCTGGAATATCAACCATGTCGTCCGATGATAGAAAGGGGTTGGGGGAATTAAATTGTGTAATTCCAAGGCACACTCGCCGAAATGTATCCGGTAGAAAACCGATAAACTAGCAACTTTTCGTCTGTGTTCAAGGCTTTGCAGCCTTGCCTCGACTATGGAATCGTTGCCTATGAGCCTCTTGGCGCGTCTTTCGATGGCCTCCAACGCCTCAAGCTGGTACTTGGCCGATCCATCCCAAAGATGAGAGCAGTACTCCATGCACGACCGGACTTGGGCTTGATACAGATCGAGCAGCTGTCCCGGCGTGAAGTACCGTCTCACCTTCGCAAGGATAGCCAGCTTCTTGGCAGCCAATTGAGCTTTATGCTCAATGTAGGAGCCGAAACTGAGAGTTGGAGACAAAGTTACGCCCAGAATCTCTAGGTGGTCAGTTATCGGTACGGACACATCTCTGAAAGTAGGAGTCAGTTGGAAGGGACTCCGTTGAGCAGAGAATAGACAAGCCTGGGTCTTAGTGGCATTAAACTTGACCAGGTTGGCATCGCCCCAATCGGAGACTGCCTTTAAGGACAAGTTCAAGCGTTCTACCAAGGCCTCCCTGAGGGACTGGACTTGGACTCCACTGGTTCGTGCATTAGATATGTAACTTTTTACCACTGTGCTGTTGTCTGCGTACCCAAAAGTACCGGGCTTAAGCAGATCATTGATATGCAGCAGGAATAGAGTCGCAGAAAGTACCGACCCCTGAGGTACCCCGGTATTGATAGCCAATAGATCGGAGGAGCAGCCATCAATGACCACTCGAATCAATCGTTCCCTCAAGAAGTCCGATATCCATGCACACAATCCAGTGGGCAAGCCATATGAAGGAAGCTTGCTTAAGAGGCTATCGTGCCACACTCTGTCGAAGGCCTTCGAGATGTCGAGTGAAACGGCAAGCGCTTCCCCATGCCTCTCGACAGCCTCGCTCCAGATGTGAGTGGCATACGCTAGAAGGTCTCCAGTTGACCGGTTTCGGCGAAATCCGTATTGTCGGTCACTTAGGAGGTCATTCGCTTCTAGGTATGCCATGAGCCTGCCATTCAGTACACGTTCCATACTTTTGCAAAGTATGGACGTAACCGAGATGGGCCTATAGTTGGCAGGCTCAGCACGACTACCTTTTTTGGGCACGGGTTGCACGTTAGCTTGCTTCCAGGCTTTAGGCACTTGCCCAGTGACCAGAGAGAGACGAAACAGGCGAGTCAGAATAGGAGAGAGCTCAGGCGCACAAGTTTTCAGTACAATTGCTGGAATCCCATCTGGGCCATTGGCTTTATTCACGTCCAGATTACGCAGCGTTCTTCTTACCTCAGTCTGACGAATGCGAATTTCCGACATATGTGTCTCGCAAACTGGTAGACTAGGAGGGACTTCGCCAGCAGTGTCTAAACGCGAAGATTCAGCAAAAAGAGAAGCAAACAAGTTTGCTTTCTCTTCAGCAGAGTGAGCCAAAGACCCGTCGGGTCTCAGCAGTGGAGGAAGTGAGGGGCGACGGAAGTTCGATTCAACTGATTTTGCCAGGGACCAAAACGCTTTACTGCCCGCTGGGTATGAAGCTAGTTTCTTCCCAATTTGGCTTATGTGGTCAAATCGAGCTTGCCGTAGAGTCTTCTTCAGGATTTGGCAGCCTTGTTAAATGCTCTCTTCTTTAAGCGCAAGTCCTTTGCTTTGCGGTTTCGAGCATCAACCCATGCCAGGTATGCCGCATGCTTCCGCCCTTCAGCGCGTCCGCACTCAGCCCCGAACCATGGGCGAGTCCCGCCTGACGTTGCTACGTCAGAGAATGGAATGTAGTACTCCATACCCTGATGCAGCACATCCGTCACAGCATGCGCGCAAGCTGAAGGGTCTTCAGAAGAGAAGCAAGTGGGGCGCCAAGGATAAGATGCAAAGAAAGCTCGCATCTCATCCCAATCTGCTGACTTGTATCGCCACACCCGCCGGGTGCCTCTAGGGCTGGGATCGGGCGGTGAGTAGGCAGATACAGATTTCACCAGACAATGGTCGGAGCTACCCAAGGGTGATGAAACCGACACTGAGTAGTGGTCTGGATCAGTTGTCAACAGAAGGTCCAAGCAATTGGCTGTATGCGTGTCAACATCCGGGACCCTTGTTGCCACCTGGACCAACTGAGTGAGATTAAGCGTCAGCGCTAGCTTCCGCGTTTCTCTCCCAGCATGGTCGGTGCACTGGTATGGGAAAAGCCACTCTTGGTGGTGGGCATTAAAATCCCCCAGTAGCATTAGTTGTGCACAAGGGTACCGCCTTTGTGCCGCATCCGCCGCCTCACTAAGGTATTCTGTGAGCCAAGTCGTCTCCTGATCTCCGCTGTGCGACCGGTATACACAGGAATAAAGAATTTTCTCAATTCCTGTATCCACCAGTACCCAAATAACAGAGAATCTGGGATCTTCAAGATTACAGAGACGCCGACAACAGATGTCATCATGGGCGTACAAGCACACACCCGCATGTGGCTTAAAATTGTGCTCCAGAGTAAACCCTGGGTAAGAAAGGTACGCCACGTCAGACGGACATCTTATCTGCGTCTATGAGAGCGGGTCTTTCAGTCTCCAGGTGGTGATTGACCGCGACGAGATTTGAGTGCAATCCTCGGATGTTGGTAAGGTGCACTTTTAGTGAGAGGGAGTGCTGCCGCTGTGGAAACATTCTCTTATTCTTAGTAGTTTTCATAATGTTTTTCGGAAGAGCGAATGAAGGTAGGAAGACGGTAGTGGAACGAGACTTAATGCTGTTAACCTTCAGACACAAGATGAAATACCAAACAGAAGGGGGACTAGTCTGGAGACTGCGGGGACGCCCGAGCCCCCCCGGGATGTCCATCGGGCCCTCTCATCCGGTCGCCGACCGGCACGATGGCGCATCCCGGGATTTTTAGTCAGTTGGCGGGGCAGCCTTTCGTGTGTGGCTAGCACACTACTTGGGCCCCCAACTACCTGCGGTCGGCCAGCGGTGCACCGAGCCTCGGATCCCACTACCCTCCACGACTAGTCTCCCAATGCGGCGTTATCAAATTGCGTCAGATTAGCCCAACCGCATTCAGCAACTATTCCGACCCGTCTCCCTAAATGGCATCACCGAACATCGCGCCGGAACACGGCAAGCCGTTTGGCGGCACGGCTTTGTCCGATGGGTGGTCACTAGCCACGGCCGAAGCCTACCACCAGTAAGATGTGTCCCTCATTTAGCACTACCCAGGGGTCACGTGTAGGGGAACTAGAGTAAAGCCTACGGACGCGAGTGACAATAACCCCCTTAAACTACTAGTCACTACTTGCCACTCTAACTGGGACGTCACTACTTGCTATTCTAACTGGGACGTCACTACTTGCCACTCTAACTGGACGTCGCTACTTGCCACTCTAACTGGACGTCATTAATTGCCAATCTAACTGGATGTCACTACGTAAGGAACTACGTTCCAAAAATCGTGCTCTACTCGCTTGTGTATGTGACTGTCGCGCCTGCGCACGTCTAATTTCACGGTTTTATTCCACGCACTTTTTTCCACGCACTTTTTTCCACGGATTTTTTCTTACGGTTTTACTATCACATATTTTTCAGTTCGGCCGCGCAGCAAAATCCCTATCCCTCCAAGCCTGCCGTAAGGAACTTCGTTCCAATATTTTAACTTGTAATAAAAATGTTCGATACGTTCATTTTAATATTAATCATAACAAGTGTTCATGGTTACTTGATACCGGCGCGTCCATTTCCGCTATTACTAAGAAGGTGTTATAAAAACAAATTCCTTTGTATGTAGACAACATTGTTATAAATGGCATCGGTGGTAAAACTTATTCACAGGGTTATGTTAACCTTACTTTGTGTACTTCAAATGGGGCTTGTTTTAAACACAAATTTTATTTGTTTGATTATTTACCATGCAAATCGGATGGAATTATTGGGTTAGATTTTCTATTAAAGTTTAATTCGCGTATTGATTTAGCAAGTAGTAAATTAAATTCGTCGTCTTGAATTCGTCGTGCAGACCCAGTTCGAAGCACACCTGTTATTCTTTCTCCGCACATTTAACTCAAAATCACAGTATTTTTCTTGCCTTTGTTGATCGAGCTTAGTGCCATCTTATAGAGAATCAAACGAGCTTTATAGTGGTGAAATCCGTTTTTTGAAATATAAAATAACTCTCAAGATATAAACGAAAATATTTCAAATTTTGTTATAACCGCCGCGTTGACACTGACCTACGACAACTCGCAGTGCGCCCGAGTCGGTGAGTCATACTTTCTACCTCAGCAACAGGTGCGTTATTCTGCAATTTTTGCACTTATTTTGGAGTAATTCTTTTTTTTTTTGGAGTAACGAAATTATGGCGACCTCGTGTAGTGGTTGTAAGAACATCATAAATGATAATGTTAGTTATATGGAATGTTCGCAGTGTCATGATACTTACGATCTGCATTGTGTAAATATTTCTGAAAAACATTTTATCTCACTGTCACAAGACGATAAAAAGAAATGGGTATGCCCCACCTGCCTATGTTCAAAGCCAAAGAGAGATAATACAACTACACCTATAAGAAATCTTGCTCCCGTGAATGAAACTCATATGAAGAACCTTAGTACTGTTACCACGAGAGCAAGTAAACAGAAGGCAAAACCCATTATTACCCCACCACGGACGGAAATAGACATCTCTTTACTAGTGGCTGAAATCCAAAATTTGATACTTGAAGTTAACGAAGTGAAACAGGAAATAAAAGAGCAAACATTAGCTTTTTCTAAGTCCCTGGATGACAGGCTTGCTGAGTACTCGAAAATATTTGAGGCCAAAAACGTCGAAATCGTCTCACTGAAATCTACTGTAGTACAATTACAGCAAACAATAGCTGAACATGAACAACGTTCTATAAGAAATGAGCTAGAATTAATAGGTATGCCGGAATCGGAAAATGAGAATCTTACTCATATAACCTTAATGACTGCACAAAAAGTAGGTGTTGAACTGAAAGACGGCGATATCGACGAAGTTTTCCGCATCGGACCTAAGCGACCAAAGCACTCGGCTTTATCAACTGGCGAGAACAAACCCCGGCCGATCATTGTGAAATTACTGCGCCGACAGAAAAGAGATGAACTAACTAAAGCAGCGAAAGTTAGACGCAACCTCACCTCGGAGAACATCACCTCCAAACCACCTCAAAAGCTGTACATGAATGAACGCCTCACCAAATCAAATTGGAACTTATTTCGTGATGCTAGACTTGAAGCGCATAAACAAGGTTTTCGTTTGTCTGCTGGGTGCGTAATGGAGGATTTTTTATCAGGAAAACTGAAAACACACCGGGATTTCAAATCCGTTCACACGCAAACTTGGAAGATAAGTTCACGCAGTATAAAGCCACAGAACCTAGCTCTTATAACACTGTTAATTAGATTACTCTCCAAACTTATTACTGTACACTATGTCTTTGATGTAAATTTTAATTACCACATCTGTATATATAAAAGAAGAAACTGACTGACTGACTGACTGACTGACTGACTGATCGATCAACGCACAGCCTAAACGGCTAGGGTTAGAGACTTGGATTTTTGACAGTAGGTACCTTTTATCACGTAGGCATCCACTAAGGAAGGGTTTTTGGAAATACCACCCCTAATCTGTATATATAAAAGAAGAAACTGACTGACTGACTGACTGACTGACTGACTGATCGATCAACGCACAGCCTAAACGGCTAGGGTTAGAGACTTGGATTTTTGACAGTAGGTACCTTTTATCACGTAGGCATCCACTAAGGAAGGGTTTTTGGAAATACCACCCCTAAGGGGGTAAAATAGGGGATGATAGTTTGTATGAAAATCCGTCATTTTTGAAGTTAAGTTTATGAAAATTAGTATTTGGCGTTTTAATCAAAAATAAAAAATATATATTTCAGGATTTTTGGAAATTTCACCCCCAAGGGGATAAAATAGGGGAAGAAAGTTTGTATGAAAATCTGTCATTTTTGCAGTTAAACGCATGAAATTTGGTATTTGGCCTTACAGTTAAAAGTTAAAAACACATATTTCAGGGCTTTTGGAAATTCCACCCCTAAGGGGCTTAAATAGGGTAAGAAAGTTTGTATGAAATCATTCATTTTTGAAGTTAAATGCATGAACATTGGTATTTTGTAGTGTATACTTTTTGTCTCAAACATGACATCCACGCGGGCGGAGCCGCGAGCAACAGCTAGTTCTTAATATAATATTTCTATTCAATTACACTACACTCAAAACTACATCACACCACTACACACACCTAAGTCATACAACACTCACTTTAACTCGTACAAAAAGCCATCCTCCTAACAAAAACTGCTCTCAAATGACTACATGTTTAATATTTTTCTTTCTAACGGCTTCTAGACTAGTTGATATTTTAACACAAAATGTTCGATTTGCAAGAAGACATTGATAGAACCCTTTCCATAAAATGTCATTTATTTGAGAGCCCTGATCAGTGTCACAATTTGATTTCAAACAATTATCCAGTTGCGCGCGGGCGCTGGTTAACGTAGGACTCTTTGGCTCTTTGACTCTAGGCTCTTTGTTCGACGTTAAACCGGTTTGAGCTAGTTTCTCGCACTACTTATCGTATTATATTGTTCACAATGCGATTCCGTTTAACAACCAGCTATGGATGATACGGAAAAAAATGCGGAACAGGTTTCTAACGATTTGAGTATTTTAATACACCAGGATAGTGAGATGACAAGAAGCAATGGAAGTATTAATAGCGTGGAATTAAATATGGAGGAAAGTATTTCTGAAGACGAAGATATTAGCAGAAGACCTTACAAACGAAACCGAGGATTAGACCAAGAAGAGTTATGGACTACCGTGGGGAGGAAGGGCAAACGCTTCGCTCGATCAATAGAAAATGATAATACAATAAGAGTAAGTACGTCAACCGACACGGAAGTGTGCGAACTGTTACTGAACACACACTTCCCAGGGTGCTCCGTCTCGGAAAGCACCAAATGGGACGAGACGGACCAGCAGTACTTCGTACAGCCAACTGATGGAGCCGTCAACATCGCCCGAAGAATAGTTACACTGGAAAAAGTCATATGGGCAATCAACAGCTTCTCTACATACAAAGCGGCGGGCTTGGACGGCATCTTCCCCGGACTCCTCCAGTGGTGTAAGAACAAGATAGCACCACATCTTGTAAAAATCTTCCAGGCATGCTTAGAGCACCGCTACGTTCCCCTAAAATGGAGAGAAGTAAAGGTGGTATTCATACCCAAACCAGGTAAGAGTGATTATACACAACCCAAGTCATATAGACCAATAAGCCTCACTTCCTTCCTCCTCAAAACGCTGGAAAGACTCTGTGACAGGGATCTCAGAGATGAGGCTCTGGTGCAATATCCTCTACACCACCAACAACACGCCTACTCCTCAGGTAAATCAACAGAATCTGCGCTTCACAGTGTAATTTCACCAATTGAAAATGCACTATCAACACAATCATCAGCGCTTGTAGCCTTCATCGATATCGAAGGGGCTTTTGACAAGACACAATTCAACAGCATAAGCCATGCACTGTTGAGCCACGGCGCCGATCGATCCGTCTCTGAATGGATCGATAGCATGCTGAGGAAAAGAGCAGTGCAGGTAGCAGTCAATGGCACCACAAGAGCTATTGTGTCAAGAGGCTGCCCACAGGGAGGGGTTATTTCACCACTCCTGTGGAACCTCGTTGTAGACGACTTAATCAAGTCACTTAACGAGGCAGGCTTCTACACTGTTGGCTATGCAGACGATGTGGCGATTCTCGTAAGGGGAAAAGTCGAGTCAGTCCTATGCGACCTTATGCAACGGGCACTCAAAATCGTCGAACGATGGTGTTCTGAACAGGGACTATCAGTAAACCCATCAAAAACCGAACTAGTATTGTTCACGAAGAAGCGAATTATAAAAGACCTTCGTTTACCCAAACTCCAAGGCACAAAACTGACTCTCACAAAAGAAGTCAAGTATTTAGGCGTTATCTTGGACTATAAACTGTTATGGAATAAACACATGGATAACAAACTGGAGAAAGCCTGTACCATATTTTGGCAGTGTAAAAGGCTTCTGGGCAGAACTTGGGGACTACAGCCCAAAATTGTCATGTGGCTATACACTGCGGTAATAAGGCCTATCATCACATACGGTGCGGTGGTCTGGTGGCCCAGAACCAAACTGACCACTGCCAAAAATAAACTGCAGCACTTTCAAAGGCTGGCTTGTATAGCCATAACGGGCTGCATGAGAACTACACCCACAGCAGCTTTAGAGGTGTTGCTGGGACTGCCCCCCCTAGACTTATTTGTTCAGCAGGAGGCAGCCTCAGCAGCCACCAGATTAAAATCTCTCAAGCTCTGGGGTTCAACAAACGGGGCTCACACGGAAATCCTTGAGGAAGCCATCAGTTACCAACGGATGATAGCTGCTCCCAACGATAAGGTCCCTAAACAACATTTCTTCAACAAAAGCTACACTGTCCAGCTAGTAGAAGAAAAACACGACTGGTCTGGAGTACAAGAACTGCGCATATATACTGATGGTTCAAAAACTAGGACAGGATCGGGCGCAGGAGTGTACTCAGCCGAAATAAACATTAATATATCAATAGCCTTAGGCGAATACAGTTCCATTTATCAATGTGAATGCCTCGCCATTATACAGGCTGCCAAAGCAGTGGACAAGCGGGGCATTGAGGGCCAGAAAATTCGCATAGTGTTCGACAGCGCTGCAGTACTACGAGCCCTGGACAGCAAAATAATCCAGTCTGGGCTCATACTAGAGTGCCACCTTGCATTGGAGGTGATAAGTAAGAAAAACATAGTCACCTAACAATGGATAAAAGGGCACAGTGGTTCTCTAGGATACGACGTAGCAGACGAGCTGGCTAAAAGAGGGTCGGACCAGCCGGTAATCGGTCCTGGACCAACATTACCATTGCCTTTTAGCCAGATAAGGTCATGGCTTCGCCACAGAACATTGAAACAACAATCCGATCAATGGGCAAATATGAGCACATGCAGACAATCCCGGGAGGTGGTGCCACACCCGCATGGTCGCTTAACTAAGCGTCTGCTGTCACTGGACAGAGCTTCCCTACGTATAATCGTAGGCACTGTCACTGGACACTGCCCACTTAACAAACATCTGTATGTTCTAGGTATGACTGACAGTCCCCTATGCAGGGGATGCCTGTCAGTCGATGAAACAGCTTCCCACGTCATCCTGGAATGCGAAGGAGTAGCTACACAACGGGCTGAAATCCTCGACACACCGAGGTCGCTCCGAGAAGCCTGTGGAGACACCAGGAGGATCCTGCGCTTCTGGTCGGAGCTAGGCTGGCTAGACTGCTAGCCGGCACACACACGCACAATGGCTCGACGTCTAACGGGCTAAGTGCGGAGAAAGGAGCCCACAACCAAAGAGTAAGTGAGGATATTATTGAAATATGCATTACGAGTACGGATAAATTGCCAAAACACTTCAAGTTAGCAAAGACCCTAAAATTGGAAAATATACAGGATGTTATTAAGGTAAAATATATAAAGTGTTAATTCAATTTAGTAAGGAAGACAGTGCCGAAAAGTTGCTAAGTACTAAACAATTTAATGAAAATGGTTTTAAATGCTATAAACCTTTTGAGATTAGCCAATCATTTGGAGTTATCAAAAACATAGATCTAGATCTTACTGAAGAGGAGATATGGGAAGCTTTAACATGTGAGACTGATATTATAGCAGTAAAAAGATTAAAATGAAGGAATAGTATTGACGGAAAATGGGAACCTGGTGAATCTGTAAGAATTGGCTTTAAGGGATCATCGTTGCCTTCATACATATACATATTTGACACTAAAACCAGCGTCAGCCCCTACGTATATCCAGTGACACAATGTTCACATTGCTGGAGGTATGGCCACACTTTAAAAAAAAATCCGTCTAATAGACCAGTGTGTCCTAACTGTGGTAATAACCATGTGAATTGCGAAAATACATCATATATATGCAGTAATTGCGGTGGTAATCACATGGCGTTGGCTAGAACATGTCCTATGTATATAAAAGAAAAACGGATTAGGGAACTTATGGCAGAGTTTAACTGTTCATACAAAAGAACCCTCACGATATATGTACCCCCATCACCACATATTTATCAACCTAAGGATTTTCCCGGGCTAACTTCAAACTCGAAAGAAAACATAACCCTTCCTTGGCAGTCGGGTAATAAAGAAACAATCATTACAGTAGATAAAACTAAAAGAAGTAGAACGCTTTCATGCTATGCTTTCGTCCTATGCTGACATAACGTCTAAAGAAACAGACAAAAAGAAAAAAGGTTCAAGAAGAAGGATAAAAAGAGAAGTAAAGTAATAACGAATAATATAGATAGAGAAGAAACGTATTTAGACACTTTATCAGAAGTTAGTGAAAGTCAAAATAGTAGGCCTGAAGCCGAACTGACGATGAAAGGACCTAACGAAAAGAATAAAGACAAAATACATTGGAAAATAATTATTGATAAAATGAAGGAGACAATTTGGAATAAAGAAATATCTTGGGAAGAAAAATTAAAGAATTGTTGGGGTATAATATTGGAAGAAATTTTATCTTTTGTTGTAAATTACGTTTCGGACTTGTCTTGTTTTAACTTTTTTTCTAAATATGGACGGTAACACCTCCTATAACATTATTAATATACTACAATGGAATGCGCAAAGTCTACGGCCGAAGAGCACAGAATTCGAGTTACTTTTAAATCGAGAGAAAATCCACATTGCTATAATTAAACTCAGCAGCATCCCTACCGAGGCTGTCCACGTCCATATGGCTAAAACAACGCATGCGCAATACCTTGGGATGGGGTTTAGCAGGTTTTAGGGCGTAGCATAAGTAGATGAGGTGAGAGAAGCCAGGAGCAGGAAATTGGCCATGACAGGAAACGAGAGAAGGATCTGAGGTAATGAGGAGGTCAAGCCAAGTGTCATGCCCATCAGCATTGTGGTGAGTGGCATGCAATGGCAGGAAATGGAGGCTAACGGAATTAAGCATTTCAAGAAGCTTAAGGGACCGCGTGGATTGGTGGGTAAGGAGGTCGGTATTGAAATCACCCATGATGATGTGATGTGCATATTCAGATCCTAAAGATTCCAGAACTGATTCCAGACTGGAGAAATAATTAAGAGACGGGGGACAATAGACAACACCAAGTAAGGATTTCACTCCATGGACCCAAACCTCAAGGAAGAGATATTCGGCAGAGGGAGAACAAGAAGGTGAGGACGAGGCAACTATTTTATATTTAATATCGCTACGTAGAAAAACAGCAACCCCACCTCCTCTCCTGTCAACTCGATCATTCCTGATTAAAATGAAGCCAGGAAGAGGGTATAGGGCTGAAAGAAGATGAGGTTTGAGCCAACTCTCAGATATCAGAACAGCATGGACGTTGACATCACTGAAAGCCTCCAATAAATCGCTGTAGTGACTTGGTACACTTTGCGCATTAATATGGCACACAACGAAATCTTTAACAGTTGGTTGATTAAATGTTTGGCGTATCAAGTCACCGAGGCCATCATTCGGTTCTGTGTGGAGGTATACTCAGCTGTGGGGCACACTGTCTTGTCGATCGCACTGTACTCGAGCCTACCCAGCGTAGCTTGTTGTACAAGTATGATGGCGTTTTGAAATTAACTATACCAAACATCATGCATGCCATGTGAAACTTACGGCGTGACTTCATTTTAAGTGTCGAATGCTCGTTTAAAAACGGTGTGACGTGACCTCTCGGGGGCACATTAAAGCAAAATCTGACACAGACATTTTGCACCCTCTGTATTAAATTATCTGTTCGCGCCAGCAATCGTGGGCCGTACACAGCGTCGGCATAGTTAAGTCTAGACAGCACAAGGGATTCAACGAGTTGAGTTCTGAGCTCCTCTGTAAGGAATGGACGTATTTTGTACAGTGTTTTTAATCGGTAGAAAGAATTCCTTACAGAGTTCGCCAAGTGCGTCTCGAATCTTAAATCCGCATTCATGAATAGACCAGATTTCTGGCTTCATAAACTTGCTCCACAGGTGTCCCCATCACACTAACGTTAAATGTCGCTGGTAGTAAACTCAGCTGGTGCTTTGATCCAAAACGTATATATTTAGTTTTGGAGGGATTCAATACTAGGCAGTTAGTTTCCGACCAAGCTGATATCCTGCTCAAATCCTCGTTTAGCTTTTTTATTGCCAGATCATAGTCCTTCGGTTTGAATGTGATGTATATTTGGACATCATCAGCATATATATGATAATGGGAATTCCATATACAACTTGTTAAGTCTGCGCAATACAGCATAAAGAGGATAGGTCCCAGTATTGACCCCTGTGGGACTCCTCTCTGTACCGGCGTGAGTTGTGATAAGAGAGAATTCCCTGAGTCCACGCTGCCAACCTCTACCATTTGTGTCCGTCCGCTCAAATAACTATAGAACCACTGTCTGGTACGATGATCAAAGCCGTAATACGCGAGCTTGGATATTAGCAAAGGAACGTTTATACAATCAAATGCCCTAGAAAAATCCAAAAGTACCATTACGGTGCACATACCTTCATCTCGCGCTGCAAGTATATTGTCCGTTACATCGAGCAAGGCTGTTGTGGTGCTGTGATGCTTTCTGAAGCCCGATTGCAACTCTGGTAAAAGACTGTTTTTCTCGAGATAGTCAACTAGTTGCAAACACACAGCCTTTTCAAGGATTTTGGACAAACAGGGTAGTATGCTTATCGGCCGAAGATCTTTCATGCCACTTGGGTTGGGGTTTTTTGGAAGCGGCCTTACAATAGAAGTTTTCCAGGAACAGGGAAACGTGGACTGCAATATGGAGCTATTTAACGTATCAGCTAATACCGGAAGTGTATGGGGAAGTGTCATAGTTATCATAGACAGTGTAATACCGTCGCAACCCTTAGCATTAGACGTTAAGTCATTAATTATACGAGCTACGTCACTCGGAGATATAGGTCTGATAGTGAATACTGAGTCGGTATATTTGTGGTACTCGAAGTAGGTGAGTAAGGAGATACTTGTGTCTGACGGGCCAGGTACATCTAGAAAATGATTATTTAATCGATCCGGATTTCTAAGGTGCGGGGGGAGATCGTAATGTACTTTTGATGGAATGATAGTCGACTTTAAATTCTTCCAAAGTACTTTTGGCTTACGAATATTATTATTTATGTAAAATTTAAAATATGAAGCTTTCTCTCTAAACAAGGACGATATCACCAGGGCCTTTAATATTTTATAGTAGTCTCTTTTAGTTGCTGTTTTTGTTTTACGATAAGAACTCAAAGCTCGATCGCGAATTCTCATCATAGTCTTTATTGTATATGTAATCCAAGGGTAGGAAGGCTCTGTTATTCTGTAGGATTTAACTGGTGCGTGCAGGTCGAACAAATATGTTATACACTGTGTTAAGGCGTTTACCCGGTCCTCTACACTATCTATGTTATTGACATCGCCCCATAATACATTAGATACGTCAATATTCCACTGCTCCATATTAATGTCTTTTAGCGGCCGGTATTTAATATTGGTAGGGGTATATTTTTCACGTAAGATGTTAAATTTGCAACTGATGAAAGAGTGGCCATATTGCCTTGAGCCAAAAGGATTAGTAGTTAACTGACTGACGGTAAGGTCTGTGCAGACTAGGTCAATTAATGTCTGACCATTTTCTGTGAAATGTGTAGGCACAGTAACCAGCTGTTTTAATGAGAGACTGTTCAGAAAATTTTGGATCTTTTTTACTTTTTTATCATTATGATTTAGTACATTGACATTTAAGTCTCCCATTAATATGTAATAGTCGCAGCTAGCCATAGTGCTCATTACGTCAGTGACACCGTCTAAGAAAAGATCTAAATCAAGCCACGGCGGGCGATAAGCAGTTCCCATTGCAAATGTTTTTCCGTTGAGTTTCAGAATAAGCCACATTTGTTCAACGGACTGGTACAATGGGTTTGCGGGTGTCGACCATGTGCGCACACTTAGACCCTGCCTAATATAAAAACCAACCCCCCCGCCCCTGCCACCGCGAACGTTTGCCGGTCTAGGGATGTGACGAAGACGATAATTTGGTATTTTAGGCGCTCGGCCATCCTCCCCCGGCCGTAACCAAGTCTCATTAATAGCTAAAATATCCAATTGTTCGCCTTCCATCGTTGCTATGAGATCGTCATGAATAGAACCCAGGGATCCCGCATTTAATAAGCCAACTTTAAATGGTATGTTATTCATTGATTATAATAGTATCCATAGCATACATATCCATACATGCACATATACATATAGTATATGTATACATATATATACATACATACAAACACACACATACATATATCTGTACAATTATTGAGTTTCGAGCAATGATATTGGTAAATGCAAAAATATGGGTTCATTAGGGATAAGTAGATAGCGTAATTATTCATATTTAATATAATATAATAGTAGAGGTCGGCGAGATATTGACGATAGTATTAGCATCAAAGATCATGCAATACGACGCACAGATTCGGTCAAATACTTAGGTATATGGTTGGATAGAAGTCTAAAGTGGGGACAACATATAAATTATTTACGAAGTAAGACACTAAAGTTTCTCAATATCTTTAAAATTCTGGCCGGATCAAAATGGGGTATTCACCCAAAACACCTCAGAAGGCTGTATATATCAATAGGGTAGTTTCCTGTGTTTAATTTTGTACATTATTATCTACGCAATCGAATATAATACGCAAAAGAAACTCTTTTGCGAAAACAGAATCCAAATTGCTTGAAACATGAGGTCACAATGTTTATTTTAAATATTGGTATGAGCAAATACTCACAGGCATAAGCGAAAACGATGGCGTATTGGGAACATATCGCTATCTCCCTCGCACAACGGTACAGTACAGGCGATTCATAGTACCGTGACGTCACGGTATCAGATATGCATCCTTGTACTGTTATTTGACAACTACCCCTTCCAGCAGATTTGAGTGGTGTCTAATTTACTTATTTTTGTTCATCATGTCAGCCGAAGGACGTCCACTGCTGGACATAGGCCTCCCCCAAAGAGTGCCACAATGACCGGTCCTGCGCCACCCGCATCCAGCGGACTCCCGCGACCTTTACCAGGTCATCAGTCCACCTTGTGGGGGGTCTACCCACGCTGCGCCTTCCGGTACGTGGTCGCCATTCGAGAACCTTTCCGCCCCAACGGCTATCGGTTCTACGCGCAATGTGCCCCGCCCACTGCCACTTAAGTTTAGCGATTCGGAGGGCTATATCGGTTACTTTGGTTCTTCTGCGGATGGCCTCATTTCTGATGCGATCACGCAGAGAGACTCCCAGCATAGCCCTCTCCATTGCCCTTTGGGTGACTTTGAGCCTTCTTATGAGGCCCATTTTTGTTCGAATTCATAAAATTCTTTCGATAATAGGTTTTAGGTAATGTAACTTGTTGATTAAATTAATAAAAAAAATCGAGTCAACTACCCTATTATACGGAGTAGACTGGATTATGGTAGCTTTCTGTATGGTAGCAGCTCAAAATCTCATCTAGTCAAACTTGATAGGGTACAAAATCAAGCAATGAGAGTTATTGGAGGCTTCATCAGAACTACACCTATCCACGTAATGGAAGCTGAATTGGGACTACAACCATTGTTTATACGCCGGAAATATTTAGCGGGAAAGTTTTGGTTACGGGCGAGATCTATATGTAATAATATCAGCATAAATACCTTGGATGATTTCAATAATATCTTTGATGATGGTGGATATTGGAGAAGAAAAAGATTCCATTATTGATTGAGACACAGAGAAATTATAAGCTGCATGTTATACAGTCCCGTCCAAAGCCTGAAATTTATTCGCTTAGCACATGGATTAGCAACGTTGATGTATCTGAATATATTATAAGTAAAATCGAAGGACTTAATACAGCTAAGAGATATTTGAACCGGGTAGAGATGCGTAAACACCTTAATGTGCTCTTTCAGGTTAAATATAAATCATATTACCAAATTTTTACTGATGGATCAAAAGATATAAATGGATCAGGTGCAGCATTCTTTGACCCTCAGACGGACTTGCGAGTCAAATTTAGGATTGATGCAAACGTTTCCATCATGCACAGCGAATTAGTTGCGATTGCTGAAGGTCTATCTTATATACTATCCCTAAGCAGTCGTAGATTTGTAATTTTTTCTGACTCAAAGAGTGCGCTTCAACATTTGGCTCAGATAACCTCGAATCTTCGAGGATATCCGATTGCCTTCACTATTCTTGATCTAATCGGTAATTTGAGTGCAGTGAACAAACAGGTCATTTTCCAATGGATTCCTTCGCATGTTGGAATCATGGGCAACGAGGCGGCTGACCTGGCATCAAGACAAGCGATTTATGAAGGTATACCATATTCTACTCTACCTTAACATAACGAAATATTAAAATATGTAAAAGATAACTGCTCGAAAATCTGGCAGGAATACTTCGATGAACGGTCACTATCCAAAGGCATATGGTATAGGACCATCCAGTGTCAGCTGCCTCGATGTCCATGGTTCGAAAGTGTTGACATGAGTAGGAAATTTATGGTTTTGCTGTTTAGACTACGGTCTGGACACATCCCCGGAAACAAATTTAAACATCTAATGGGAAAATCTGAGTCTCCAAACTGCTCAAACTGTCAAATAATAGAGGACGTTCAGCATTCTTTAACAGAGTGTGTCCGAAGCGTAAAATTGCGTCGTGAACTGTTCGCTAATTCTAGCAATGTGGGTATTTGTAACAGCATATGATCAAGTTATATATTTCTTCGAGGGACGACTCGTGCTAATATTGATAATTTATTGATAATGTTAATTTTTCTTTTTTGAATACTGAGGGCAAAACTACTTTTGTTAACAATGTATGTAATCAATAATATGTTACAATGATTTACGGGGGTGACATTGTCAAATGTGACAAAACCCCTTTTAAAATAATAAAGAATAAAAAAAAACAATTATCACTTTATAATTTTATCATTTAACATACGTAGTATTCAACGTTACTTCAACGAGTTCCTCGTAACTTTGGAACGACTAAAAGCAGAACCCGACGCGATAATTTTATCAGAATGCTGGCCTAACGAAATTTCGCACGTTCCGCAAATACCTGGTTACGTTGTTTCTCATACAAATAAATTCATAAATAAGTGCGAAGGAGTCATTGCTTATGTAAAAAATACTTGGACCGTTGTAGTAAATGAATTATTATGTTAGGACTGCAATTGTTTACAATTACAAATTAATGACCAAATGACTATATTATGACCGTTCACCGTCGTTTAAAGACGCTAGCAATTTTCTTAACTTTCTAGACGACAACTTGCTAAAAATAAATAGCAGACACTCTATCATTCTAGCTGGTGACATCAATCTAGACATATGTAGCGCTTCCCCAAGTGCTCAGTGTTCGGATTATTTATGCCTGATGGCTAGTCATCAACTACTTCCAGCTATTTCGATTCCAACTAGAGGACCAGCCTGCTTAGACCACATCTTTGTGAAAGAAACTTCAGGTTCTCTCGGTATTGTTTGTCGCTCTAGCATAACAGATTACGACATATGCATGCTTGTTCTGGGCACACGGACTTCGGCTCTCTCGCCTGCGCCAAAAAGTTTTAAGGTTAAAACTGACCTGCCTGGAATTATCAGCGACTTACAAAAAACAAATTGGGCAGACATTTTACAGATGACAGATGTTACTTTGGCAGCGGAACGCTTTAATGGTATCTTAAATTCTATTCTCATACTAAACACTAAACATGTACCCATTAAACAGGCTAACTGTAACTTTAAGCCATGGATTACACCTGGCTTAATGCGTTGCCAAAAACATAGAGACAAACTTCACATTGAGGCTCGGAAGAACCCGAACAACGAAACTTGTCAATTAATTTATAAAAAATATCGGAACTTTCTATACAACTTACAACAAAGACTTAAATCTGAATACGAAAACAATTCAATTCTGGAAAAAAAAAACAATCCCAAAAAATTGTGGAAAACACTTAAAAATATTTGCAATATTTCTAACCGACATACTGTCACTCAACTTACCAATAATCAGGAAAGTCCTGCTGATTCCGTAAACATGTGCAACGAATACTTCTCTAGCGTGGGCAGGCAACTTACCAACAATATTCTAAATGAGATGCATACATCTGAAAATTCGCTTGCTTCTGATTACAGTTTATCAAATTCATCCCCTCATTCTTTCTTTCTAAGACCTACAGATTTCTATGAGGTAGGAAATCTGATTGATAAACTTAAAATTGATAGTGCCCCTGGACTAGATGGCTTCACACCGTTTTTACTTAAAGCTATTAAAGCCGAAATTGTTGGGCCACTAACACACATTTTTAATTTGAGTCTATTAAATGGAGTTGTCCCCCTCTGTTGGAAACTAGCCGTTGTCACTGCAATATATAAAGATGGCGATGAAGGTGATCCTAGCAATTATAGGCCCATTTCGTTGCTAAATATTGTTGCCAAATTGTTAGAAAAGATAGTTAACAAAAGGCTCGTTTCCTTCCTTGAGAAATTCAAACTGCTTTCTGAAAAGCAATTTGGGTTCAGATGCAGAAAGTCCACGGTAGATGCAGTAGTTTCTTTGGTGGACGCAGTGTCGAAGGACTTAGACAATGGAAACTGTAGTCTGGGTGTATTTCTTGACCTTGCTAAAGCATTTGACTCTGTATCCATTCCACTATTACTGCGGAAGCTGGAGAAGAAGGGAATACGGGGAATAGCTTTGGACTGGTTCTACAGTTATCACACAGATCGCTTTCAATGCGTCAAAGTGGGCCCCCACTTAAGTAATCAGCTCAACATTAATGTCGGAGTTCCACAAGGTAGTATTCTTGGTCCCACTCTTTTTATCATCTATATTAATGATATTTTAGAGCTGGCTAATCTGGATTGTGAGGTCATTTGCTACGCAGACGATACAGCAGTTATTTTCCATGATACTTCTTGGGACAAGGTTATCAAGACTGCTGAGTGCGGCATGGCCACCCTTCTTAATTGGTTTAACAAAAACCTACTAACATTAAATATGAAAAAGACAAAAGCTATTGCATTTTATAAAACCCGAGCGTCTAAACCCTCGCTGTTACCATCTCTGACCGTGCACTCAAATTGTAACACTAAGTTATCATGTATCTGTGTCACTATTAGCTACACCGACAGCATCAAATACCTGGGAGTGATAATAGATGAACAATTATCTTTTAAAAAGCACATTACCTTTGTATGCAGCAGGATCAGGAGAACTATTTATATACTTAAATCTCTACGGCACATACCTAGAGACATCTTACTGATGGTATACAAAGCAATGACGCAGTCATTACTGAACTACTGCATACTGGTGTGGGGTGGAGCGATTAAAACGAAGTTCATAGAGTTAGAAAGAGCTCAGCGTGCTGTTCTTAAGGTGATGTTGCGGAAACCGTTTAGATTTCCCACTGATGAACTGTATTCAGAGTGTAAAGTCCTCCGAGTGCGTCAAATTTTTATATTGAAGGCTATAGTATTCTTACACAAAAAAGTAATAAATTGTATGGATTTCCAAAGTCTATCTCAACGCCGCATTTTTCGTATTCCCACTATCTTAATCCACACTAGCTTCATTAAACGACTTCCTTCCTTTCTGCTGCCACATATCTATAACGTAATTTGCCGCCGCTTACCCGACATCAAAAACTTACCAACTCGTTCGGTAAAATTTAAAATTACACAATGGCTATTAACTCTTTCATATCAGGACACTGAAGATATCATTACTACGGATGGCTAACATACATGTCCGGGTAACTATGTGTTGTGTCAGATGGCTGAGGTCATGACGTCATCATAAGTCATGACTATGAGGGTTATTCATCCCTCTCTGCTCTACAGATAGTCAGGATGCACTTCGTACGATAGTTCAGTAAAAATTACACACGTTAATCACTTTATAGTTTAATAAGCTACTGCCAGTTCGGAATACAATAATCCATGGCAAAAAGAACTGGCAAGAAAAACCATGGTTTACAATTACACTTTGCACTGAGACGCACATCACGTTAAATCATTACTTTAATTGTAGGCAACGATCAGTTAAACAGCACTTGGGCATTACGACCTCTAAATTACTAAACCATTCGAGATATTGACTCGTCTAATAATTATTCCTGAATGCTTCGCCAAATGCCGAGGCACTCTTTTATATTGTGATTTTCGTTGTGCCCCACTACGAGTGAGATCATTTAATAAACAACTCGAAACTACCTTCAAAATAGTAAAACAACTGACGGTACCCACAACAGATTTACAAAAGATTAAATTATTTGTAAGGTCAATTCAGTCTCCGTATTCATTATTCTCCGACACGGCCATTCTGAAATGCGATGCGTGCTCTGCATCGCTTGCTAAATCCTCTAAAACTCCGCTGAAACTCAGAATATCATCAGTATACACAGGCTAGGTTACTCCACAGTACACCTGCCAAAATTGTGAAAAATTATCATAGTTATGGTCCTTAAGAAGTAATGAAGATGTGAGTTCGTAACCACTGTAATCAAAGTTGATTTGTAGATTTCAATAAGACGCAACCAAGTCCTTGTACAAACTGTAAAATTTGTTAGAAAATATGTTACTGCTCCACTCCATGTGACAACAGTTCAATGAGTGGGCTCACTATAAGTGACATAAGTTCAAAGTTCAATGTTCGGTGTTACTCACTATAAGTGACAAAAGTTCAAAGTGGGATGTTCGGTGTTACTCACTATAAGTGACACAAGTTCAAAGTTGAATGTTCAGTGTTACTCACTATAAGTGACACAAGTTCATAGTTAAATGTTCGGTGTCACTCACTATAAGTGACAAGTTCAAAGTTGAATGTTCGGTGTTAAAGGAGGATAGGAATGACACGTTGAACGGGGCTACACGCCATCAGTCACTTTTTAGCCTACAGCCTTTTTTTTTTTAGCTTTTAGCGTTGTGTGTGTGTATGTATGTGGGTCTGTGTGTGGTACACAAATGAGATACCAATATGAAAGTTGCTCACCAAAAGTTACTGCCATGTTGAATCAGCGTGTTGGTTGGGCATCGTCCTTACCACCAATGCACCTGCAAGATGTCAAAATATTTCATGGCGTTCCGACTCCATTCTATAGTGCGTTAGGCACTTTGAATAGTTTGCTAGATCCTATCTGAAACTTACAGACTAACTCTGCGTGACAACAGCATAATTTGTGAGAAAATAAGTTACTGAAACTGCGTGACACAGCATAATTTGTGAGAAAATATGTTACTGTTCACTCTGCGTGACAACAGCATAATTTGTGAGAAAATATGTTACTGTTCACACCATGTGACAACAGCATATTCATTAAGGTAGTGTGTTAACATGTAGGAGTAATTTACAATAGCAAAACATTTTTTTTTTCTTTTAAAATAATTGATAGATTTAAATCTTGTAAATAAATTGTGTAAAGAAGATGCTATGGCGACACGGCCATTCTGAATTGCGATGCGTGCCCTGCATCGCTTGGTTAGTCAGCTTTTTCTGAAACAGATAGTTAATGTTAAGCCTGGGTACTTCCACAGTACCTAAGCATAATTATTATAAAGTTTTTTTTTTTTTTTTTTATTAATCTGCTCACTCTACGTGACCACAGATAGATATTTAAAAGCTCACTCCTTACGACAAGGGTGGCAGATGAAATGTTGTGGTAAAAGACACTGCTCACTACACGCGAGTATAGGTCAAATAAAATACGCGGGTAAAAATATAGAAAACTACACTCAATTAGAGTGCCATAATTAATTGTGGAATATAGCGTAAGACACTGTTCACTTCACGTGACTACAATCTCTTTAGGTTTTTGTGTATAGTGTTAAATGTAAGAGTAATTTGACAGCTCTTATGACAAGAGTGCCATACATAATGAATTTGTTGAATAGCGTAAGACACTGTTCACTCCACGTGACTACAGGTCAAATATGTGTATTGAAATATATGCAGTACTGTTCACTCCACGTGACTACAGCATTTTTTTTTATTTTTTTTTTTTAATATATGGACTGTTCACTCCACGTGACTACAATCTCTTTCGGTTTTGTGTATAGTGTTAAATGTAAGAGTAATTTGACAGCTCTTATGACAAGAGTGCCATACATAATGAATTTGTAAGACACTGTTCACTCCACGTGACTACAGGTCAAATATGTGTATTGAAATATATGCAGTACTGTTCACTCCACGTGACTACAGCATTGTTTTTTTTTTTTTTTAATAATATATGGACTGTTCACTCCACGTGATAACAGTCACAATTTTTTTTTTCATTTGGCTCTTGAACGGCTCCACACGCCAAGAGCATCTTTTCATATATATTTTTTTCATATTTTTTTTTTATTATTTTTTTGGCTTTTGAACGGCTCCACACGTCAAAAGCATCTTTTCAATTTTTTTTTTTCATACATTTTTTTTTCATTTTTTTTTTTCATGTTTGGTTATGTGTGTTTGTGTGTATGTATAGTGTGAGTTTTGTGCAAAACATAAAGAGAGGTGCTCACACGTCCATGTGTGAGATACCTAAAAAGAGGAACGGCACACACAGTAAAACCGTTCACCCGTTCGGCCGATCCGACCAATGATAAGTGGACGCAAATGTCAGTGTCCAATTAGCATAGAAAAACTATATTACTGATAAAAAAATCAGTAATACTTAATAAGCTTCAATAAATTTGAACTTCTACTAACATTGTAGCCACTAATTATTAAGAAACCGAAATTTAGTTCATTAATTGTACACACATCACAATAATAAAACAATAAAAAAAAATTACTTGAATGAACCAATGAACTTAAGATTGTTTTTCAAGATCGATTCTATCTAGCGCTATATAGTTCACAGGAGAAATATGTTTCACTCAGTCACTCCTGACCCTATAATTTACCGACAACCGCTCGCGAATTTTCTGTGTGTGTACATCAGTCGCTAAATCGCTACACATCAACGACAATGGTCTTGGAATTTTTCCGATCAAAAGTTTCAGAGACGTAGCTTTTGTTATTTTAAGCATTGCTAGGTGGACCTCTCTTATAGAGTCCTACCACGATCTGTGATCGCTAGTCCATCGCAGTTAATTATCGATTTAAGGACACTCGTGAAACGCTCTACATGAACGTTCACTCGAAAACCCGACATTGAATACTTATTAGCCCGAATGAAAATGCGGCATACTCGTACAAACCTTTAGGTGTAACAAATGCTGTACACCGATAGGTCTGAGTTAAATGAAACTCAATCTAATCGGTCGAATAACATTAGCAAGCAATTAGTAGTATACACTTTCGCTAAGATGATAAGAATGCGTTTAAACCGTCAACCTGTTTTCACACTAGTTGTGGTTTTCTAGATAAAAACAAAGCTGGAGTAACTATTTAATACAAGTAATTTTTGGTGTATGTCCTAGGGACACACACCAGTATTAACAAGCGCAATGTCATTCACAGAGGGCTACAAGATTTTGGATATCGACTAAGGGTAGTTGCAAAATATAATAATACTAGCCCTGTATTAAACATTGTCCCACCGCTGGGCACGGGCCTCCTCTACCAATGAGAGGGGTTAGGCCTTAGTTCACCACGCTGGCCTATTGCGGGTTGGTAGACTTCACAAACCTTCGAAATTCCTTTTGAGAATTCTCAGGTATGCAGGTTTCCTCACGGTGTTTTCCTTCACCGTTAAAGCAAACGATAATTAACAAAGAAAAGTGGCAAAATAACATTAATTATATTGAGAACTCGAGGAATTTTTAAACTGTATCACAGTCGCGGTAACACTGGATCTCTGCAATAACATTTCGCGCTCTATAATATCATAGCGTAAATAGAGGTTAAACAAAACATAGTCTCGGTTAAATCACCATAAAATTTAACAACCAGAAAACTAAGTGTTAAACACTTGACTGATGTCTAACTGTAGTGAGATGCAGAAGAAACCGAAATTAAATATATCAAAATTAATAAAGTACCAATATGTATTACATAAAAGCAATAAGTAAAAATAAACGCCTCTAGTGGGAGTGGTGAACCTGGGGCTTTTATAATAAATATTCAATATTTGGCTTCAAATTTGTGGACCCCGTCTACACTCCATAGATCCCTATTTCTATTTTTTTTTTCGCTCACTTTGACCCCTTAGTAGTCATCGGCCCCAGGGTGTCGATATAGACCACTTTGGGTATCAATGCTTTAAGTAACTATGTCATGTTCAAGTTTTCCACAAAACTTGGATGTAAAACTTTCTTTAATATCACTACCAGAAGATAATGAATTTAATTATGGATAATTAACTCACCACGATCACTAGAATCAAACCAAATTAAATTATTTTCACCTCAACTAATTGCACAGTTTAGCGTAACTATTAATATAAAAATAATGTATTACCGGGCAGAACGAATTAAAACCAGAACTAACAGTTACCACCAACACCAATATAAAAATTCCGCTCTTTAGCGGGAAACACAAGCATGATACGTGTACGTCCCTTTTTTTTTATTGAATTGTAGTCAATGTTACAAAAAATAAATGGTTATACTTGACTAACTTGATTATCAACTATTAATTCTGAAACTTTAATAAAACCTAGACCCGTAAAACAATATTGCAGTAACTATTAAATTACTGAATTATTCATTCAATGCAGTTTTTTCATAACACGTTAAAACATATTATAGTTTATTTTTTTAACACCAGTTAAAGAGTAAATGTTTTTTTTTTCAACACACACATGATGGAATAGAACCACATAAAATTCAAGGTTCATTAAATCATCAAACATCACACGCGTCAACTGTTATGTATCTTCACATACATACACACTCACAAGTGTAATTCCCGAAGGTGTAGGCAGAGGTGTAACTAGTACACATAATTCGCGCAGCTATTATCACCCCATGTGTGATAGGGGTGAGCCTATTACCATACCGGGCATAATTCCAGGCTCACGGCGGATAAACCCAATATCTCTTTACTAGACCCGGGGATCGAACCCGAGACCCCGCACGGCAGTCGTACAGCCTACGGAATTACAACTACGCCACCGAGGACCGTAGACGTCCAAATATAATATCACTGCGTCATTAGCAGTTAAGCAAAATCTCGATGAATTTTCCATCGGTTGTAACAGTACAAATTTAAATAAAGAAATAATCAATTAAGTTGGAAACAAACCACACTATTTTGCATAACAAAAAATCAATGAGGTAGGAAACACATCCTCATATTTCCAACTAAATTAATAGTTTATTTTAGCAGAACGATCAAAATTAAAAATCGTTCTGTACATTTAAAAAACTGAGAGCTACTCACCAAATTTCAAATAAATCCACGGGTAGGATCACATATGTAGGTAGGCACGCGAACAACTCGCTGTAGCACTACTTGCGCTGCCAGAGAACCGCCTCAACAACTCAAAAGCGCCACAGGAAACCATCCACAGCATATGGAATTTGAACACCAAAATCATTAACACAGTAAACATCGACACTTCATACCTATCGTTTAAACGAATTCGTTTGGAACATAAAATAATTCAAAATTTATTTACCAACATAAGGGACTTGCTATAATTTACAAACATAGCACAATCCAAATGATTCTCAAAATTCGCAATCTTCAAATGTACTGTAGACTAGCAAATTTACAGTACCGCCGAGCACTTTTTACCACTTATAAAGCGGTAGAATATTACACTTTACGATCACAATTTTCGGATGATAGAATTTCAATGATTTATAACTTTTTGCACAACCCAACAAAGCGCATAAACTAATTACTAATGTTTTCCAAACTCTCGAAACAGAAATATTATAAAATTAAACTGTAGGTATCACATCACCTGATCTACGATAGTGGATGTCCAGTTCAATCCAACTTCTGATGTCCGGGTAACTATGTGTTGTGTCAGATGGCTGAGGTCATGACGTCATCATAAGTCATGACTATGAGGGTTATTCATCCCTCTCTGCTCTACAGATAGTCAGGATGCACTTCGTACGATAGTTCAGTAAAAATTACACACGTTAATCACTTTATAGTTTAATAAGCTACTGCCAGTTCGGAATACAATAATCCATGGCAAAAAGAACTGGCAAGAAAAACCATGGTTTACAATTACACTTTGCACTGAGACGCACATCACGTTAAATCATTACTTTAATTGTAGGCAACGATCAGTTAAACAGCACTTGGGCATTACGACCTCTAAATTACTAAACCATTCGAGATATTGACTCGTCTAATAATTATTCCTGAATGCTTCGCCAAATGCCGAGGCACTCTTTTATATTGTGATTTTCGTTGTGCCCCACTACGAGTGAGATCATTTAATAAACAACTCGAAACTACCTTCAAAATAGTAAAACAACTGACGGTACCCACAACAGATTTACAAAAGATTAAATTATTTGTAAGGTCAATTCAGTCTCCGTATTCATTATTCTCCGACATACATAACTCTAAACACACTCACACACACGCGCACGCACACACACACGCACACGCACACGCACACTTCACAATATTTTAATAATATATTTTTGTTGAAAAAAAAATAAAAAAAAAAATTAAGTGCAGACTGGTTAAGCACTGATCTCATTTAGTTAGTTAGTTTAATGATTAGTCTCTACATTGTTCATTGTTATTTTGTTGTTTGAAGATTTTGTTATATATATATGTTATTTCCGAACTGGCGTCTGTTGTAAAATTCAATTGTTTAAGATGAGTTTCTGTACAACTTGTAAGGTTGCGCGACACAAGTTTAAAACTTAGTGCGCAGCCCAATGCTATATTTTTAATTTAAATTGTAATTTGTTTTTTCGAAATAAATAAATAAAAAAAAACTAAATAAATAAATAAATATACATAACGGATGCGAATATATTGTGCCGTTATACCCTTCACCTACTTTTTCTTGTAATAATTTAACTATTCCTGCAAGAAGCGAATCTATTCACTACATACAATTGGAAAATTATGATTCAAATGATGACTGCGTTGTGTTACCTAAACAATTATTAGATAATTTATTTTTAGCAAGTTTAATAGTAGTAACCAGTAAATAATATTATCCCAATTAGAATATTAAATACGAAACTATTACTATACCTAATTTTCAACCAGAGTTACATTCATTCAACGATTATCAAATATGCCAGTTTGATAAATCCAAATCAAACGCAAAGCGATAGCGATAAGCTCACAACTGCAAAATCATATGAACAAAAAATTTATTTGAAACCAAACGTTAGTACTGTTTATACAAAACCTTACAGATTACCAAACAGTCAAAAACATGAAATAGATAGGCAAATTAAACAAATGCTACAAGATGATGTTATAGAAGAAGCTCAAAGCGAGTGGTCTAGTCCTATTTTACTAGTGCCCAAAAAGTCTGAAAATGGTAAAAAGTGGAGGTTAGTAATAGATTACCGTAAATTAAATGAAGTTATTCAAGATGATAAGTTTCCGTTACATAATATAACTGACATATTAGAATCACTGTCTGGAGCCATTTATTTTTCTCATTTAGACCTTAGTCAATCATACTATCAGGTGACCTTAAACACCGAGTCAAGGAAGCTTACAGCCTTCACAACTAATACAGGACAATACCAAATGAAACGAATGCCAATGGGTCTTAAAACTAGCCCTAGTGCATTCTCGAGAGTAATGACTGTTGCTATGTCAGGACTTACATATGACAAATGTTTCCTATATCTCGATGATTTAATCTGTATAGGAAGGAATTTAGAAAATCATAATAAAAACCTCATAGATATTCTTGAAAGACTTAGAAAAGTCAATCTAAAATTAAATCCAAATAAGTGCGATTTCTGAATACCTTGGTCATACCATCTCAGCAGAAGGAATCTTGCCAGATAAAGACAAAATTAAAGTAATTGATAATTATCCTACACCAAGTAGCACCGACGAGGTGAAACGTTTTATTGCATTGTGTAACTACTACAAAAAGTTTATAATTTTATAAGTTTATAAAATATAAATTTCGCCGAAATAACTATTCCTTTAAATAATTTGTGCCGTAAAAACGTGCCTTTTATTTGGTCTGAACAATGCGATAATTCATTCATTTTACAATAACCAGATTTTTCTGACGAAAATGAGTTTGTTTTACAAACTGATGCTTCTGGCATTGCTGTTGGGGCAGTACTTTGTAATAAAAATATGCGACCAGTAGCTTATGCGAGCCGACCATTAAATAAAGCTGAAAGAAATTACCCGACTATACAAAAGGAATCAGTCGCAGTTGTACGGGATACAACGTCGAGGATAGGACTGGAAAAGGAGAAAAGAGGATGACCGAAAAATGAAAGGAATCATGCTCGTCGGTAAAGGAACTGACGGGAGATGATGATCAGGACAGGAATGGGAGGGGAGAAGTTGAAAGGAAACAGGACGGATTTGGAAGGAAAGTAAACCCTAGTCTAGCTAACCTACCAGCCTTTCACTAACTATCTAAGCGATGACGACCTGAAGAAGAAAGGCAGAAAGAAACTCCGGGCTTATTTTTTTCGTCATCAATTGTAACATTTTTTTTTCTTCTCATTATAATAAATTTATAAACATATTGTATCAATATATGGATTAGTGCATACATAGCACCGTTAAAACGTAAATCTTGATAACATATAAAAAATCAAATTAAAGGGTGTATCATTGCATTAAACCCACATTTACAATTGACCATACATTGGCATATACCTACGTTGAGACAATTTACATTTAAAATATAATTTAAAGGCATACACTTTATAAACTGAACGATCGATCGGTCGTCTATCTCAAATGAATAATTATTTCAGACAAAGAAAAAATGTCTAAATAGATTTTTTTTAAATAAGTATACATTAAGGACCTTTAAAATACACAGTTTATAATTATTCTAGTAATGTTATAAATTCAAAGAGATGCCACAGTTTCTTGGTGCAGTGTGCAGGACCGATCCCAAACATAGGGATGTTTGGGATCGGCTATATAATCTGCTACTTTATAGTAGCCTCTAGACATCAATACTTGTTTAACGTGGGATTTAAATGTATTTTCCTGCAAATTCGTTACTTCGGAAGGTAGTTTATAATAAAATTTTACACAGTTACCCATAAATGAATTATTGGTCTTACTAAGTCTTAACTTTGTAACTGCGAGTTTGTTCCTATTTTTTGTATTTAGACTGTGTATGTCACTGTTTTTTTTAAAGTAAGCCAAATTTTTGCGGACATACATTATATTTTGAAAGATGTATTCGGCCGGCAACGTCAGTACATTAATATCTTTAAACAGTTCTCGAAGAGAGTCGCGAGATCGGAGGTTGTAAATTGCGCGAATCGCTCTCTTCTGCTGTACAAAGATTGTCTGCAGATCTACAGCAGAACCCCACAGCAAAATGCAATAGGACATAATGCTGTGAAAGTAAGCAAAATATACTAACCTAGCCGTCGCCACATCCGTCAGCTGTCTAATTTTTCTAATTGCAAATACAGCGGAGCTCAATTTACTAGAGATCTTTTTTATGTGTGGACCCCACTGCAATTTAACATCTATTGTAACTCCAAGAAATACAGTTGACGGGACTAAATCTAATGAATTTTCACCAAAAGATATATTTGATTTTTCTTGGGTCACATTAAGCATTGAAAATTTAATACAATTAGTTTTATTTGCATTTAAAAGTAGGTTATTTGCAGAAAACCAGTCCAAAGCTAAGCTAAGAGCTTTATTGGACTCTAAAAGATTCTCATCTTTCCTATCTACTTTAAAGATAATTGATGTATCGTCAGCAAATAATACTTCATCTGCAATGTTATTGACCATGTACGGAAAGTCATTTATATAAACTAGAAATAAGAATGGGCCCAGAATGGATCCCTGTGGAACACCTATCTTAACAGAAGAACCTACAGAAGTAATTTGTTTGGAATGAAAGACCCATTGAGTAGATTATTAAAATTTAGGTTAACTTTAGAAGAATATGATTGTGATATTGTTTACATTAAAGGTAAAGATAACGTAGTAGCAGATGCATTGTCTAGAATTTCAATAAGCTCTGTCGAATTAAAATGTATCAATGAAAAAATACTTACTGTAACCACTAGAGCGCAGAAAAAGAAGTTAGAAAACATGGTAGATAAAACTTTTTTTTTATACCACGTTGGTGGCAAACAAGCTTACGGCCCGCCTGATGGTAAGCGGTTACCGTGGCCTATGGACGCCTGCAACACCAGGAGTATCACATGCGCGTTGCCGACCCTTCAAAAACCTATTTACTCCCTTCTTGAAGAACCCCATACTGTAGTCCCCTTCGAAAACCTTGGCAGGGAGCTCATTCCACATTCGGAGCGTTCGCGGGAGGAAATTCCTCTGAAACCGCGCTGTGCGTGACCATTTAGGTTCCAAAGTGTGAGGATGAACTCCCTGTCGATGGCGAGCGGTGCGATTATAGAAAGTGGCCGTGGGCATCATGTCAAACAATTCCTCGGAACACAACCCATTATACAAACGGTAGAACACACACAAGGAGGCTATGTCTCTCCTTAGACTTAGAGGCTCGATACCGTTTGTGAGTTTGGGATCGTCAACGATTCTCACAGCTCTTCTTTGAACCGAGTCAAAAGGACCAAGCTGGTATTGAGGTGCTCCCGCCCAGAGATGACAGCAGTACTCCATATGGGACCGGACTTGCGATTTGTATAATAGCAGTCTTTGCCCCGGAGTGAAGTACCTCTTCGCTCTGTTTAGCACACCGAGTTTTTTAGACGGCAGCTTGACCTTGTCTTCTAAGTGACTTCGGAACTGAACGTCGCTAGAGATGTTGACGCCAAGGATCCCAATACTCTTCGAGACGTTAATTGGTGTGTCCTGGAATTGTGGGGCCACAGTGAATGGGGTTTTCTTAGCGGTGAACGCGCAAACTTGTGTCTTAGAGGGGTTGAATTTGACTATATTATCCCGACCCCAATCGGAAGCTTTGGATAAAGTGCTCTCGATTTCCGACACAAGTTGTTCGCGACTTTCTTCCACAACGGAACGAGGGATGTTTGCACGGCCCGTGTAAATTGCATCTCCGGTGCTGTCGTCCGCATAGCAATGAATGCTGTCAATAGACAGCATATCATTAATATGCAGCAGAAACAGCGTCGGAGATAGAACGGAGCCTTGTGGGACGCCAGCGTTTATGTCCATGCTATCGGATCAGTTACCATCTACTACGGCTTTTATGCATCTGCTGGACAGAAAGCTAGCAACCCACTTGCACAAACCCTCGGGCAGTCCGTACGAAGGCAACTTCGATAGAAGACCCATGTGCCAGACCCGATCGAACGCCTTCGCTATATCTAGGCTTACTGCCAATGCCACACCTTAACTCTCAATGGCTGAAGCCCATCGGTGTGTGAGATACACCAGAAGATCACCAGTTGAGCGATTATGGCGAAAGCCATATTGACGATCGTTGATCAACTGGTGCTCCTCTAGGTATCTTAGGAGCTGAGTATTAATCACACGCTCCATCACCTTAGAGAGAAAGGAGGTTATAGCAATAGACCTGTAATTCGATGGATCTGATTTATCGCCCTTCTTAGGCACTGGGTGCACATGGACAGTCTTCCACGAAGTCGGAACTTGCCTACTGTGGTATGAAAGCGCGAAAAGACGTGTTAGCACAGGACACAACTCAGGAGCGCACTGTTTAAGTACCACTGCTGGTATGCCGTCTGGCCCGCTCGACTTATGAACGTCTAAACGGAGTAGCTCCCGCCGGACTTCCATTTGTGAAATTTTAATTTCCGGCATGGAGTGTCCGCACCACGGGATGGTAGGCGGTACGGCGCTTCCGTCATCGTTCAATGTCGAATTCGAGGCAAAGAGAGTACCTAGTAAATCGGCATTCTCTTTAGCACTGTGGGCTAAGTTACCATCGACATATTTCAGTGGTGGTAATGACGACTGGCAAAAGTTTTTCTCAGCAGCTTTGGCGAGTGAACAGAAGGCGCGACTCCCAGAGGGGTAGCCAATAAGCTTCTCACCAATTCTGCCGATGAAGTTGAATTTAGCTCTGGCAATTTTTCTTTTACTGGACCTCGAAGCAGCATTTAATTTGCGTTTCACATCAGATGTGTTTGGATCCTCATTTGTTCGAGCCGTGGTCCAAGCCCTGTATGCGGCTTGCTTGAGGAATCTAGCTTCCTTGCAGGACCGATTAAACCACGGTCGTTTTTTGCCCCCACAGCTACTAGTGAGTTTGGAATAAAACATTCCATCCCCACTAGGATCGTCTCAGCGACAGCGGCTGCGCAGGAGTCAGGATCTTCTGATGTGAAACAGAGCTGCCTCCACGGGTACGACGCATAGAATTCAAGCAAATCATCCCAATCTGCTGACTTATACTGCCACAAGCGACGCATGCTTTTAGGCCGAGGTGGATTGGACTGCGCGCATGAGACTTGGGTCCGGACGAGACAGTGGTCGGACGAGCCGAGTGGTGCATCCACTGAGATTGTATATCCGTCCGGACGTGTGGTCAGCAGAAGGTCCAGTAAAGAGCTCGTATGGTCCTCGATATCTGGTATTCTCGTTGGAGAATGTATCAGTTGTGAGAATCCATAAGCCAGAGCGAATTCGTGAGCAACCCTCCCCGCATAGTCAGTGGACCGAGAATTAAGCCACTCTACGTGGTGAGCATTAAAATCTCCTAAAATCACTAACTCCGCGGAGGGGTATTGCTCGAGGACTTTATCAGTCGTCAATTTCAGGCGCTCGAATAACTGAGTCTCACTCATATCACCAATAATGACATAGACTATCGGCCTGCTCAACCGAGAATCGTGGAATTATTGCAGATACCGATGGTGCGGTAGAAATGGTTTTAACAGAAAGTAAAGAATTGAATAAAATTAGAAAACAAAGGAGTATAGATGTAGAAACTGAATGATTTCTATAACTGATATAAAATATCAATACGTTTTTTATATAATAATATGTTTAGTGTTTACACGTTTTATTACATTTTGGATACATTTTTAGAAAATACAGAATAACAAGAATAACTTAATCATCACCAAATCTAATTGGTTTTCTAATAGCTCGACCAAAGGAAGAGTATGTTGTTGGTGTGTGTTCTGAAGGCTGTGTCTGTGGCTGAGTACTGGTATCGCTACTGTTTGGAACAACTTCTAATTTAGGTGGTGACTGTGTTGTGACTGGATTACAAGGAGGCGGTGAACCATACTTAAGCTTTAAGATATGTTGTCTATTTCGACGGAAAGTGCCATCTGGTGTTTGGATCTTATAGGAACGAGGTTCTGGACCTGACTGTGTGATAGTACCTGGTATCCACGTGCTATCTGGCATCTTTTTGAAATAAACTTTATCTCCTCTTTGCAATTGAGACAAGTCTTTTGTATGTTGATTATAATAAACTTGTGTATATGAATTGTGTTTTTCATTAAAATTCTTTAATTTTTTATAATTACAAACTTTAGGTTTAAGTGATTGCTCTAGGACAGGAATTTTAGTTCGCAAAGATCTAGACATTAGTAATTGTGCAGGAGAACATAAGCTATCTTTTGGTGTGTTTCTGTATAGCAAAAGTGCAAGGTACGGGTCAGTGTTATCTGCTAAGCATTTTATTAACATGTTTTTAATAGTACCTATAGTTCTCTCAATCATACCATTAGAACGACTAAGGTAGGGACTAGATGTAGTATGCTCTATTTGCCATGAAGACATGAAATTGAAAAAATCTTTGGAGTTAAAAGGTGGACCATTGTCTGATATAAGTATCTTGGGAATACCATGTCTAGCAAATATTGATTTTAGTTGTACAATTACATAGCTACCTGAAGTACCTTTGTTTAGCAATGCAATCTCAACATATTTAGAAAAATAATCTACTACAATGAGGTATTTCTGTGAATTAAAATCGAATAAATCAACACCCACTTTGTACCATGGAATCATTTTGTAATCATGGGGTTGCAAGGTTTCTTTAGAATTATTACGCCTGTATGTAAGACAAATGTGACACATATTTATATATTTCTCAATATCCATATGTATGTTAGACCAATATACAGAGTTTCTGGCTAGGCGTTGACAACTTTGAATACCTTGGTGACCTTCATGTAATAGACGTAGGACATTATTTCTTAGGGATTTTGGTACAATAATACTAGAGTTTTTAAATACTACTCCATTCATAACATTAATTTCATTCTTAAGATGAAAATAGGGTTTGACATGATCAGACACCGATTTTTTATGTTCTGGCCAGCCATTGTGTCAGTATTGGATAATTAAAGACAAGTCCTCATCATTGGATGTATGTTCCTGAAATTCTTTGAATTTAGTTGGACTAATTGACAGAGATTTAATGACTTTATTAACATGTAAGTCAATGTCTGCATCTAAGTCAGTCAATGACTCATCAGGCAAAGCAGCTCTTGATAGAGTATCTGCAACATACAGGTATTTGCCTGGTTTGTATGTGACCTCATGATCATAAGGTTGAAGCCTTAACATGATACGTTGAAGACGAGGAGGTATATTATAGACTGGCTTATTGACTAGGGACACAATTGGTTTGTGATCTGTCTCGACAGTAATACGGCGACCATAGACATATTGATGGAATTTTGTGCAACCGAAAAGGATTGCTAAAAGCTCTTTTTCTATTTGAGAGTAAGACTGTTGACTTCGACTTAGAGATGCAGAAGCCTAAGCTATAGGTTGTTTTTCGTGACTGATAACTGCACCCATGGCATTTTTTGAGGCGTCTACTGACAGTGTAATGTCTTTATTAGGATCATAATAAGTCAATATTGGAGCTTTAGTAATCATATCTTTCAAATTATTAAACTCTTTTTCATGTTTCTTTTTTGGTTGATATTCCACCAGCGCGCACGAAGCGTTTTGCTAGTACATTTATCATGCGCACCGCTAGAGAGTGGAACTCTTTGCCGGAGTCTATATTTCCCGAAAATTATAATCTGGGTATCTTTAAGTCAAGAGTGAATAGGTATCTTCTAGGCAAGCGTGCTCCACCGTAGACCACATCATCACTTACCATCAGGCGAGATAGTGGTCAAACGCAAGCCTATTTAGGTAAAAAAAAAAAAAAAAAATGTAAATCATTCCATATCCATTGTGTCTCTTTAGACAAAAGTGTTCTTAGATTGGATGTATTTTGTAACAGGTTAGAAATGTATGAGCCTAAATAATTAATCATTCCTAAAAAACGTTGAAGTTCAGTTATGGTGGTGGGCGGTGGCATGTCACAAATAGCCTTTACTTTATTTTTATCAACTCGCACACCATCTTTAGTAAAAACATGACCCAAATAGGTGACTTCATTTTGACAAATATGTGACTTCTCCAAATTAAATTTTAAGTTAATTTCCCTAGCTCTAGACAAGACTTTTTGAAGCCTTACATCATGTTCATGTTTTGTGTTGCCATAAATTAGTAAGTCATCCATCATGACTTTAACACCATCTATATCGCTGAATCTTTTGCACATTTCAGCATGAAAGATCTCTGGAGCCGCATTTATTCCAAATGGAAGTCTTAGGAATCTGTATCGACCTTGTGGTGTAATAAAAGTACAGAGCTTTGATGAGCTCTCATCTAACTTAAGCATCCAGAAACCTTTGTTTGCATCGAGTGTTGAAAAGTAATGAGCACCTGACAGAGAAGACTTAATTTCATCTATTGTCTGAAACTGATAATAAGGTCTCATTAAGGCTTTATTTAATTTACGGGGGTCTATGCAGAGTCTTAGGGAACCATTCTTTTTAGAGGTAAGTACAATAGAGCTAACCCAATCTGTAGGATCTTCTACTTTTGTAATAATTTCGTTTTGTTCTAACATTTTAAGTTCTTTTTTCAGGTCATCAAGCAGACTAAATGGAATTTTACGACAGGCATCTACAGATGGGACTGCATCAGGCTTAAGTGTTAAGTGACATTCAAAATCTTTAAGATATCCTATTCCTTCAAAAAGGTCTGAATTTTCCTTTATTATTTCTTTTTCAGGTAGACTAGGATCAAAACTAACGGAATGGATTCGTCGGACCAAGTGCATTTCATTACAGCTATTATGACCAATTATATTTTGACAAGGTATATCAAGAATGTGAAAAGTAGTTTTATATATTTTGTTATTGTGTTTAACACTAAGACAACATTTGCCAATGCTGGGCAAAACTTCACCACTGAATGTAGACAATTTGTGAATGCTTTTTTCTAGAATATTAATTGGTAGACCAAGTTTCTTAAATGTGTTAAATGACATTATGTTAGTGTCTGCACCTGTATCTAATAAGAAGCTAATGCATGTGTCGTTTATGGTTAATTGTGTCAGGTAAGGGTTTTTTACATTTATATTACAATTATTTACTATATACAATGAACCAAGGAAATGTTTTCCGAATTTTCACTACCATGAGATACATTAACATTACTTACTATTTTAGAACGGCAAACTGATGCAAAATGATTAAGTTTGTTACAGACACGGCATGTGACTCCATTGGCTGGACACTTGAAGCGATGGATCTGACCACAACGATGACATGTTTTGGCTTCTGCCTTGGATTGTTGTGTTCTAGACTGGCTACTGGACCTAGACTGACTCCTTGGACGTCTGTTACTTGACCTGGAAAACTGATATTTGTGATTATTCTTTACACTGGACTGAATCTTACCTATCACTATAGGTTCGTGAGATAATTTTTTCGCATCTACTTTCGTGTTTCGTATCGTTTTCGCAAGATTTACAGCATCTTCAAACGTCTTCGGTTTTTGAATCAATATTTTTTCTCTTATGTAGGCACAATTATTGTTTAGGTTCCAGGAAAATATATCTTTTAATAGATCATCCGCTAAGTTATCGAAACTGCATTGTAATGAGATATTTTTGAGATCTGTCGCATACGTCTCAATATCTTCATCTGTTAACTGTTTTCTATTGAACAGTTTGTGACGCTGCATAGATATGTTCACTTTTGGCGTGAAATACTCTTCGAATCTTTTTAGTAATTCCTTGAATGATATTTTCTCCATTTCGACGTCAAACGAATAGAAAATTACTAGTGAATCGGATCCCATTGCATTCAGAAGAATCGCGACTTTTCGCTGATCAGTCTCATTATCGAGACTATTTGCCGTCATGTAAATATGCAATGACGTGCTGAAGTCTTTCCAAGCTTTTGCCAGGTTTTCGCTTGGAGTAAACTTTGGCATGTAGCCACATTGTAAGAATTGCGCAGACGAATTTGCGGCGGCCATTATTGACGCTGTGTACGTTGGACGTTGAGTTTCTTTTTCTTATCTTGACTATTATGATTAGTTTACTTCTGACACCATGTTGTGTTGCCTCTTGCTGCTTGATGGTGTGATAGATGAAACACAGACTTGTGATAAAACTATTTAATGTAGAAGTTATGACATGTTACAATCAGCGTATAGTACATGGCGACAAGACCAGACAAGAGAGGAACCGGAAGACGGGCGAGCATAGAGGTTGGCGTAGAGTACAGACTATATAAATATTGTAAATAGATTATATAACATCTATGATCGTGACAGTACAGAACAAAAATCTACTTGGCAACGAGGATCAATTATGCCGAAGATGTGCTTCAAATGCCGCAAGACCGGACATGAAGCTCGGGACTGTCGTCTCACTCACTGTCAAGTCTGCCAGCGCTTGGGCCACGTTTCTGCTGTCTGCTGGTATGCTGCTGGTGGTGCAAGCTCCCGTGATGGCTACTCATCGCAAACTCAACCAGGTGTTGCTCAGGTACGTCAACTTAAATTTGCCACTTTTGAAATTCTATCGGATGTGTATAAAAAATATATTTCTATAAATGGAGCAGTACTACTTGCGTATATAGACACGGGAAGTAAAGTAAATATTATTACGTTTAAAACAGTTGAACACTTAAAGCTAAAGATTTTGCGTTCAAACTTAATGATGAAAGGTTTTGGTGGTTCGCAAATCATGTCACTGGGTAAAGTAGAATTTAATTTAGAAATCGACGATATATCTATTAATAATGAGGCTGAAATAACCGATACAGATCTGAAAGATTTAAATATGATAATAGGCCAACCAATTACAAGTCATCCGAATCTGACTCTTATTGCTAACTCCAAAGTAGTCAGATTAATAGCTAACAACGAACAATATTTACAATGTACCCCCGACTTGGCACATATTCAATTATCTGCAAATGATTTTATAGAAAAGGTTTCTTTATTTTTGTCTAATGATTTAGAATTACAGCCAGGAAATACTAGTGTAATTTATGCATATATTACGGATAATATAAACAAAAATAGTATACTTATAACGCGGTCCATCATTTTTGATTTCGGTAATGAGTCCTATTTTATGCCACAGTCTATTTTAAGACATGGAAATTATTGTTTGCAAATAACAAATTTGGGTGACTCGTGCTTACGCTGGGGTGTAGGTAGATTACTTACTCGGGCTAAAGTGTTTGAGCAGGCCGACATTTTTATAACTTCAACTCATCAATATTCTGACGTAAATACAAATTCGATGCAAAGAAAAACAGTTAAGACTACTGACATCAATATGGGCAATATTGGGGAATATTATAGTAGTAGATTACTAAATTTGTTAAGTGAGTACAGTGAGTCATTTGCCGAAAATAATAACGAACTTGGGTGTACTAACTTGCTAGAGATGCGCATTGCTACGACAACTGACGTACCAGTGTATTCCAAACCCTATAGGCTGTCTTATAAGGAAACCGGAATCGTGGAGCAAAAGATAGATGAACTTATTTCGGCGGGTATAGTAAGGGAATCTGACTCAGAGTATGCTAGTCCTATCATATTGGTAAAAAAAAGAGCTGTGGTTACCGTTTATGTATAGACTATCATGCACTTCATAATCGAACAGTTAAGGACCGATATCCGCTTCCGCATATTGATGACCAGATCAATCGGCTTTCAGGAAAGATGTACTTTACTGCACTAGACTTAGCACAAAGTTATTATCAGGTAAAATTATCGGAAGACTCTATACACAAAACAGCTTTTGTTACACCTACAGGACAGTACGAATTTCTCAAAATGCCGTTTGGTCTGGCCAACGCCCCCGCGGTATTCTCGCGTCTCATACGAAAAGCTCTAGGGCCTCTCAATAACAAATTGGCTATTTATCTTGACGACGTCACAATTCCTACAGTCACTATATAGGAAGGTATTGACCTGCTTGAGAAAGTTCTTAAACTCCTTCAAAAAGCTAACTCAAAGCTCAATTTACATAAATGTTCTTTCCTAAAGACCAGTGTAAATTATTTAGGACATGAAGTAACAGCTGGTTCCGTGGGTCCAGGACTGGCAAAAATCGATAGCGTATCAAAATTTAGGTGCCCTCGTAATGTGCACGAAGTAAGGCAATTCATTGGACTTACATCCTATTTTCGTAAATTTATTCGTAGTTTTGCAGAGATAGCGCGTCCTCTAACTTATTTGACCAAAAAAGGAGTAGAATGGGTATGGGGCTTAGAACAAAAACAAGCTTTCGAAAGCCTGAAAACTGCATTAACTATGAGGCCAGTACTAGCTATTTATAACCCCCGTGCTAAAACTGAACTGCATACTGATGCCAGTAAGCTTGGCTTAGGAGGGATCCTACTACAGTACCAAGATGACGGTAATTTAAAACCGATTGCTTATTTTAGTCGTGTAACTAGCAAAGAAGAACAATTGAAATAAAACTAATTTTTACGGATTCTATCGCGGTTTATTAACTTTTTATCCCGACGTTTCGAAAGCTTTACAGCCTTCATGGTCACGGGGCGGACTGAGTTGTATGTCGTCACGCAAGTATAGTGCAATGTTTCTACCCTCCATATAGTTATTTTTATTTTTTATTTATTGTAGTCCGATCTACGCAGAAGGAGCTCACAGTGTCCTGAGGTCTGGCAGCTGGTCTTTTGGGTTCCGATTTCATTAAATGTATAATTGGATCCCAAGCTGGTGCTAGCTTCCAACCATCTTCTCTATTGAAATTTTGATGTTTTTTAATCTCAATAGCCTCGCGAATCATCCTAGGTAGGAATCGGTGTTCTTTGGCAAGGATATGTGGTTTGTCAAACCGAAGATAATGATTGGAACCTTCTTCAGAATGTTCAGCAACTGCAGACTTTGTGGAGCGTCGGTGTTTGACGTCAGCTATGTGTTCTTTTACGCGGGTCCCTATGTTTCTTTTTGTTTGACCGATGTATGAGAGCCCACAGTCACAATCTATTTTATATACGCCCGGTTCTTGCAGAGGTATATGACACTTGACAGATGGTAAGAATTGACTAATCTTCTTGGGCGGCTTAAAATAAGTTTTGATCGAAGCACGCTTCAGTACATAGCCAATCTTGTCTGTGACACCTCTGATATATGGTAATGTAACTGGGACACGTTCGACTATGGCTGGTTTCACTCGGTTTCTGTGATGGCGGCGGGGAACTTGGAGCTTGTTGTCTTGCAGTACCTGCTTGACGTGTTGCAGCTCAGCGGCCAGATGTTTCTCATCACAGATTCCTTGTGCTCTCTGAAACAAAGATTTACCCACGGTAGCTAACTGTTTAGGATGGTGGTGAGATTCACCATTCAGGTATTTATCTGTATGGGTCTTTTTTCTATACACAGTATGGCTTAAAGTCTGCTCAGGATTACGGATAACTAAAACATCTAAAAAGGCAAGAGAATTATTGTGTTCTAACTCCATAGTAAATTTAATTTTATTGTTAATGGAGTTAAGATGTTCTAAAAATGCAGTCACTTTGTCTGATGGTAAAATTGTGAAAGTGTCATCTACGTACCGTTTGTAAAATTGTGGTGGAAAGGGGGCAGTGCTTAGGGCTGTCTCCTCGAAGCACAATACACAGCAGGCCGGCATGATTGTATTGAGTAGCGAGGGATGGATTATCACTCGCTACTTGATACTATAACTGGACGGCACTGCACTTACCATCAGGTGCAGTGTGGTCACTTTGCCGAGCCACGATAAAAAAAAAAAAAAAAAAAAAAAAAAAAAAACATAGCTGATGTCAAACACCGACGCTCCACAAAGTCTGCAGTTGCTGAACATTCTGAAGAAGGCTCCAATTATTATCTTCGGTTTGATAAACCACATATCCTTTCATCACATAATCATGGGTGATTTCAATACCGACCTCCTTACCCACCAATCCACGCGGTCCCTTAAGCTTCTTGAAATGCTTAATTCCGTTAGCCTCCATGTCCTACCATTGCATGCCACTCAACACAATGCTGATGGGCATGACACTTGGCTTGACCTCCTCATCACCTCAGATCCTTCTCTCGTTTCCTGTCAAGGCCAATTTCCTGCTCCTGGCTTCTCTCACCATGACCTCATCTACTTATGCTACGCCCTAAAACCTTCTAAACCCCATCCCAAGGTATTGCGCATGCGTTGTTTTAGCCATATGGACGTGGACAGCCTCGGTAGGGATGCTGCTGAGTTAAACTGGAATTCTCTTTTAGCGGCCACTTCAGTTGACGATAAAGTGAAAATTTTCAACACCAACGTCCTCGCACTTTTTGACGTCCACGCCCCTTTCAAAAAAAGTTAATCCTTCACAGATGCTCTAGTGTTTCCTCTAAGTGGTGAAAGCACTTTTGCTACGTGCTGAGCCAATCTGTAGGTTGGTGTGTCGATTTGACTCACTATGGGACGTAGCGGAGCATTTTCTTTGTGTATTTTTGGTAGTCCATACAGTTTAGGGGGTTTTGCACACGAAGGAACGAGTAAGGTTACATCGAGGTGTAATGTCTCCGAGTACTTACTTATTAAGGAGCTGGTCGCCTTTAAAACTTTATTTGTGGGGTCTGTTTTGACTTTTTTGTAAGTACTCTCGTCCGATAACAGTTGTTCTAATTTATAGTTGTAATCCGACGAATCCATTACTACTGTCGCATTTCCTTTATCTGCACGGAGAACAGTTATTTCTTTCTTCGATTGCAAGTTCTTTAGAGCAATAAGTTCGGGTTTAGGGAGATTTAGTTTCGGCATTTTACTTTGGCGTAATATTGACGAGATGTCCTGACGCATTGCCTCCGAATCCTCCTTTTTTAAATTATTCCTGAATATACTGTTCTCAACATTACAAACAATATCTTCATACGGTATCCTTCGTGGTGTTATGGCAAAATTTAATCCTTTAGATAAAACCTGAATCGTATTTTCGTCCAATGATTGTTTTGACAGATTAATGACAGCGCGTGGTTTATCTGCGCAGGAGTGAGCATTATCTGTAGCATGATGCGTTCCGTTTCTTTTAGCGATGTTGTAATTTTTGGTATTTGATTTTGTTAATATTTTCTCGTATTTTACCATATGTCTATGTTTGCATTCATTATATTTGGATGTTTCACGTTTATCTAAAGTTTCTATGCAATTGGTAAAATCAAATTCCGATAGATCTGTCTTTAATTCATTGGATATAATCTCAACACATTTATTAATGTAACGGAGATCGGATCGAGTTTGTTGAACGGTAGCTCGTAATAATTTTGTACTTGCCTGGTTAAGAATCTTAGCGCTCCCACGTATGTCTCTCTTGGGTGATATCTTGACACACGTAGGAATGAGATTATGATCACGACATCTCTTCAAGAAATTTAACGATGTTACATATCTTGCACGCTTGGTTTTTAGATTCTCCAACCGGCGTATTTTGTTTGCGATTTCCAGTCCGTACTGGTTCACATAATGGTTTCTTATGTTTACGCGAATGTTATACATTGAAATAAAACTAATTTTTACGGATTCTATCGCGGTTTATTAACTTTTTATCCCGACGTTTCGAAAGCTTTACAGCCTTCATGGTCACGGGGCGGACTGAGTTGTATGTCGTCACGCAAGTATAGTGCAATGTTTCTACCCTCCATATAGTTATTTTTATTTTTTATTTATTGTAGTCCGATCTACGCAGAAGGAGCTCACAGTGTCCTGAGGTCTGGCAGCTGGTCTTTTGGGTTCCGATTTCATTAAATGTATAATTGGATCCCAAGCTGGTGCTAGCTTCCAACCATCTTCTCTATTGAAATTTGGATGTTTTTTAATCTCAATAGCCTCGCGAATCATCCTAGGTAGGAATCGGTGTTCTTTGGCAAGGATATGTGGTTTGTCAAACCGAAGATAATGATTGGAACCTTCTTCAGAATGTTCAGCAACTGCAGACTTTGTGGAGCGTCGGTGTTTGACGTCAACTCAGTCCGCCCCGTGACCATGAAGGCTGTAAAGCTTTCGAAACGTCGGGATAAAAAGTTAATAAACCGCGATAGAATCCGTAAAAATTAGTTTTATTTCAATGTATAACATTCGCGTAAACATAAGAAACCATTATAAAAGAAGAACAATGTTACCACAGCTATGAGCTGGAAACCTTGGCTGTAGTAGAATCATTAAAAAGGTTTCGAATATATCTTACTGGCATCCCAGTCAAAATTATCACTGATTGCGCAGCTTTACGTAGCACCCTCACAAAAAAAGATCTCGTACCCCGAATCGCCCGTTGGTGGCTCACCATCCAAGACTTTGATCTTGAGATCGAATATCGCGCTGGAGATCGTATGCCACATGTTGACGCCTTAAGTCGCAACCCAATAAATACGGTTCCTGTGTTTAGCATAGATAGTGATGATTGGCGAATAACCTTACAACTTCAGGATGATTATATTCAAAGTGTAATAAAACAGTTAAGTGAAGGCACACAAAATCCAGATATTGTAAATAATTACGAAGTAGTTGATGGTTGTTTATTCCGTAAAACAATATATGGTAATAGATTTGTAATTCCTAAATTGTCAAAGTGGAGATTACTACAAAAATACCATGACCAAGTTGGCAATCTAGGATTTGACAAATGTGAAAAAACAATCAAATCTCAATTCTGGTTTTTAGGGATGACAAAGTTCATCAGGAAATATATAAATGCCTGTTTGCAATGCGCATATGCTAAGGGCAACTACGGTAAACCAGAGGGTGAGCTACATCCTATAGAAAAGCCAAAAATTCCAATGCACACTATCCATGCCGATCATTTAGGGCCGTTTCTCAAAACTCGTCGTGGAAATACTTACATACTCGTAGTTATTGAGTCCTTTACAAAGTTTGTATTCGCTAGACCAGTTCGAAATGTTAGCTCCATAGAAACCATCAAAAACTTAAAGGAAATACTTTCTATGTTCGGAAATCCTTCTAGGATAATAACAGATCGTGGAGTAGCATTCACAAGTAGATATTTTAAAGAGTTCGTAATGGAAAAACAAATGAAACATGTTGTGAATGCGATTGCATCTCCACGTTCAAATGGTCAGGTTGAGAGAGTAACTAGAAGTATTATTAACGGCCTTAATACTACGACAGAAAGCGAATGCACCTGGGATGAAAAATTAGCTGACGTTGTGTGGGGTATTAACAATACCCCACATGCAGTTACTGGATATACACCGTTTAGTCTAATCTTTGTTCATACTAATAACCTTTTGCCTGCTTACCCCATGACTGATAGCGACCACCCAAGTTTGATTAAACAATTAGAAGAACGTAGAGGACAGGCTAAAATACGAATTGATAGACACATGACAGTCATGAAAAATCACTATGATAAAAAACATAAAAATTGTAGAAAATACAACCTAGGGGATTTAGTATTATGGAAAGGTGGATTATCTCATGATCATACCACAGGTGTCACTAAAAAGCTAGGTAGTTACTACACGGGACCATATAAAATTTCAAAAGTTGACCATTCCATTGACCGCTATACTATTAATAGTATAAAAGGTATTAAAGGGTATAAAAAGTTTAGTGCTGTTGTCCCTGGTGATGCCCTACGTCCTTATAAATCATCTGTTTCCGACAGTTCCACTGAATCTGACAGAGAAGTAGACAGAGATGATTTGATAGATTTACTGGAGAGTTAAATACAAATATGTATTCTAAAATAAATTAAGTGCAAATGTTTTTGGAGTAAAAGTTGTATCATATTACTATTATTGACATTTGTTTTGTTATTAAAATATTATTTGATTGTCAGTATTTACTTACATTATTTAAATTTTATCAAAACAATATAATGAAATGTCTATTTCAATAGACATGTGACTTTAAAATAATAAAAATAAAATATCTAGTAATCTGAGCTAGATCTATGTGACTCCTAAATAAAATATGTAGCAAATTTAAGTTAGATCTGTGTGCCTGACTAATTACTTATTTATAAATAAAATATCTAGTAATCTGAGTTAGATATATGTGACTACATAATATAATATCTAGTAAATTAAGCTAGATCTGTGTGCCTGAGATTTTGCTTACTTAAATATTGAGTAATTTGAACTAGATCTGTGTGAATATAGCGGATGCCTACCTATCTATATTAGACTGGTGTAATGACGCATTATAATGAGTTCTGATGGCTGATATTTAAATTTACCAAAGTATTCCTTGTACTATCAACATTTACACAAAGAATACCTACTGGTTCTTCTTATCTTTTCCAGGCGCAGAAAAACTCTGAAAACCTGCAAAATCGCCGTGGGACACGGCCGATGCAGGATGGCCGAATGTTACAAGGGTCGACTTCCACTACCAACACAACATTTGGTTAAATACTGTAGATTATATTTATTAGATTATTTATTTGTTGATTTCAGATATACATAATTTACTTATTAATATTTAACTAATTATGAGATTATGTTTGATATTAAGATGTGTCTTGTTTCATAGATTGTTATTTGATTATGTAATGACGTCACAGTTGATATTTGTATAAAAAGGAGGGTGACTGTGAGACCGCACACATTTTGTATTTTGCTAGTTGCAATAAACACTGTTCCTGAAGGCCTACAAGTTTTTCTTCATCACCAACATCCTGCCGTCTTGCTGTCCATTTCGCTCCGTATTTCACGCGTGTCTCGAGAGTTGTTGCCACGAAAAATCATTGTTCCGCTAATTTAATGCATATTTGCGTTCATAAACTTTATTTGGACTTGTAAGTGCATTTAGTGTTGTTTACAAGGAAGAAAACGTGAAGTATCGCCGCCAAAGCTACTGCAGCCGCCAACCGCCACTACGTGCCACGAAACAGACGCCCAAGGTACTGTGCTCCAACTCCTTTGAGCTGCCTTTATTTGTATTTCTTCTCGCAGCCAGCTCTCATCCTGCCGCAGAGCGTGCCGTGTCAAGTCGATTAATTTAATACCGCGAAATACAGTCCACTTGATTTTAATTAATCACCGCGCCTCCGTACGCTATTTTTCAACAACTCACCCCCAGTTTTACTCCACTACTTATACATATAACTAGCTTTGGCCACGGCTACGCCCGCGTGGTGGTTATTTTTGGAACAAAAGGTATAAAATCCATGCTCTTAAGCTATTACATCTTCCTGTATTATCCCGTAGGAACTGTGCATTTTCTGTTATAAAAAGTAGCCCCTCAATTAACACTATGCAAAATATCATGTGGATCCCTTGCTCCGTGTAAAACAAAAACAAAACTATCCCACGGGAACTGTACATTTTATTTTGTTTTATTCGTTTTGTAGAAAGCTTACGGACTAATACAATCAGATAATTTTGGTACAATATAATAACTGCCTCGGTGGCGCAGTTGTAATTGCGCATGCGTTTACGACTGCTATGCTGAGGTCTCGGGTTCGATCCCCGGGTCGGGTAAAGTGATGTTGGGTTTTTCTATCCAGAAATTCCCAGTATTAGCCCGGAGTCTGGAATCTGTGCCCGGTATGGCGATAGGCTCGCCCCCTATCACATCATGGGACCGAAATTTGGCGAAAAGTGGGTGTACTAGTTACACCTCTGCCCACCCCTTCGGGGATTACAGGTGTGAGTGTATATGTATGTATGTAATATAATGATAAACTGTTGCCAATGACAAGCTTTCGAATATTAAATTTTTCCGGGATTTACGTAGCCTATGTGCTATTCCAGACTATAATCTATCTCTGTGCCAAATTTCAACCAGACCCGTCCAGCCGTTGTAGCCTGATTGAGTAACAAACACACATCCATCCTAACATTCGCATTTATAATAGGATTATTGATAAACCCCCGATAAAAGCATAAATTGTAATATGCCCGATTTAGAAATTTTACTTACTAGACTGAAATATCAGTGTGATATACTTTTCCTCACTGAATGCTGGCTGTCTCATTCACCACTGATTCCTAATATGGAAGGATACCTAACAAATTACACAGTAAACAATAAAAATCAAAATGATGGCGTTGTTGTTTATGTAAAAAGTAGTTATTCATGCAACATTTATGAACCAATTTTTAATGAAGGGAACTGTATAGTAATAAAAATAGGCCAAGAGCATGCAATCATTGCAATATACCGTTCTCCTTCCTACAAAAATATAGATGTATTCCTACAGTCCGTCGATGACATCTTACATAGTTTGTCGACAGTTAAAAACGTGGCCATTGTTGGAGATATTAACATTAATATAAATGACACAAATAAAGACAGTGTTGCAGAACGTTATCTCACATTCAATGCATACCATGGTCTTCTACCAACGCATACTTTTGTCACACGTGACTCTAGCAAGACCTGTCTTGATCACATTATGCTTAAAACTAAAACTATTTCCACGACTATTGTTGTACAAAGTACTATAACTGATCATAAAGCAGTTTTATTATGCTTGGAGTATAAAAAAAGCCTAAATGTCGCTATCGAAACTTACAATAAAGTCAATTTTGAAACCATAGGTAATGATATAATAAACATAGATTGGACACCTATATATAATAACCCTCAAAATCCGGATTTCTCAATGACTTATCTTACTACTGAATTACATTCAATTATCAAAAAAAATACCAAGACTATAAAATTATCTCGGCGGAAAAATATTATTAAGCCATGGATAACACCTGGCCTCATAAGATGCATGAGAAATCAAGATAAGTTACATCAAAAAGCCAAATCCTCCCCTAATGATGACACGAAAAAATTTATATATTGTAGGTATCGGAATTTTTGCAATAAATTATTAAAAAATATAAAAAGATGTTATGAAAAAGAGCAAATTACTAAAGCTGGTAATGATAACAAAAAACTATGGCAAGCAATAAAAAATATAACACACAGTGCAAAACCTAAAATATTTCCGAAAGAACTTCTCTCTTTGTCTGCAGATCCCCTGTCATCATTAGATGAAGTAAATAATTACTTCACAAACGTAGGGAAAAATATAGCCGAAAAAATGCAAACTAAGGTAGTTATGGGAGCTCCTAACAATTTATTCCCAATTAATACCAAATGTGACTCCTTTGTGCTTCTTGGTACAGATGAGGAAGAGGTAAATTAACTTATCACATGTTTAAAAAATCAATGTTCTGTAGGAATCGACAAGATTCCAAATAGATTATTAAAAGAGTTTAAAACTTTCCTGGTGCCACCACTGACATATATATTTAATAGTTGCCTACAGTATGGTGTCTTCCCTGGAGTTCTAAAGAAATCGGTAATTACACCCATACATAAGAGTGGAAATAAAGACAGTATAAATAATTATAGACCAATATCAATTTTACCTTCTATTTCTAAAATTTTAGAGAAAATTTTGAATAAAAGATTGATAAAATATTTAGAAAACAATAACTTGTTGTCCGATAATCAGTTCGGTTTTCGGAACGGCAAAAGTACTAGCGACGCGGTTCTTTCCTTAACTAACTTTATATCTAGTAATTTAGACAGTAGCAAAAAATGTTTAGCAATTTTTTTAGATTTAGCAAAGGCTTTCGATGCAATTTCAATACCACTCCTTCTAAATAAATTGGAACAACTTGGAATCAGAGGTGACCAAATTAAAATATTTCAGAGCTACCTCAACGGAAGATACCAATGTGTAAAGTTGGGTGCATATGTTAGTGATGATCTACCACTCTCTTATGGCGTACCTCAAGGCAGTATTCTCGGTCCAACACTCTTCCTCATCTATATCAATGATCTACTTCTAATGAAACCATTCCAAGGCAAAATTATATCATATGCAGATGATACAGCGCTTCTCTTTGCAGGTCACAGCTGGAATGTAGTTTTTGAAATGGCACAATTAGGCTTTAACGATGTGATCAGATGGCTGTATACCAATAAACTTATATTAAATTCAGATAAATCAAAATATATAACTTTTTCCATTCGGAGTCGGGCTGAATTCGACAGTCAATTGCATTTAGTGGCACATGATTGCTCCTGTCTATTTACTAATTTATGTTCATGTTCAAGATTAGAACCCGTAAATAGCATAAAATACCTAGGAGTAAATATTGATTGCAATTTAAATTATAATAAATACATACAAATGCTCACTACAAGGTTGCGTAAACTTACATACCTATTTAAAATTTTAAGACACGTCTTGGATCCTTCCCAATTAAGACAAACATATTTTGCATTGGCTCAGTCCCTAATTTTATATTGCATTACAAGTTGGGCTGGTGCACCCAAAACATCATTAAAAAAAGTTGAAATTGCTCAGAGAGCAATACTTAAGGTCTGTACATTCAAACCTTTTTTTTCACCAACAACAGACTTATATAAACAGTTTGAAGTCCTCACTGTTCGACAATTATATATATTGAACATAATTCTAAAACAACATTCCATTTTAGAATATAGTACAATTGACAAGAGGAAACGGAGGAAAGACATAGTTTGCACCTATAAACATCATTTTAAAACCTCTTTCTCTCGTAGATTCTTACCATTCATAGGCCCCTATATTTATAATAAGGTAAATAGAATAATAACCATCTATAGTCTCAATAAATCAAAATGTAAAAAAAACAGCATCAGATTGGTTACAAAAACTTACTTATAATGAAACTGAAGAATTACTTTTAATTTCAAAATAAGATAAAATGGATAAGTGACATTATTGAATGGAGGTATAACATACATAGATCCTACGGAGTTATGATACACACACCACACACACACACACCACCACCACACACACACACACACACACACCACACACACACACACGCCACGCAAACACACCACACACACGCATGCGCACACACACAGCGCCCAGACGCACTCGCATGCATGCCCTATTTTAATTGATGTGTTTACTATTATTATTTTTTTTTTGTTTAACTACACTTGATTAACTATGATTGATTTCGGTTTCATGTTCTAAACCCAAAATGTCTACTATGGTAATTACTTACAGGAAAGCCTAACACTCCATTGTGGGGATGGGCACTGTATTCTGTAATACAAGCTTATAGCTTAGTACAGATACAGAAATTTCATTTTTCATGAAAATATGTTTGAGATATATACTTAGCAATACATGTAACTCTTATATGGAAATAAACAATTATTATTATTATTATTAAAATAATTCATATATACTTTTTATTCTTCCCCTATTATTAAAATCCCCTAAACTAGCAATTTTCATGCGTTTAACTTCAAGAATGACGGATTTTCATACAAACTTTCTTCCCCTATTTTACCCCCTTAGGGGTGGAATTTCCAAATATCCTGAAATATGTATTTTGTAATTTTAACTAAAAGGCCAAATACAAATTTTCATAAACTTAACTTCAAAAATGACGGATTTTCATACAAACTATCATCCCCTATTTCACCCTCTTATGGGTGGTATTTCCAAAAACCCTTCCTTAGTGGATGCCTGCGTCATAAAAGGTACCTCCTGTCAAAATTTCAAGTCTCTAACCCCAGCCGTTTTGGCTGTGCGTTGATCGATCAGTCAGTCAGTCAGTTTCTTCTTTTATATATACAGACTAGCTGTTGCCCGCGGCCACGCCCGCGAGATGGTTATTTTTGAAAGAAAAGGTATAAAATCCATGGAGACCTCTTAAGCTATTACATCTTCCTGTATTATTTGCTACGACAACATTAGCCGTCGTATGATTATTTCCGTCCTGGATTATCTTCTTCCCGCTATTTCGCATATAATTAATGTCTCCCTCTGCACTGGGGTTTTCCCGTCTTTATGGCGAAAAGCCTTTATTATCCCTCTTCCCAAAATTCCGAACCCCTCACTCCCGACGCATTTTCGTCCCATATCTATTCTTCCTTTCCTTTCCAAGGTGCTGGAGGCCTGTGCACACAAGCAGTTGACTGGGTTCGTGCACCTGAATAAACTGCTGTGTCCTCTGCAGTCTGGCTTTAGGCCCGGCCACAGCACCGTATCCGCTCTCCTCAAAGTGGCTGGCGATATTAGGGCGGGCATGGAGGATACCAAAGTCACCGTGTTGGCTTTGGTTGATTTCTCTAATGCCTTCAATACCGTCAGTCATGACATCCTGTTATCAATCCTCTCCCATTATTTGATCTCTCCGGCGGCACTGGAATGGTTCTCCTCTTATCTTCAGGGGCGCCAGCAGTCGGTGCGCCTTGGTGATTCTTCATCAAACTGGTGCGATATTGACTCTGGAGTCCCTCAAGGCGGCATACTTTCTCCATTGCTATTTTCTATCTTTATTAACCTCATAACTCAAAACCTTCAGTGTGCGTACCATTTGTATGCCGATGACTTGCAGATATATTCTCAGTCTGGGGTCGATTGTGTGGCCGCAGCTGTGGACAGGGTGAACAGAGACCTACAACATATAAAAAGTTGGTCCGACAGTTTCGGTTTATCTGTGAACCCTGCGAAATGTCAGGCCCTAATCTTAGGTAGCTCAAGAATTATAAGCAGACTGGATTCTACGATAATACCCGCTGTTGTATTCGATGGCTCTGTCATTCCTTTGTGTCAGAGTGTTAAGGATCTTGGGCTGCACATCGACTCCACCCTGAGCTGGCGGTCCCAAGTAAACTCTGTTAGTCAGAGAGTCACCGGTATCCTTCGTTCTCTTTACCGCCTGAAGAATTTTCTTCCGCTTAAAACTAAGACAATGCTCGTGCAAGCCATAATTTATTTATTTATTTATTTGGTTTACCAGCAATTGTTTACATCCATTCACTTACAGATATTGAACATATAAAGATAAGACATGCATTAATGTAACAATTAATTATAGGCAAACACCACTTTCACAAGAAACACATAAACATTTTAAACACTATACTAATCTATATAAAATTAACAAATCTTATGAACTACACTAGCCTAAAGAAAAATAAAAGTAAAAATAAGCTAAAAGTATGTGTCGGATGAACAAAAAAAAACAAATTAAAGAAAAAACTAAAGTATTTAGAGAAAAATAAGCAATATCTATTACAACTTGCATCTACCTTAATCAAAATCAGTCAAGCTTCCACTCAACGATTTCATCAAAGCAGTAAGATTATCGAAATGAATGTCCATTATATCACTGCACGCATTTATAATTTTGCAGCATTTAGCGTACGGTGAGTTCGCACCCAAAACTGTTCTTCGTAGTGGCGGACAAAGTGGCGTGGTAGGTTTGCGAGGTATTCTGTTAGGAACACGAAATTTGAAAAGAGCTAGCAAGGGAGGACAATCAACTTTGTTATTTAAAAGTTTATTGACAAATTTTCTGTCAATAAGTTTTCTTCGTTTAGATAACGAATTCATTTTGAAATAATGCTATCTATCCTGATACTGCTTTAATATTTTGCATTTGCCCACTGAATACGATAGGTGCCACAAAAAGCGTTTTTGTATACGTTCCAGTCGCAATGAGTGCGTGGCATAGTGTGGCCGCCATATAGTACTACAATACTCCAGAATGCTTCGTACAAGGCTGTTATAAAGTGTGATTTTCGTTGATATACTGCGAAAAGGTTTACAAGCCCTTATAACGAATCCTAACATTTTGGACGCTTTTTGTATAATGTTATTGATATGTAAGTCAAAAGTTACTTTTTTGTCATAGAATACACCAAGATCTCGTACCGTATCTACTTCTGTAACTGTATCGCCATTTATGCAATACTGGAATGCAACTAACTTATGGTTTCTGGTAAATTTAACAAGATTACATTTTTTAGAGTTTAAGAGCATTCTATTATTATGACACCATTCGATCAATCTATTCAGATCATTCTGTAACAATAAAGCATCATCACTGGTTTTAACGCATCTCAAGAATTTTAAATCATCAGCAAACATGAAAACCTCCAAAAAGGAAAAACAATCAGGAATGTCATTGATGAAATAATTGAATAGTACCGGCCCCAAATGTGAACCCTGAGGTACTCCCGAAGCTATACTGTATATGACAGAATTAAAACCATTGACCACAACGAAGAACGACCTCTCTGTAAGATACGAACTGAGCCAGTTAAGCACGGAGCCGGAGACGCCATAGGCGCGTAATTTTTTAAGAAGTATTTTGTGCGATACCTTGTCGAAATATTCCAGAGCTTAGCGATTTATTAAAAATTATCAGAAGTGGGTGGACCAATTCTGATGCACATTTAGAAATGAAGATCGGTGGCAAGCCATCCGGACCCGCCCCCTTGCTGCAGTCGATTGATTTTAATTTTTTTAACAAAGACTGGTGGTCAATCATAGGAATTACTAGACATTGGCTGTGATTTTCTAGCGTCGTTAAGTATTCAGAATCGTTTTGCCAATTGTGACCAATATCAGTACTATATACAGATGAGAAGTAAGTTGCAAACATTTCACAAATCCTAGAGCCATCAGAAGTAGTATGCAAACCATCTGTCATAGCCGTTGGGTACACGCTAGTGCCACCACGTCTGTTTTTGACGTGTGACCAGAACAATTTAGGATTGCGTGGGATTTCATTCTCCAATCGCCTTAAGTAATTATTCTAACATTTCATAGCCTGATTATCACAACGTTTACCAATCAATTTCAATTCGAAAGCGTCCAGCGGATTTTTATATTTGTTGTAACGCATCCTGATTTTGTTTTTCTCCTTTAGTACATTAACTAGTTTATTGGTAAACCAGGGAGGATATCTCTGTTTATTGAATTTGCAGACAGGTACAAACTTTTTGATGACATCAGAAATAATCTCGTAGAGAACATCGAGCATTGCGTTCACATCCCTTTTTTCCTTTAATAGACCATTCCAATTACAATTCTTTAAAAAATTATAAATTGCTTGGTAATCAGCTTTATAAAAATTTAATTTTACAGTGTTCTTATTATATTGTAGTTTGGGCTCCTTATTCAAAGAAATTGTAATATCTAGAGGAGGATGGTGGCAATCAATTCTACTAAGTGGGTTAACATTTTCAGTAACACTACAAGCAGTAATGGTTGACAATACAATGTCTAGTGTGCGACCTGCTGTGTTGCTTACATAATTAAATTGTTTTAAATTATTGACAGCTGTAAAGTCAACAAGACGCTCACCTATACCTGCAGATCGCACGTTGGGAAAGGAGTTACTATTTAACTTCCAATTAATACAACCCAGATTAAAATCGCCCACGATGCATACGTGAGTATTCTCGATAAGTTCAAAAACAGTATTACATTGCTCTAAGTAATGATCCAGTGAGGAGCGGCTTACAGGTGGTGGTAGATAAACTGCACAAAATGCTATTTTATGCTTACCGTCAAATGCTGGTATATCTACCGTTACCCAAATGTCCTCGCACCTGCTTTCCCAGTTAAGAATTCGTTTGGAACTAATGGTATTCTTTACACCAATTAGTACTCCACCGCCCTCTTTACCACTTAAACTAGAACTTTCCCTATCCCTTCTATATACCACGTATCTACTGTCAAATAACTCACTGCTGTATACTGACTCATTTAACCAAGTTTCGGTCAGAATAACTAGGTCATAATTATTGCAACTAATATTTCTCAAAAAAAAAATCAGTTTTTGTTCTTAGCCCGCGAGTATTTTGATAGTATATTTGTAAACTGTTGAATTTAAAAAGTATATGTAACTATTGCATGCAAAATAAAGTAAAAAATAAATTAGACCAATTTATGCAGGGTGTCCATACTCCGAACAATTATATATTGTGAATCTTCATCTTTTCTTACGAGGATTTTGCCATTTCTTACCCAGACATACTTGTAACCTATTTCTCTAGCCTTAGTTCTTGTTGCAGCGTGAAGGGCCTTATTGGGCGGAGATAAGTGTTCCGTTACGTATACTGGGGATTTGTTCGCGAATCCAAGATGCGTACTATTAAGTTTATTCTGTGGATTTCTTTTATTGAAATTAAGAATCAATAAGAATTATAATCCTTCCGGTAATCGACTATGGTGATGTGTGCTATTACGATCTGAATGCAGATTTACTCAACAAACTTGACCGTCTTCTAAATAACTGCATTCGATTCATTTTTAATCTTCGCATATATGATCACGTTTCTTCCTATCGTTCGCAATTAAAATGGTTACCCATTCGCCAGCGCCGATCTTTGCGGGCACTTACTACTCTCTTCTCATTTCTTACTTCTCCTACACCTCCCTCTTATTTATCTTCACACTTTCAATACCTTTGCGACAGCCATAGTAGGACTCTTCGCTCATCTAGCAATCTTCTTCTAAAGTGTCCCCCTCACAGCTCCGACTTCGTTCACTCTTCTTTCGCTATCCAATCAATACTTCTCTGGAATTCACTCCCTCTCGAAATCAGGTCGTGCACCAGCCGATCGGCTTTCAAGCTGAGAGTTCGTCAATTATTGCTGAATGGAGTGGCAGAATCACCACATCATTAATTTATGATATATATTGATATGTATATTTTGTATATATTTATATGTGTTTATATAAGTATATGTAATAGAATGTATTACATATTTATGTTTTATATATATATATATATGTATATATATAATATATAATATATAATATATATAACGCACGACCTGATTTCGAGAGGGAGTGAATTCCAGAGAAGTATTGATTGGATAGCGAAAGAAGAGTGAACGAAGTCGGAGCTGTGAGGGGGACACTTTAGAAGAAGATTGCTAGATGAGCGAAGAGTCCTACTATGGCTGTCGCAAAGGTATTGAAAGTGTGAAGATAAATAAGAGGGAGGTGTAGGAGAAGTAAGAAATGAGAAGAGAGTAGTAAGTGCCCGCAAAGATCGGCGCTGGCGAATGGGTAACCATTTTAATTGCGAACGATAGGAAGAAACGTGATCATATATGCGAAGATTAAAAATGAATCGAATGCAGTTATTTAGAAGACGGTCAAGTTTGTTGAGTAAATCTGCATTCAGATCGTAATAGCACACATCACCATAGTCGATTACCGGAAGGATTATAATTCTTATTGATTCTTAATTTCAATAAAAGAAATCCACAGAATAAACTTAATAGTACGCATCTTGGATTCGCGAACAAATCCCCAGTATACGTAACGGAACACTTATCTCCGCCCAATAAGGCCCTTCACGCTGCAACAAGAACTAAGGCTAGAGAAATAGGTTACAAGTATGTCTGGGTAAGAAATGGCAAAATCCTCGTAAGAAAAGATGAAGATTCACAATATATAATTGTTCGGAGTATGGACACCCTGCATAAATTGGTCTAATTTATTTTTTACTTTATTTTGCATGCAATAGTTACATATACTTTTTAAATTCAACAGTTTACAAATATACTATCAAAATACTCGCGGGCTAAGAACAAAAACTGATTTTTTTTTTGAGAAATATTAGTTGCAATAATTATGACCTAGTTATTCTGACCGAAACTTGGTTAAATGAGTCAGTATACAGCAGTGAGTTATTTGACAGTAGATACGTGGTATATAGAAGGGATAGGGAAAGTTCTAGTTTAAGTGGTAAAGAGGGCGGTGGAGTACTAATTGGTGTAAAGAATACCATTAGTTCCAAACGAATTCTTAACTGGGAAAGCAGGTGCGAGGACATTTGGGTAACGGTAGATATACCAGCATTTGACGGTAAGCATAAAATAGCATTTTGTGCAGTTTATCTACCACCACCTGTAAGCCGCTCCTCACTGGATCATTACTTAGAGCAATGTAATACTGTTTTTGAACTTATCGAGAATACTCACGTATGCATCGTGGGCGATTTTAATCTGGGTTGTATTAATTGGAAGTTAAATAGTAACTCCTTTCCCAACGTGCGATCTGCTGGTATAGGTGAGCGTCTTGTTGACTTTACAGCTGTCAATAATTTAAAACAATTTAATTATGTAAGCAACACAGCAGGTCGCACACTAGACATTGTATTGTCAACCATTACTGCTTGTAGTGTTACTGAAAATGTTAACCCACTTAGTAGAATTGATTGCCACCATCCTCCTCTAGATATTACAATTTCTTTGAATAAGGAGCCCAAACTACAATATAATAAGAACACTGTAAAATTAAATTTTTATAAAGCTGATTACCAAGCAATTTATAATTTTTTAAAGAATTGTAATTGGAATATAGCAGCAGCGATAGCCTAGTTGGTTGCGGTACGGACTGTCAAGACGAAAGTCGTAGGTTCGAAACCCAAGTGGCATACACCTCTGACTTTTCTAAAGTTATGTGTGTATTAAAATGTTAATTATCGCTTGCTTTAACGGTGAAGGAAAACATCGTGAGGAAACCTGCATATCTGAGAGTTTTTCGAAGGTATGAGAAGTCTGCCAACCCGCATTAGGCCAGCGTGGTGGACTAAGGCCCGACCCCTCTCATTAGTAGAGGAGGCCCGTGCCCAGCAGTGGGACAATGTTTAATACAGGGCTAGTATTATTATTATTTAATTGGAATGGTCTATTAAAGGAAAAAAGGGATGTGAACGCAATGCTCGATGTTCTCTACGAGATTATTTCTGATGTCATCAAAAAGTTTGTACCTGTCTGCAAATTCAATAAACAGAGATATCCTCCCTGGTTTACCAATAAACTAGTTAATGTACTAAAGGAGAAAAACAAAATCAGGATGCGTTACAACAAATATAAAAATCCGCTGGACGCTTTCGAATTGAAATTGATTGGTAAACGTTGTGATAATCAGGCTATGAAATGTTAGAATAATTACTTAAGGCGATTGGAGAATGAAATCCCACGCAATCCTAAATTGTTCTGGTCACACGTCAAAAACAGACGTGGTGGCACTAGCGTGTACCCAACGGCTATGACAGATGGTTTGCATACTACTTCTGATGGCTCTAGGATTTGTGAAATGTTTGCAACTTACTTCTCATCTGTATATAGTACTGATATTGGTCACAATTGGCAAAACGATTCTGAATACTTAACGACTCACAGCTCCGACTTCGTTCACTCTTCTTTCGCTATCCAATCAATACTTCTCTGGAATTCACTCCCTCTCGAAATCAGGTCGTGCACCAGCCGATCGGCTTTCAAGCTGAGAGTTCGTCAATTATTGCTGAATGGAGTGGCAGAATCACCACATCATTAATTTATGATATATATTGATATGTATATTTTGTATATATTTATATGTGTTTATATAAGTATATGTAATAGAATGTATTACATATTTATGTTTTATATATATATATATGTATATATATATATATATATATGTATATATATATATATATATATATATATATATATATATTATGTATTGTATTTTACAATATATTGTATTCGGATTTATTTATTTATATAGAGCTTAATAATATTTTTTTTTTACCTTCTTCCTGTATATTTTTATGCACCTACCTTGTTCATCTCTGCATCACCCTAAGGTTGACTGGGAGAGAATGCCTTTGGCATTAAGTCCGCCTATATACATTGTATATGAAGTGTATAAATAAATAAATAAATATTATGCTATCCCGTAGGAACCCTGCATTTTCTGGTATAAAAAGTAGCCCCTCAACTAAAACTATGCAAAAGATCATGTGGATCCCTTGCTCTGTCTAAAACAAAACAAAAACTATCCCACAGGAACCGTACATTTTCCGGGATTAACGTAGCCTATGTGTTATTCCAGACTATAATTTATCTCTGTGCCTAATTTCAACCAGATCCGTCGAGCCGTTGTAGCCTGATTGAGTAACAAACATCCATCCATCGCATATATTCGCATTTCTAATATTAGTAGGATTATTGATAAACCCCCTATAAAAGAGTTCTTATAAACTTTCTTTCTTTCTTATTTTACCCTCTTAGGGGTGGAATTTACAAAAGTCCTGAAAAAAAAAAAAATTTTTTAACTAAAAGGCCATATACCAACTTTATTTATTTACTCTTTATTGTACACTTAAAAATTATTAATAAAGAATGATTACACTTATATATTAAAGTATAAATGGCGGTCTTATCGCTCTAGGCAATATCTTACAGATGACCATGGGATGGATATATGAAGAGGAGAAAGAGAGGGCAGTCTAAAGTTTCAAGCTCCAACAAATATAAATAAACAAATAAATAAATAAAAAATATTATTATATTAATAATTACTTTGCAAAAAATAAAAACGATAACAGATAACATCATCCATCTGCCGGCTGTGTTATCTGCTAACAGAACATTAATTTTTTTTTGTTCGCATCAGACCTTGATTAGAAGCGCACGTAACGTAACTTTAACTTTTTTACTCTAATATCTACCCACTATGGTATTAAAAAAATGTGTAAATTGTAAGAAGAATATCATCAAGAAAATGCCTGGATTAGAGTGCAGCAGGTGTGAAAGAATGGTTCATGCGGATCCAGTATGTACTAAACTTTCTAACAAGCAGTTAAATACTCTTCGAAATTCCCCGGGCATTGAATGGAGCTGTGAAGAATGTCTAAAAAACACCAATCGCAGGACCTCGTTTATTACTCCTGACGAAGAAAAAGAAGATGGTTCTGAGTCAGATTTTGTTGTTAGTAACCAAACAATAGACACCCGAAAACTCGTGCAGGACATCAGTCGAGAAATCAAGAAAACCTTCCGAGAGGAGATAGGACACCTCGAATCCTCGCTTGAGTTTTTAAGTCACCAAGTTTGTTCCATGGAACAGTCAATGAAAAAACAAGAAAATATAGTCAAAGACCTCGAAAAAAAATTGGAAAGATTTACAGAACAAAAATAAGAACCTAGAACTAAGAGTTAGTGTCCTGGAACAAGGAGCGCAAAATCTCGAGCAGAGCTCTTTATCATCTTCGTTGGAAATCTAGACCCATTTTTAAAATCAGTAGCCCTAAAGCTGGATATGGATGTAGAAGATATCGAATCATCAAAACGCTTACCTGGACCGAAGGACAAACCCAGTACAATTCTTGTGGAGATGAAAACGAAACCTGCTCGTATCCAATGGATTGCTGCCGGAAAAGTGAAATGCCTCACCGTAGGACAACTAATGCCAGACGCGAATAAGGAATATACCGAAAATCGAATTTACATTAGGGAAGCCTTAACAAAAACAATAAAAACCTTATTGTACAATACCAAATCCACCCTACGTAAGTCATTTGAATTTATTTGGTGTAAAGATGGCAAAATTTGTGTTAGGAAAAGTACTAGTAAAATTTATTATATTCGTACTGTCCAAGATATTAAGGAACTACAAAATAAAAATATTGTACCTTCTCCATTGTAAACAAAACCTATTTATATTTATTACTTTATTACGTTAAATATGGATAATCAAATCACAGAGTTATTTAATTGCTCTTCTACAAAATGTTATTTGCAACAATTACCGCACAAATGTAAATTAAATATGTCATGTTTGCATCTTAATATAAGATCGCTACAAAAAAACTTTGTTAAACTACTAGAAGTTGTCCATAACTGTGTATTTCCACTTGATGTAATTGTACTCACTGAAGTAGGTATTTCCAACAACATTGCACATCTGTATACGATACCTGGCTATAATATGTATTCTAAACTTCGAAACAACAGACGGGGGGGTGGTATTAAAATAAAATAAATAAAATAAAAATCTTTATTCATCATGTAGGCATATAAAAGGCACTTATGACAGGTCAAAATACAAATGGAAATTCTCCATACGGGAATGAGTAATTATGGTTAGTGGCGTAGGAACTTGGAATCTACCATCAAGGGCTGGTAGGCAGGGATACAACGTCGAGGATAGGACTGGAAAAGGAGAAAAGAGGATGACCGGAAAATGAAAGGAATCATGATCGTCGGTAAAGGAACTGACGGGAGATGATGATGATCAGGACAGGAATGGGAGGGGAGAAGTTGAAAGGAAACAGGACGGATTTGGAAGGAAAGTAAACCCTAGTCTAGCTAACCTACCAGCCTTTCACTAACTATCTAAGCGATGACGACCCGAAGAAGAAAGGCAGAAAGAAACTTCGGGCTTATTTTTTTCGTCATCAATTGTAACATATTTTTTTCTTCTCATTATAATAAATTTATAAACATATTGTATCAATATATGGATTAATGCATACATAGCACCGTTAAAACGTAAATCTTGATAACATATAAAAAAAAACAAGTTAAAGGGTGTATCATTGCATTAAATCCACATTTACAATTGACCATACATTGGCATATACCTACGTTGAGACAATTTACATTTAAAATATAATTCAAAGGCATACACTTTATAAATTGAACGATCGATCGGTCGTCTATCTCAAATGAATAAATATGTCAGACAAAGAAAAAATGTCAAAATAGATTTTTTTTAAATAAGTATACATTAAGGACCTTTAAAATACACAGTTTATAATTATTCTAGTAATGTTATAAATTCAAAGAGATGCCACAGTTTCTTGGTGCAGTGTGCAGGACCGATCCCAAACATAGGGATGTTTGGGATCGGCTATATAATCTGCTACTTTATAGTAGCCTCTAGACATCAATACTTGTTTAACGTGGGATTTAAATGTATTTTCCTGCAAATTCGTTACTTCGGAAGGTAGTTTATAATAAAATTTTACACAGTTACCCATAAATGAATTATTGGTCTTACTAAGTCTTAACTTTGTAACTGCGAGTTTGTTCCTATTTTTTGTATTTAGACTGTGTATGTCACTGTTTTTTTTAAAGTAAGCCAAATTTTTGCGGACATACATTATATTTTGAAAGATGTATTCGGCCGGCAACGTCAGTACATTAATATCTTTAAACAGTTCTCGAAGAGAGTCGCGAGATCGGAGGTTGTAAATTGCGCGAATCGCTCTCTTCTGCTGTATAAAGATTGTCTGCAGATCTGCAGCAGAACCCCACAGCAAAATGCAATAGGACATAATGCTGTGAAAGTAAGCAAAGTATTTTAACCTAGCCGTCGCCACATCCGTCAGCTGTCTAATTTTTCTAATTGCAAATACAGCGGAGCTCAATTTACTAGAGACCTTTTTTATGTGTGGACCCCACTGCAATTTAACATCTATTGTAACTCCAAGAAATACAGTTGACGGGACTAAATCTAATGAATTTTCACCTAAAGATATATTTGATTTTTCTTGGGTCACATTAAGCATTGAAAATTTAATACAATTAGTTTTATTTGCATTTAAAAGTAGGTTATTTGCAGAAAACCAGTCCAAAGCTAAGCTAAGAGCTTTATTGGAAGATTCTCATCTTTCCTATCTACTTTAAAGATAAGTGATGTATCGTCAGCAAATAATACTACATCTGCAATGTTATTGACCATGTACGGAAAGTCATTTATATAAACTAGAAATAAGAATGGGCCCAGAATGGATCCCTGTGGAACACCTATCTTAACAGAAGAACCTACAGAAGTAACATTGTCAATAAATACTTTTTGTTTCCGATTTGTTAGGTATGACGACATTAACTTTGGCGCTGGGCCGCGAATTCCATAGAAATTAAGTTTTAAAATGAGAGTTCTATGATCAACGCAATCAAATGCCTTGGAGAGATCGCAAAATACTCCTAAAGCATCTTGCGATCCCTCCCAGGCTTCTAACACAGACTTAACTAAAGCACAACCAGCGTCCTGCGTCGACCGGCCCTTTGTAAAACCAAATTGCCTATTATGCAGGATCTAATTTTGTTAAAGTGCAACAACATTTGATTGAGAATTAGTTTTTCAAATATTTTACTAAATACTGGCAGTATTGATATAGGTCTATAATTAGAAGGAGTGTTTGAACAGCCTGCTTTAAATATTGGTACTACTTTACTAATTTTCATTAGGTCAGGAAATATACCGTCTTTTACACAACAATTAAAGATATTTGCCAATATTAAAGATATGTTAATGATTATGGCCTCTAGGGCTTTAACGGACAGTCCCCGAATATCTTCAGTACTTTTATTTTTTAAACTCTTAAATACTTTAATAATATCATAATGTGTAACAAACTTAAACTCAAAATTGGGTAATGTTAAATTGACATTTTGTTTCAAAAATGATTCAGCTACTTTAGGTGATGATGAAAGACATTTTGTTGTCTCGAGTGGTATGTTAGTAAAGTAACTATCTAGAAAATTTGCAATGGTGCTTTTATCTGAAACCAGTTCGTCATTAATATTTAAAATAATTTTACCGTCTTTTACCTTACTTTTACCAGTTTCAGTATTTATTATTTTCCAGGTACTTTTGATTTTGTTGTCCGAGTTTTTAATACTATTACTAACATAAGTAGCTTTAGCTTGCTTGCATACTTTCTTAAAGATTTTTGAATATGTTTTTACGTAGTTTTTGAAGATGACATCGGGTGTATATGATCTTTTGTCATATAATTCATAAAGAATATCTCTACTACGTTTAATACCTTTTGTTGCCCAAGCAGAAAACTTTAATGAATTTTTACATGTTACTAATTTAAGTTTGCATGTTTTATTAAATTCTTCCGATATACTATTAAACAAAGTTTTAAACATTTCATTAGGGTTGTCAGATTTAGGTGAGAATAGAGGCAACACAGAATTTACTCTTTGGCTAAATTTATCTAAATTATGTTTTGACAGTAGCCTAATTTTTATGTTGGTTTTATTATTGATTATTTTACCTTTAAGTCTGACCATTTGGCACTTGTGATCTGAGCGGACACCTGAGACTAATTTCTTATGGTTTATTATTGTTTATGTAAAAGACTATTAAGTTTACTATCTTATAAAAAGTACACCGACTTCAATAAAAAACAAATTATGCGTCACTATAAAATTTGAGGGTTGCCCTTGATTTTTCTGAGATCCCATTATCAGATCCTAACTTGGTGCCAATGGGACCACCTGGGAAGTATACCTTTTTAAACAAAAAAAGAATTTCTCGAATTGGTCCAGGCGTCTTCGAGTAATCGGGTAACATACATAAAAAATCTACAAAACTAATAAAATAAAATATATTAAAAAAAAAAGATTCCGACGAATTGTTAACCTCCTCCTTTTTTCAAGTCGGTTAAAAACACGTAACAACCACATTTGAAAGCTCAACCGGAGATTTGAAGCTAGATACTAACTATGGTGTAACCTTATGTGCCATCTATAGACCACCATCAACAAATAAACATAGTTTTATTACGGAGCTAGGCAAACACATTTCCTTACTTGATTCAAAACCAAACCTTATCATAATTGGTGACATGAATATAGACCTAAAATCCATCTCAACATACAAAGACATATACTTAGACACACTCAGCGAGCACGGATTAACATGTGGAATATCAGATTTTACTAGAATTGAAACGAGACTGAATATAGTCACTAAAACTTGCATAGATCATATATTTGCGCGCTTTCCTACACATCATCCGTACTCGGCAGTGCTAGACGTCGTACTGACCGATCACCGTGCCATTGTATTTACCTGCGTTGGTACTGGAACGCCAAGACGAATGCCTACACAGCGTGTTTCAAAACAAATCAGAGATTATAAAATTCTGTACCAGGAATTATCAAAAGTGAAATGGACAGAAACTAAAAACATAAATTGTCCTTATGAAATTTATAAATTCATTAATAGGTCGTTTAAAGACGCAAATAATGTAGCGACTAAAAACATAGTATTTAAACAATCAAAAAGTAATCAAATTAAGGAGCCGTGGATAGATCATAAAATTTCCAGATTATGTAAAACCCGCGATAAGTTATTTAGTTTGTGGAGAAAAAATACAAATAATTCTAAACTTAGACTAGATTATAATAAAATTCGGAATAAAATACATAGAATATTAGAAAATAAAAGGAATTCATATTATTTAAATGAAATTAATTAAACTTTAAGGATACAAAGAAAATCTACAAATAATTAATAAAATGCTAGAACGTGTGACATTATCGCTTGATGACGCAATAATAAGATCTTTTGATAAGCAAGGACTCAGCGTTAAAACTATCGCAGATAATTTTGCTACAAGATTGGATAGTGCAGTAAAAGACATTATCCCTAGTTGTGCAGTTAAGCTAACACAACCTTATAAACACCGTAATCAAACTGATTCAAGTATATTCTTTCAAAAAGCCTCTTCCCATAAAATAGACAACATTATAAACAAATTAAACTCAAAGAAAGCCCCTGTAGCTGATAATATCAAAATTTCAGACATTAATCTAGCAGGTAAAGAATTATCATCAGCCATTTCTCACCTAATAAATTGTAGTGTAATATCTGGACAATATCCTGACCCATTAAAATTTGGATGTGTAAGACCCATATATAAAAAAGGAAAACATGATGATTATTCTAATTACAGACCAATTACTCTACTTTCGTCAATAGAAAAATATATTTGCGATCTAATTCATAAATTTTATACAAAACATAACGTAATTACCTCTAACCAATATGGTTTTCAAAAAGGGAAAGGATCATCTGACCTGTTGTCAAAATTCAGTGACGAAGTAAATGAACACCTTAATCATAAAAAAGTAGTTTTAGCCCTATTTATTGACTTCTCGCGTGCGTTTGATACATTACATCATAAACAATTAATAGATAAATTAGACAATTGTGGAGTACGTGGTCCGATATTTAAGTGGTGTGAAAATTATCAAAAAAATCGAAAGTATAGGTACAGTTAGAATAAACAACACGCACAGCAGGCCAGTAACAGTTACAGAAGGTACAGCACAAGGCTCAGTCCTTGGCCCTTTACATTTTTTAACCTACGTTAATGATATGAGCAACTACTTGAAACACTGTACATGCTTCCAGTTTGCAGACGACACGTGTATTTTGATAGCTGATGATGATCCAGTGAAGGCCACTTATTTGTTGCAGGATGACTTTACAAATCTCATTAAATGGTGCCATGATGCTGGCTTAGTATGGAACCCTAATAAGACAAAATTATTAGCTATCAAATCACCGTATTTAAAACGATCTATGACAGCAAAAATTGTGGCTCACGATCACCAATGCTTGCATGGTCAAAATTATTGTAATTGTAAATGCCCTAGTATTGAAGCAGTCGATAAGCACCTATTTGGGCTTATTAATATATAATAAATTAAACTGGAGTTACCACATTGAAAATGTTTGTAAAAAACTAAGACAATTTTTAACACATATTATAGTACAAAAAAATCGTATCCCCTTTAAAGTAAAATTAATGCTATATAACTCGTTGGCTGAATCATATATACAATATGGCCCTACAAGCTATGGTAGAAAATACAAAACTTATTTAAATGAAATAAATAAACTTCAATTAAGTATTTAAAAAAATATTGTATCTAAAAAAATAAAACACCAATTTCAAGATAACCCCTTGGGACTGTTCAAGCACTGTAAAACCTTACCCGTTCAAAGAAAATTTAATTACCTATTTGACCCCCTTAGGGGCGGATATCCAAAAAACCTGAAATATATATTTTTTATTTTTAACTAAAAGAACAAATACCAACTTTCATGCGTTTTACTGCCAAAATTAAGGATTTTCATACAAAATTTCTTCCCCTATTTTACCCTCCTAGGGGTGGAATTTCCAAAAATCCTAAAAAATGTATTTTTTAATTTTAACTTAAAGCACAAATACCAACTTTCATGCGTTTAACTGCAAAAATGACGGTTTTTCATACAAACTATCATCCCCTATTTGACCCCCTTAGGGGCGGAATATCCAAAAAACCTGAAATATATATTTTTTATTTTTAACTAAAAGAACAAATACCAACTTTCATGCGTTTTACTGCAAAAATGAAGGATTTTCATACAAAATTTCTTCCCTTATTTTACCCCCTTAGGGGTGGAATATCCAAAAATCCTAAAATATGTATTTTTTTATTTTTAACTTAAAGGACAAATACCAATTTTCATGCGTTTAACTGCAAAAATGACGGTTTTTCATACAAACTATCATCCCCTATTTTACCCCTTTAGGGGCGGAATATCCAAAAAACCTGAAATATACATTTTTTTTTTAACTAAAAGGACAAATATAAATTTTCATGCGTTTAACTGCAAAAATTACGGATTTTCATACAAACTATCATCCCCTATTTTACACCCTTAGGGGTGAAATATCCAAAAATTCTGCGGTGCGGATTTGGTCACACCAACGTATTAGGTTACGTCCACGAGGCCTTGTTCCATCTACTTTGCGGGTCACAATGAGCTTTTCGAGATCGCCACCGTCTTTCCTTGCAATGTGACCGAAGTATCCTAGAACTCTGCGAAGGCAATCGGTTGACAGCCGGGAGTGGATTTTAAGTTCTCGCAATATGGAGACGTTAGTCCGAAATGCTGTCCATGGACTACGGAGCATCTTTCTCCAGCACCACATCTCAAAGGCGTCAATGCGTCTACGGTCTGCAGCTTTCAGCGTCCAAGTCTCAGCGCCGGTCACGGTTACCACAGGACCTACCTCCACAGGTTCCATATTATAGACGTGGACCACTGCCCCTGCGATGGCGCCACCACCCAAAGCCTGGCTCACCTCCTGGAGGACTGCCCTATTTTTGGTGTACATCGGCATACACATGAGATGGTGTGTCGCCGCTTTGGGGTGTCACCGTTTGACATTTCCCAACTTCTCGCCGAGGGAAGGGAGGGGGCGTTCGCGGCCTTCGTGGAGTTGGTGAATACCATCCTCAGCCAAATCAAGACCTACAATCAGGCGACCACACCGGCTGGACCTTGAGCTTGTTGTGCAAAACCACAGTCATTATTGTTGTTTTAATGTTATTGTAATTTTAAGCAGATAAAAATATATCCGTATTCCTCATCACACCACACTCAACTCATACACTCAATCCCGATAACACCACTCAGGGGGCTTACGAGAGGCGGACGGAAACATGCTATCACAGCTATGTGAAAGTCCTGTCTCTGCAGAAGATCCCCCTACACGCACACATAACCGGCAAACCGGCTTATGGACCTACGTATCAAATAGCGAGGGTCCTAATCCTTTTGTCGGGCACACCCCACATTACATACACAACTCTATGCAGCGAAACAAACAACACTTACACGTCAAAACACGAGGAAAAAAAAAAAAAAAAAAAAAAGTCTCAGCGCCATACGAGAAGATCGAGAAGACCGTCCGTACCAGTTTGGTTTTAGTTTTTACGGAAATGTTGCGATCTCTCCAGATTTTTCCAAGCTGAGCCATGGCGCTCTTAGCCATGCCAATTCTCCTGCGCACTTTCTTCTCGCACGAGCCATCGTTACTGATGTTGGACCCCAGGTAATTGAAGTTGTCCACTATTTCTAGGCCCAACGCCCCAGTGAGTTCCAACTTCCCAGATCTGTCCACCACCATGACCTTGGTTTTGGACATGTTTATGGAAAATCCCATCTCGCTACTCCACTCCATTCGGTCAAGAAGTGCTGCCATTTCCGACTAATTTGCTGCGAGAAGAGTAGTGTCAGCGGCGTAGCGTAGGTTGGTGATTTTCACGCCACCAACTGTGATGCCTCCCTCCCAATTCTCGCAGGTACGTCTCATAATGTGCTCTCCGTAGGCGTTGAACAAAATGGGCGATAAAATGCATCCCTGGCGCACTCCTTGGTGAAATTTAAAGCATCCTGAGGTTGTTTTGTCGACTCTTACGACTCCCTGGCTAGAGCCATACAGGGTGCGAAGTAGGGCGATGAGATGACTTGGTACTTTTTTTTTTTTTTATTTATTTGTTTATTTGTGTTGTATACAATAATTGGTAATACATGCATTAAAAAACCACTGAGGTTTGTAGTGATGCTATATAAGATTAAAAAATTCACATCAGATTAACAAAATGAAACATATAGGTTAGTTAGTCGAAACTAGGCAATCACATTATGAGTTTTTAATATAAGGTACGCAAGTAATAATTCTTTAATTTGTTTTTTATGTTCATTGGTGTAATACGGTCGCGTAGGTCGGTAGGTAAGCTATTTATTAATCGTGGAATCAAGTAGGAGGTAGTTCGTTCACCGTACACATTGGAGGCGCTGGTTGTGCACAGTTCTTTACGAGCAACTGCACGCGTGTACAAAGGATGTTTAATTTTGTGCTGGATTGTTTTATTAAAGAATTGCTCTTTAGCATGTAATTAAATTTTATGTGAACGGGTAAGGTTTTACAGTGCTTGAACAGTCCCAAGGGGTTATCTTGAAATTGGTGTTTTATTTTTTTAGATACAATATTTTTTAAAATACTTAATTGAAGTTTATGTATTTCATTTAAATAAGTTTTGTATGTTCTACCATAGCTTGTAAGGCCATATTGTATATATGATTCAGCCAACGAGTTATATAGCATTAATTTAACTTTAAAGGGGATACGATTTTTTAGTACTATAATATTTGTTAAAAATTGTCTTAGTTTTTTACAAACATTTTCAATATGGTAACTCCAGTTTAACTTATTATCTATTAATAAGCCCAAGTAGGTGTGCTTATCGACTGCTTCAATACTAGGGCATTTACAATTACAATAATTTTGAGCATGCAAGCATTGGTGATCGTGAGCCACAATTTTTGCTGTCGTAGATCGTTTTAAATACGGTGATTCGATTTAATACTCCAAGTTCTTGTAGGACTCTCCATAAGCAACCCCAGTTAACACAGTCGAACGCTTTGCTATAGTCAACGAAACACATTATCATTGGCGTGTCAAACTCGTATGCCTTCTCAATGAGCTGCCTTACATTGAGAATCTGCTCTCGAGTGCCCTTGCCCTTTACGAAACCTGCTTGCTCCTGCGGGACTTGCCAATCCAGGTAGTAGCGGATGCGATTATTTAGAATATGGAACAAGATTTTGCTGGCATGTGAGATGAGGGACAAGATTCGATAATTGCCGCAGCTCTTGGTTGACCCTTTCTTGTGCAGCGGGAGAATTACGGATTCCGACCAGTCCTGCAGCCAATCACCGTTTTGCCAGACGTGTGAGCAGATCTTGAAGAGTGTCTCCACACCCAAGTCGCCCATAGCTTTTAGCACCTCTGCTGTTATTTGGTCACTTCCTGGCGCCTTCTTCTTCTTGAGAGACTGAGCTGAAGAGCTGTAGATATTTCGGAGCGAAGAATCATGGGTTCCAGTTCTAGATCCTTCCAGTCCGGGATAGCCCCGGGGGGTGAACGGGGGTCTGTGTACAACTGCTCACAGTAGGCGCGCCATCTCTCGGCAATGCGGTCGAGCTCGTGTAGCACAGTATCATTGGTATCTTCTACTACGTCGTTTCAGACGTCACGGACGTTGAGCTAGTGGTATCTGAGTCAGTACTTCTTACGTTAAAAAATAAAACAAGATTAACTTTGGTGATTGTTTATTTATTAAAGTATTACATTGAGTGGAATAATCAAGACATATCGTTATACAGTGTTTTTGAAGTGTAAATAGACAAAAAAATAGTAATTAACTAAATCTAAACATAAAAACTGTACAAACTACCTTAAACTATATAGAATAAAAAAAGTGATCAGTTCTTAATATACACAGTCAGGTCAAAAGTATTGTCACACAGTAAAAACTTTTATTTTAGAATGCTGGCCACAAAAAAGTTTATTGAATTCGCATTTCAAATTGTTCATGAAAATAAAAATGTATACTTTTTAGAATTTTACTCATTTTTAAATATGGAGTGGACGCTTAAGACCGTGTTGCAGTAATTGCGTTGCATCGTTGCGGTTACGCGCCAATTCAAATTTTTTACATACTGAAAAATTTGAATATAACCAAAAGATTCGTTTATCGTACCATTAAACGATACAATGAAGACTCTAGTGTAGATGACAGGTCAAGAAGTGGTCACCCTCGGTCTTTTAGGACTCCAGCAGTGATAAAAGCTGTGAAGGCGCGAATTCAAAGAAATCCCAAACGTAAGCAGAAACTGTTAGCCCTTCAAATGGGTTTAAGCAGAACCACGGTGAAAAGGGTGTTAAATGAAGACTTAGGGCTTCGGGCATATCGAAGAAAAACAGGACATCGTTTGAATGCTCGTCTAATGGACCTGAGACTGAAGAGATGCCGCGCTTTGTTGAAGCGGTACGCGGGAAAAAAATATCGGGAAATTCTTTTTTCAGATGAAAAATTTTTTACCGTAGAAGAGAGCTACAACAAACAAAATGATAAGGTGTACGCACACAGTAGTGAAGAAGCGAGCAACCGTATTTCGCGTGTCCAACGAGGTCATTTTCCATCCTCGCTCATGGTATGGTTGGGAGTTTCTTATTGGGGCTTAACAGAGGTACATTTTTGTGAGAAAGGTGTAAAAACGAATGCAGTTGTGTATCAAAATACAGTCCTGACGAACCTTGGAGAACCTATTTCTCATACCATGTTCAATAACAGGCACTGGGTATTCCAACAAGATTCGGCGCCAGCTCATAGAGCGAAGAGCACACAAGACTGGCTGGCGGCGCGTGAAATCGACTTCATCCGGCACGAAGACTGGCCCTCCTCCAGTCCAGATTTGAATCCGTTAGATTACAAGATATGGCAACACTTGGAGGAAAAGGCGTGCTCAAAGCCTCATCCCAATTTGGAGTCACTCAAGACATCCTTGATTAAGGCAGCCGCCGATATTGACATGGACTTCGTTCGTGCTGCGATAGACAACTGGCCGCGCAGATTGAAGGCCTGTATTCAAAATCACGGAGGTCATTTTGAATAAACTTTAGTGTCATAAGAATCTATGTTTTGTTAAGTTCATTTTGGTATATAAATGGTTACATAATGAATAAACTTGTTTCAATTATTTTATATTAAACATGTGACAGAATTTATGACCTGACTAGGTATATAAAGAAGAAAGAAAATTTCGCAGTGCATACTAGTGTATATGTGCTCAGCCTTAATACAGTGCAGCACTCTATGGTGTATCGAGTCCCCTTAAATCTCCCATTCTTATATTTTTAATTTAACCGCCATCTGCCGTTCCTCCGGCATATCACTTAGCACAATTATAAGATCAATTATAAACACGCAACAACATGCCGGCAGTGAAGTGTGGTGGATGTGAAAAATATCTGACGCCGCTAGGTGCCGCTAGGTGTAGTGCTTGTAACACACTCTTTCACCGGGCTTGCGGTTCCTTACCATCATCGGGTATTGTGGCGCCATCATGGAGCTGTCCCGACTGTGTAAACAGAGGTATGGAGGCCAACACTTTAGACACACCAGCGGCAGCATGTACATCCGAAGAGTCTGCGGATTTTCTGGGATATAGTGGCAATTATACCTCAGATATATCCAGCATGCTTTTCAGTTTCAAGGAGGAACTACGGGGAGAGCTGCAAAAGATGTTCAAGGAGGAATTTATATCGCTCAGAAAGGATTTTTTAAGTTTTTTTTTTTTTTTTATTGAAAAAGGGGGGCAAACGGGCAGGAGGCTCACCTGATGGAAAGTGATCACCGCCGCCCATGAACATCTGCAACACCAGAGGGCTTGCAAATGCGTTGCCGGCCTTTCAGGAAAGACTATGCTCTCTTCTTGAAGGTTCCCAGGTAGTAACGGTTCGGAAAGACCGCCGGCGATAGCTGGTTCCACAGAGTGGTTGTGCGAGGCAGAAAATGCCGCAAAAATCGCGCTGTTGTGGAACGCTGGACATCGAGGTGGTGCGGATGGAATTTGCTGTTTTGACGCGATGTCCGATGGTGAAATTCAGCGGCCGGGATCAATCCAAACAATTCCTCGGAACATTCCCCATGATAAATGCGGTAGAAGATACAGAGTGATCCAACATCTCTACGCAGAGCCAAAGGATCAAGCCGATCGGAAAGAATTTGATCGTCGATAACCCGAGCTGCCCTACGTTGAATGCGGTCAAATGGAAGTAGTTGGTACTGGGGTGCTCCCGCCCAGAGATGAGAACAGTACTCCATGTGGGGCCGAATTTGCGCCTTATAAAGATTTAGGCGTTGACCCGACGTGAAGTACCGTCTCGCCTTGCTGAGCACACCAAGCTTCTTTGAGGCCAATTTGGCCTTATCTTCCAATTGACCGCGAAACTGGACGTTGCTCGTAATGTCGACGCCAAGTATTCCGATATTGGCTGTGGCCAACAGGGGAGTGTTCTCAAAATGAGGAGTTACGACAAATGGTGACTTTTTAGCGGTTAAGTGAATTCCAAAGGCTGCGCACAGACCTGACCCAACTTCAGGCAGATAGGGACCAGCTAAGGGGGTCTATGCTCACCATAAACGAGCGTCTGGATACAATGGACAACAGAATGGCTGCGGTTGAGCAGGAATTGATGGGACCATCGGAGACGACCGAGGAAATTGCTCAATTAAGGCAGGAACTTAATGATCGCGACCAACAATTGTTACTGAACGATTTGGAGATCGCTAATCTACCTGAGTGCAGCAATGAAAACCTCACTCACACGGTTCAGATTATAGGTAGTAAGTTAGGCGTAAGCGTTGAAGCGCGTGATATAGTGTGTGCGAAACGCGTCGGTGGCAGGCGAGTGAATGCTACGAGCGCCGCGGGCCCGACACCGGGCGCAGCGGAGACCCGCCCGCGCCCCGTGGTCGTGCGTTTCGCGCGCCGCCACCTGCGCGACGAGTTGATGCGCGCCGCGCGAGTGCGCCGGGAAGCTAGCACCGTAGATCTCGACATGTCCGGCCCACCACGACGGTTTTGTTTAAATGAGCGTCTTACCAAAGTCAACCGTCTGTTATTTCGGAGAGCTCGTGAGGTTGGTCAGCGTCTCGGATGGAAATTCGTATGGTCGAAGCATGGTCGTATCCTTGCCCGCTACAAGGCTGATGATAAAGCGAGTATTATTCGTAACGAGACGGATCTGCAGCGTGTTTTTGGTCCCGATGCAGAAAAACCCCCCCAAAAATGAAATCTTCTTTGGAATCTTACTATTTGTGATTTTAAATGAGATATTATTATTATTTCTTTGTTATGTACTACGTAGCACTACATGTCGTGACTCTGAAAGGAATATTTGCACTGTTGGGACCGGGAGAACAAAAAAACTAGTTTTTATTATTATTTTACTTCGAACGCACGTAATATATGTATTATGATTTTAATACCTTATGTAGGGTCCATTATATGCTTCTCTTTTAAAATTATTTGGGATATCAATTACGGCATATACCTCGTCCAGAGACAGTACGAAGAGGTCGCGGGGGAGGTGTCGCTTTTTATATCAAACTTGGTACCAGTATCCGAATTAGATCTCACCCTCACCACCCACAGGTGGAACAAATGTGGATGAGTGAGTGTAACTCAAAAAAATTGCTAATAGGCACCGCATACCGGCCTCCTTGGTTAGATTTGGATGTTTTTATAGACGATCTCACTGACAGCGCTAGTGCATTGGCTCCGTATGACAATGTTATTTTATTAGGAGATTTTAATGTTAATATGCTTGACTTAACCCATTACTTCCCCGTGTCATATTTTTAGGACGCTATATTTAAATTTATTTTCTCAAAATTTAATATTTTATTTATTTTAATACGTATTGCATTTGCACAGTGTTTTTCTATCAAAATATATTTTTTCCGGCAGTGAAACATATTTATTTCATATTAATATATTATTTTAAAGTTGATCATTTTTGTTGCGTCAAGGAGAGCATTCTTTTTTATTTTATACATAGTATAAGAAAAAAACGAATTTCTTCAAAATACATAAAATCAATTCTAAGATCTTTACTAAATATATATCAAATAAAAATGAAAACAAAATATGTTATGGAAAGAAGTTATTCTCATTCAAAATGAACCGTACTATAAATATGACACTGGGAACACGTATGTACTATTTGACGCGAAAGCATGTTCAATCCTACTGGCACCAACAAGTACAATACTTTCAATTGTATGTTTTTTGTTGGTCTTGTGTTTACACCAGTCGATAACTTAGGATATTTGAATCTAATTTATCTGCTGATGGATGAAATGATCGTCAAATACTTTGGTCATCATGGGATCAAACAAATTATAAAAGCAAATCAGTGAGATTTGCGTATATAAGCTCTGGGCTCTTTGTGGAGTCAGCAGTTATTGTTATAACTTTTCGCTATATACAGGCAAGGATAGGATATATACACACCTAACCTCACCTGCATCACACCTCCAGTGGTAAAGGGGATGGCTTGGGTCCAAGAGTGGTAAAAAAGTTGCTGGAGGTATGTAGGCATCCTAGTGCACATGTGGTCTATTTCTATATTTTTTTCAGTAGTATGCAATTGTTGATTGATTTGAAATCTCAAGGGTTCAGAGCTACCGGCACAGTAAGAGATAATAGGACTAAGACATGACCTATAATGACAAAACAAGAAATGAAATGGTTATTCCGATCACCGTTTCTATAAAAATAATGAAATATTATGCGTAAAATGGCATGACAATAATGTACTGTCTTTTGACAAATTATGATACCATTGTACCTTTTGCGAAAACTATTTAGAAATAAATGTATATTAGATGATATATATTCTAAAGCAGAATAAGCCAAAGTGGCCGTGCATCTGCGAAGGCTTATTCATAATTACAATAAAATTATGGGCATGACGATAAACATGATTGGTTGATTTCTAAATATCCAATCAGTTTTAGAGTCAATAAAAGATGCTGGCCTCTAGTCATTTGCATTTTAGATATTTCTTCTGTGAATGAATGGTTTATATATAACCAAGTAAATGAGAGCAAACCATCCCTCTGCTAGGTTTCAGACGAAGGGTTTGTTTTTCTTGGATGAAAATATCTGAAGGCAGAGTAAATAAACCTACTCCGGGATCTTCCGAAATTCATTTCCAACCTGTCAGGTTTTATATTTTGGGCCAGTATATAATGAAGAAGGACAAACAGAGGCATTGTCAAGACAAGTTTGTGAAAAAAATACTCAAACTTTCTGTAAAAAATGATATATATAACACTTTGCAGTAATTGTTTTATACCTTATCTTTGGAAATAATCTAATATAATTTAAGTTTCAAAATGCGTATTATGATAGTTTTAAAATAACGTTGATTTTCATATAATCACAATATTTTTCTTTGTGCCATATATCCCCATTGTCATATTTATAGGACAGGCTATTATATAAACTAGGGATATATATTTTTTTATTTTATTTCATATTATTTTTTCTTAATGTATTTCGACCTTAATTTAAAGATTTGAACAAAAAAACGCAATGTTTTCGATGCTTGGGAACTAATGGGTTAAACAGCATTAAAGTAAAAAATATAATAGATTTTTTAAATGTTTTAATTTATTTATTTATTTAAATCTATACAATTGTGGACTTACAGCTAAGCCAAAACGCTCACAATGTTAGACTATATTAAGAAAAAAAATACAATTACAAATTACTTAAATGAAATATGGCATACTTATATAAACATCTGATGGGATCAAAATGTATATCGGCAATTTGAATCTAATTTAGAAAGGAGTTTATTACTCTGACAGCTCTCGCTGTAGGTGCATTGTTAGCATATCGGGTGCGCAAGTCGTCAGACGACAACAGCTGGTGCCGGCGACGCTGACCAGCGCGAGTATAGTTCCGCGGGACATAATAGTTTAGTCGCGACAGAACACACGGGTTATCTACTTGGTTACGCATTAACATAATGTAATGTATAATCAGTAGAAGCTTGCGCCTGAGCTTTAGCGTAAGAAGCCCCACCATGCCAGAGACGAATAAAGATGGGAAAACAAAGGGGTAATAACCGTAGATCCTCTTGTAGAGATACCCGGCGAATTTACGCTGGACTCTTTCTATCATAAGAGTATATTTTCCCTCTTTCGGATCCCAAATCACAGCACCAAATTCAAGCACACTACGTACATACGCGTTGTATAGTAATATAGGTGTACTTATATCTCTAAACTGAGTGGCAGTTCGAGTTACAAATCCCATAGTTTTATTTGCTTTTTTGCAAATGGCGGTAATGTGATCATCAAACCGCAGCTTACTATCCATGAGGATACCTAAATCCCGGATCTTGTCTACCCTCTGCAGAGTGTTTCCGTATAGACTATACAATTGATTTGTCGGTTCACGAGATCTGGTGTAAGTGATTACCTTGCATTTGGTGATATTGAATTTCATGTTATTAACGGTAGCCCAATTAGCCACAACGTCAATATCTCGCTGAAAGTCCGCATTGTCCAGAGGACCTCCGATCCCATGAAAGAGCTTCATGTCATCGGCAAACATCAAGCATTTGGTCGATGATAAGACTTTCGGAAGATCATCAATCATCAACAAAAATAGAGTTGGTCCTAATGTAGATCCCTGACTTACGCCCGATCTAGTATAATAATCTTCCGAAAGAAATTTACCCAGTTGTACGTACTGCCTTCGATCTCTCAGGTAGTTAGAAAAAAATTTCAGCAGGTGCGGGGTAAAGCCAAAACGTGATAATTTAGATAGAAGGATGTCATTATCTACTACGTCAAATGCTTTTTCCAAGTCAAAATATGCAGTATCTACACGTTTACCAGCGTCCATTACAGCTAACACATAATCTACGAACACAACATGATTTGTTGTAGTAGAGCGCGCACAGCGAAAACCATGTTGAGAATTGCTGAAGCGGTGACATATTTGGGCTGTGACACACACAATACTTTGCCAAAAATGGAGAGAATCGCAATCGGCCTCTGCGCTTCAACATCATTCGAAGATCCGCTTTTAGGTACTGGGGTTACTCTACTGACTTTCCACCTAGTGGGATAAACGCTGCTTTGCAGAGAAAGGTTAAAAATATGTAATAGAGGAGACTCTAGCGCACGAAGACAATCCTTGACCAAAAATCCAGGTATTCCATCAGGACCCACAGCTGAAAATGCATCTAGTTTCTTGACGGCTAGTTGCATATCACGCGAAGAAACGTAGTTCAATGCTACAAGTGGGACGTTGGGGCATTCGGAAGCCATCGACTCTGCAGCTTCAGCATCTAGCTTTGGAACAACCTTCAAGAAAACGGAGCTAAAATAATTTGCAAATGAATCTACAGCTTCTTGCCCTATAACCGTGTTATTCTTATATGTATATTCACACAGCTGTTTCATTTGGTGGCGTTTACTTTTGACGTGGGTCCAAAAACTAGCGGGATTGTTACGTATGTTGCGTTCTATCGATTGAGTTTATTGGTAGAACGCCACATCGATCAACTCCTTAACCTTTGTTCTATAGTATTTGAACATTGCACGATTAAATTCTAGTCTGCCTGATTTGAAACGCTTTAAATGAAAGTACTTATTTTTTATAAGTCGTATAATTTCAGACGTGTACCACGTTGGGTAATTATACTTTTGACTTAGTGAACCATTAAAATTCCTTCTTAATAGGGACATACTGCTCAAAAGTATCATATAATTTAGTGTAAAAAATATCTACCACAGACCTCAGACCAATCTAGATTGGAGATAGCTGCATAGAGCCCATAAAAATTTGCCTTTTTAAAATTCCACTTAGGGGCATTTTGGCGAACCGATGAAGACGGGACAGAGGACACACAACGTGAAACAGACGCTGCACGAGGCATAGATATTTCTATCTGTAACGGCGGATGATAAGCGTCTATCGGCACCAGGGGCTCCACGCAGCCAGTCACACTCACCCTTCTGTTCTGAACATTCGATAGCGCTAGATCCAAAATGCCGCCATACCCATTACACACCTTATTATGCTGAATCAAATTACAATATTCTAAAAAACATTCAAATTGGCTTTTCACATTATTATTAAATGAGTTCAGATTAAAATCACCTACAATAACAACATCAAAGGTTTCATAAGTACATACAACGTCCTCTATACAACTTAGGACATCAAGGTACTGTTTTTCTGAGTAAATGGGTGGTACATATACCACACCCACAAGTAGGATAATGTTTTTCCACGTTATTATTGCAAATAATAGTTCCTGATCATGACTTAAGGTATTTGGTACATCTGTGACCAATTTAACAGTGAAACAGTCCTTAACCGCTAGTAGTACACCTCCCCACCCTGTGTCTCCCGCACGGTCCTTACGCAACACTGTGAAACCTGGAGGGAATACTTCAGCGTCGCACACTGAACTTGTAAGAAACGTTTCAGTCAGGGCAATGACTTCTGAAGTACTGGAACTTATTATATTATTCTGGAACGCAGTTGTTTTGGTTCGTAGTCCTCTGACGTTTTGATAGAAAATATTTATTTCCTTAGAGTTCGTTTGACGATTGCCGCTTTTCTCGGGTGCTGGCACGAAAGTTCTGCCTCCAGGGCTTGATGCATACATCCTCGGGCCAGTTATCAGGCCGCATGATCTTATCGGCTAGTTTAGATGGGACTCCTAGCTTAAACGACGCGTAGTGCCCGCGGGCCTTTAGAACTTCAGCAGTGCATACATTAATGCCACTTAAAGATGCCAAGTGGCTGCTCACTTGATTCTCCGTCCTACCTTCTTTAACGAAGTAGAGGTGCAGGTACCTCCATCGCTCACACGCCTCAAGTTGAGTAACTCCTGCAGCCGCGGTACCACGCATGACTCCCACAGGTGAACGACGGGTCTTCTTAACTTCCCGCCAACCACCATCAGATGTTGCGCTGGTGAGTTGGTGTTCACTATATGACAAAATCTCCGTTTTATTGATCTCTGGTATACTTTGGACCTTATTTGCAGGTATAGCTTGACTCGAGGACTTTGGGTTGGTCTTACTTAGTTTCGTCTGTGGCGCATTTTGACTAACCACGGGTTTGGATTTTTCCCCATTTTTAACTTCTTCCAATCCTCTAACAGAAACCGGTTGCTCTACTACTCTATCTACAGTAGACTGATTTTGTATAGTGCTATTTACAAGGCTCGCGACCTTCTTTTCCAGCGCCGATAGCCGTTCCGGTAGATCTCCGTACGTAGCTTGTACTGAATCGGCAACTTTCTCTACGACTATGTTGCTAATTAACTTCGCCAGGCGTTCATCTACAATGTGCTCGAGTTCTTCACGCACAACCGTTCGTATGTTGTCAAGACAGACAGTATCCTCGGCATATGGGTTTTCTCCAAACAGACTAGAGTCCCGAGTTGAAGGTTTTCCACGCGCCTTGAGGTTAACATAACGACTTTCTGTGGTAGTTTGGTCAAGATGAGATCCGTATAAAATAATGGAATCCTCACTCGGGGTACCAGTAGGAGAAGCAAACATATCACGTACAGGGGATTTTAGCAGCCATTTTAGGATTCAACAGTTGACTATAGTATGAAGGAAGAAACTGCAGAAAAATGTCGTTGGCGACTACGCCTACGTTATTATGCTTTTCTACTTGCCGGAAGCTTTAAATATTGTTGCTATCGCAAAATACTCGGCGCGCAGCGATCAGCTGATGAGTATAAAGTGCAAGCGTTTACGAAGCGAGCCGAAGCGTACCTAAGCAAACCAGTTCAATGACCTCAGCCGGTGACCGCACACAAGCATCCAGCGATAACGGCAAACATTTAAACACAAAATAACTTTGCACAGCTATTGTACTCACAGTTTCTTAGTGATTAAAATTTTGTTTTCACTATCCGGTTGTCCGAACCTTCCTCTCTATTTTGATACAACTTTCACTCATAAACTGCTGAATTTAGCACACTTTAGAGCAAATATGTGGGAGAATAACGAATACAGTGTCGACGCTACAACGCCTCGACCACGACCAATAAATTAATTAATCTTCACCAAATTGTAAATACTCCTACACATTTTGTAGGAGATAGTGCCAACCTTATTGATGTGATTTGTACAGACGCGGACTACCGGGGGGTTGAGGTAGATCATATAACGGAACTCGGTCACCATTCATTTGTTACGTGCGAGATCATTTTCAGAAAAGAAAAGCCGACACGTAAGATAATCACATATCGCCCGCTTAAAAACATACTGCAAGATGTTTTTGAACGGGACCTAGAGGTAATTCCGTGGAACTCGATTTGCGAATTAGATGACGTAAATAATATGGTACACTCATTTAATCTGCACGTTACGCGGCTTTTCGATCTGCATGCACCCAGAACAACTAGACGTTTCAAAACTCAACCAACGCCTTGGATAACAGACAATATAAAATTAATGTTTAAATTAAGAAATGACGCCCGCAATCGATACCGTCATACTAATCTCGAGTCACATAAACGTTACTACTTAGATCTGAAACATTTAAGAGTAGTTGTGGCAATACCCACAACTACTCTTACTACTTACTTACTTACTTACTTACTTACTTTGCTGGTGGTAGGATATTCGTATCCGCCCGGATAGCGACCACCGTACACACGGCGAAAAACCCGCCATAGTGGCACACGCAAGTGTGTCGCGTTCCGGGATCAGCCAGTGTATTTCCGGTTATCGTCGGGGGGCTAGAGTTGGGGTACGATGTTTGGCCGTGCCGGTATTAGCCGGTTCACAGTCGGTTGGAGGCGTGTTGACCCGTCGGCCAGGGAGACCTGTAGAAACGGTTGTACCGCTGGCCGCCCGCGGTACAGTACAGGGGCCCAATCGTGGCTAACCACCACGAGAGGCTGCCCCACCATGCCGCGCATAATCTTGGGTGGGTCCGTCGTGCCGGTTGGTGACCGGATGTGGGGTCCCGGCGGCCTATCCCGGGAGGGTACGGGGGCCCTTCCGTCCGGCGGATCAGCTCAGCTCAGATCAGCTCTCCTCTTGGCTCTTTTAGTGGACTGGCGCTTGTTGCGGCCTTCTGATTACTCTGATACTAGACCCTCGACCGCTTCTTCACATCCTCCCCCCATAACTCCATGACAGTGCCTATAAAGAGAACAGGACCTACAGCGGTGCGTAACCCCACCACCGCTTTCACAATGGAGTTCGCTAACATCCGCGGACTCCATTCGAACCTTAATGCCGTCCACCACCATCTTGAGACGGCCCGGCCTGCTCTTCTCTTCCTGACGGAGACGCAGATTTGTAGTCCGACCGATACCACATACTTGCGTTACCCCGGCTACTCACTTGAAGAAAGAAGAAAGCTTCAGGCCGAGGGCCGGGGTATGTCTGTATGTTCGGTCGGACGTCTGCTGTCGCCGTCTGCGCTGCATGGAGGACCCCTCCTTCTCCACCCTATGGGTACACGTCGACCTCGGCTCTCAAAGTCGGGTTTACGTGTGCCTTTACAGGTCACATGACGGGGACGTGGAGACAACTCGGCTATTTGATTACATTAGCCAGGCGACGGACGACGCGCAGGAGCAGTTCCCAACAGCGGAATTGGTTGTTCTGGGGGACTTCAACGCACACCATGAGTTGTGGTTGGGCTCCTCCAGAACTGACCATGCTGGCAGAACTGCTCATGCATTCGCCTTGACTCATGGCTTGACACAGCTGGTGAACCAGCCTACCAGGATCCCAGATGTGGCGAGTCATGCGCCCTCTTTGCTGGACCTTCTGTTGACGAGTCACCCGACCGGGTATACGGTGTCGGTTGGTGCTCCTCTGGGGACCCCCGATCACTGTCTGGTTGGGACGTCAGTACCTCGCGCTTTGCCTCCACGTCCCGTGAAGGTCAAGCGCAGGGTCTGGCACTACTCGTCGGCAGATTGGGATGGTATGCGGGATTATTTCGCATCCATCCCTTGGCAGCAGCGCTGCTTTGAGGGAAAGGATCCTTCTGCGAGTGCCGACGCCGTTGCCTGCGAGATCAGACTAGGAATGGAATATTACATTCCTTCCTCTGAGATCGCAGGCAACGGCCGAGGACGCTCCTGGTTCAATCGTGCATGCGCCGATGCTGTTGGTAAAAAACAGACGGCGTATCGCGCTTGGATCAGGGGTCGCGCTAAGAAGGTACCCAATCTCAAGTCCCTCAAAGCAGCCTACAACCGTGCTGCCAAGGCTTGCAAGAGGGAGTATGTTAGAGCGGATGCCCAGCGCGTCTCCAAGATTGGATGTGCTTTGGCCGATCACCCGACAAGCAGTCGTGCTTATTGGAGCTTGGCTAAGGCGGTCCAATCTAATTTCTGTCGCCCTTCGCTGCCACCGCTGAGATGTCGTAATGGAACACTCGCAAGAGAAGGCCGATTTACTGGCAAACCTCTTCGCGGCTAATTCGAGACTCGAGGACTGCAATGCTCATTTACCACCTACGCTGCCCGGTTGCGGTCACACAATGCCTGAGATCCGTATCAGGCATTGTGATCTGCGGCGTGAGCTGCAGTCTCTCGACGTCCGGAAGGCCAGTCGTCCGGATGGTATACCAGCGCTTGTTCTCAAAAAGTGTGCAGCGGAGTTGTCTCCTGCACTGACGCGCCTATACCGATCGTCCTACTTCTCAGGTGTTGTACCTGAATCTTGGAGGGAGGCCAATGTGCAGCCGATCCCCAAAAAGGGTGATCGGTCAGACCATAACAATTACCGCCCAATCGCCATCACCTCAGTGATCTGTAAAGTCATGGAGCGACTAATCAACAGCCAATCAGTTCGTTACCTGGAGGATCACTCGTTGATCAGTGATAGACAGTATGGTTTCCGCCATAACCGATCAACGATCTTCTAGCGTTTGTATTGCATCACTGGGGCGAGGCGATTGACAGGCATGGCGAGGCTCTGGCTGTGAGTCTCGACATAGCCAAGGCGTTTGATAGGGTCTGGTACCGTGGCCTTCTCTCCAAGCTCCCGGCATACGGTCTGCCCGACAACCTGTGCAAGTGGATTTCCGGCTTTCTGCATGAGCGTAGAATGCGTGTCCTCATTGATGGACACGCTTCGCAGCTCATGTCAGTAAATGCCGGAGTACCACAAGGTTCTGTGATTTCGCCCACCTTGTTTCTTCTGCATATTAATGATATGTTGTCGCTTGGCAACATTCATTGCTATGCAGACGACAGCACGGTTCATGGGCGTTATTGCAGCAAGCCTCCTGGTTGCCGGGCGGATACTGAGAGGAGACGCGAGGATCTTGTCATGGAGCTTAACCAGGCCTTGGATCTCATATCATCATGGGGTACCAGGAATCGGGTTGAGTTTAATGCCAAGAAAACTCAGGTGTGCGCGTTCTCGTGCAAGAAGTCTCCGTTTTCTCCAATCCCCGTTCTTCAGGGTGTTCCACTCGCAATGCGGAATGACCTTAGTGTCCTAGGTATGGATATCCGCTGCGATCTTAATCCAAGGAGTCACATCGAGGGCGTAATATCCGCCACTTCCCGCAGGGTCGGAATCCTGAACAGGGTGCGGCGGTTTTTCACGCCCGGTCAGCTCTACCGCTTATATAAAGCACAGGTGCGACCGGGAATGGAATACTGCTCGCACCTCTGGGACGGTTCCGCAAAATACCTCCTCGATGCCTTGGACGGGTTGCAGCGGCGGGCCATCCGCATTGTGAATGATGCAGACGTGAGTAACAGCCTGGAGCCGCTACAGCTGCGTAGGGATATTTCCTCGCTTAGCGAGTTCTACCGTCTGTATCATGGTGAATGCTCTGAAGAATTGTTTGATCTTATCCCATCCTCTCCCTTCCATACCAGAACCACGCGTACTGGATTACGAAGCCACAGCTTTGTGTTGTCTACTACCCCGGCCCGAACTAAGAGGTTCGCAAACTCGTACTTTTGCCGCACCATCAAACTGTGGAACAGTTTGCCAGCTACCGTGTTCCCTCCTTCCTATGATCCTGGGTCCTTTAGGCGTAGTGTGAAGAAGCTACACAGCAGGCCGGCATGATTGTATTGAGTAGCGAGGGATAGATTATCACTCGCTACTTGATACTATAACTGGACGGCACTGCACTTACCATCAGGTGCAGTGTGGTCACTTTGCCGAGCCACGATAAAAAAAAAAAAAAAAAACTCGATACTACGACGCAACCAGGGCTGTGCAGCCCGGATCACAGCGCCCCTTCGTTCTACAACCCAGAGTACGACCCGGACAACTGAATCCCTCCGACTCACTCCCTGGCCTACGTCAATTAATAGCCCGGTTAAGAACTTCCTTAGATTATCTCTCTACGCACCAAACAACTTTATCCAGGATTGAGCACACTATACAGCCCACGCAACTTCTTTGAACAATAAGCTACTTTAAACTAGGTAGGCACCGTCTGTTAAACCGTAATCCAGCATTGCGACCTCTAAAGCTACTAACTGTTCAATGATTACTCCCGAATTGCCCGGCAAATGGCAAGGTGCTCTTTTCTATTGTGATTTTCGTTGTGCCCCACTCCGTGAGTGAGATCGCACGATAAACAACTCGAAACCACCCTTAAAATAGCAAAGCAAGTGACGGTAACCATACTAGTAAAAAAATTCCGTTTTTTTTTTTAAATAGGTGGATTTTTCATTTTTCTTTACAATTGGAGTAGTTAATATTATTTAGTAGCCTTAAAGTAAGAAGGGAGTAAATGACAGTAAAATCCAACAATCATATTTGCTGGTGTTAGGATATTCATATCCGCCCGGATAGCAACCACCGTACACAGGGTGTAAAACCTGTCATAGTGGCACACGCAAGTGTGCCGCGTTCCGGGTTCAGCCAGTGTACATCTGGTTTTTGTCGGAGGTTCTAGAGTTGGGGTACGACGTTTGGCCGTTTGCGGCCTTCTAAGTACTCTGACACTAGACCCTCGACCACTTTTTTTTTCTTGCCCACGACGTAGTGTGAAGAAGCAAGTCGGCATGATTGTGTTGAGTAGCGGGGGATAGATCTCGCTACTCGATGCTCTAATTGGACGGCACTGCGCTTACCATTAGATGCAGTGTAGTCACTTTGCCGTGCCAAAATAAAAAAAAAACTTTTATTTGATTGGTAATAATGAATAAAATCATATAAATTTTAGGTAATTGGTTAAGTATATAGTTAATATTTATTATTAATAACTGGGAACACGAGTGATATTGCGCAAGTTACATTTAGGCATTATAGATTAAGGCATATTATTAGGCAAGCAAGGTAAATTATTTTCAAATAATGAAATTGGAATTAAATATATTTATGCAATTTTTTCCATTTAAAACAAGCATAACTTTAGTACTTTTACTACCAAACATATTGAAACTTTAAATAAACGTGAAAAATCCAAATATAATGAATGCTAACATAGACATACGGTAAAATACGAAAAAATACTATCAAAATAAAATACCAAAAATCAACAAAAATAACACCACAAAAAGAAACGGAACGAATCATGCTACCGCTAATGCTCACTCCTGTGCAGATAACACGCGCGCTGTCATTAATCTGTCAAAACCATAGATATAGTATATACAACCATAGATGAGGCATAGGCGTGCACCCGAAAGGGACAGATGAACTCTATGGGGTTACCAACTAACATTAGTTTACCCAGTTCTTGAAATCTTAGCGGCCTCTTTCAAATTAAGATAAAATTAAAAAAATATGAGGTACTAGCTGTTGCTCGCGGCTCCGCCCGCGTGGATGTCATGTTTGGGAGAAAAAGTATACAATACAAAATAACAATTTTATGCGTTTAACTTCAAAAATGACGGATTTTCATACAAACTTTCTTTCCCTATTTCACCCCTTTAGGGGTGGAATTTCCAAAAATCCTGAAATATATATTTTTTGTTTTTAACTAAAAGGCCAAATACTAATTTTCATAAACTTAACTTCAAAAATGACGGATTTTCACACAAATTATCATCCCCTATTTTACTCCCTTAGGGTGGTATTTCCAAAAACCCTTCCTTAGTCATAAATGGTACATACAGTCAAAATTTTAAGTCTCTAACCCCAGCCGTTTTGGCTGTGCGTTGATCGATCAATCAGTCAGTTTCTTCTTTTATATATACAGATAGACACAGTATATAAAATAATACTTGCCCTGTATTAATCATTGTCACACTGCTGGGCACGGGCATCCTCTACTAATGAGAGGGGTTAGGCCTTTGTCCACCACGTTGGCCTAATACTAACTAATAATAACTAACTAACTAACTAACTAGTAATAACTTCTTGAAACAAAAACTCACAGTAAATGTAATGTAAGGCATAATAACTTTATTAACAATGAACAATTCAAAACAAGTAATTATTACTGTCCTTTAAATAAAATTAATTTTGTATATAGGTTTCTTCTAATATTGTCTTTTTTATCTACGTAAGATTTTCTAGCACAGTGGGGCCTGACATTTACATAGCTTTGACAAATACTTTTGATGAGCCTTAAGTAGTGGTTAACAAAATAAAATGAAGAATCGCGAGGAACTGCTGCAATTAATAGACGACCAACACAATCCTGCATTCTTGTAGGAGAAGATTAGCGAGTCGTAGAGTTTAGACTACCCAGCCCATCTGCCAACACCAGATTTGCACAAAGGTTTGGCAAATTTATAAGAACGCATGTTCATAACAGTCTTGCCAAATAATCACAAGATATAAAAAATAACCCCAATACTGTTATATTTATTTATTCAGTTGAATGTTTTTTCTCGATAGTTACCCATAAATCCATACTAATACTATAAATGCGAAAGTAACTCTGTTTGTTTGTTTGTTTGTTACCTCTTCACGACTAAACGGCTAAACGGATTGTAATGAAATTTGGTAAAGGAATAGATTATATCTTGGAGAAGGACATAGGCTATCTTTTTTATCAAAAAACAACCTTGAAAGGGGTCAAATAGGAGTTCAAAATTTGTATGGGAAATCCATAATTCCTCAACTTAGGGATCTGTAAATTCATATTTAGGCTTTTGGTAGGAAATAAAGAAATACGTGTTTCAACGTTTTTGAAATAGGGTCCCTAAAAGGGGCAAAGTGAGGTTAAACTTATGGGGTATTCCTTAGATGCAATCTCAAGATTCAGGCACAACACCTGAGAGGCGGGACAATCGCTACAGGTGCCTCAATGCAGAAGACAACTGCTTGGATTGTATACTTCTGCTCCCGAATATAACCTCCACGCAGGCGGAGCCGCGAGCAACAGCAAGTTTTAAATAAAATAACAACAACGCGAGGGATAAAACGACAAAGAAAGCGAAAATATTCACTAACTTACTACTACAAAACTGAAGATGTATTAAATATTCCATATTAAGTGTACTACTACGCATGACTCATCACTCGTAGATGTGATTGGTGGAATAACTATCTAGTTCACCTGCGTCGTACCTTTCGCAGGGCTCGTAGGAGGTTTAACCGACTTAAAAAACGCTGTGTTACAGGAGAAGCATTTACAGCTGCTTTTATCGCACTCAAGGTTGCCAGATCACACTATAAAGCTGCGGTGAATAAATCGAAAGGTATTTTATTGCGTAAAATTGTAGAACGATTGGATAAGGAAGGTCCGTGGTCTCCTCTATACCATGAATTCAAAGCAAATAGGTCAATAAATCTGGCCTATATACAGAATATTAAAATAGACAACACCTATACAACTGGTATAGAGGATACAACGGAATCCCTGTTAAACTCCCTAATACCCGATGATACAGTAGCGCGTGATAACGAATATCATAACCAAATACGGATGTGGGCCGCGGAACCACCGAACACCCCCTCGTCGGATTTCCCGTCTTTTGAAGAATTTATAGATATCGTTAGATCTTTACCTGTGAACAAAGCCTCCGGTGAGGATAAAATATCGAATAAAATGATCAAGGAAGCGTGTAAAGCAGCGGGCGATTCTATTCTAATAGTTTTTAATCGATGTATTGCTGAAGGTGTTTTTCCTCGAATTTGGCGATGCGGTTTTATTCGGATAATACCAAAAAGTGGTGACAAGCCACCCGACGACCCTAAATCTTATAGGCCTATAACGTTATTACCATCCTTAGGTAAATTGCTTGAACGACTAATTGTTCCTCGGCTAATACCGGGCGGTCCAAAGTTTCATGAGAAGCAATTCGGTTTTACTGTAGGGAAATCTACTGTTGACGCCGCTTTATCCGTTAGAAGAACTGTTAGCAACTCGAATAGTAAATACGTCTTAGGTATATTCTTGGACATATCCGGTGCTTTCGATAATGCGTGGTGGCCAATGCTACTACTTAAGCTGAAAATCCGAGGTTGTCCTAAAAATATATATTCACTTATTTATTCATATTTTTGTCTAGGCACAACCAAATTAAAACTTGGTCACCACGAAGCGTCGAAAGCTCTTACGATGGGTTGTCCACAAGGCTCAGTAGTCGGTCCGTACTTGTGGAATTTAGGCTTCGACACTTTTCGCACTCCCTTTACCTCAAGGTTGCTCCTTAACCGGCTATGCTGATGACGGGCTCTTGCTTGTTCAGTCGAATAGTAGATCGGGACTAGAAAATTTAGCCAGCGCGTGTTTAAAGTTAATTTTTGATTGGGGTGAAAGAAATCGTCTGACGTTCGCACCTCATAAAACTTACCAACTACTTTTAAAGGGCATTCTTAAAACACCGCCGCGCATTAAATTCAATAATATTTATATAAAACGCAAAGAATCGGTCTGTTACCTAGGGCTAGTTTTGGAGAGAAACTTTTCGTTCTTAGAGCATATAAAGTCCGTCGGGGAAAAGTCGAAACGCAATTTCTATGCCTTGACAAGGATATCCACTTCAACGTGGGGATTATCTTTTAACACATTAAAAGTCATCTATGGGGCTACTTACTTGAGCAGTATTTGCTATGGATCACCTGTATGGGCTGATAGGGCTACTATCGGTGCTGTGCGAAGAAAATTGCTCCAGAGTCAACGTTTGGCGTTGATATTCTTGTGTAAGGCGTATAGAACCGTTAGTACTGAAGCTTTACCTGTCCTTGCGGGTGTACTTCCAGTCGATCTGGAGGCACAGCGTCGCGCCGCTATGTATTACTCCACGAGAGAGGATATGGACAAAAACTTTCTTACGTCGCGCGAACTTTCGCGAATCGGTAGACTTTTTAAACAGCGTTCCGAAATATGCAACGAACTGCTAAACGAGTGGCAATGTCGATGGGATAATTCAATTAAAGGGCGGCATTTATATCAGTATTTTCCTTTGGTTCGCGATCGTCTAACAAAAACTTGGCTAGAAATTGATCACTGTGTTTCACAATTTCTCACCGGTCATGGCAACTTTAAGAGCAATCTATTCTCATTTAAGTTGGTTGATTCGCCTGCGTGCCCATGTTCTACACCAAACTGTGAGTACGAACAGTCCGCGCATCATGTCCTTTGGGAGTGTAGTCTCTGGCAAAATGAGCGCAACATTATGCTTGATAGTATGCAGATAACATCTGGAGTTGTATACTATATGGACCTTGTGGAGACTGGGAGGAATTTCCGTGCTTTCCGGCTTTTTTGCCATACCTATTATTGGAATCAAGCGTAACAGCTCGCATGATAGGACCCGTTAAGTAACTTCCGTGGTGCTTTACGTCTGGCTTCTCCAGACGTAAATGTCTTTTATTGGAGGTTAATACCTTTTTAGTTCAGTATTTGTCTCCCGCTTTGCTATGGAGGGAAGTGGACAATTTATATTTCCAACTCCTCCCTATATTTCTATTTGATTAATTTCGTTGCGGGATAAAAGACAGTTATTAAGCATTCCCAGAGACTCGCCGAGTTTCATTACTCGGTGTCGAAAAAATGCGTGCCATTGTTGATCCTGGCTAAACAGGAGTTACAATGGCGGGTGTGTGGGCGGGATAGTCTCTACTACGCATAATAAACACATATACATATATACTCACGCCTGTAATCTCCTAAGGTGTAAGCAGAGGTGTAACTAGTACATCCACATTTCGCCGAGCATATTACCGTCCCATGATGTGATAGGGGGTAGCCTATCGCGATACTGTGCACAATTCCAGTCTCCGGGCTAATTCTGAGCATTTCGTGATAGAAAAATCCAATATCACTTGACTAGACCCGGGGATCGCACCCGAGACCTCAGCCCAGCAGTTGTTTCGCGTACGCAATTACAACTGCGGTACCGAGGCATAAGAAAATACATATTGATATTTATATAAAATTCAATCATTACATTTACATATTTAAATAACATAATGTGTACCTGTACCCGATTTTATTTGCAATTGAAAATTGCCTACAATAACAATTTCAATATTTTATAATATAATTTTCTGATATTAATTAGTCCAACTGTTCACATTTCTATTCACTTTTATTTTGTTAGTTAAACTGTATTATTTTTTAATTAAAATTCTTGGGAAACGCTGACACATTAACCATAAATAAGAGGTAATTAAATGTCGTGAACGTTGGTATCCCCATAATGTGTATTATGCAGCCATGTTAAATTTACCTAAAATTGTCATGCACAGCTAAATATCTAAACAGCGGCAAATGTCATTTAAACAACTTCCGAATTTGACTAATTAATACAAGAAATTTAAAATTGGTTCTAAATATATTTATTTTACTTCTGCAGCAAGGAATGCCTAGAAAATGGTAGACTATCAATATTTTACAATTATTTTTAAGAAACTTGATAAATAGTAACGTATAATTGCTACTTACGAATAAAACATTATATTTTCATATTTTCGCTTATTTACAGCCAAGAACACTGCAATGTACCATATTCAACACGTTTTAAACACTTAAATACGACACGAAATGTATTCAAACACAATTTATAATTATATATTTCCACAATCACGGCTTTATATTTCGTTGACATTCAGACGATATTCGTTGCTATCTGGCCAGAACTAAAAAGGCCCAACCAAAAAGTTATGAAACTCAGATAGTGACAGCAAATAGTATGTCTGTTCCTATTGCTCTTAGCTTTTTCGTAATATGTGCATCCTGCTCTTTCTGGGAATTATAAAAGGAATGTCAGCCCTGTGGTCAAAACAATCATTGGACGAAAATACGATTCAGGTTTTAACTAAAGGATTAAATTTTGCCGTAACACCACGAAGGATACCGTATGAAGCTATTATTTGTAACGTTGAGAACAGTATCTTTAAAAATAATTTAAAAAAGGAAGATTCGGAGGCAATGCGTCAAGACATTTCGTCAATATTATATAACAATATTACGCCAAAGTAAATTGCCGAAACTAAATCTCCCTACACACCAACTTATTGCTTTAAACTTGCAATCAAAGAAAGAAATAACTGTTCTCCGTGCAGATAAAGGAAATGCGACAGTAGTAATGGATACGTGTGATTACAACAATAAATTAGAAGAATTGTTATCGGATGAAAGTACTTACAAAAAAGTCAAAACAGAACCTACAAATAAAGTTTTAAAGGCGACCAGCTCCTTAATAAGTAAGGGCTAAACATTCCATTATGGGCCGTCGCTTTGGAAGTTCATATTTTTTTTGTAGATAGTACTCATAAAAAGAAAGCTTTATAAAAATTTTCAAGTTGCGGAAACTCACGCTTTACGAGATATAATTTTTCAAAGTTTACATACAAATTGGAAAATAGTACGCCATTTGCAAATTTTTATGTTGGATAAATTGTTTTTTTTTATACGTCCAAAGGACAGGCTATAGTCAATCGACCATACTGCCTAGTTACTTTTATTTGGATAAATTGTCATGGTAGACGTCAAAGTTTAGACATTTCACGTTCCGTTGACGGTAGAAGTGTATTTAATTACATTTAATGTCATGTTTATTAGGATATTTCCTTTAATTAGAAATACCGAAGGTATAACGGAGGTATTTAGGATATATTGACCACTAACTGGGAGTAGTAAATGTTTTATATATAAAACAGAGTGCTTTCCGCGCTCCGGTGTTCAGTTGGTTCAGTTCAGAAGACTAGTGGTGTAGCAGTGAGTTGGTAGAGAGAGCATTCATGGTTCGTTCGCGGAGCAGTAAGTAATTGTAAATGGTTCAATGGCGTTGTTCAGTTTAAAAGGGTAATGCTGGTAGATTAATTATAAAGAGAAGCCTTACGCGAATTCTGACATGCGTGTGTGTTAATATTAAGCACTGAGATGTGTAACAGTGTCGTGTTAATCAATTAATAAATTATAAATATTGTATTTGTGCCTTTTAAATATCCATCTTGCATAGTTTTGTTGATGTTCCTAACATGTTTTTTACTTAAATGTAATTTTATTTTCACACATTAAATTTGGTGTGAAATTAATTGTTGCTGTATTTTGCAATTACATTGACTTTTGTACACGAAAATAACGAATTTTTGTTTACACTGTGGAACGGAACGTGAAGTGACGCCATTTTTATTATTAACAGACTTCAAAAAAATCACGCTCTAAAAAAGTATAAAACAAGAATAAGATAAATATTTTATTGTATTTCATACACATTCATAGTGGTCTTCAGAGGACAACCGTGGTCGTATGCTACTTTGCAGAATGTATTGTACCTATTGTTACGGTAAATGGTATATCTTATTCTTGTTTTATACTTTTTTAGAGTGTGATTTTTTTGTAGTCGGGATTTAGTTTTTGAACTTATTTTTTATTTAAAGTATTTTGGGGTTTTTGCGGAGCCACGTCACATTTTTTTCTGTTTAGGGTTTTTATCAAATTATGATAAGTAGTTTAGAAGTTATGAGGGAACAGATGAACATAAATGCATTCAGGCATACATCCATGCATACTTACTTACTTACATACTTACTTACATACATACATACATACATACATACATACATACATACATACATACATACATACATACTTACGGTCGCAATCAAAAAGATTTATATAGTGTTATGACCAAAATGAAGTATAGATAATTATTAGTATTTTTTTTTAGTTTTTGCTATGATCACTAGTGTGTTATACATAATGAATAATAGTAAAACTGGCGGTCATTCTTGTTATAGTTTTATGTGTGCTGAGCGACAGCGACCTAATAATTTTACCATAGATCGGTTGAAATGGCACACGAAAAATACTCACTGATATCTACGTTAGCAATGAGTATTGTATATTATTCAGCGGGATCTACAAGCATATAAATTATTATTGTTAAATTCATAGACAATTCGGTAGAATGTGTAAAGGAAAAATTCATTAATACGACAATTGCGTGCCTACAACAATAAGATGAAGCTGATTACTCATAGTGGATAGAAATAGGTCTAGGCGTATTTATTAATTTTAAAAGAATGCATGTGTGTTGCTGATTGGTATAGATATATATACAATAATAAAGCAATATTAACATGAGTATTAAATATTTTTTCCTGGCACGGCAATGTGACAACACTGCACCTGATGTCATCAGGATGTTAAGCGCAGTTCCATCCAGTTAGATTATCAAGTAGCGAGAAACAATCTATCAATCACTACTCAACACAAGCATGCCTGCTGTGTAGTTTCTTCAAACTACGCCATGGAGCAACGAATTGAAGAAGCGGCTGAGGGTCTATTTTCTAGTGGGTTTCAAATAGACTTATAGGACTGACTTATGTAAGGGTACTTTAGATTTTTATGGAAATATTGCGGGTCACTTACGAAGTATTTGTGGGTAGATTGGATGGGTTGTGGACTCGGTGGGGAAGATTTGTTATAAAAAGGAAAGCCTCAGCGCTCGCGAGGCAGTCGATACGAAACTAGTGGAAGTGAAGCTCGGTTTTAATCAGTGTGTGTACATTCGTTTTCAGTTTAGTTTGTGTTTAAGCGATGATGGCTAATAGTTCAGAAGTGGGATAGTGAATCAACACCCACAATAGTAAATAATATGAAAACCCGATGTTTGGAACAATGATACTGTATGGATTAATTGGAATTCGGTGAGTCGCTTCTGGTTTTATTTTTGTACCTTTGAATAAAGATACCAATTAGTTGGTAGTGAAAATGCGTAACGCATAATGCGTAGGATTTCTTGATAAAATTGAATTGGCTCTGGTTCGATTCCAGTACGTAAGGAATATTTATATTTATGCCGGTGGTAATGATTATAGTTTGAGTTTTAATTCGTTCTTAATGAATTTTATAACAGTTTAGTTAAACTGTGCAATTAGTCAAGGTGAGAATATGAGTTTGTGTGTGCCATTGATTTACCTATTTAGATCAAACTTGGGATCCGTGCCAATGGTTCATAAGATTGTTGATTGCCTTCGTCCGTGGCCTATTCACTTGGGTGACTGTGAGTTAACAGTCCATGCTTAGGCAATATGAGAAACTTAAGTGATTGTGATAAATTTATAATATGTAATTAAATTAATTTTATTCTGTTAGTGTTTATTGATTAAAAAAGGGGTAGATCCAAGTGTTGTGGTAAACGTAAACATAACTTGGTTACTTCGAAAGGATTGGAAGGGATAAATATGATATCAAATTTAATTTAAGACAACTGTCTTAATTGAAATTTGATAGTGATTTGATCGAGATCATGTTTTGCTTAACTTTTATCCCCGCTGTGATATTATAAGGTGGGAAAATATTATTGCAGATATTTTGTTGATGATGACGCTGATATGATGAAAATTGTTACAAGTTGGACCGGTGTGGCGATTGGCTCTCCTTCTGTCGCATTGTCGGACCGTGATGGGTTTGCCGAGGGGTGGGATGTGCCCGGGGTTTAGGGATTGTGGAAGATTGTGCCCGGGGTTTAGGGCTTGTGGATGATTGTGCTCGGGGTTTAGGGCTTGTGGAAGATTGTGCCCGGGGTTTAGGGCTTGTGGAAGATTGTGCCCGGGGTTTAGGGCTTGTGGAAGATTGTGCCCGGGGTTTAGGGCTTGTGGATGATTGTGCCCGGGGTTAAGGGCTAGTGGATGATTGTGCCCGGGGTTAAGGGCTAGTGGATGATTGTGCCCGAGGTTAAGGGCTTATGAAATATTATGCCCGAGGTTAAGGGCTTATGAAATATTATGCTAGAGGTTAAGGGCTTATGAAATATTATGCCTTGTTTTTTTTTATGGGGGGGAACACCCCCCTCTGCTCCCTCTGATACTTATTCATAGATATTGTAAACACTTATTTGAATTACATACTTTTATTAAAAGATAATGCTAAAATGAAAAACGACTAGGTGTTCACCAAAAAATAAAACGACAAATTTACTTAACATTTTTCCGACAACTAAAAGACACTGTAAAATCGCCTATGTGTATAAAGCAGTCCACAGTCATACGACGCTTTACATATATACACATAGGTTCGTTAATATAGTACATTTAAAATTTTAAAACCTAATATAGCACGTCATTCTCACTAAAATACACAGTAAAAACACACTCCTTGGCGGCTAAGTTCATAAAATAGCATATTATATTGCATAGCCGCCCTTTTCTATTTATTTGTATCTATACATTTACGTGCTATATCCCTACAATATCTTAAAAACTTATATCTCATGTCACCGATCTCCAGTATATCACAAAAGTTATCTTTACACATTTTTACGTTGCACTCCGTTTCAAATTTCATGCGCTGATACAGATATACCATTAGGCATTCGGTCAACACGTGTACTACGTTAGTAGTATAGGGATTCGTCGTTTCCTGAGCACAAATTCAGACCCGACTAGGGTCTAGGTCGAGCTAGGTCCCTAGACTTGATCCAGAATCCAGGTACCCTACTACCCGCGAATAGGTTCCCGAACAGGACTCTGCAGCCGCGAATTTAATTTATATCAACCACGAATTAAATTTATACCAACCGCGAATTAAATTTATATCAACCGCGAATTAAATTAATATCAACCGCGAATTAAATTTATATCAACCGCGAATAAAATTTATATCAACCGCGCATTAAATTTATATCAACCGTGAATTTAATTCATATCAACCACTAATTTAATTCATATCAACCGCGAATTAAATTAATATCAGCCTCAAATAAAATTTATATCACACGCGAATTAGATTTATATCAAAGGCGATTTTATACCTGTCTCGAATTTAATTTATATTTAGACATTTTACGTTTATTTTGCACGTTTGTCAGCCAGCTTGAGGAATGGTCTCTTTGTTTGTATGCAGGTATGAATCCCTTTTTCTATGAAGTTACGCTTGTCTTCCTACGGTAATAGTCATGTCTCAACGTGTCTGTATAATTTCTTAGTAGTAGTCTTAATTTTACCTACGTTTCAAAGCTTCATTGTTCATAAGGGAAAGCTATTAAAATTAGTGATGGTATGTATTCTTTGAACATAACAATAGACCACACGGTTCTTTATAAGTTTTAGGTAGCCATTGTCCATAAGAGAAATCGGGTAATTTATTAGGTACATCAATCAAATATAATGACAAAGCAGTATTACCTATTGTTCAAAGCTTCATTGTTCATATGGGCAAGCGGTGTTAAAATTTATTACGGTACACGTATTGTTTGAATTTAACAACAGACCACATGGGGTTGCTAATGTCACCCCTAAGCAATGAGTTTTGGGAACCCATTGTCCATAAGAGAAATCGAATACCTGTCTATCGTATCAGTTTTTGCTTTTGCTACAGCAAAATGACCCTTAGCTGCCGTATAAAAGCGATGACAAAAATTATACTACACCGTATTCCACAGTGTGCTCTACACCACAAATTAACTCCGGTTGTTTTGTATAGTGAACTTTTAAATAGTGACTCTGCTGCAAAATGAATGTAAGTACCTATGTATAATTCGATGTAATATAATATTAATTATGTTTTATTTACTGTTAATATTGTGTTTTGACCTCAGATTGTTTTAATCAATTGTTGATGATGTATATATTTTTATGTATCCCATATTCCTACACTCCTCTCGATGCCAATACTTATAATAGTTTACTTTTTGTTTCAGTTCGCTGATAATACTTTCAAAAACTATTATTATGCAGATAACGACGATGATGATCAGCCCAGCGACGAGGAAGGCACCCTGGCATATAAAGTTAAAAAAGCAATAGCAAAGAGATCAAATTGCATCGAAGACTTCTTCGAAAAACCTAAGAAGAAAAAGAAGGTGGCAAAAAAGTCGTCAAGTGTCGGTCGCTCTTCCAGTGGTGGAGTTTCATACATCACGTCGAATAAGGACGACATCGCCGATGCATCTCATCTTATAAAGATTGAGATATATGATGTCAACAAGATAAAAAATATCGCTCCGATGGAACACTGGAAACATGCTGAGGTGCGTGTTAAATATTACGCAGAAGCCGACGCAGACAAAAACTTGCAGTCAGTGAGAGATACAATATTTAATATCACCAAGCACTTGGCTACGAAAGAGGACTGTGTGAAATATTTTATAGACACTGATAAATAAGATAGTGCGTAAGCTTATGTGTAAGTGAGTGTTTAAGGACGTTGCGTTATTGTAGTATAAGTTATTATAACTCATTGTGCATGTTAATACTAATTTAGAATATTAATATTTTGTCATGATCATAATTTGGATTTTAATTAATTGTAAACATTTAGTGTTGTAAGTGAGTGTTTAAGGTCATTGTGTTATTGTAGTATAAGTTATTATAACTCATTGTGCATGTTAATACTAATCTAGAAAATTAATATTTGGTCATGATCATAATTTGGATTGTAAATTAATTGTAAACATTTAAGAATTATTTGTAAGAATTTGTATACTATTTAATAGTAATAACTTACTTCATTGTAACATAACGGTGTAATGCATTGAGTTAGCACTATATAAACTTTTTAATTTTTCTCTAACATATTCATTGTTAAGAATACTATTTTACCATGCATACATTACGCTGTGATGTTTACGACTCAGAGCTCGTCATGCTTCTTAATAACATTGAACCATTGGATCTGATGTCATCACAATTCGATGAAGGGCTCTACGAACTTTGTGAGGAAATAGACCAAAACCATTTTGAAATGTGAGTATTATAACATGTTTATACAAGTTTCTGTGAACCATGTAGAGGGGATACATTTTAAGTATTTTAAACGTTAGATTCATCTTTTCGAACTCATTCTGTACGTTTGTTCTCATTGTATTTTTTTTTTACCAAACATTAAAAATGTATCACGCTCTTGAGTTACAGAGTTTATGTTTGTCCCAAAGTGAGATTGCAAGTTTAAACAAAAATCTTATTTTACACAAGTTTCATCGTTTTATACGACTTTGGTTCATACAAAATTTATTATCCGAGTCAATGATGAAAGATCCTGATTTTATTCCGTATTATACACCATGTGCAGGACATAAAATGTTGAATTTGTCTCATTCCGATAAAGATGAAATTGATGGTGTTTTATCAATGCAAGCATATTGTTTGCAATGTAAAAATGTTAGTACTTATAGGAAAAAATGATCATTATTATTATTATTATTGTAGTTAGGTTCTATATTTTATTTATTTTTGTTTTTCGATCAGACTTAATCAACATGGGAGTGGTGTACGAAAGAGATCAGCATCGACGATGTTAACTGAAGCGGAACCTGCGAAGAAGAGGACAAATACTTATCTTGAAGCTCCTTCATCATCAACATCGTTACCAACGTCGAATTCAAATGTAAGTACAGAAAATAATGATAAAATTCAATGTCTCGACTGTCACGTATTTGTATTGAAAAAATATATGACTAACCATTTAAAGAGTAATACTCATAAAAATAATTTACTACGGAATGATAGTGAATTAAGGGATGTTCAAATAATTGATAGTGCTTTTGGTAATAGAATTCTTACATATAGAATCATGTCTAATAAAACATCGAACCATCAATTTGAAACGCCTGAATTATTTTTACAAAAAACTAAAGATGTAATATATAAATTACTGACACGTTCTATTCTAGAACACTCTGTTCTGAAAGTAAATTTTATTCTTAATGCAGATTTTACACAGGAAACCAAAAATTTATTTAACACTTTTGACTTTCAAATCTCCAATTATCTATTTGTCAAGGTGATGATAAGGATATAATTTTTCCATCTATAACAACCGAAATAACAAACAAAATGGCGAATTTTGAAAAAAAGGGTAGTGGATGGACTTTAGTTAAAATAAATCACTTAGATATGAATATAAACAAGTTTAACCCATTACGAGGATCATCGTATATAGACTTACCGTTAGATATAAAATATAAGAAAGCTGTAATTAACGTTCAAAATAATGATCACGAGTGCTTTCGTTGGGCTGTATTGTCAGGATTGTATCCGGCTTCTCAAAGTTCTAATAGAGTGTCATCTTATATAAAACATAAAAATAGATTAAAATTTGATAAATTATCTTTTCCTTTCAAAATTAATGATATTCATAAATTTGAAAAACTAAACAATATAAGTATTAATGTTTTTGGTTTACATTATGATTCAATAAAAAAGTCAAATAAAGTTGTAGGTTCATTACACTTGGGGTGCGAAGTCAGGAAACCTCCACGTGGTGCACCCTGGGCAACGGCGGTCACGTTGACCGACGGCCGATATCCTGACAAAAGGTGGTTGACGGTTGTCGCTTGTTGCGGCGGCCTTTAATCAGAAGTCCGTGCTCATTTATTGAGCTACTCCCGAGTTCTGTCTCGGGAGTGTCGGCGGGCTCGGTGTGCGCTCACCCCGCCGCCGAGCGGGCAGTAGGGGGGACGCTCTTTTCTGCTGTCACCGTCGTAGATCGTAATCTGGTCTGGAGGTCTGTGGTCATGTCTCGCGCTCCGACTGGACCGAGGGTCTTGGCTTAACCGCCCGGGCCGCGAGGTAGAAAACCTCTATAAAAAGTCACCCCGAATCCCAAGCGGCGGCGCACCGTGAGGGGATGCATGGCCGATGGGTAGTTCGGTCTCTAGTGCGAACCCCGGCGGGGAACGTGCTGAACCCCGTGCAGAATTTGCTTACCCAGCTACAGGGGGCTCTGGCTGGGTGGACCGAATATTTCCCCCATAATCGTGGGACATAAAATGAAAACTTTAAAAAACAAAAACCAAGATGATGTAGTGGGGAAGGTGTCTATCCCGGGGGACGATGGTGACCCTGGGAAGACGAACGACGTTGGGTGTAAGCCCAAGGAGAAGATTGTCGGGGCTGCTTTAGTGATCTCGACTCCCGAGACCAAAGTCGGGACGAGCGGCATGATGACGCGCTCAAAGAGGGCGCTAAGAGCTCGACAGCTGGACGCATCTGCAAGCGACAGTGACGTCGAACCAGCGCATAAAGTTCTTGCTGTCTCAGCGAGTTCGGCTGTGGTGTCTGACGAAGACACCGCGCCAATGGACGTATCTGGTGACCGTGACTGGCGCTTGCAGATGTCAGCCCCCACAGAGGTGGCCAGGTTGGAGGCCGAAAAGGTGGCAATGGGCCAGGAAATTGCCGCCCTCAAGGCCTCCCTTGCGGCCCAACAGAGGTCCCTGGAGGAGTTGATGGCGACTGTCCAAGAGTTAAAAGGACAGTCGCAGCCGGCAGTCCAAATTGGAGGCGTTTCTGGGGAGGAGGACAGCTTCAAGCGTTTTGAGCGCCGTTTTCTAAATATTTTGGACGCGCGCTTGAGCGCTTTATCCTTAAGGCTGCCCCCAGAGCCCATCATGCGGCCACCATTGGCCGCTGATAGGGCTAAAGCTCCGGCGACGCCTGCCGTTGCTGGGCTATCAAAAGCCCCTCCAGTCGCCGCCGGTTCGCCGGCTACTCCGAAGGGAAAAGGGTTGGGCAAGGGAAAGAGTAATGCCCAGCCCGCCCCTGTTGAAGCTTCAACATCTGTGGCGTCCCCAAATCCCCCTCAACATAAATCACGAAGAGGGGGAAAGAGGGGAAAAGCGAATAAAAGGAGGAGCACTCCTGCTGCCCTAATGCCCAGAGAGCCGCGGCCATTACCTCCCGCCCCTGCAAGTATGGACGAGGGGTGGAATGTAGTGGCAAAAAAGGGCAAGAAGAATCCCCAGCCCGTTACAATTGCTGCGGTAGCCGCACCACCGCAGCAGAGCCGGCCGAAGCCGCGTATCCACATACCCCGCAAGGCAGCCGTCACGTTAACAGTGACGCCAGAGGGGTTGGCGCGGGGCGTCACTTACGCTCAGGTCCTGCGGGAGGTCCAACGACGCGTGGACTTGGCCGGTCTTGGCATTGCCGAGACGCGGGCACGTCTAATGGCGACGGGTGGGTACCTATATGAGGTACCCGGCCCGGAGTCCGAGGCGAGGGCCGATTCCCTCGCTGATAAAGTGAGGGAGGTGTTCCGCGGAATGGAACTGGCGGGTGATGTTCGCGTTTCCCGCCCCTTCAAGTCCGCGGAGATGCGAGTGTCCGGGTTAGATGCCTCGGCTGACCTGGAGATGGTCGCAGCGGCTCTCGCAAGAGCTGGGGATTCTCTGCTTGAGAATTTTAAGGTTGGGGAGATCCGCCCCGATCGGTCGGGCCTTGGTGCGGCGTGGGTGCGGTGCCCCGCCAAGGTCGCCGACAAAATTTTAAAGTCGGGCCGAGTCCTGATCGGCTGGGTGGCGGCGCGTGTCCAGCTCCTTGAGCCGAGGCCCATGCGGTGCTACCGTTGTCTGCACAGAGGACATGTGCGGATGCGGTGCACCGATGAGTGTGACCGCAGCGAACTTTGTTATCGCTGCGGCATTGTGGGCCACAAGGCCAAGGGGTGCTCCGCGGAGCCGCACTGCGTAGTTTGCGCAGGTGTCGGTAAGCCCGCGGGACACCAGGTGGGCGCCAAGGCATGCGTCGCCTCCTCCCGCTCTCGCCACTCAAATCGTGGTCGGGGGTCGGAGGTTGTGACCCAGCCGACAGCGGGCACCAGTAGAGAGCCGATGGAGATCGCCCATTAATATGGCGCAACGTTTCCTCCAGGCGAACATTAATCACTGCGCCAGGGCTCAGGACCTGCTAATCCAGAGCATGGCGCAGTGGTCAATACAAGTGGCTGTGGTTACCGAGCCGTATTTTGTTCCCCCCAGGGAAGACTGGGCAGGGGACCTTAACGGTTTGGTGGCCGTCATCACTCGGGGCGCCGCCGGCTCCCCGCCCTTCGAAAAAGTAGCGAAGGGGTCGGGATGCGTGGCGGTTCTGTTGGGGGGGATCTGGATTGTGGGTGTGTATTTCTCCCCCAATAGATCTCTGGCCGAGTTCGAGCACTTTCTCGCTCGGCTAGGGGCCCTGGTGGTGCAAGGCAGTCAGCCTCGCCCCGTTCTCGTTGCCGGCGACTTCAACGCCAAGTCTCTGGCTTGGGGTTCGTCGGTCACCAACAGGCGTGGCGAGGCCCTGGAGGAATGGGCGATCTCGGCCAACCTGGCCGTCGTGAATCGCGGGTCGGTTAACACGTGCGTACGGCATAATGGCGGATCGGTGGTGGACCTCACGTTCGCCACCCCAGCTATTGCCCGCCGTGTCCGTGACTGGAGAGTTCTGGTGGACGAGGAGACGTTGTCGGATCACCGATACATTCGGTTCGACGTCACCTTGTCCCCTAACCCCCAGTCCAGTGGAGGACCGACTGGCCCGCGGTCGGACGGCCCGCGTTGGTCTGTAAAACGCCTCGATGTTGAGGCCCTGAAGGAGGCCGCACTGGCCCAGGCGTGGCTCCCTGCACCGGAGGCACCGATGCAGGTCGAGCAGGAGGCGGCGTGGTTCGGGGCAGTGATGTCGCGCGTCTGTGACGCGGCCATGTCGCGAGTCCGACGTCTTCCCGAGAAGCGCCAGGTGTTCTGGTGGTCGGCGGAACTTACGCGGTTACGTGTCTCCTGCGTGGCCGCCCTTCGTCGTCTTGCCAGACACCGTCGTCGTCGGATCCGTCATCCCGGCGACGAGGACCAGGAGCGGCTGCTTCATGGCCTCCACAGGGAGGCTAAGAGAGCGCTGCGCGTGGCAATAGCAAGGGCAAAGTCTGCAGCTCAGGAGGAGTTCCGGGGAACTCTCGATAACGACCCTTGGGGGCGTCCATATCACGTGGCGATGAGACGGTATCGCCCATGGGCGCCCCCACTGACTCAGAGTCTCCGGGGCGATCTAGTTGAAGAGGTCGTCGCAGCTTTGTTCCCCGCCACTGTGAATGTCACTCCCCCGCCGATGGCGTCACATTCATCGACGCCATCGTCGTTAAGTTCGGCAAGGGTTGTTTCGGAGGTATCGCCCGAAGAATTTCGGACGGTGGTGCTTCGGCTACGGGGCAAGAAGACGGCACCGGGTCTCGACGGTATCCCCGGGCGCGCATGGGTGTTAGCCGTCGAGCATCTGGGTGCTAGGCTCCGTGGCCTGTTCTCCGCGTGTCTGGAGCAGGGCCGTTTTCCATCTCAGTGGAAAACTGGGAAATTGGTCCTGCTCAAGAAAGAGGGGCGGCCCGCAGAGTCGCCATCGGCCTACCGGCCCATTGTGTTGCTCGACGAGGTCTGCAAGCTCTTCGAGCGTATTGTTCACGCTCGCCTCGTCGAGCATCTTAAAGGGGTCGGGCCGGACCTGGCACAGTGCCAGTACGGGTTCCGGCAAGGCCGATCGACAATACACGCGATTTTGCGGGTCAAGGCACAAGCGGAGGATGCAGTTGCTCGGGGTGATGTGGTGGTGGCGGTGTCTCTAGACATCGCCAACGCGTTTAATACTCTACCCTGGGCCTGCATAATGGAAGCACTACGGTACCACGTGGTGCCACCGTATCTTCGGCGCCTGGTGCACTCGTATCTCTCAGATAGATACATAGTGTATCCGGGCGCCAACGGTTGGCACCGAAGAGCGATGGCCTGCGGTGTTCCACAGGGCTCAGTCTTGGGCCCTCTCTTGTGGAACATCGGCTACGATTGGGTGCTCCGTGGTACCTACCCCCGAGGTGTCGCTGTCGTCTGTTACGCGGACGACACACTAGTGACAGCGTCGGCCAGGTCTTTCCAGGAGGCCACCCTGCTCGCCTCGTTCGCAACCGAACAGGTGGTGGGCAGGATTCGGCGACTGGGCCTTAAGGTGGCCCTCAATAAAACCGAGGCCCTTTGTTTTCACAGGCCTCGGATTCGGCCACCTGTTGGGCTCCACATGAGTGTGGAGGGGGTGCGGATTCCCATCGGCTGTAAAATGAAGTACTTGGGATTGATCCTGGACAGCCGGTGGGATTTCCGTGCCCATTTCAAGGAGTTGTCGCCGAAATTGGTGCGGGCAGCGGGCGCGCTCGGACGCCTGCTGCCGAACCTGGAGGGACCTAATAGCCCTTGCCGAAGTTTATACGCTGGAGTCGTGCGGTCAATGGCCCTGTACGGATGTCCCGTATGGGCCGAGTCCCTGAACGCCCGCTGCGTCGCCCTGCTGCGCAAACCGCAGCGTTTGGTGGCGCAGCGAATAGTAAGGGAGGCTACCGCACGGTCTCCCACGAGGCGGCCTGCGTATTGGCCGGCACACTTCCTTGGGAGTTGGACGCCAAACTCCTCTCGTCAGCGTTCCTCTGGCGGGAGGGGGCGTCCAGCCGTCGTCAGGAGAGACTGGCCCCGAGGGAGATTGCGGCCCGGTTTCGCAGAACCGCCGTGGAGGAGTGGCATACCAGGCTGGAGAGCCCGACCGCTGGCTTGAGGACTGTCGCAGCAGTGCGTCCTGTCCTAAAGAGATGGCTAGACAGGCGCCACGGGGCGCCTACGTTCCGACTGACACAGGTATTAACGGACCATGGGTGTTTCGGTTCGTTCCTGTGTCGGATCGGAAAGGAGGTGTCCGCCGTGTGCCACCATTGTGGCAACTGCCGCGAGGACACGGCCCAACATACGTTGGAGGAGTGCCCAGCCTGGGACGAAGAGCGCAGCGCTCTCAGAGCAGTCGTTGGAGGAGACCTCTCGCTGCCGGCCGTGGTGTCGTCCATGGTCGCCAGTCGGAGGTCCTGGCGTGCGGTGGCCCACTTCTGCGAGAACGTCATCTCGCAGAAGGAGAGTGCTGAGAGGGATCGGGAACGATATGATCCCTCCCGCCGCCAGAGAAGACGTAGGAGGCGTCGGGTGGACGACTGACCGGCGTCTCCCGCCCTGTGGAATGGGGGCGTTTGAATTCCACCACGGTAACCCCTGCCTGTCGTACGAGGCGACTAATAGGGGCCATCGGGGGTCGCGGGCGCGCAGCGGAGGGCTGTCAGCCCGTATCGATGCACTCCCAAATTCGGGGCATCGTGCGACCCCGAGATGGACGGCAGCGTGGGTGGTAAGGCCTCGTTCGCTGTCGTTGTTTGGTGCGCGGGGGCTCTTAGCCCTCCATGGAGATGGGCTGCTACGCAGCACCGCGCAGGGGCGGTTCCGGCAGCAATTCTAGCACTCCTTAGAATACCCCGGGATCGCTCCGCAAGCGCCGAAGAAGGCCACCGCGGGGTTTTAGCTGGTAGTGTCGGGTGGGGTGTATATAGGGGGGTTAGGGACTCGGCCCAGCGGCAGCACGGATAGCCATCATCCGTGCGAGGGGGATGCTGGGTCGTAAGACCGACTAGTCCAGCATACCCGTTTTATTCTTAATCCGCTTCCCTCCGGAGCGGGCGGCAGTAATAAAACGCTTTCCCCGCGACAACAAAAAAAAAAAAAAAAAAAAAAGGTTCATTACACTTAACGAAACATAGAAAAACCACTCACTTAAACTTATTGTATATATCTCGCGGTGCCAACGGTCATTATTGTTATATTAAAAATCTTTCGAGGTTAGTATCTAAACAGTTATCAACATCCGAACATGCAGTTCATATTTGCGATGGTTGTTTATTACATTTCACATCACGGGATAATTTACAGCGTCATCAAGCAAATGACTGTTTTAACGTTTGCATTAATTTACCATCGGAACATGATAACAAAAGGAATTGGTTTAATGAATTAATCCCATCAAATCAAATCTCTTTCAATAATTATGAACGTAAACTAAAGGTTCCTTTTGTTGTATATGCTGATTTTGAAGCATTTTTAAATCCAATAGAAAGTTGTTCTAACAATCCAAATATATCATCCACAACGAACATTCAAAAACATGAGATGTATAGTTTTGGATATTATGTTAAGTGTTCGTACGATGACAACTTTTCGATATATCGATCGTATAATGGAAAAGATTGTGCAAACCAATTTATCAAATTTATCAAAACAGATTTAGAAAATATATGTAAAAAAAACACTTTTGTTAAATCTCCATTACCATTAACGTATGAAAATAAAATAAATATTTCTCAAAGTAAGTTGTGTTATGTCTGTAAAAGTAACTTAAATGAAGATGTCACAATAATTTACAATTGGCATACTGGTGTTTATGAAGGAGTCGCTCATTCACTTTGTTCTGAAAAATACAAAACACCTAATTTTGTACCAGTGAAAAAATTTTCACAATTTAAGTAATTATGATGCTCATTTTATAGTTCATGGTCTTAATTTTGACGAAGGTGATATAGAACTTATTCCTGAGAATAAAGAGAAATATATATCTTTTTCGAAGGTTCTGCATATTAATAATCGTGCAGTGAAACTTAGATTTCTTGATTCTTTAAAATTTATGTCTAGTAGTCTTGATAAATTAGCTCAAAACTTACTACCTAATCAATTCCGCGAACTCAAATTAAATTATCCACGCGAAGATGACTTTAAGCGTTTATTAAGGAAAGGTGTTTATCCTTATGAATACATGACTTCATTTGATTCTTTAAAAATAACTTCCCTTCCTGCTCGCGATGAATTCTACAGTTCTTTAAATGATAATTGTTAGCGACGCGACATATTTAAAATGTACACAATTGTAACGGTAAGCGCGCGGGAGCGTGCTGAGGCGAGGGGGGCTATTCTAGGCCTCCGCTAGCGCCCGCTACGGCCGCCGTCCGGCGGCCAGTCTATTAGATCACTCCACGCAAACCGCACGCTTGCTACAATAGAGAACTGTCACCTCTACCCACAATAAAAATAATATTTTATCCTTTTCCCCGAATCTGGAGTTTCATTGAAATTGCTGTCGCCGTCTCCTTCAAAGTGGTCTTCGAGCCAGATTCATGTTCAACACACCACCAACGAAGAAAAAAATGGTGAACACCCGCAGTACCGCGAGCAAACAGCTGGAAAAGGAAAAAGAGATTCAAGCAAAGCCTTCAACGGTTACCAAAGCACATGAAATGCCACCGCCTACACCTGTAACAAATAGTAAGAGTGCTGAGAAGAAGATGGGAATGTCCCACGCCGGGAGTATAGTGAAATCGGTACGTACAGGTAACATTAAACCGCCTTCACTAGCTTCACAGTACCGAACAGGGTCCAGAAAAGCCTCGTCGTCTTCTTCAATACTAGCTCAGAAAGCCAAATTGAAACTGGAAGCAGCTAAGGCGAAAGCACGCATAGAAATGGAGCTAATAGATCAACAATTGGCGGCGGATTTAGCCGAACTAGATGAAGAATACAGTCCACCTTCGAAAACATCGGAGCATCATAGCGCTGGTAGTGATATCAAGAGGTGGGTGGAGCGCAGTCAACAGGAGCTGGACCTGCAGCATGCCACTATGGGTACAAATGATAAAGGCAAACTGCAGACGTCGGGTCACGCCGACACAGATGGACCAGTTCAACAGCTAGCGAGCGCACTAAAGGGATTATTTACCTCCTCTTGTCCCCACCACTTACTTAGCCGCCTAAGCACGCCAAGTGACTTACCGATATTTTATGGAGATTCAATGGAGTGGTTACTTTTTAAAATTGGGCAATACGAAGGCGAACGCACCTTTGGAATAATTTGGTGTCCAAGTGACGACACAATAACATTCGACGTGTCGTTCAAGCGCATTCCCGAAAACATAATTAGTGATAATCAAAGGCCGACCAAGAGAAAAATGTTAAGAGTGGTTATGTCTATTTTTGACGTCTACGGTTTTCTGTCACCGTATACAATAATTAATGGAAAGCTCATACTCCAGGAAACCTGGAAATTCAAAATCGGCTGGGATGATTACGTTAATGATATAATTTTGAATAAATGGAATGAATGGAAACTATTAAAATCATTGCATAACGTGCGCCTACCCAGATATTATCCGAATGCAACGGCACCTGCCAGTTTGAGCGAGACGACGATAAAACCGGTTTCCAGTCTGGCGTCGCAGCGGACACAATGCGGAGCTCCGGTCGCGCCTATGACAATAACTTGCTATACGTGCTTACAATTACATGTTTTTTCGGACGCGTCTATGAAAGCGATGTGCGCGGTAGCTTATTGGCGTTGGACATGCACTGGCTGTGTAAAAGTGGCATTTATAACCAGCCGATGCCGCGTTGCGCCGGTGAAGCCTGTATCAGTGCCACGTTTGGAACTACAGGCGGCTGTGATGGCCGCTAGATTGGCTGAAACGATCATGAAAGAACATAGGATAAAACCTGAAAGAAAATTATTTTGGTGCGATTCGAGTACGGTACTTACGTGGATACGTAATGATGCGCGTAACTATAAGCAGTACGTTGCTAACCGCCTCGGCGAAATAGATCAGGTAACGAGCATCGACGAGTGGCGTTATGTACCTACGGTGCTTAATGTAGCAGACGTTGCCACGAGAGAATGCTATGATAGTTCTGTGCTGGAAAAAGAATGGTTGCACGGGCCGTCATTTTTGCGCAGCGATGAAAGCCAGTGGCCCTGCAATTTTGGCCGCCTTGATCCTGAAAGGAAAAACACACAATTAGAAGTGGAATACATAAATGTAATACAAATAAAAGGGAAAATAGATTTGCCCGTACCTGACGCTACTAGATTTTCTTCTTGGCTCCGTTTACTTCGGACAACTTCTGTGGTACTACAGTTCATAAATAAATGTAAGAGGTCTAGTATTGAGTTTCACGACACAATAAAGAAAGCTGAAGTTTTATTACTTAAACAGTCGCAAAGTCAGTCTTTTGAACAGGAGATAGCCGCATTAGAAAACAATACATATATTTTTAAATCAAGTAAAGTACTTACCTTGTCGCCTTACCTTGATAAAAATGGAGTAATGCGCGTCGGCGGCCGCATCGATGCTGCTGCTGGTATACTGCCCGAAACGAAGCATCCTGTAATATTAGACGGAAGAAATTATATTGCCAAGTTAATCGTGAAGTATTTTCATCATTACTATGCTCATGGAAACCAAGAAACAGTAGTAAATGAAGTTAAGCAAAAATATTGGATATCAAGATTGAGACCTCTTGTAAAGACTGTAACGTCTCAATGCATGACATGCAGAATTAGAAAAAGTAAGCCAGAAATACCAAGAATGGGTGATTTACCCTATGCTCGTCTGGCCCATCATCAACGACCTTTTACATTTTGTGGAGTTGATCTATTTGGTCCCATGGATGTAACTGTCGGCAGACGCATAGAAAAAAGATACGGCGTTCTCTTTACCTGTATGACTGTGCGAGCAATCCACCTGGAAGTCGTTCCTACACTTACCTCAGACTCATTTATAATGGCATTACGGAGAATGGCCGCACGACGTGGTTGGCCACATCATTTGTTCTCCGACAATGGGACAAATTTGAAGGGAGTAAACACAGAACTAAGAAAGTCAATACAGGGATTGGATGAAGAGGTTCTGAAAAATGAAGGCTTGAACCATGGTACTAAATGGTCTTTCATACCACCTGCGAGTCCACATTGGGGTGGGGCCTGGGAACGGCTAATTAGGAGCGTCAAGACTAGCCTGAAGATTGTGCTGAATGAACGCGCTCCAAAAGATGAGGCTCTGAATACGTTACTTCTAGAGATAGAAAATATAGTCAACAGCCGCCCATTAACACACGTATCTGTAGACCCGAACAACCCTGAAACATTAACGCCAAATCATTTTTTATTGGGGTCCTCATCTAATTTGCCGTGTATTGGAGTGTTTGACGAAAGTGATATGTACCTGCGAAAACAATGGCGAATTTCACAACGATTGGCAGACATGTACTGGCGCCGATGGGTCAAAGAAATACTGCCAGACATGCTGCCTCGGAAGAAATGGCAAGAAGAGCAGAGGAAATTACAAGTGGGCGACCTTGTGCTTGTGGTTGACCCGGACGGTCCACGTAATATATGGCCTAAAGGATTGATATCCGAGGTTATTCCTGGCCAAGATGGTCGAGTGAGGATGGTCAGGATAAAGACAAAATCTGGAATCCTTACAAGGTCAGCAGGACGCGTCGCTCATATTCCAGTTGGAAATATTTAGTGCCGCTAATGCAGCACTAGGGTGGGGCGTGTTAGCGACGCGCCATAATTTTAAAATGTACACAATTGTAATGGTAAGCGCGCGGGAGCGTGCTGAGGCGAGGGGGGCTATTCTAGGCCTCCGCTAGCGCCCGCTACGGCCGCCGTCCGGCGGCCAGTCTATTAGATCACTCCACGCAAACCGCACGCTTGCTACAATAGAGAACTGTCACCTCTACCCACAATAAAAATAATATTTTATCCTTTTCCCCGAATCTGGAGTTTCATTGAAATTGCTGTCGCCGTCTTTTTCAATAATCATATTTCAGAAAATGATTACCATCATGCTCAAGATGTATGGAATCACTTTGATTGTAAAAACATGGGTGATTATTCTGATCTTTATTTAAAAACCGACGTTTTATTATTAACAGATATATTTGAAAATTTTAGGAACGTTTGTCTTAAAACTTATGAATTGGATCCTGCTCATTATTATACAGCACCTGGATTGAGTTGGGATGCTATATTAATTTATACTAAAATTAATTTAGAACTCCTAACAGATATTGACAAAATTACTTTTATTGCGAACAATATTAGGGGAGGTATATCACAGTGTAGTAACAGACATGCAAAAGCAAATAACCTATTTATGACTGATTATGATTCTGATAAACCATCTTCCTTTCTCATGTATCTAGACGCAAATAACCATTACGGTTGGGCTATGTGTCAATGTCTTCCAACAGGTAAATTTGAATGGGTAGATGTAAATACAGATTTTAACATCCCCGATGATGCCGAATATGGTTATATTTTAGAAGTAGATTTAGAATATCCAAAAATCTTACATAATTGTCATTCAGATTTTCCCTTTTGCCCTGAAAATATATGCCTAGGGAATACCAAAAATACAAAACTGATTCCAAATCTAAAAGATAAAAAGAACTATGTTATCCTTAAACAATGTTTAAAAAATGGTTTGAAACTACTTAAAATACATAGAATTCTTAAATTTAAACAATCTGCATGGTTAAAATGTTACATAGATTTAAATACACGTATGCGTTCTTTGGCAACCTCAGATTTTGAAAAAGATTTTTACAAACTTATGAATAATTCAGTTTTCGGGAAAACAATGGAAAATGTTATAAAACGCGTAAACGTTAAATTAGTGAACCATTGGTTGAATCGTGGGAAAACTCAGGGAGCTCAATCTTTGATTGCAAAACCTGAGTTTCACAGTCTATCCATTTTTTCTGAAAATTTAGTTGCAGTGCAATTAAAGAAAACTAGTGATATATACAATAAACCAATTTATCTGGGGTTTTGTATATTGGATCTTTCAAAAACATTAATGTACACATTTCATTACGATTACATGAAGGATAAATATCGGAATAATATTAAATTACTTTATACGGACACTGACAGTCTAATCTATCAAATATTTACAGAAAATTTCTATGTTGATATAAAAACTGATTTAGAAAACTATTTTGACACCTCTGACTATCCATCTAATAATGAATATGGTTTACCTTTAATAAATAAAAAACGGTTAGGGTTTTTTAAAGATGAAACTAACGGTAAAATTTTAAAAGAGTTTGTAGGCCTGCGATCAAAAATTTATGCATTAGATGTGCAAAATAAATGTATATGTAAAGCAAAAGGCGTCAATAAATGTATCACAAAAAAGTTTTGTCTTAATGATTATAAATCATGTTTATATGAAAACAAAACTCAGTATAGTGAAATGCTAAGATTTAAATCAATTAAACACATAATGTATACTCAAAAAATAAACAAAATATCTCTATCACATAATGATACAAAACGGTATTTATTAGAAAATTCCACTGATACTCTTGCTTGGGGTCATTATAAGATAAAGGACATTTAATTTTTTTCATATTTTCTATACAATGATAAGAATTATTTATTTATATTTTTGTGTATTATTAAATTAAAGCACTGTAATTATAGCTGTTATCAGATTATTGTGTGCTTAATTGGGCCTACGACTGAAGAGGTTGGTGTTGCTTTCTAGATCACTGGGTATTTGTGAAGCACCAGTAGAGTGGTAACGGGCGGTGTAAATTATAAAATCAAATACATATAATACATTTAATTTTAACGAAATGTTTTATTCATTCCAATACCTCTTCAGAGTTTACACGTATATTCAAAATGATTCATTTTATTCATCCTTTTACTGCCATAGTCGCAGGTCCAACTGGATGTGGAACATCTAATTTTGTTACAAATTTCATTAAATATATTAAAGAAATATGTAATAAAAACTTCAGTCAAATAACTTGGTGTTTTGATGAAATGCAGCCTTTGTATAATCTACCAAACGTGAATTATTATCAAGGCATACCAGATTTGAATATGTTTGATGGAAATGAACCAAACCTCATTATTATTGATGATCTTATGAGGGAATCTGATGGTCGTGTTGTTGATATATTTACCAAAGGTAGTCATCATGGAAACTTAAGTGTGTTTTACATAACTCAAAATTTATTTCATCAAGGTAAAGGTCAAAGAGACATTGCTTTGAATTCAAGCTATATAATTTATTTCAAAAACCCTCGCGACAAAACTCAAATTCGTTATTTGGCACGACAAGTTTCACCGGAAAATAACAAATTTGTCGAAGATGCCTACAGAGATTCTACTAAGGAAGCACATGGATACCTAATGATAGATCTAAAACAAGATACCTGCGATATTTGTCGAATAAAAACAAAAATATTTCCATCCGATGGTTATTGCACGGTATACATCCCTAAAAAAGAGTTTAAATATATCAAGAATCAACAAATACCCGTCATTTACAAATGATGGATCGACACCTCAAGACGCATAAAGATTTATTAAACGCACTGTATAAACTCAAGCCGAAACATCAACAAGCTCTTTTAAAAGCCTGTAACGAAAAAGAAATTACTTTTATTTGTGAGTGCATTCATAACGTTCTACAAGGAAATATAAAGCTTGAAGAAAAATCTAAGAATAAGCTACATAAATTTAAAAATATACTTCGTAAATTAGTGCGTAAAAGCACAAATAAAATAAGAAAGAATATAATAGTTCAAAAGGGTGGTGCTTTTTTACCGATTATATTGGGATCTATTTTAAGTGGTTTAATAAGTGGTCTTGTTTAAAATGGATCATGCAAAAAAAATGTTATTAGTTGAACCAGGTTTAATAGATAAATTAAATCAAAGTAGAAATGAAAATCCTACCACTCGGTTGGATGCTGAAATGCAAAACATTTTGAATAGTAATATGGAAGACCGAAAAAAATGTAAATTGTACTTACAAATTTTACAAAGGTATCTCCATTTCACGGAAGAAGATCGAAAACCGTTTGAGCTCCCTATAATAACTCAAAATAATGATTTTACTGAACCAATGGATAAAAGTGAAAATCCAAATATAAATAACGACATCAAAATTAAAGATCTAGTTGCCAGTCAGACATCACGTAACCAAGAGAAAAAGCAAGATAATTGTGTGGATGAAAAAAATCCTCTTTACACACGAAATCAAATTCTAAGCTTGATACCTAAATCATACGTAAAAAGAGGTGAGTTGTTATTGGATTCGCTATCATTGAGTAAAAACAATTTTTTTTGGAACGATGATGGTACGGTAATTATAGACAACGAAGTAATTCCTGAAAGTAATATTATAGATTTAGTAAATGATACACTGCGACCATTAAAAAGAATGATCCAATTGGTTGGGAAAAATTTGCTAAAGCATTGAAGGATTTAAAAATACCATTAACCTATATCGGAAATCCCAAAAGACGTGAGTACATAGTGCAACTTCAAAAAGATATTGAAGATTCTTCACCAAAACACAAAGAGCTATATTATACTCCAAAAAGCGACGACAAGCATATAAGAAAAATAAAGAAAAAGATAGATTGGGAAAAATGGACCCCTTATTAGAAATAAATAGACTATATTATGATGTGTCACACCCAGCTGGATATAGCAGTATCGATAAATTATCACAAGCTATGAAAAGTAAAATGAATAGAGAAGATGTTAAAAAATGGTTGCAAGCCCAGGAAACGTATACGCTTCATAAACCAGTACATATAAAGTTCCCACGAAACAAATATATCTTATCTAATATAAATGAACTATGGCAAGTTGATTTAAGTGATATGAGAACTTATTCTAAAGATAATAAAGGTTTTAATTATATTCTTTGTGTTATTGATGTCTTCAGCAAATATGCATATGCTAGATCATTGAAAAAGAAAAATTCTGAAACTATAAAAACTTGTTTCGAAAGTATATTTAAGGAAGCTAACATAACTCCTACACACATACAATCTGATAAAGGTACTGAATTCGTTTCAAAAGATGTACAAAGATACTTGAAATCTAAAAATATAAATTACTATACAACAAATAATCCAGATATTAAGGCAAGCATTGTAGAAAGATTTCAAAGAACGCTAAAAATGAAAATGTGGTGTTATTTCACACATAAGAATACACATAAATATATTGATATTTTACATGATTTGATTTACTCTTACAATCACAGTTTTCACTCTAGTATTAAAATGTGTCCTTGTGATGTGAATTCCAGTAATATAATAACCGTGTGGACAAATTTGTATGATAAAGGAAGTACAAAAAAATCACTTAAAACTACGTTACCTAAGTTTTATATTGGTGATCATGTAAGAATAACCAAGTATAAACATATCTTTCAAAAAGGTTACGAATCTAATTGGAGTGATGAAATATTTGTGATATCCTCTATAATAGACCGATCTCCGTGGTCTGTATACACTATCAAAGATTTAGAAGAGGAAGAAGTAGTAGGAACATTTTATGAACGAGAGTTACAGAAGGTGATTTATGACCCCACCATAGAACATAAGATAGATAAAATAATTCGCTCTTGCTACACGGGCGACAGACAAGAACTGTTAGTTAAGTGGAAAGGTTATCCGAATAAATTTAATAGTTGGATTTCAGTTTCTAGTTTAAAACAAATATGAATAAAGACTTTTATTTAACTTTACTTAGCAATAGTTCAATGGAATATTTTTCTGACAACAAATCATCTATTTTTTCAACTAAATTACCGAAAGCCATCATACTCGAGGGGGAGTGGTGTGTGGGAATTGTTGAATTTCAATATCCATGCACTATGTTTACTGTTCAAGATCATGAGAATATTATGTACATAACGAAATTGATGAAGATGCCTAATGAAGTAAATCCTTCTACAGTGTACTATAAGCATTATATACCTGCCACAAACTATGATAATATCAACCATATTTTAACAGCATTGAATAGTATTCGAGAAAAAATTAAATTTACCTATGATAATATATCTAAGTTTGTATACGTTTCTGTGTTAGACGAATCGATAAAATCTGTAACATTATCACCCAAATTAAGTTTACAATTAGGATATGAACCAGGTAGAAACTTGCTGGGGTGCGGAGTCAGGAAACGTCCTCGTGGTGCACCCTGGGCAACGGCGGTCACGTTGACCGACGGCTAATATCCTGACGGAAGGTGTTTGACAGTCGTCACCTGTTGTGGCGGCTGTCATTGTGTTTGGAGAGTGGCACCTTTTGGTTACCCTCGGGTTCTGTCCTGGGGGTGTCGGCGGGCTCGGTGTGCGCTCACTCCGCCGCCGAGCGGGCAGTAGGGGGGAAGTTCTCTCTTGCTGTCACCGTCGTATATCGTAATCCGGTCATATGGAGGTCTGTGGTCACGTCTCGCGCTCCGATCGGACCGAGGGTCTTGGCTTCACCGCCTGGACTGCGAGGGAGAAAACCTCTATAAAAAGTTACCCCGAATCCCAAGCGGCGGCGCACCGTGAGGGGATGCATGGCCGATGGGTAGTTCGGTCGCTAGTGCGAACCACGCCGGAGGGGTACATGCCTGTGCCTCGTCCGTGTACTTAAAGGCTTACCCAGCTACAGGGGGCTCTGGCTGGGTGGACGGTTTATTTCCCCCATACTCGTGGGACTAATCATGGAACTTTTTAAAAAACCAATTATCCTTTTGACGAAGTTGCCTTCTCAGTTGCCCGATTCCGGGTCCGGAGAGGCGGTGGTTGACGGGCGCAAGCCTGAAAACGAAAATTTGATGGAGACCGTAGGTGAGACGCCTATGGAGAGCGTAGCTGTTGAGAAGTTTGTAGCAACTCCGGCTCGCGAATTGGAGACTAGGAGGAGTAGTCGCGCCTCGTCGAGCGCAAAGAGAGGTCGCATGTGGCAGGGGAGTGAGACGGACTCTGTCCGCTCCCGCTCTGCACTGTCAAGCGAGTCGGACAGTGGGATGGAAGCCCAAGCCCACTCTACTGCCATGGGACAAGTTCGTCCGCCTTCAACGGGCAGATACGTGGGCATGCGAAAGGCCCAACGTGAGTTGGAAGCCCAAAGGCGTGAGGCCGCCCGGCGGAAGGACGAAGAAGAAATGGAGGAAAGACTGAATTCTTTCATGAAGACTCCACCCCCTCCGCCGCCAAAGATCCAGCGTGTGGAGAGACTTGAGGAGGATAGGGTCGTGCTCCTGGAAGACTTGAAGGAGTGCGGCCGTATAATCAATATGGTGTCCACCAAATCTGGCCACCTGAAAGGGACATACCAAAGGTCCCTAAAGGTGGCAATGGATATTATCCAGAGATTCGTGGCTCAGCCCGAGTCCTCTGCGATTGTGCGCCTCCAAGAAGAGGCCAAAAAGTGGCGGGATCTGTGCCAACAACACGAGGCGCACAAGAAGATTCAAGCAGAGGAAAATGCTTCTCTTCGCCGCCGCCTTGACCTTTTGGAGGCAGATAGGAGCGCGCAGCCCACGAAGGAGGCAATGGAGCGGCTCGAGGCTCGATTAATAGCGAGGATCGAGTCGAACATACAAGGACCGGCTAAGAGGCCATCGTTGGCTCACGAGTTGAGGGCCAACGCTGAGCCAATGGAGTCTGAACCGTCAGCACCAAGCCTGTCCAAGGCAGCTGAAGGTAAAGGGAAAGGAAAGGGGAAGGGAAAGGAGTTCTGCCTCCGGTTCCCTCAACTGTCGCCCCAATTACTAGTCCCTCGACCATTTTGATGCCAATAGCTGGGCCATCCGGTTTGCAGGCACCGGTTGTCGCTGGGCCATCAAGTCTGGAAAAAGTGCCTGCCAAAAAGAAGGGAGGAAATAAGAAGGGGGGAAACAAGAAAGGGGTACCTCAGGCCCCCCCAGTTGTTGAGCCCCGTCCGCTGCCGCCTGCCCCGGTGTCCCTTGACACGCCGTGGAATGTGGTGGCGGCCAAGAAAACAAAGAAGGCATCGTCCGGCGCGGCGCCGGCTGTAATCCAACAGCAGCAGCCGCGCAGGACCGAGCCGAAGCTCCGGCCGCCGCGTTCCGCGGCAGTCATTATCTCGTTGACGCCGGCGGCAATGGAAAAGGGTGTAACATACGCCCAAGCGCTTACCGAGGCTCAGCAGAAGGTGGAACTCACCGGCCTGAACATACAAAGGTTGAGGCCAAAGTTTGCGGCCACGGGTGCCCCGATGTATGAGGTGCCCGGGGCCAACAGCGAGGAGAGGGCTGACTCCCTGGCCGCTAGGTTAAGGGAGTGCTTCGCAGGGTCCGAGTACATCCGTGTGACTCGGCCCACAAAGTGTGCAGAAATTCGCATTTCGGGATTGGACTACACGGCCACCCCGGAAGCAGTTTTAGCGGCCCTCTCTAAGGCCGGTGAGTGTGGGGCCGATTCAGTTAAGGTCGGAGAAATCCGCCCCGACCGTTCAGGCCTGGGCACGGTATGGGCAAAGTTACCTGTAAAGGCAGCCCAAAAAGTCAGAGGCGCCGGACGCATTTTAATAGGTTGGGTTGCGGCTCGAGTTTCTGTGCTCGAGCCGCGTCCGCTCCGGTGCTTCCGCTGCCTTGAGTCGGGGCACGTGAGGGAGCAGTGTGACTGTGCGGTGGACCGTAGCGGCCTCTGCTACCGTTGTTGCCAGCCGGGTCACAAAGCCCGGCAATGTGAGGCTGCGCCGAGTTGCGCGATTTGCGCAGCAGCAGGGAAGCCCGCCGGTCACCAGGCTGGGGGGAAGGCGTGTCCCGCCTCCTCCCGGAAGAATCGGCGTCGGCCGTCCCGAAGAGTAAATCCAGCTGCCACTGGGGCCACGGCCCAGCCGCAGCTGGAGAGCCCACCGCAGGCTGAGGTTGTGGAAATGGAGATCGCCCAATAATGGCGTTTAAGTTCCTCCAGGCGAACATCAACCACTGTGCCCGTGCTCAGGATCTTTTAACCCAGAGCATGGCGCAATGGTCGGTGCAAGTGGCCGTGGTCGCCGAGCCATATTTCATCCCCCCGCGTGATAACTGGGCGGGGGACGTCAACAGCTCGGTGGCCATCATCACCCAGGGTGCCGCTGGCTCCCCGCCCTTCGAAAAAGTAGCGAAGGGCCGGGGATGCGTCGCGGCTCTGTTGGGAGATATTTGGGTAGTCGGAGTTTATTTCTCTCCCAACAGACCCCTCGCTGAGTTCGAAACTTTTCTCATTCAGTTGGGGGCCCTGGTGGCGCAAGGCCAACCTCACCCGGCAGTTGTCGCCGGCGACTTCAACGCCAAGTCCCTGGCGTGGGGTTCGTCGGCGACCGATGTCCGTGGTGAGGTCCTGGAGGATTGGGCGATCTCGGCTGGTCTGGCCGTCTTGAATAGGGGGTCGGTGGACACGTGTGTGCGGCACAACGGCGGCTCAATAGTCGATCTTTCTTTTGCGAGTCCAGCCGTCGCACGCCGTGTCCGGGGCTGGAAGGTTTTGGTGGGCGTGGAGACGTTGTCGGACCATCGTTATATTAGGTTCGACGTCTCCGCGTCAGCCGGTTTCCAGTCCGGTGGTAGACCGAGCGCCCCGCATCAGGACGGCCCGCGGTGGGCATTAAAGCGCCCGATATTGAGGCCCTAGAGCTTGCCGCTCTGGTTATATCGTGGCTCCCTGCACCGGATGGGCCGGTGCAGGTCGAGTTGGAGACGGAATGGTTCGGGGTATCGGTGACGGACATTTGTGACGCCGCCATGCCCCGAGTCCGACGTCTCCCGCCCCGACGCCAGGTGTACTGGTGGTCGCAGGAGCTGGCGTCGTTGCGCATTGCCTGTGTTTCGGCGCGCCGCCAGTACGCCAGGCACCGTCGCCGGCGTCTCCGGGGCGAGGAGCACGCTAACCAGGAGCGGCATCTCTACGGCCTCTATAAGGAGGCGAAGAGAGCGCTGCAGGTGGCCATTAAGAGAGCCAAGGTCGCGGCGAGGAAGGAGTTCATTTCGACTCTCGACAGTAACCCGTGGGGGCGCCCCTATCGCTTGGTGATGAACAAGCTTCGCCCAGCGGCGCCCCCGCTGTCGCAGAGTCTCCGGCCAGAACTTCTGGCCGAAGTCGTCGCGGCCTTGTTTCCGGCCACCGTGGAGTCCACTCCTCCACCGATGGCGCCCCGCGAGTCGGCGCCATCGTCGAGTTCGGCAAGGGATATCCTAGAGGTTTCGCCCGCTGAGTTGCGGGCGGCAGTGTCGCGGTTGCGGGGCAAAAACACCGCCCCGGGTCTCGATGGCATCCCCGCCAAGATCTGGGTGCTAGCCGTCGAGCACTTGGGGCCGAGGCTCCGCAACCTTTTCTCCGCCTGTTTGGAGCAGGGCGTCTTCCCGACGCGCTGGAAAACCGGGAAGCTCGTCCTGCTGAAGAAGGATGGAAGGCCCGCAGAGTCGCCGTCGGCCTACCGGCCCATCGTGCTGCTCGACGAGGTCGCCAAACTCTTCGAGCGAATTATCCATGCTCGCCTCGTCGAGCATCTCGAGAGGGTCGGTCCGGACCTGGCCGACTGTCAGTTCGGATTTCGAAGAGGCCGATCCACCGTCCACGCGATTCTGCGGGTGAAGGAACAGGCGGAAGAAGCAGTGGCCCGGGGCAAAGTTGTTATAGCAGTGTCGTTAGACATTGCTAATGCCTTTAATTCACTGCCCTGGGCCTGTATTCACGAGGCACTGCGGTACCACGTGGTGCCACCTTATCTTCGGCGTCTGGTGCACGCGTACTTGTCAGAGAGGTACGTGGTGTATTGGGTGTGTGATTGGGTGCTCCGTGGTGCCAACCTCTGGGGCGTCGGCGTCACATGTTACGCCGACGACACGCTAGTTACTGCGTCGGCTAGGACCTTCCAGGATGCCGCAATTAAGGCGGCGGTGGGTACCGGCCACGTCGTTGGCCGTATTCAGCGACTCGGTCTGAAGGTGGCCCTTGAGAAGACCGAGGCCCTTTGTTTCCACGGGCCTCGGAAGGGGCCACCGGCCGGTGCCCACAGCGTGGTGAATGGGGTGCGGATTCCCGTCGGCAAAACGATGAAATATTTGGGTTTAGTTCTCGATAGCCGGTGGGAATTCCGCGCCCACTTTGAAAAGCTAGGTAGTAAATTGTGTCGGGTAGCAGGTGCCCTTGGAACCCTGCTGCCCAATCTGGAAGGTCCTGGCATCCCTTGCCGAAGGCTGTACGCCGGAGTCGTGCGGTCCATGGCCCTGTACGGCAGTCCCGTCTGGGCCGAGTCCCTGAGCGACCGGTGCGTTGCTCTGCTGCGTAAGCCACAGCGTTCAGTGGCGCAGCGTGCGATCAGGGGCTACCGCACGGTATCATTCGAGGCGGCTTGCGTTTTGGCCGGTTTCATACCGTGGGACCTGGACGCTCGGGCTCTCTCCGCCGCATTTCACTGGCGGGAGGAGGCGTTCAGGCGCGGGGAGAGACCGGCCCTGAGAGAGGTGGAGGCCATCCGTGGCTCCCTCCGCAGAGCCGCCGTGGAGGAGTGGCGTCTCAGGCTGGAGAACCCGATCTCGGGTCAGCGGGTCGTAGCGGCAGTGCGTCCTGTCTTTAGCCAATGGTTGGACAGGCGCCACGGCGCGGCGACGTTCCGGCTGACACAGGTGCTCACGGGCCATGGTTGTTTTGGCGAGTACCTGTGTCGCATAGCCGGCGCAGAAGGGTCGGCCGTGTGTCACCATTGTGACAACTGTCCGCGTGATACGGCCCAACACACTGTAGAGGAGTGCCCAGCCTGGGACGAAGAGCGCAGCGCTCTCGTAGCAGTCGTCGGTGGAGACCTCTCGCTGCCGGCTCTGGTGTCAGCCATGGTCGACAGCCGGAGGTCCTGGCGTGCGGTGGCCCTCTTCTGTGAGGCCGTCATCTCACAGAAGGAGATTGCCGAGAGGGATCGGGAACAGACCGATCCCTCCCGCCGCCAGTCGAGACGGAGGAGGCGCCGGGTTGACGACTGACCGGCGTCTCCCGCCCTGTGGTTTGGGGGCGTTTGGAGAATTCCACCACGGTATCCCCTGCCTGTCGTAAGAGGCGACTAATAGGGGCATCGGGGGTCGCGGGCGCGCAGCGGGGGGCTGTCGTAGCGCCCTTTCCGGTGTGTCGAAATTTGTTTGTACATAGTTTTATTTTGTATATACTTCGTCGGCACACCGGGCGACCCCGGGATGACGGCAGCGCGGGTGGTTGGCCTCGTCGCTGCCGTGGACGCCGAGGGCGTCCTTCGGTGCGCGGGGGCTTCTGAGCCCCCCCCACATGGAGACGGGCCGCAAGGCGGCACCGCGCAGGGGCGCTTCCGGTCGAAAATGGAGCGCTTCTCGCTCCGTGAGCCCGGGACCGTCTCTTATGCGCCGAAGAGGGCCACCGCGGGGTTTTTAGTTGGTATTGCCGGTGTAGGGAATTTGTTAGGGACTCGGCCCAGCGGTCGTCCGGATGTCAACATCTCTCCCGGACGGCTTAACGCTGGGTCGTAAGGCCGGCGAGCCCAACATAACCGTCCCGCCATCCCCCCGGCGGGGCGGTAGTGATAAATCGCTTTTCCCCGCGAAACCAAAAAAAAAAAAAAAAAAAAGGTAGAAACCTTGCTGAAAAAAATTTTGCAAAATGTCCAGCTAATTTGCATTTAGGATTACCATCTCAGTTATTCGTTTATTGTGATATAGTTGAACCTCAAATTGTTGGTGATGTAATGACTCCTCTTCTAAGAATCATACCATTGGACCCTTCAAAATACATATATGGGGCCAATAAAATGCATGTTTTTTCACCACCTCATTATTTATCTGTAATGCGTAGAGAATTTGATACCATTGAAATAGATATAAGGTCAAGCACTGGTCAAAAGATACCATTCCAATTTGGAACAGTGTGTGTTAAACTACATTTCAAAAAACTATAATGTATTCTCAACACAAGAACACATGCCCTTACGAACGCTATTATTCTCATCAAGCTGGGTCGGGTATAGGAGTGATTTATAAAGGAGCACCATATCAAAAGGGTCATGGGATTGGTAGTTTTCTTGGGGGTTTATTTAGATCAGTTTTACCATTACTATCTAGCGGTGTCCGCGCTGTTGGTAATTGAGTGCTGGTGTAGGTCTTTTAACGGATATGGTTAGTGCCCGACCTATGGAAGATTCAATAAAAGCACGTCTTAAAGAAGTCGGTTCAAATTTAAAACGAAAAGCAGATGAAAAAATAGATAGAATTAATATATCTGGATCGGGATATATAACAAAACGAAAACGAGTATCTGCATTCAGTCCATCGCTGACTGCGAAAGGGAAAGCTATAAAAAAATTGAAAATTAGATCCAAACAAATTAAAGATATATTTTGTAATTAATCAAAATGTCTTTTTTACATAGTCATTCCTGTGAATGTATTAAGTCGGAATTGGATTTATTTGCATTACCATCTACTCAGACTAGTATTGAAAGTGGAATATGGATCCACTACAAACCAATTTCATCACTTGCTGATGATGGTCCTATAGAATTTCAAGTACCTGGAGCAGGTGACGACTACATAGACCTATCACATACATTAATTCACATAAAAGCTAAAATATTGAATCAAGATAACACTAAACTAATGTCATCTACAGTTGTAGCTCCAGTTAATAATTGGTTACATTCACTCTTTAATCAACTTGATGTTTACTTAAATCAAAAACTTGTATCACCACCCAATAACACATATGCCTACCGTGCTTACATAGAAAATTTGTTGAACTATGCTCCGGCAGCTAAGGAATCTCATCTTACTTGTGCCCTATGGTATGAAGATACAGCTGGAAAAATGAATTCTACCGATGAAACTAATAAAGGATTTGGTAAAAGACAAGAGTTGGCTAACGAAAGTAAAGAAATTGAAATGATTGGACACCTACATGGTGATTTGTTCAACCAAGAAAAGTTTTTGATAAATGGTGTTGATATGTGTGTTAAATTAGTTCGTTCTCGAGAAAATTTCAATTTAATGGCTTCTACAGTTGATCTTAAATTAAAAGTTTATATTACGGATGCAACTTTGATTATTCGTAGAGCTCGCATCAATCCTTCTGTTTTACTTGCCCATCAAAAAGTCTTAGCATCTACAACTGCCAAATACCCAATTACACGTGCAGAAGTCAAAGTTTTAACTATACCATCAGGAGTTCAAGGAAAAACTCTTGATAACATTTTCCTTGGTCAAGTACCTAAAAGATGTATAGTTGGATTTGTGAATAATGCCGCATTTAATGGGAACCTTACTAAAAACCCATTCAACTTTGAAAATTACAATATTAATACATTTTGTTTGTATATAGATGGTCATCAAATACCCTCAAAAGCTCTACAACCTTCGTTTGATAACAATGTTTATACTACAGTCTATCATACTTTGTTTTCCGGGACTGGTATACATTTTCTTAACGAAGGTAATGGAATATCCCGTGAGAAATATGCTAATGGATACTGTATGTTAGCGTTTGATTTGACGCCTGATTTATCAGCAAACTCTTCTGGTCATTGGAATCTTATAAAGCATGGGAGTGTGAGATTAGAAGTTCGTTTCGAATCAGCTCTAACACAAACTATTAATTGTATTGTATATGCAGAGTTTGATAATGTTATAGAAATAGACAAAAATCGCAATATTTCGGTAGACTATAGTAGCTAAGAGAAAAATGTATAGTATAATAATATGTATAATTGTATGGTATATTTTTAATATGGTTTGTTTGTTTATTGTGGACTAATCAATAAAATAAATATAAATTATTTTAGTTTTTTATTATGACTATTCTTGCAACCCTCTTCAACTGGTTACTTTAATTATGAAGTACTATAATAACCTATTTCACTGTTATTCCATAACACTACTTCTTTAACATTCGACCGGATAACGCTTCTTTTTTTTTTAATAAAATGAACACAACAGAGATAACGAATTTCTTGAGGAAAATAGATTCATCCATCCAATATAATGTGTATGCAGCCAATAGATTGCCAATACACGTAGTAACTCCTACTTACATAATAAGCAACCTAGATCCAGATAATAAACCGGGTTCTCACTGGATCGCCATACATATAGATAAAAACGGGATTGCTCAGTACTTCGATTCATATGGTCGACCACCTCAAGGCTATCATCGAATATTTTTAGCAAGGAATTCTAGGATGTGGAATTATAATACTAATCGAATCCAAAACGACTTTACAATCGTTTGTGGAGAGTATTGTATAATGTATTTATATTACAAATATCATGGTATGAGTTTAAAAGATTTTCAAAAATTATTTGATACCAATACAATGTGTAATGATGTATTATTATCGGGATTGTTTAAGTCATGTTTTAAAATAAATAAATAAAATACGAATAAAGAGTTTATTATATCTTTTATTCATTACTAATAACCTTACTTAATCATATATACAAATTCTTACAAATAATTCTTTAATGTTTACAATTAATTTACAATCCAAATTATGATCATGACCAAATATTAATTTTCTAGATTAGTATTAACATGCACAATGAGTTATAATAACTTATACTACAATGACACAATGACCTTAAACACTCACTTACAACACTAAATGTTTACAATTAATTAAAATCCAAATTATGATCATGACAAAATATTAATATTCTAAATTAGTATTAACATGCACAATGAGTTATAATAACTTATACTACAATAACGCAACGTCCTTAAACACTCACTTACACATAAGCTTACGCACTATCTTATTTATCAGTGTCTATAAAATATTTCACACAGTCCTCTTTCGTAGCCAAGTGCTTGGTGATATTAAATATAATATCTCTCACTGACTGCAAGTTTTTGTCTTCGTCGGCTTCTGCGTAATATTTAACACGCACCTCAGCATGTTTCCAGTGTTCCATCGGAGCGATATTTTTTATCTTCTTGACATCATATATCTCAATCTTTATAAGATGAGATGCATCGGCGATGTCGTCCTTATTCGACGTGATGTATGAAACTCCACCACTGGAAGAGCGACCAACACTTGACGACTTTTTTGCCACCTTCTTTTTCTTCTTAGGTTTTTCGAAGAAGTCGTCGATGCAATTTGATCTCTTTGCTATTGCTTTTTTAACTTTGTATGCCAGGGTGCCTTCCTCGTCGCTGGGCTGATCATCATCGTCGTTATCTGCATAATAATAGTTTTTGAAAGTATTATCAGCGAACTGAAACAAAAAGTAAACTATTATAAGTATTGGCATAGAGAGGAGTGTAGGAATATGGGATACATAAAAATATATACATCATCAACAATTGATTAAAACAATCTGAGGTCAAAACACAATATTAACAGTAAATAAAACATAATTAATATTATATTACATCGAATTATACATAGGTACTTACATTCATTTTGCAGCAGAGTCACTATTTAAAAGTTCACTATACAAAACAACCGGAGTTCATTTGTGGTGTAGAGCACACTGTGGAATACGGTGTAGTATAATTTTTGTCATCGCTTTTATACGGCAGCTAAGGGTCATTTTGCTGTAGCAAAAGCAAAAACTGATACGATAGACAGGTATTCGATTTCTCTTATGGACAATGGGTTCCCAAAACTCATTGCTTAGGGGTGACATTAGCAACCCCATGTGGTGTTGTTAAATTCAAACAATACGTGTACCGTAATAAATTTTAACACCGCTTGCCCATATGAACAATGAAGCTTTGAACAATAGGTAATGCTGCTTTGTCATTACATTTGATTGATGTACCTAATAAATTACCCGATTTCTCTTATGGATAATGGCTACCTAAAACTTATAAAGAACCGTGTGGTCTATTGTTATGTTCAAAGAATACATACCATCACTAATTTTAATAGCTTTCCCTTATGAACAATGAAGCTTTGAAACGTAGGTAAAATTAAGACTACTACTAAGAAATTATACAGACACGTTGAGACATGACTATTACCGTAGGAAGACAAGCGTAACTTCATAGAAAAAGGGATTCATACCTGCATACAAACAAAGAGACCATTCCTCAAGCTGGCTGACAAACGTGCAAAATAAACGTAAAATGTCTAAATATAAATTAAATTCGAGACAGGTATAAAATCGCCTTTGATATAAATCTAATTCGCGTGTGATATAAATTTTATTTGAGGTTGATATTAATTTAATTCGCGGTTGATATGAATTAAATTAGTGGTTGATATGAATTAAATTCACGGTTGATATAAATTTAATGCGCGGTTGATATAAATTTTATTCGCGGTTGATATAAATTTAAGTCGCGGTTGATATAAATTTAATTCGCGGTTGATATAAATTTAAAACCTATTCGCGGGTGTAGGGTACCTGGATTCTGGATCAAGTCTAGGGACCTAGCTCGACCTAGACCCTAGGTCGGGTCTGAATTTGTGCTCAGGAAACGACGAATCCCTATACTACTTACGTCTTCCTTTACCTCCGGGTCACAGATGCACGAGGGGCTCTCCTTGCACTTGAAGCGATTCAAGTACTCAGAGAATCCCCCGTGCCCCGTGAACACTTGCGTAAGGACCGGGTCCTCAGACATCTTCCTAATTACGCTGTAAGCTCTACTTGCGTCTGGGAAAAACAGCTTCGTAACCGACGCTGTTTCTCCATGCGCGCTCATTCCCCACACACCCCACGTGCGCCTTCACCCAAAAGAGGTTAACGGTCTCACTTAATAAATTATTAATGCCAAATGCAATGGGATGGAGGGAAACTCCGCTCGCGACCGACTCAAGCGCGGCTCTCGAGTCACAAAAGATGCTGTATTGGCGTTTATCGTGTCTCAGGGCCATTTGCACCGCCTTTTGCAGAGCCAACAATTCCGCCTGGTAAACGGTACAGAACGATTCCAGCTTTAGTTTGGTGGCTATCGTTTCGGCATCGCCGTCCCATAAGGACACCGATGCACCGACTTGGCCACCAATCTTGCTGCCGTCCGTGAACACCTTGACGGTGTTTGCAGCCTGTAGGTTCAGTTCTGCATCGTTCACCACGCATTGGAACTTCAATGCTCTGCGTCCAGCTGGATGTCGTAAGTTGGCGAAAGGCACAGGACTTTCCACATCCCGGTTCCCCACCACTCGCCGAGTATGTCCTTTTTTCACTTCATAAAGAAGCGCCGCTTCTCGGACACGAATGTCTAGCGGGAGAATCCCAGCAAGCAGTAGGGCCGAGTTTAGCGAAACTGTCCTGTAGCCCTTCACCATCTTCTGTGCAAAACCTCGTTGAACCGCTGCAAGCTTCTTTGTGATGCCTTTCTTTTTGCTCGCAGGCGCCCATGTACTGGCCGCATATAATATCGTAGGTTCAACGACTGCCGTGTACAACGTTTTCACCACCTCAGGTCCCAGCCCCCACTGCACCTTTGCAGCGGTGGCCAACCGTCTGTAGAAGCCTATGGCTTTCCTACAGACTTCCGAAACGTGCGTGTTGAAAGTTAATTTATCATCCACAGTCAAGCCCAGTATTTTAATTTCTTTCGACAGGCCTATGTCCGTGCCGCCCATGCGCAGGATTGGGGAGTCGTCGTGTTACGACCATAGCTTTCGTCTTGTTAGGAGCGAACTTGAGCTTATTCCGAACTCCCCAATCCTGTACATACGCTAATGCATCGTTGGCCTGTCTCTGTATCTTAATCGTTTCGTCGCCATGAAATACTAAAACAACGTCATCGGCAAAGGCTTGACAATAGTCACCCCGTTTCGCAAGCTCCTTTAGCAATGGGTCGAGAAGCAGGTTTCACATGATGGGCCCACCAATGGATCCTTGAACGCATCCCTTGGTGGTCCCTCTCTCGTGTTCTACCCCGGCGTAGCGAACCCTAACTTTTCGGCTCTCAAAGTAGCTATCCACTATCCGTCGTAGATTTTTCGGACAACCTTCCTCAAACAGTCTGACTCTAATAGCTGGCCACCAGGCACTGTCCAAGGCTCCCTCTATATCCAGTGAGATTACGGTCACAATCTTCTTCTCACTTATACGGTCGCGGATGTAGTTGACTAGAGTCTTCCGTGCCTCTTTGGGGCATAAAGCCAAACTGTCGAGTACTCATCCTAGGTAGTAGATGCCACTTTACTCTTCCCACCACCATCTTCTCCAGAATCTTCCCCATCACTGGCAACAAGCCTATCGGTCTGTACGATTTGACGTGTGTGTAATCCTCCTTCCCGGGTTTCCGGAGGACTACGACCGTGGCCTCCTTCCAGATGGTCGGGAAGTGGCCCAATTCGAGGCATTTGTTGGCCAGTGATATAAACAACTCCGGATCCTTAAGGATAGCCTGTTTGCAGATGTCGGATGTTAGACCATCTGCACCGGGGGCTTTTTTGGGGTTAAAGCTGTTCGCCGCCACTAGAATTTCATCCAGGGTAAATGCCGGGTCCTGATAACCATTATCCATACCGACATTTACGCTATCGGCTTTAACCCTTGTCCGCTGGTGTTCTGCGTTGTCGTCTTCTACCCGATCCTCAGGGTAGAAGACCTCCGCCAACACCTTTGCCGATTCCTCTGGACTTAGGATTTTTCCGTCTTTCTTAAGGGGTAGATCCTCAGCTCTCCGCGTCACTCTTCCGATGGCACGATAGATACCGTCCCAAACGGTCTCCTTATCTTGCTTTTCGCAGAAAGCCTTCCAGCTGTTATTTTGGGCCTTTTTAACTTCGGTCTCATACTCTTCCTTTGCTTTCAGGTACTCTTCGACGAAAAACTGTCTGCGGACTGGAGCTGCACAGCGGATCCTTCTCCTCCTGGTGACCATGGCCTTTCTCAACGAGGCGATTTCTTCAGACCACCAAGGAATAGTAGGTTTCCTATTATTTTTGAATTTTGGTATGCTGGCCTTACAGCTTTCCTGGACGATTTGAGTGTATTCTTCTACTATTCCGTCTATTTCTGTTTTGTTTTTTATGTTTTCAATTTTGTTTATATTAAATTTTGCGTCTATTGTTAATTTAGTAATAAATTCTCCCCAATTAGCCTTTTTTGTATTAAAGGTCCGAGTAGTTCTGCATATTGCAATATTATCTAATTTGCCTAAATTTATTTTAAATAAAATGGTGTTGTGGTCTGAACTGTCGATGCCTTCGTTGACCCGCCAATCGTTCACCTGGCCGAGAAGATCCTCCGTGCATAGTGTTATGTCCACGAAGCTTTGGTATTGCTTCCCACCTCTTATGGTGTCAAAAGTCGGGACGTCGCTGTCGTTGAGCACCTGGAGGCCCCACTCACCTATGGCTTCTGCGAGATCCTCACCCCTCCGGTCAGTGACCGCACTACCCCACCACATGCTCTTAGCGTTGAAATCTCCACCGATGAGTATGTTGGTGGGACCTAGCTCGCTAACAATTCTCCCCAGTTGTTCCAGGTATGGCCCTATGGGTTTATCCGGCTCGAAGTAGAGAGAGACCACAGCGACCTCTCGGTTCCTAGCATAGATTTTCACCACTGAGATGTTAGGCGTGGTGAATTCTGGACATGGCGTGACTTTGGTGGTATCGTCAAATACTGCAATAGCAGACTTTACTGCAGTATTGTTCATGTCCGTATACTGGAAAATCCGAGTGCCGCCGTAGTCCCTAACCCTACCTCGGGCCCCCACGTACGGCTCCTGGAGTAGAGCGAACACCATTTTTCTACTCGCGGCCTCCAGCATAAGCTCCTGAGTAGCAAGCTGCTTCCTCTGGAGGTTTGCCTGAGCCACGAGCAGTGGCCGTGCTCCTTCTGGGGGATCATGATGCTCACTTAACCTGGGAACAACCTCAGCAATACGCCACCGCCGTTCTCGCCAGGGAATCCCACTTCCTCCTCACCGGGCATTCGCCGCCAAAAGCATTATGGTCGGCTCTGCCGAGACCAGCTTTGACGCAATTGCAGCACGTCGGGGGTGCATGCGCAACCAATTCGGCGCAGTCCTTTTTAAGGTGCGCACCCCCGCAGTGACTGCATGCATCATCCTTCTCTCCGCAGAACCGCCTCCCGTGGCCGTAACCGAGGCAACGCGAGCACTGGACCAGTGGAGATTGATCCTCCATTTTAACCCGTTGGACGTCTATGTGCGCCATCCCGTGCTGGGTGAGTCTCTTCCATATCTCTGGAGAGACTTGCAGCACGATGTGCGATGTGAGCGCGTTCCTCGCACCTCTCCGGTATTTCACGGAGGCTCGTGCGTTATCCCCGCTCACATCCCCAATCACGTGACGATTTTGCGTCTTTAGTGCGCTGAGGATCTCGTCATCGGAATTGTGATTAAGGACGTTCCTTAATATCACTAGAGGGTCCTTATTTCGGACATCCTCCACCGTGAGCCGTCCTCCCCCTTTTTTAATCCTTTCTTTGATCTTGTCCAGATCTTTCCTATCGTTGCACCCCAAGATAACTTTACGATCCTTAGCCTTCCTTGTCCTGTCTATTTTCAGACCTTCTTCCCTTGCGTTGACAGTCTTCCTGATCTGTTCGAAGACCTGCTCGCCAGTTTCCCTTTGGTCCACCGAGGCAATGACGACAGAATGCATTGCTTTCTGTTCAGGTCTCTGCCTCGGCGGCCCAGTAAGTACGCTGGCGTAGCTCGGCCTCTCGTTCAGATCATCCCGGTGTTTCCTTATCTCTTCTGTCAACGCTTGCATCTCGGCTTTATTTTTCTTAAGCAGTTCACCGTGTTCTTTGAGCCTTCTCAGAAACTCTTCCTCACAGTGAATCTGCTTTTCTCCTGTCCCATCACATCCAGCCTTGTCTTCCTTTTTTTCCGACGACTGCTTTTCTTCTTCCACAACTTCCTTCGCCTCCCTGTACATCCTACCCTCCTCAGCGTCCTTGACGAGTTTGTAGAGCCTATCTGCGGCATTTAGGACCTCCGTCTTGATCTCAGTTTTGAGATTGCGGCTGTTGCTGATTTGCAACTTCACCCGCATGAGGCATGCCTTTGCTTCGGCAGTGCGGGTGGCATAGGCTGGTGCTGCCTGCGCCGCTTTTGGAGATCCCTCTGGCACGCTGGCCCCACTTGTTATTTTCTTCACCGGGCCCGTGTTTCTACCCTCCGGCTGCTTGGATCTCTGCCGCACAGGCGCTGCCGGTACCGACTCCGCAGACTTCTCAATCTGCGACTCGATGCTGAGCCTAGCCTGTGCGACTTTGGTGCCAACCGCATCCTTTGGGCTGGTCTTTTCGGGCGTTTGACTCCGGCGCATGCTCCGGGGTCCAGCCTCCTTTGCTGGAGTTCTGAACCCGAACATGTTTTCTTCTATTGAGGAGGTAGGTACGCTGGATTCTTCCGTCTGCAGGATAAGGTTATACCTGAGGGTGTATATAGCCCTCAAGTACTACACACAAAAAGACCTAAGAATCTGGAAACACGGTGATTCTAGTTAAATTTAAATTGTTGTCGGATCCTACCAGAGGGATGCGTCAAAGTTATAAGTTTAAAAAGGACAATGGCGAAATCGTAGTTACAAAAAAATATTGCGTTTAGGAATTTCATACTTTGTAATCTAAATATTATTATTTTTCATGATTTTTCAGCATACTAACAATAGCTGTGAAAGTATAGATAAGTTGTATAATTTATTAAAAATCTCAATTGATTTTTTTGTAACGTGTTATGGCCGAAAGATTTTTTTAATGAATGGCTTAAGGTCTTTTAGGCCAAAGAAAAATCTTTTTCATAAGAATTCTATAAGCCGTTAAAAAAAACTATAAAATCAATGCAAGTGTGTGTGTCCCTACAATTACAAATAACAAAAATAAATCAACTTTACTTTTTACCAACTTAGTGAATGACTGAATCGTCTGTTATTTGGCTGTATAGTTACGACCATAGCCTAACTTATTTAGGAAAAAAATCACTACTTCCGTCATTTCATATTGACATATTGTGACATAATTTAAATACACGAATACTTGAAAGATTTCACTTAGAAAATAATCTAGCAAACATGACTGTGGCCACAAATGTGATCTGGAGATCGGCTACTTTCCAAAGCATAGCAGACCGATATAATATGCTATATTTGCCGTGAGAACGTACCAAATTCGACAAACACGTTCCTATTATGGTGAACATGTACGTTTCCACGGTAGTTCTATAATTGAAGTGTGCAAAGAAACAATTAGTTCATCTTAATTTAATTTAAGAGGCAGTTCAGATACCTTATTGATAAGAGGTAAAATATAATCACACCATGTTTCAAATAAACAGTATTATGTTTAATTACTAATTGAAAATAATGTACCTGGTCCGACCAGGCTGGTCGAGCAGGCATTATAGAATACTATTTTAGTTGCTTGGTTGTGCGTCGTACAGTGGGCTGCTGCGCTCATACCATGATAGTAATCTGGTATTTGGGACGGGCTAGACATCAAGACATATCTGCCCCTGCAGCATTTTTAGATATATAAGATAGGATAATTATGAAGATGAATAAACATTAAAAAAAACAGTGTTTTATTTTTATTTAGAACCCGTTTTTATTTTCTAATTTAATTTCTAAGTCCAGGATTTAGGGTCTGAAGATATTTTCTGCACAACTCTTGACAAACTCTGTGTCTTCCATTCCAACTTAGCTTGTATTGAAATAAATTATATGTGGCCATATTCACCATTAGATTTATACTTTTGGTATAAATCTAACGGTGAATTATTATAAACGGTTCAGCAGTTTATAAGTTTAAAGGATTTATCGATTTCCAAAAAATAAACAAATTATTCCTATAATTAAGTATAATGTGTTCATATCTGAACATGTAAACGTAAACACGAATGTAAACACTTTGTGTAAGTACCTACGGTGTGGCGGATCATCCTTCCCCACAATAGATATAAGTCAAGTTCAGTAGGTACATGTTTAATTCACGACCCTGCCTCAGGTGACAATAGCAGTAGTATTATAATGCTCTTTGGAAAATAGGCAAATAACATTTTTATCAGCTTCATAGATAAAAATATTTTATTCAGAAATGTCAAATAGATCATAACCTCAAAATCTTTAAATTGAAATATCTTTAGTATTAGACTTTTTCATCAGAAATCCCTAATACATTATTGTTTAGGAATTGCTGCTGAATTTTTTGATATTTTTTTCATTTCTAAACGCTACATATTTATGTCAACTAATTTCATGTATGGGAACCTGCCATTGTCCTTTAAAAATATTAACTTGCAGGTGTATGTGGCCTGCAAGTTGTCAAAAGGTCTGATAAAAAATTTCCCCTCAGGGGAAAGTCCTATAGTTGGAATTTAAAACTTAAAACCGTTTTAAATTCCACAAGTCAGATTTTAAAATATATCACCGTGAGTGTACAGGCTCACAGTGGTTAGAGTCTTAATATCTAGTTTAAAATAAAAGTCTTAAAACTAAGTTTAAAATAAAATTTCTGCACGCGGTCGACCGTGTGGAGCGTCGGAGTTTTTAAGGAGGTCGGACTGAAGGTCTTAGCCTGTACAACAGTTTGAGCCCAAAAACAGGACTCCTAGCCCAGTTTTGTGGAAGTTGGTTTGAGGGGGGGTAGGTACCCGAAAACGGGGGGAGGGGGGGGGATATCACAGTCTGGTCTTTTACCTCCAGAACCTTCGAGAACAGGTGATAGTTCTCGAACTTTCCACCGAATGCAAGCCCGGCCGGTGACGTATGTTGTTTACTCCGTGAGCGTGGGAAAATTCCGGTGACCTCGACTCGGCTCTACACACAGAGGAACACGATACAGCACAGTGTTAAAATTACGACGCAAAAGACGTCAATAATGGCGTTGCGAAGTTACTTTGGGATTTACACTCTGTTGGTATTTTGCTCGCCAAAAATCGAAAACTGAGGAATTCGAAATTATTCTTTTTCCTCAGTAAGCGGGATGATATTACCCTCAGGGTCTAATAAATTTGCTAGGACCCTAAAGATCGCTTTCGACCCCTGCAGCATTCAAAAAGGGACCAAATTTTTTCAATCCCAAAATAATGTATGAAAATCACAACTTACAATTAAGTCAAAATTAAAATATGCAGTCAGGGTGTGGTTATCCCTCTTTGTCGGCTGGAGTAAGCCGCGCCCTCCTGGGACGTCAGCTCTGGCTTTTGAGCCGCGAGGTCAAAACACACTTTGAGTCGTATCTCCCTGACTATGCACTTTAAAAATACACAACCTTTGCCTAAGAGTGGCTTCAGGTAACGTCCTCAATGAGGCGTCATAAAAACACTATGTAGCCGCTTTGGAACCGGCAGCGTTTTCACTTTTGTCACAAAACTAAAAACTTTTGTAACTTTTTGAGTGTAGCGATGAGAGCATAGCTAATAGACAGGATGCTATAGACTCGGCTCACTCAAAAAGCGATGCAGAAGGTGATTACGGAAGATGAAATAATGAATGCGTTGAACTATATGAAGATAGGCAAGGCTGCAGGGTATGACGGGGTTACTGTCGAAATGCTGAGAAGCGGCAAAAGTATAGTGGCAAAATTGTTGTGGCTACTTTTTAATATATGTTGGAGCAATGGTCGAGTGCCAGAAGACTGGTGTAAAGCAGTCATTGTTCCGCTTTATAAATGCAAAGGGTCACAGCAAGAATGCAAAAACTATCGAGGCACAAGTCTTCTCAGCGTCGTCGGTAAATTGTATGCAAAGACCTTGATCACACGAGTGATGAATGATAGTGAAGAAAAAATATGGGATGTGCAAGCAGGATTTAGAAGAAGAAGAAGAAGAAGATCAAGTCTTTTCCATAAGGTGCATCGTTGAAAAACACTTGGCCAAGTCCAAAAAGGTGTACTGTGCCTTCGTAGATTTGGAAAAGGCTTATGATCGTGTGCCGAGGGATGAACTGTGGTCAACACTGTCACTAACATATGGGATTGAGAGCCACCTAGTGAGTGCTTTGAAGTCTTTGTACAAGGACTCCAAAGCATGTATAAGGGTAAATGGAGCGCACTCAGACTGGTTTAACATTTCTAGAGGTGTTAGACAGGGATGTGTTGCGTCTCCATGGCTCTTTAATCTTTATATGGACAGCTGTTTGACAGTTTTGAAAGATATGGAATGTGAACTGGGAATGAATGAGTTGCATGTCAAGTGTCTTCTCTACGCCGATGACCAGGTATTGCTTGCGTTATCGGTGGGGGAGCTACAAGACATGTTAAATGTAGTGAATGAGTCGTTTAAGGAGAAGGGAATGAAAATTAATGGAAGTAAGACGAAAGTTATGGTGATAGAAAGAGAGGAAGATGTTACGAAAAGTAACATAAATATAGATGGTGAAAGAGTGGAACAAGGGAAAGAGTTTGTTTATTTGGGAAGCGTGTTAACCAGAAATGGGAAATATGAGAGGGATATTGAAAGGAGAGTGATGGCAGGTAATAAAGTGAATGGTGCCTTGCACGCGATAATGAGCAGCCAGGCGGTGTCACAAAAGGCGCGAATGGCTGTTCATAATGGTGTGCTGGTACCGACACTTATGTATGGAAGTGAAAGTTGGGTGTGGCAGAAGAAGCATGAAAGTGGAGTTAATGCGGTGGAGATGTGTTCCTTGCGGAGTATGTGTGGAGTCACCCTTGCTGATCGCATGAGGAATAGTGTGATAAGAGATCGTTGTGAGTTGAAGAATGATGTGGTGACTAAGATAGAAAGAGGTATGCTGAGATGGTTTGGCCACATGGAGAGGATGGATGAAAGGCGATTTACGAAAGCTATTTATCGTGCGAATGTGACTGGAAGAGTGGGTAGAGGGCGCCCAAGGAGAACGTTTACGAATCAGATAAACGATCTTCTCCTAAAAGGGCAAATCAGAAGTACCTCCAACCGTCGTAAATGTATGAGAAAATGTATGAATGTGGAAGAGGCGAAAGACGTGTGTCAGGATCGTAGCTTGTGGCACTCAATAGTATCTGCCTACCCCCATGGGATACGGGCTGAGTGTATATGTATGTATATGTATATGAATATCCGAAAAATACCCAAAACCGAATCAAAGCTCCCCACTTTCCACGTGGCCTTGTCTGCCTTACCCCTAGAGTGTATTTAAAAAACTGGAGGCGCGGAGGCAAGAGTGACCGTGCTTCGGCACGCAAGGGCTGCTGTTCCCGCAGCGCCGGAGATAAGGCGGAGTCAAACTTGGGAGAGGGAAACTCCCGCCAATTTCACTTATTAGCGCTATTCTAACTTAAAAACATTAACCATGGATATCTCCATAACCATTGGTTTATTGAGATATCCGCGGGGTGGGATGGTGCAGGGGGTTGCCTCTTCCCCTCCTCCCACTCCCAGCCCCATAAATCGATGGACATTTATGTTTTTTTTTATTCTAACCTAAAAACATTAACCATGGATATCTCTATAACCATGAGGCTCCGCGAGGTGGGGATGGTGCAGGAGGGTAGCCAAAAATAATGCTTATTTGACTGTGTTCGATTATTCCTATAGTTAAGTTTGCTCATACTTCTGTACGAATCCATGATTATATGTGTTCTATTACGTCTTAAAATCTGCCCTGTATATAATTTTACTAAATAAGATCGAAACCCTTGAATTGCTTCAATTACCCCTGGAGTCCACCGACCATGCATCTTAATTTTAACATTTTGTTTCAATTTTAAGGGTTTTAAAATTCTTGTTCTTATATCATAGTACTTTTTCTGACAATCCTGACGTTCGATTAATTTATGTATAACGCCCTTTTGTATCTTAGGTAGTAATAAGCTAGGAGAGCACGGAACGATACTTCTAAACTTTCTGCTATATAATAATTCAGCTGGTGAAGCTAGTGTACTACTGATTGGTGTATTAAGATACTCTAATATAAAGCTATATTAAAATCCGATTCATTAAAAGTTGTTTTTCTCATGATATTTTTTATTGTTTGTATAGTGCGTTCCATTTGACCATTCGATTGGGGATATCTAGGGGAAGAGGTGACATGTTCAAAATTCCAGTTTACTGAAAAATCTTTAAACAACTTAGACGAAAATTCGGGTCCATTATCTGACACGACTATCTGAGGAATACCGTGACGCCCAAAAATATTTTTTAATTGTTTTATTACCTCACCCGAAGTATTCGAACGCAATTCACTCAATTCAACAAACTTACTAAAGTAGTAGTCAATCACAATTAAAAATGATTTCGAACTGAAATGGAATATATCCGTTCCCACCTTATACCAAGCCCTCTGCGGAACCGTATGTGGTATGAGCGGCTCCATTGTATTATTTTTCCTATATGTTAAACACGCCTGACATTGTGACAGGTGGTCAGTTAAATGTGAAGACACATTTGGCCAAAACATTATTTCCCTAACCCCAAGCTTAAATTTTTCTAATCCTAAATGACCTACATGTGTATTTTTTAACATTCGTTCATTCATTCGTTCTCGCGGAGCGACCGTTGACGGATGTGTAAGCGTCACATAAAACCTAATACTATTTCGATCGTTACGTCTTTGAAGAAGTATAGACTTTATTTCCTCCAACGTGAAGTAAAACCACTCTCGAATACTTCTTATATCTTTTATTGTAATTATAAATACATAAGTATAGCACTAATTACGCTTGAATAGGTAACTGTATTATTCTATTACACTACTCTTTTGCTGTGCAGCTCAGAGCCAACTGCCTGTTCTGACAAATGCACAGAATTTAATACCTTTGACATTACAAACAATATGGTGGGGGTCGCGCCATTTCTAGTCAAACGATGGACTGTTATAAACTAAAAAGCCAAGTCATATCCAATAAATATGTAAATTAGTTTTAAATTATTACCTAGATATAAAACTAATAATTATATGCATATCATATCATAAATGTATATGTTGACAAACTACCAGCAATCGTAAGTAATGCTTTATATTAAGTTCATTTCAACAAATTACTCACAATTGTTTACATTCGTCCATCCTGACTGAAATGTCGCGTCCTCGTGTCGCGATACAATACAATACTATTAAAAGTACAATATTCGTCAAATAAATCGGCGACAAACTATAAATTTTTTTTCATTCACTTTATCATTAGCAAATCAATTTTCATACAATTCAAATATTTATACACAATTTAATCACAAGTAATATGCAATTATATAATATGCACTTTATTATTACAAAGATGCCTGATCCAATTACCACAACGAACACTTCTTACGTACATAACTAAGGAAACATTGAACAAATTGTAGAAATTTGTAGAGTGTGATGTGATCAGCGCTTCTCATATAAATTAATCACAAAACTGAAAATCCAAAAAAAATATTCACAACATACTAACTCACCAAGGTATCTTCTTGCCTTGCTGCCATACTAAGACACCACAGTGTCTTCTTGCCTTGCTCCCGTACTAAAACACCAAACGTGTTTGTCTACCATACTACCATACTAAAACACTAATGTGTCTTCCTACCATACTATAACACTAGTGTGTCTTCGTACCATACTAAAACACTAATGTGTCTTCCTACCATACTAAACCACTAATGTGTCTTTCTACCATACTACCATACTAAAACACTTGTGTGTCTTCCTACCATACTAAAACACTTGTGTGTCTTCCTACCATACTAAAACACTAATGTGTCCTCCTACCATACTAAAACACTAATGTGTCCTCCTACCATACTAAAACACTAATGTGTCCTCCAAGTATACTGTTAAAAGTAGAAAACTAATATCGAACTATTCTCACTAAATAAATCGAACTAAACTAGCGACAATCGATCTATTGCTAGATACTCACGACACTACATTGATTGAATCATCATCAATATCCTCTATTTCATCCACAGATTGGTAAACTAACCAAGGATGAATTTTATCAACCGGAAATACACCCGCATATTTCTGTTTACCTTTTTTCTTAGTAATTGGTGTATCCTCCACCTCATAGCGATCATTCGGTAATATTTTAGTAACACTATAAGGACCCAAACATTTGGCCACCAGCTTTTTACTTTTACTCTTTTCACCTACTTCTCTTTCAACCCGTACTAATTGACCTACAGTAAATTGATGAGGAGGAATTCTTGATTTATCGAATATATGTTTTTGTTTTTCTTGGGTAGAATTTATTTTGGTTAAGGCTTCGTTTCGAATATTTTCTACTGAATCTGTGATGCTATCATCACACTCTGGAATTGTAAGACAGTCTTGTGTACAACACCGAATTATATATTTTATTTATTTAGGAAATATACACAAAACAATATACAAATCGAACAAAATTGTTCTCTATCTATAATAGGATATATTATATTATGTATATCCTATAACCAACACTATGTAATTATTTTAAGTATTAATTTTTAACATTTAGCTTGTCTAAGAAGCGCGTTTGGCCATGTGTAGGTATACTTAGAAGTTTTTAGAAGTGGTAGAGCCACGCTGTAGACATATTTGTCTACAGCATGAATTGGCCGGCTCGACCGGGGTAGTACCACTTTCTCACAGAAAACCAACGTAAAGTTACAGTTTACTGTCGCGTTTCGTATGGTAAGTGAGATATCCGGAGGCCCAGATTCCCCCTTCCCTTCCCTTATCCCTATTCCTGTACTTTCGGTATTGTGGATGTACATGGGCGGTGGAGATCACTTAACATCAGGTGACCCACTGGCTCGTTTGTCGGACTATGAAATAAAATATAAAAATACTTAATTTTGGGCAATAAGTTGTATACATCACTTTGGAACGATTGGTGGATGCATTGTTATGGAGCGGCCGGTGTGTACATCATTATTGGTTGCGACTGTACATACATACATCAAGAAACACTTTGCGCCGCCGTAATCAGGTAAAAATTGGTTTCTACGACTTTGACGGGATATATCTCGCTAACGGTACGCTTCACAAAAATATGATGTAACAAACCTTACCTTCATTTTAAAATCCCTGTTCAATGATACCACACATGATGAGGTGGGGTGAATTTTTTTTTTTCTTGACTTCGTGCCCTTTAGAAGGCGATATATTCAATTTAATGTGGTGTCACATAGCCTGTAACCAGCGGACATACAATACGCTTCCAACGACACCTCATTTGTCAAATTATGATCAGTAGTTTAGAAGTTATGAGGGAACAGATGAACATTCATACATACTCAGATACCGGTCAAAAACATAACCCTCCCTTTTGCTTCGCCGTAGTCGGGTAAAAAATGAGCAATATTTAAAAGCTCATCGAGTTTGAAAAAATATATTTGATTTTATGAATTATATGAATCATTAGAGTTGTTTTTGATACCGTGTGTTGATAAAGTAACAATGTTGACAACAATGTTATATTGAAAATGAGTAATGTTAAATAGGTCATTAAATTGGACAAAAATATTTTTGATTTTTAAAAATCTTTCGAGAGTTCTGTTTCATAACCTGTGTTGATAAAGGCAACAAGGTGATGGTACATTAAAAACTAGTGTAATATTTAATAACTCGTTGAATTTTAGAAAAATATCTTTGTTTGTTAAAATCATTGAGAGTTGTGTTTGATAACCTGTGTTGATAAGGCAACAAGGTGGTATTATATTGAAGAATAGTGTAATATTTAATAGCTCATTAATTTTGTGAAGTATATCTTTAGATTTTTTAAAGATCATTTGAGATGCAGTAAACTATTCTAATTTGTGTTCTATTTTTGTTAACTGGATGGTCAAGTATCAAAACTAGATGAAAAATGTTCTACCCAGATTTAAGCAAGTGAGCTGACACTGGGTCATCATAAGTCTGAAGGAGTGACTCTAACAGGCACTAGGGCAAAAAAATGGTAATGAACGACTATTGTGCGAGTTTTTGTTAATTTACTCCCGGATTGTGACCATCTAGTTCAAAAAGGAAGTCCATTTATGGTTCTCTAGGATTTCCTAGGATCAAAGAAAAGTCTAAAAAAGTTCTATAAATTGACAATAGTTACAAATGCAGGATAGGCCGAGTGTTGTGTAAAAAAACCGGCGTGACTAATGAATAATCTGTTCCCAGATATAGATGAATAATAAAAAACAGAGAGGAGAATATGCTCAATGGAGAATGGTGAATATCGATAAGAAGCTCGAGTGAGCTGTTGAACGTGTTTTGGGTGCTGTCTGCTGTATTCAAATCCCGAGAGTCTAAAAACATTTATGTTCAATATATATATGTCGCAGCACAACACAACACCACATTCATGCATCATGTGTCATGTCATGTATGTCAGGTTAGGTTAGGTGTAGGTACTTCAGGCCGAGGCTGGGAGAGGTCTTATGCAACCTTTCCGATCGTCAGGGATTAACAACACATATTAATAACACAAGTAGAACCATTAATAGTTTATTAAGCTACTGCCAGTTCGGAATACTAAGCGTGGGAAGAACTGGTAAGAAACCCACTTATCTACTACATAGGCTGATACATAACACAATTGATTAATATTACGTCGGCCAGCAGTGCCTGGGCCGTGGCTATGTATAGCCAAAGCCAAGTATAATAATTAATTCGTTTACACAAATTAATTATCCAATGAGTCAAGGATAAGCTAGCAGCGGGATACCACAAGTGCACCGAGCCAAGCTAAAACCAAGACTGCCCGAACTGCGGTCGTTCCGCCTGTTTTATACAGGTGTCAAAACAAGTCCCGCAGTGGGGAGAGTGGGAGAACCGAATGACGCGCGCTGTCGTGATTGGTGCACGTGTTGTTCATAGTATTATTGCCAGGACGTAGTTAGGAATCACACGACGGTGCCGGCGCCGTCACGGCCATACTGACATGCGGGCGTCCTCGCACGCGCCTCATCGTCGTCCTAGATATCTGTAGATAGAAAACATCGTTCGATTATCCTGACAAAACCTTATCTGGTCCGGTCCAAATTGACCCTTCGGTCTGGTCCGGTCCAAATTGACCCTTCAGGCTTGTGGTAGTCAGTTTGGGCCACATGAAACCATACAAAAACTTTCGCTAGTCCAGAATGACCAATCCCTTGCTTTTGCTAGTCCAGAATGACCAATCTCTTAGCTTTTGCTAGTCCAGAATGACCAATCCCTTGCTTTTGCTAGTCCAGAATGACCAATCCCTTAGCTTTTGCTAGTCCAGAATGATCAATCCCTTAGCTTTTGCTAGTCCAGAATAATATTCCCTTAGCTTTTGCTAGTTCAGAATTATTACTCCCTTTAGCTTTATCATTGGACCGGCTGGAGCCCTTCAATGATTTTATTACTTTAACTTTTTTTTTCTCTTTTTTTTTTATTATTTTTATTCGGTGCTAGTCCGAACATAACTGTTCCTTAGCTAAATACTTTATAAATCCAGTTAAAGCTTACCGCGTATTGCCAAACTATTACCATGTATAATTTGCCATTACCATGATTTTCCGCCGTCACGCCATCACAGTATTCAACTTATGGTATCCATAATTTACAGCAAATTAAGCAATGCGTACCTTGTATTATCACCTTCTAGAGCCCTTCTGAAACTTAAAATATGTTTAGTATGCACAGGCTAAGGTATATCCAAATCAATAATCAGGAAACTCAAGGTATAACTGACTTTCAAAGTAAAAAAAACCAAAACTAAATGTTTTGGTTTTAGCTATGCTTGTGATTTCCGGCCATGCATAGCCTAGTAACTTGTAGTTACTTCCCTTTATGGGAATCCCCCATGGGAACGCAGGGCTTTCATTTCCATTTTTTTATCTACTTATCTGGTCCAGTACGGCAGTACCCTTTAGATTTAATTTCCACCTATTTTCTACTTATCTGGTCCAGTACGACTACTCTACAGAACTACTACTTCCAGGTCCAGTCATAACAAACTTCAGGGTTGTGGCAAATTACGATATTTTATATTGTGAACCCGAGGAATTCTAAACTGTGCCCTGGTCACAGTACCACACAATCTCTAAAATTATATTTCATGGCTTATACTGACACGGCGTGAATATAGATTTAGGCAAAATAAAGGAAACCCAAATGTCTGGCTATTCCCTTTAAGGTAACTTATGTTATGTTCACATTTTCCACAAAACTTGAATTTAACCCTTTCTGTAGTTAATTAACACTAACAGAATATGATTAAATGAATTACGGGTTTTTAATAAACCACGATCACAAATATTATCAGATACCTTAAGCGCTGACCGCTCACCCGTGGTCACCCAAGATATGTAGAGTAGACAATAAGCAGGCTACGGACGCAAGCTATCAACAACCTTACGAATCATTGGCATAAATTCGAACTTTGATCTATACAGATAATAATAAGGTAGGTCACAGAGCCTCATATTGTTACTTCTTGTTTAGCAAGAACCTTATAAAAAATAATTAATTGTCGGGTAGAACAAATTAAAACGTAAAACTCGAACAATTAACACCCGTACAATTATTGAATTCCTCTTCAGCCAAGAATGATACGTGCTTACCCTTTTTATTCAACAGCAGTTACTCTTTGAAGAATAATTAAAATGTTATACTAGATCATTACAAATTAGTTGTGATTTTAATTTGAAACACAACATAACTGAACTCGTCAAACAATCTGGACTATTATTTATTGCATTGAACGAATGATTACTAATTACACCTTTTTAACATTTGTTTTATAAGTTTTATTTTCAATCCTTATTCAAGCTGGAATCGAACCAAAGCAAATTCAATGTTTATTAAGCGATCATACGCGTCATTTGTTACGTATTTTCACATACATACGCCCTTACGCCTGCAATCCCCAAAGGGATAGGCAGAGGTGTAACCAGCACACACACATTTTGAAAAACATGTTACAGACCCATGATGCGACAGCTGCGAGCGTATCGCCACACTAAGCACAGTTCCAGACACCAGGCTGATACAGATATTTCGTATTAGAAAAACCCAATATCACCACTTTTACATGACCCGGGATCGAACCAGAGATCTCGGCGTAGTAGCGTTTACTATGCCATCGAAGCAGACGTATTTTCACCTCCCAACCAATTGCTCGCTTTAGTTGAGGGTACATAAATAAAACCAGAAGCGACTCACCAAATTCCAAACACATCAATGCACACTAGACATATGTAGGTAGGTACGCAAACAACATGCTGTCACAAGAATCACTTGCTGTCGCTAGAGCGCCGTAACAGCGCGACGGGAAACCATCAATCGGCACATGGAATTTCAACACAAATATTATTAACACAAAAATCATCGACGCTTCATATTTTCCTGTTTTTTTTTTGTTACGACAATTTTTAACAAAGACTAACATTAGAGACTTATTACAATTCGTCATCATAGCACATCAAAATTATTTGAACACTCCTAACCTTCAAATGTACAGTAGATTAGCATTCAGCACTTTTTACCATCATTATTCTTTTTGATAATAAAATTCTAATCATGGATAGCTTTTTTTTATAACCCAACAAAACGTATAAAACTTGTAAAACTCCTTAATGTTTTACAAACTCTCAAACAACAAAAATAACATATAACCAAACTGTAGGTATTACATCACCTGAATCACGATAGTGAGCGCTGTCCTCCATCCCACTTCTGATGTCGCAGCACAACACAACACCACATTCATGCATCATGTGTCATGTCATGTATGTCAGGTTAGGTTAGGTGTAGGTACTTCAGGCCGAGGCTGGGAGAGGTCTTATGCAACCTTTCCGATCGTCAGGGATTAACAACACATATTAATAACACAAGTAGAACCATTAATAGTTTATTAAGCTACTGCCAGTTCGGAATACTAAGCGTGGGAAGAACTGGTAAGAAACCCACTTATCTACTACATAGGCTGATACATAACACAATTGATTAATATTACGTCGGCCAGCAGTGCCTGGGCCGTGGCTATGTATAGCCAAAGCCAAGTATAATAATTAATTCGTTTACACAAATTAATTATCCAATGAGTCAAGGATAAGCTAGCAGCGGGATACCACAAGTGCACCGAGCCAAGCTAAAACCAAGACTGCCCGAACTGCGGTCGTTCCGCCTGTTTTATACAGGTGTCAAAACAAGTCCCGCAGTGGGGAGAGTGGGAGAACCGAATGACGCGCGCTGTCGTGATTGGTGCACGTGTTGTTCATAGTATTATTGCCAGGACGTAGTTAGGAATCACACGACGGTGCCGGCGCCGTCATATATTTTAAGTTTAGCATTAAAATACTTGTTTCATTAGATAAATATTCCAAATGTTTTATTTGTTATATCAAAAAATTATACTATCATCAATATATACTCAGATCATGCTTATATGCGTGTGAAATTTCTAGCAAAGATGTTCAATATATATTATAAAATTAGGAACGGGTCTTAATCGCGCAATACTTTAATGGTATAAATACCACAATTATTTCCCGACGTTTCGACCGAGTTGCATCGGCCGTGGTCACGGACTGACTGACGAGATTTAGTGCCGTCTTCGTAAGGTGGGCTTTCGTGTGGTGGGAGTATCGGTAACCAGTTTAGTGGGGGTTTTGATAACTACCATCCCTTGGTTTTTATTTTTATCAAAAATACTGTCGGTACTTCGACAAACCACACCGACAGTATCCTCGCGCTGAAGAGTTGACACATTCTGTCGACGCGGTTTACATATACTTATGACAGGATTCCATGTTGTTGACAAACGGTATCCATCCTCTCGGTTGAAATTCTGATGTTTTTTGATTTCTACCGCTTCACGTACTATTCTGGAGTAATAATGGCGATCGGTGGATAGAACCTGTGGTTGGTGTAGTTCTATCCAATGATTAGATTCAGCCTCCAGCAAATGCTCAGCCACCGCTGATTTGTTGATCTGGCTTTTTACAGCTGTAATGTGTTCCTTGACCCTTTCAGCGATCGTTCTTTTGGTCTGGCCGATGTAGGAACTACCACAACAGCAATTCACCTTATAAACACCAGGAGTTTGTAAGGGAATTACATCCTTTGGAGTACGCAAGTGGTTCGATATTTTTGCGAGCGGACTATATACAGTCTTAATGGAGTTGAATAAAGTGAGTTGAATGGAGTCATTGTTTCAGTACTGTTCCAACTTTGTCCGTGACTCCTTTTATATAGGGCATGTATGCTGGGACTCTGCTAACCTCAGGAAGACGCTCCCTCTTTTTGGGACGGCGTATCTTTCCTTTGTATCCGTTACTCTTCAGTACCATTTGAACATGTGTGAGCTCACTTTCTAGATGTTGAGAGTCACAGAGGTCATATGCTCTATTTGTCAACGATGTCACAACGGATTCCAAATGCCGTGGATAGTGGTGCGAGTGGGCATTGAGATACCTGTCAGTGTGTGTTGGTTTTCTGTATACAGTGTGTCCTATGGAACCATCGTTTCTCACCATTACTTTCACATCGAGAAAAGGTAACGTTCTGTCTACCTCCATTTCATAACTGAATCGGATCTTTGGATGTATGGAGTTCAACCGGTTCGCGAATTGTTCTACTTCATGCTTGTTGCCATGCATGATGCAGAATACATCATCGGCATACCTCTTCCACAATTTAACATTATATGTTTGTGTGTCTATGAATTGCTCGAAATATTCCATCCAGATGTTGGCCATTACCGGTGCCACTGGGCTGCCCATAGCTACTCCATCAATCTGAAGGTAATGTTGCCCTTGATATAAGAAGTAATTACCTTCTAAACAGCTCTTTAATAAATCCATGTAATCGTTAGACAGAATAGCGAGGATACTGTCAGTGTGGTTTGTCGAAGTACCGACAGTATTTTTGATAAAAATAAAAACCAAGGGAAGGTATTTATCAAAACCCCCACTAAACTGGTTACCGATACTCCCACCACACGAAAGCCCACCTTACGAAGACGGCACAAAATCTACTCAGTCAGCCCGTGACCACGGCCGATGCAACTCGGTCGAAACGTCGGGAAATAATTGTGGTATTTATACCATTAAAGTATTGCGCGATTAAGACCCGTTCCTAATTTTATAATATGTATTCAAATCCCGAGAGTCTAAAAGCATTTATGTTCAATATATATATTTTAAGTTTAGCATCTTACTCTCATGTCTATGTTGTTACTGCACTGATTTACCGTTACTATTTTTTTATTACTTTAATAGCGTGTTGTTAAGAATCATGTTTGTTTCTCCAAACCAGAATTTTATTAACAAATATTATTTCAAGTTTTCTGGGTTGTATTATAATGTTTCAGTAAGGGAATATTTTAGATATAATATTACAGTAGTGTGTTATATTAATAATAATCTTAGATGTAACATACCTCATGCTTTATCAACTCTGAGTATTTATGCCATACACTTGTCTTCTGAACTTAATTATTTACTAAACCACAAATTTCATTGGTTTCTTTTTGATTATCATATTTTATATTTGTAATGGATGACAGAAATAGAAATATATCTATAGTATATATATCTGTATACTACCAAAACGTGAGGGGAATTCGTACCAAATTACACACTTTATTTACAAACATTTTATCTTTTTCTTTTGATGTAATTATCCTGGCTGACACCTAATATATTAGACAGCGAATTTTTGATGACCGTTATGTTGTGTTTAGAGATGATCGCATTCGAATTGCCACAAACAAGCGGGATGGCGGGGGGGTACTAATCGCAGTGCTGCGTGAACTTCGCCCGAGGAGAATGTTAACAGGTTCTATTCCCAATTGCTTTGAGCACGTTATGGTTGAATTGCCTGCTTCACGACCGCATAGTCGCCATGTCATAAGTGCTGTATATATGCCGCCTCGTTCAGAGGATGATGTATATATGACACACCTCGATATGTTACAAGATATTATGATGGATCCAAGTACGGATTCATTTTATATAGTCGGCGATTATAACCTACCTGACATTAATTGGCTAGAATGTCCCCCGTCATATCAATCCACTAGTCGCTAGACGCTATTTGGTTAATATGTTGTCATTTACCAATGCGTCGCAGTATAATAACATTTTGAATAATAAAAGCCGTATTCTTGATATATTTATTAGTAACACTGACTGTCAATTTCAACATGGTGCTGCTATATTAGGCCCCGATATGCATCATCCTCCGTTTTCAGTAATTGGTAACCTAGAAGTTCATTACAAGCCAATGAAATGTAATTTTGTTGTTAGGCATATGAACCATAAAGCTAACTACGAGGATATAGGTGGTGGGGTATAATAGGTGGTAGGATATTCATATCCACCCGGATAGCGACCACCGTACACAGGGCGAAAAATCCGCCATAGTGGCACACGCAAGTGTGTCGCGTTCCGGGATCAGCCAGTGTACATCCGGTTTTTGTCAGGGGTCTGGAGTTGGGGTACAATGGCCATTTTACGGCCTTCTTAGTACTCTGACACTAGACCCTCGACCCCTTCTTCACCTTCTTGCCCATGGCGTAGTGTGAAGAAGCAGGCCGGCATGAGTGTGTTGAGTGGCGGGGATAGATCGTCTCTCGCTACTCAGTACTCTATTTGGACCGCACTGCGCTTACCATCAGGTGCAGTGCGGTCACTTTGCCGTGCCAGGATAAAAAAAAAAAAAATATCAATACTGATCTGGCAAAAATCAACTGGAATGACTCACTCAATAACCTTCCATCCGAACAGGCTGTGGATACATTTTATAATAATATCCACAGTCTAGTCAGAAAACACGTACCCTACACACATCCCAAGACTACTCGATTTCCAATATGGTTTAATATGCGGCTCATTAAAATTTTTAAGAATGAAGAACGTTCTTGGGCTAAATGGAAAAAATTCCATAACCAATCTGATTATGAATCTTTTACATGTCATCGTAAAAGTTTTAAAATACAGTCCTTGAAGTGTTATAATGATTACAGTAAAAGAGTGGAAGAAACCATACCTATTCACGTCAAACACTTCTGGACTTATATAACAAGCCGCAAGGGTAAAGTTGGCTACCCAGCAAATATGCACTACAAAGATTCCATATCTAGTAGCCCCGGTGATACGTGCAATTTATTTTCTACCTACTTCAGTTCTGTATATGAGTCATCTACTTTTAATTCTTCCATTTGGCTTCCCCCCGTTGACTACGCAGACAATTCGGTGTGCTTATCCCGTATTAACTTTGACAGTAACTCAATATATAAGGCACTAAAGGACTTAGATGTAACCAAAGGACCTGGTCCTGATGGATTACCACCTATCTTCTTAAAACAAACTGCAAAAAAATCTGTACACCATTACACATTTTGTTTAATAAATGTTTATTAGAAGGTATCGAAAATTATCGCCCCATATCAATCCTTTCCACAATGTCAAAGGTTTTTGAGAGTCTGGTTCGTAGTTCAAGTGGTTTAAGTCTGACGACATTGTACCTGAGTCAGGAGAGTAGTATAGGGATTCGGGTCGGGTCCTTAGCTCGGGTCACGAGCTAGGGAGCTAGGGTCCCTAGACTTGATCCAGACCCAGGTACCCTACTACCCGCGAAATGTTCCCGAACAGGACTCCGCAGCCGTGAATTAAATTTATATCAACCGCGAATTAAATTAATATCAGCCGCGAATAAAATTTATATCACACGCGAATTTGATTTATATCAAAGGCGATTTTATACCTGTCGAGTTTAATTTATATTTAGACATTTTACGTTTATTTTGCACGTTTGTCAGCCAGCTTGAGGAATGGTCTCATCTTTGTTTGTATGCAGGTATGAATCCCTTTTTCTATGAAGTTACGCTTGTCTTCCTACGGTAATAGTCATGTCACAACGTGTCTGTATAATTTCTTAGTAGTAGTCTTAGTATTATCTACGTTTCAAAGCTTCATTGTTCATAAGGGAAAGCTATTAAAATTAGTGACGGTATGTATTCTTTGAATATAACAACAGACCACACGTTGCTATTAATGTGACTCTTTATAAGTTTTAGGTAGCCATTGTCCATAAGAGGAATCGGGTAATTTATTAGGTACATCAATCAAATGTAATGACAAAGCAGTATTACCTATTGTTCAAAGCTTCATAGTTTATATGGGCAAGCGGTGTTAAAATTAATTACGGTATGTATTGTTTGAATATAACAACAGACCACATGGGGTTGTTAATGTCACCCTTAAGCAATGAGTTTTGGGAACCCATTGTCCATAAGAGAAATCGAATACCTGTCTATCGTATCAGCTTTTGCTTTTGCTACAGCAAAATGACCCTTAGCTGCCGTATAATAGCGATGACAAAAATTATACTACACCGTATTTCACAGTGTGCTCTAAATTTTTACATAATTGGTAAAGGCTTCGTCATGAGATCGTCTAATGACTTTAAAAAACCCTCAACTTTTCTTTACTTATATAAGACCCTGATTCGGTCCCAGCTTGAATATGCTGTACCTATCTGCTGTCCGTATTATTGCAAATATACAAACAGCCTGGAAATTGATCAAAAAAAGTTCTTGCGTTCTGTACACTACAAATGTTTTGGTTATAAAATCCCTTAGCATGGTCTATTATCTAAATTTAAATTAATAAGCTTGGAGTCCAGACGTTTATTACTCAAAGCTATGACGTTGTATGGCATATGTACTAACAAATACGATTGTACTTATCTTACGAACAAGTTATGTTATGCAGTACCGAGGACGATTGTTCGGCGACAGGTGCGCGCATCATACTTGTACTATACCACCAAGTGTAGGACTAATGCTGGTAAGCGTGCACCTCTACATCGCCCTGTAGAAACTTATAACACACACTTTGCTAGTATCGATATTGTTAAAAACTCACCACAAAAATTTAAGAAGTTAATAAATGCCGTACTTGGTGGAGATAGTTAAGCTTCTTTTTAAAATTTCATTGCAATTAAAATTTAACTTAAATTTATCCTATTTTATTTTATATAAATATATATATATTTATTTCCTTTAGCTTAATCATTAACTTTATAAATTAATAATTCGTCATGCTCCTATTCTGCGGGCAATGGTGTGGGTTATACGTTTACTTGTCTATTTATTTAATTTAATGTAAAGATGTAGCGTATAACTGTTTTTTGCTCCAAATAAATAAAATAAAAAATAAATGAAAATTACGGTTGGGCTATGTCTCAATGTCTTCCAACAGGTAAATTTGAATGTATAGATGTAAATACAGATTATTAATATGTTATTAAGTTATTAATATATTTAAGTTATTTAGAAGAAGTTATTAATATGCAGAACCTTCGAAAAAGATATATATTTCTCTTTATTCTCAGGAATAAGTTCTATATCACCTTCGTCAAAATTAAGACCATGAATTATAAAATGAGCATCATAATTACTTAAATTGTGAAAAAATACTGGTACAAAATTAGGTGTTTTGTATTTTTCAGAACAAAGTGAATGAGCGACTCCTTCATAAACACCAGTATGCCAATTGTATATTATTGTGACTTTTTCATTTAAGTTACTTTTACAGATATAACACAACTTACTTTGAGAAATATTTATTTTATTTTCATACGTTAATGGTAATGGAGATTTGACAAAAGCGTTTTTTTTACATATATTTTCTAAATCTGTTTTGATAAATTTGATAAATTGGTTTGCACAATCTTTTCCATTATACGATCGATATATCGAAAAGTTGTCATCGTATGAACACTTAACATAATATCCAAAACTATACATCTCATGTTTTTGAATGTTCGTTGTGGATGATATATTTGGATTGTTAGAACAACTTTCTACTGGATTTAAAAATGCTTCAAAATCCGCATATACAACAAAAGGGACCTTTAGTTTACGTTCATAATTATTGAATGAGATTTGATTTGATGGAATTAATTCATTAAACCAATTCCTTTTGTTATCATGTTCCGATGGTAAATTAATGCAAACGTTAAAACAGTCATTTGCTTGATGACGCTGTAAATTATCCCGTGATGTGAAATGTAATAAACAACCATCGCAAATATGAACTGCATGTTCGGATGTTGATAACTGTTTAGATACTAACCTCGAAAGATTTTTAATATAACAATAATGACCGTTGGCACCGCGAGATATATACAATAAGTTTAAGTGAGTGGTTTTTCTATGTTTCGTTAAGTGTAATGGACCTACAACTTTATTTTACTTTTTTATTGAATCATAATGTAAACCAAAAACATTAATACTTATATTGTTTAGTTTTTCAAATTTATGAATATCATTAATTTTGAAAGGAAAAGATAATTTATCAAATTTTAATCTATTTTTATGTTTTATATAAGATGACACTCTATTAGAACTTTGAGAAGCCGGATACAATCCTGACAATACAGCCCAACGAAAGCACTCGTGATCATAATTTTGAACGTTAATTACAGCTTTCTTATATTTTATATCTAACGGTAAGTCTATATATGATGATCCTCGTAATGGGTTAAACTTGTTTATATTCATATCTAAGTGATTTATTTTAACTTAAGTCCATCCACTACCTTTTTTTTCAAAATTCGCCATTTTGTTTGTTATTTCGGTTGTTATAGATGGAAAAATTATAACCTTATCATCACCTTGACAAATAAGATAATTGGAGATTTGAAAATCAAAAGTGTTAAATAAATTTTTGGTTTCCTGAGTAAAATCTGCATTAAGAATAAAATTTACTTTCAGAACAGAGTGTTCTAGAATAGAACGTGTCAGTAATTTATATATTACATCTTTAGTTTTTTGTAAAAATAATTCAGGCGTTTCAAATTGATGGTTCGATGTTTTATTAGACATGATTCTATATGTAAGAATTCTATTACCAAAAGCACTATCAATTATTTGAACATCCCTTAATACATTATCATTCCGTAGTAAATTGTTTTTATGAGTATTACTCTTTAAATGGTTAGTCATATATTTTTTCAATACAAATACGTGACAGTCGGGACATTGAATTTTATCATTATTTTCTGTACTTACATTTGAATTCGGCGTTGGTAACGATGTTGATGATGCAGGAGCTTCAAGATAAGTATTTATTCTCTTCTTCGCTGGTTCCGCTTCAGTTAACATCGTCGATGCTGATCTCTTTCGTACACCACTCCCATGTTGATTAAGTCTGATCGAAAAACAAAAATAAATAAAATATCAAACCTAACTACAATAATAATAATAATAATGTACATTTTTTCCCATAATTACTAACATTTTTACATTGCAAACAATATGCTTGCATTGATAAATCACCATCAATTTCATCTTCATCGGAATGAGACAAATTCAATATTTTATGTCCTGAACATGGTGTATAATACGGAATAAAATCAGGATCTTTCAACATTGACTCGGGTAATAAATTTTGTATGAACCAAAGTCGTATAAAACGATGAAACTTGTGTAAAATAAGATTTTTGTTTAAACTTGCAATCTCACTTTGGGACAAACATAAACTCTGTAACTCAAGAGCGTGATAAATTTTTAATGTTTGGTAAAAAAATACAATGAGAACAAACGTACAGAATGAGTTCGAAAAGATGACTCTAACGTTTTAAATACTTAAAATGTATCCCCTCTACATGGTTCACAGAAACTTGTATAAACATGTTATAATACTCACATTTCAAAATGGTTTTGGTCTATTTCCTCACAAAGTTCGTAGAGCCCTTCATCGTATTGTGATGACATCAGATCCAATGGTTCAATGTTATTAAGAAGCACGACGAGCTCTGAGTCGTAGACATCATAGCGTAATGTATGCATGGTAAAATAGTATGCTTAACAATAAATATCTTAGAGAAAAATTAAAAAGTTTAAATAGTGCTAACTCAATGCATTACACCGTTATGTTACAATGAAGTAAGTTATTACTATGAAATAATATACAAATTCTTACAAATAATTCTTAAATGTTTACAATTAATTTACAATCCAAATTATGATCATGACCAAATATTAATATTCTAAAAGTGAGTGTTTAAGGACATTGCGTTATTGTAGTATAAGTTATTATAACTAATTGTGCATGTTAATACTAATACACATAAGCTTACGCACTATCTTATTTGTCAGTGTCTATAAAATATTTCACACAGTCCTCTTTTGTAGCCAAGTGCTTGGTGATATTAAATATAATATCTCTCACTGACTGCAAGTTTTTGTCTTCGTCGGCTTCTGCGTAATATTTAACACGCACCTCAGCATGTTTCCAGTGTTCCATCGGAGCGATATTTTTTATCTTCTTGACATCATATATCTCAATCTTTATAAGATGAGATGCATCGGCGATGTCGTCCTTATTTGACGTGATGTATGAAACTCCACCACTGGAAGAGCGACCAACACTTGACGACTTTTTTGCCACCTTCTTTTTCTTCTTAGGTTTTTCGAAGAAGTCATCGATGCAATTTGATCTCTTTGCTATTGCTTTTTTAACTTTGTATGCCAGGGTGCCTTCCTCGTCGCTGTGCTGATCATCATCGTCGTTATCTGCATAATAATAGTTTTTGAAAGTATTATCAGCGAACTGAAACAAAAAGTAAACTATTATAAGTATTGGCATAGAAAGGCGTGTAGGAATATGGGATACATAAAAATATATACATCATCAACAATTGATTAAAACAATCTGAGGTCAAAACACAATATTAACAGTAAATAAGACATAATTAATAATTTATTACTTCGAATTATACATAGGTACTTACATTCATTTTGCAGCAGAGTCACTATTTAAAAATCCACTATACAAACAACCGGAGTTCATTTGTGGTGTACAGCACACTGTGGAATACGGTGTAGTATAATTTTTGACATCGCTTTTATACGGCAGCTAAGGGTCATTTTGCTGTAGCAAAAGCAAAAGCTGATACGATAGACAGGTATTCGATTTCTCTTATGGACAATGGGTTCCCAAAACTCATTGCTTAAGGGTGACATTAACAACCCCATGTGGTCTGTTGTTATATTCAAACAATACGTATCGTAATTAATTTTAACACCGCTTGCCCATATAAACAATGAAACTTTGAACAATAGGTAATACTGCTTTGTCATTACATTTGATTGATGGACCTAATAAATTACCCGATTTCTCTTATGGACAATGGCTACCTAAAACTTATAAAGAGTCACATTAATAGCAACGTGTGGTCTGTTGTTATATTCAAAGAATACATACCGTCACTAATTTTAATAGCTTTCCCTTATGAACAATGAAGCTTTGAAACGTAGATAATACTAAGACTACTACTAAAAAATTATACAGATACGTTGAGACATGATTATTACCATAGGAAGACAAGCGTAACTTCATAGAAAAAGGGTTTCATAGCTGCATACAAACAAAGATGAGACCATTCCTCAAGCTGGCTGTCAAACGTGCAAAATTAACGTAAAATGTCTTAATATCAATTAAATTCGAGACAGGTATAAAATCGCCTTTGATATAAATCAAATTCGCGTGTGGTATAAATTTTATTCGCGGCTGATATTAATTAAATTCGCGGTTGATATGAATTAAATTCGCGGTTGATATGAATTAAATTCACGGTTGATATAAATTTAATTCACGGTTGATATATATTAAATTCGCAGTTGATATAAATTTAATTCGTGGTTGGTATAAATTTAATTCGTGGCTGCGGAGTCCTGTTCGGGAACCTATTTGCGGGTAGTAGGGTACCTGGTTCTGGATCAAGTCTAGGGACCCCTATACTACTCAGGAGTGCCACAAGGTTCGATATTGGGCCCACTCCTCTTTTTAATATTTATAAATGATGTTGAGGCTTGTTTCATGAACTCAAGGTTTTTAATGTATGCAGACGACATTAAAGTTTATAGAGCATGCAGGAGTGTTTAGGACTGGCACGTTACTACACGAGGACCTCGATAGACTCTCTCAATATTGCATACATAATAAACTTCCACTTCACATGTCAAATTTAATAGAATGCTTTTCACTAAGAATAGAAATATTATATCTTACCCTTATAGTCTGAACGGTGTCTCGCTATGTAAAGTGAAGTGGAACGTGTACGTGACCTACGATTATTACTGATTCTAAATTGCACCTCGATGCCCACATCGATTACATAATTGGTAAAGGCTTCGTCATGAGATCGTCTAATGACTTTAAAAAACCCTCAACTTTTCTTTACTTATATAAGACCCTGATTCGGTCCCAGCTTGAATATGCTGTACCTATCTGCTGTCCGTATTATTGCAAATATACAAACAGCCTGGAAATTGATCAAAAAAGTTCTTGCGTTCTGTACACTACAAATATTTTGGTTATAAAATCCCTTACCATGGTCTATTATCTAAATTTAAATTACTAAGCTTGGAGTCCAGACGTTTATTACTCAAAGCTATGACGTTGTATGGCATATGTACTAACAAATACGATTGTACTTATCTTACGAACAAGTTATGTTATGCAGTACCGAGGACGATTGTTCGGCGGCAGGTGCGCGCATCATACTTGTACTATACCACCAAGTGTAGGACTAATGCTGGTAAGCGTGCACCTCTACATCGCCCTGTAGAAACTTATAACACACACTTTGCTAGTATCGATATTGTTAAAAACTCACCACAAAAATTTAAGAAGTTAATAAATGCCGTACTTGGTGGAGATAGTTAAGCTTCTTTTTAAAATTTCATTGCAATTAAAATTTAACTTAAATTTATCCTATTTTATTTTATATAAATATATGTCAGCGGCAGTGTCCACAGGCCGGGGTTGTGAGAGGGCTTACACATCCCTCTCCGATCTCCAGATATTGTCAGGATGCACAGCGTGTAATAGTTCGGTAGTAAAACACGAGGTTAATACTTCAGACTTTAGAGTTTATTAAACTACTGCCAGTTCGGAATGCAGTCATCCATGGGGAAGAGCTGGCAAGAAACCCCATGGTTGCTCTTTTAAACACAGCACAAACTAAGTTACTATAACTGATACTAATTACAGTCTCACAACACGTTAACTTATTACATTACACAGTATTTCGGCATTACGACCTCAAGTTACTAGCTATTCAAGATTGAATATGGAATTCCTCTCAAAATGACAAGGTGCACGCTTTTATTATGATATTTTCTATAGTGCCCCACTCGTCCGCGAGATCACGCGATAAACTAGTCAAATCCACCCTCAAAATAGCAAAACAAGTGGCGGTAGACATTTTACAATAAAACGAGTCATTTAAAGTTCAATCCAGTGTCCGTATTCTTTATGCTCCGACACGGCCTTCCTGACAGCTCACACGTCCTCGTGTGTACCTGAAAAGGAGAAGAAACTCACACAGTAAAAGTATTCACCCGCTCGGCCAATCACTGACCAATGATAAGCAAACACAAATTTCGGTGTCCAATTAGCACAAAAAACCACATTACTGCCAACAATCAGTACCTGTTAACTTGGCCTCAATAAATGTGAACTTCTACTAACTTTGTAGTAAATAAATCTCACACCGAAACTTGGTTCCCAAATTGTACACACATCACATTTTAAATTACAATGATTAATTGTGGTATACCGACCACTTTCTCAACCCACTGATGACGTTCTCAATCCTGTCAAAACCCAAGCACTCAAAACTACGACGCAACCAGAGCAGTGCAGACCGCACAACAGCGCCCCTTCAATCTACGACCACCGCAGCAGTTCGTACGACCCGGACAACTGCACCCCTTCGACTCACTCCCTGGTCTACGTCAACTAATAGCCCGGATAACAGCGCCCCTTCGATCTACCACCCAGAGTACGACCCGGACAACTGCATCCCTTCGACTATTTCCTTACGCACCAAACCACCTTGCCCCTTATCCAGGATTGAGCACACCATACAGCCCAAACAACTTTTTTGAACAATAAGGGTTACTTTACACTAGGTAGGCACCATCAGTTAAACCGTATTTCATGGTAGGAAATCCAATACCACCTTTACCCGACCCAGGAATCGAACCAGAGACCTCACTCAGCAAGTCGTAAAGTGTAAGCAATTATAACTGCACCGTCGAGGCAGGCGTATTCTTACCTCGCAGCTAATTGCTCGCTTTAGTAGAGGATACAAAAACAAAACCAGAAGCGACTCACCAAATCCCAATTACATCCATGCGCGCAAGACTCGTTTAGGCATAGCCGCGCCCCAGCCGTGCCACAGACACGCCACAGACGCGCCACCGACGCGCCAGACACGCCACATACGCGCCACACACGCGCCATGGCTGCGCCACAGATACGCCACGGTAGCCACCGCATATGGAATTTAAACACAAAATCATTAACACAGTAATCTAGGACTTTTCATAAGTCTAGTTTTTTCTAATAATAATACTAGCCCTGTATTAAACATTGTCCCACTGTTGGGCGCGGGCCTCCTCTACTAATGAGAGGGGTTAGGCTTTATTCCACCACGCTGGCCTAATGCGGGTTAATAGACTTCACATACCTTCGAAATTCTCAGGTATGCAGGTTTCTTCACGATGTTTACCTTCATTGTTAAAGCAAGCGATAATTAAGATTTAATACACACGTAACTTTTAGAAAAGTCAGAGGTGTGTGTCACTTGGGTTTTGAACATATGACTTTCGTCTTCACAGTCCGTACCGCAACCAACTAGGCTATAACGATCGTTTAATAAAGACTTAACGTTAGAGACTCTTTTTTTTACAATTTGTTAACATCGCACGTTAAAATGATCTTAATACCCGTAACCCTTCTCATGTACAGTAGACTACAGTTCATTGAACCCTTTTTACCACGTATAACGCGGTAGAATACCATACTTCACCATTACTCATTTTATGATTATACAATCCCAATCATAGATACCCTCGCCAACTACCAATTTTCATTTATCTCTCAAACAACAATAAAATAACACAGCACCAAATTATTACGTCACCTGAACGATAGTAGGCGTTGTCCTTTATTCCGCTTCTGATGTCAGCGGCAGTGTCCACAGGCCGGGGTTGTGAGAGGGCTTACACATCCCTCTCCGATCTCCAGATATTGTCAGGATGCACAGCGTGTAATAGTTCGGTAGTAAAACACGAGGTTAATACTTCAGACTTTAGAGTTTATTAAACTACTGCCAGTTCGGAATGCAGTCATCCATGGGGAAGAGCTGGCAAGAAACCCCATGGTTGCTCTTTTAAACACAGCACAAACTAAGTTACTATAACTGATACTAATTACAGTCTCACAACACGTTAACTTATTACATTACACAGTATTTCGGCATTACGACCTCAAGTTACTAGCTATTCAAGATTGAATATGGAATTCCTCTCAAAATGACAAGGTGCACGCTTTTATTATGATATTTTCTATAGTGCCCCACTCGTCCGCGAGATCACGCGATAAACTAGTCAAATTCACCCTCAAAATAGCAAAACAAGTGGCGGTAGACATTTTACAATAAAACGAGTCATTTAAAGTTCAATCCAGTGTCCGTATTCTTTATGCTCCGACATATATATTGTTAACAAGTACCAGCAGTACTACATAGAAGACATCCGACGGTTATGACGTCACATCTTGATTATTGGTTTTATATCACCAGAAACACTAATTATAATTACTGATTATTTATTTGTATAATCACACAATAATTTACTGTCCTCAAACATACTCAATAGAGATATGATTGCTGATTTGATACATTTGTATAGAGGTATAAATAGGGTGTCAGAATAATTGTTCGGCAGTTGGTTGTTACTACGGGACAAGACGTTACTCTGTCCAAATATAGACTTCACTACGACTTATCATCTGCGTTTTATTGAGACACTGTTTATCAATATATATTTATTTCCTTTAGCTTAATCATTAACTTTATAAATTAATAATTCGTCATGCTCCTATTCTGCGGGCAATGGTGTGGGTTATACGTTTACGTGTCTATTTATTTAATTTAATGTAAAGATGTAGCGTATAACTGTTTTTTGCTCCAAATAAATAAAATAAAAAATAAAACATTGTTTTACGCAGATACTTAGGTATTACTATTCTATTACCCTTCCATATTAAGCCATAATTTACTGTTAACTCTCTACTGTCCCAATATGGTTTTAAAATGTCTGTAATTTCACTTTTATGCATAGGCCAGCCCCTTTTTATAATCTTAAATAATTCCTGCATTTCCGAATCATCTTTAGTATGATTTTGTATCTGTATAAAGTGTGAGTCAGTAAGTGGATTATCAGCTGACAACGCACACACTTGCGCCTGCGCCTCGAGATGATCGCGAGGCGTTGTGTTTGTATTATGGCTCGGCGCAACTGCCCTCGATAGTGCGTCAGTAGTATGTTGTTTTATTAATCTTAAAACAAACTTATGAAATATTAGTTTAGGCTGTATGTAACTTTTATCTGTGCGTTTTGTGAATATAAAAAATAAAAGTTAGTCCGTTCCTGTCAAACGTGGTTTTATTAATAGGTTATGGGCCCAGACCCATATTTAATAGTTTAATAATAGTAAATAACGGGCGGTACTATTCATTTGCAATAATAATGTCGATGAACTACATAGCGAATGTTTGCAAAATTGAAAGGATGCGAGAATTATGATGATTGGTGTTTTGAAGCGCAAAATGTATTGGTGTTGTAAGGCATGGCGTCTAACATTGAAACTAAGTTATCGGGCACTGCAACAGTTGCTGAAAAAGCGGATGATGCTAAAGCAAAAGCAAAACTGATATTAACCATCGATCCTTCATTATATGTCCATATAAAGCATGCGGTCACAACGTATGAATTATGGACTACACTCAAGAATATATTTGACGATTCCGGTTACACAAGGAAGATCAGTTTGCTGAGAAATCTTATCAACGTTCGACTTGAAAACTGCGAGACAATGACACAGTATGTTACTCACATTGTAGAAACGAGTCAACGACTTCAAGGCACAGGATTCAAGATTACGGATGAATGGATTGGAGCATTAATGTTGGCGGGATTAACCGAAAAATATGCGCCCATGATTATGGCTATCGAACATTCGGGAAGTGAGGTTAGCGCTGTGTTTGATATACGGACACGTCGGACAAGTGAAACAACCGCTAGTTGGTAACGCACTGGTTTATTGTCTTGCATGACATATTGTAAGCGCGGGAGAGGGCGCGCCACAGATACAAAATACACAACATTCCTCCCCTTACCCAAAATAGTAATCTAAGAAATAAGCTAATCTAAATTATAAAACATACGAACTGTTGGGGAAATCGACCTGTTGGTCGTAACCCGCTTTGATTTTGTGATTTTAAGTGGACTGTATGATTTTGTCTGCCACTCACCTGATACAGCAGAACTGCCGGTCTTCTGGGGTACCCCGTGGTGGCGATATAGGTTGCTGGTTGCCTGTCTCGCTATCTTCGGGTTTGCACCAGACACGAATACCAATCTCGTATTTCCAAAGAAAGTCAATTTTCTAGATTTTAGCAGCGCGCGCGCACTCGCTAGAGCGTACGTTACCACGTTCAAAATGGAAGAGAGTGTGTTGAGTTATAGGTGGCAGCACCTTTCTGCATTGTATACGTTCCGGTGAATTATGTGACAGACAACATGATTTTAAACATCAGAAAAGATATGGAATGAACGATTTAGGCTTGTGCTAACATAATATACGGAACATGCCGCCGACCTTAAAATAATCTATTTTAAAAGAAAACTAAAGATACTAAACTAACATAGAGCTACGAAAATGATAATAGATATGTGTAGCTAGTCGATAGGAAGAGGACAGACCTTCACTACAGGTCGTTTTGTAATTGTATCACCAATGCGTACTGTTACAACACGAGTAACACCGTCAGCGCCCGGGTGGAGTTGATGCACACGAGCCAAGCGCTACAGTAGTGGAGGTAATGTGTTATCAACTAACACAACTACGGAACCCACTTTGAGGGGTGTCTTCGTAGTGTCGTCAAACCATTTACTTCTTTGCTGAAGTTGATGAAGGTATTCAACACTCCAGCGCTTCCAAAAATGTTGTACAGCTTGTTGAATGATTTGCCATCGTACTAGATGACTGGTAGAATCAGTACTAAGATCGATTTCAGGTAAAGAAGTCAATGGTTGCCCGACTAAGAAATGTCCTGGTGTAAGAGGTAATGGATCGGTAGGATCATTACTCTGTGTACAAAGTGGTCTCGAATTTAGTATGGCTTCTATTTGAGTTAGAAGTGTGTTGAATTCATCATAAGTTAAGGTAAGTTGCCCTATGACTCTATAAAGATGTGTTTTCATGCTTTTGACAGCTGCTTCGAATATACCACCGAAATGGCTTGCATATGGTGGGTTAAAATGCCAAATTATTGATAGATCAGTTAATCTTTCATTAATTTGAGTTTGGTTAGCAGAGTTTTGCAAGAATGTTTGCAAATCTTTAAGATAGTTATGACATCCTACGAAGTTACGACCGCAGTCAGAATAAATATCACTACAGAGTCCGCGTCGGGAAACAAATAGGCGTAAAGCGTTAAGAAATGAATCCGTCGATAAATCTGGAACTAATTCGAGATGTATTGCCTTTGTTGACATGCATACAAAGACACATACGTAAGATTTGTAGATTTTCGCGTTACGAAATTTACTTGATTTGAGATTGAAATGCCCAGCAAAGTCTACGCCTACGTGTAAGAATGGCCTAAGAGCGCTTACTCTTGCAGCAGGGAGAGAAGCCATGGGTGGCTGCGGAGCTGACGGTCGCACGCGAAAGCATCGCACGCAGCGACGTGTACGCATACGGACTGCATCGCGGGCAGAAATAATCCAATACGTCTGGGCTAATAAAAATTGTAACGTCTGCGGACCAACGTGTAAATATAATTTATGAAAATAATCGATAAGTAAATTTGTAAATAAATGTTTTTTAGGTAAAATAATTTGATGCTTGGCATCGTACGATATTTCAGCACGTTGTATCCTGCCGCCGACCCTGAGAAGTCCGGCATCGTCTAGAAACGGTTTAAGGGGAAAGGGCACGCAAAGCGGTTAGAATTACGTTGAGTTCGAAGAACATTCTGAGATATCTGCTGAACCAAGCGCTATATTAAAAATATATGTTAAATATAGACTCATTGCGCAACTCTAAAGCTATACAGAATTTGTTTAAATGCCCTCAAATTATTTAAATAAAATCCTAAACATGAAAAATAAAAAATACAATATCTCCAATAGGGCTTATCGATTCACATTAATTCTAATCAAAATAATTACTTTGTTATCAATAAAAAAGACGAGTCTTATTACTTTTAGAACATTTCTAACAAAATGTGTAAATAACAAATAAAAACCTTAATTTTGCCGCAACCGAGGTATGCGACAACTAGCGCTTTGTTGTTTAAAAGCACAACTGAAATTGAAGATTAATCTCACTACTATGCAATAGATGGCAAAATTGTCAGTTTCCTGAAGTATGCATGCCTGCATGGTGTAGAACCTTTGCCTTCTCTTTTATATAAAAAAGAGAGAATGAAACAAAAATTTCACGTTCATAATATTTCGTTCTCAGTAATTAGGTACTTTTTGAACTATTGCTGGCACTACGTTTTCGCGCTTGGACTCGATTCCAAACAAAAATGACTATTATTACAATTAATTGCAAAACTAAAGTGCTTAAATAATAATAGACTGTGTTAAACCTTTAACATTTGTTCAGAGTCACCGACAAACAAAATTTAGTCAATAATAATAAATTAAACGTTTTTAAACAGTTATATTCAGCTTGCCCTGGTTGTTTTTTGTGTTTATTTTTTTTATATATTTATTTGTGTATTGCTGAACAAGTAATTTATAAAATTATGATATCGGGAGCAAATTCTTTCCATTTTTTTTTCTTTTACTATGTGTGTAAACAGGAAGAAAATAAGATTTAAAAAAATACATATTGAAAATAAATCGTGTAGAGGATTTGATCACCCGTCATAATGTTAGTATAAGGACGACGTTTACCCCAAGACCAATGCCTTTCTTATAATACTTGTTGAAATTTTATATTAGTTTCTATTTATACTAAATGTTGTGAGATACCAGCGTAGTTGTGAGATTCGTCGAATTTGAAATGATCTTTAGATTCACATACATAAGCCGTAGATTTGCATGAACAAACATATTATTTTGTGTTGGAAACGGTTTCTTTACGTTTTGTACGCCGATTTTGAATTTTGGTTTTGCATTGTTTAAATAGTTTGCGTCGGTGGCGCAGTGTAATTATGTATGCTGTGCTGAGGTCTCGGGTTCGATCCCCGGGTCGGGTAAAGTGATATTGGGTTTTTCTAACTAGAAATTCTCAGTAGTATCCCGGAGCCTGGAGCCTAATTTTAAAGAATATAATTACCGACTACCTAGTCGTGGGCATCCGTTTACAAATAGACTATATTCATGATACTATATGCATTAAGATTAAAATTATGCATATCAATGATATTATTAAAACAACCATGGAAAATCCCAAACATTATTATAAATCACATTACAATAGGCTATTATATCAAATAAATACAAATATAATAAAATAAAAAAATCAAAATCGCCAACAACTGGCATGACGTAACGACTACAAGGCAGTACAAGGGTGCGTTGACGCATGTTTTTGATTCAAAATTAATTGCGCGCGCGCTTTTTGTCGCTAACCTTTGGACTGCAGTGCATTTAGTGTTTTAGTGGACCGATATTACATGCAATGTCTGGACCGCGTAATGTGCAAGCTCGGTACACAAATCAACAATATTTGCAAATGGTTTACTGTACAATAGCACAAATACTTCACAAAAAACTCAGGTCACATGAGCGCGAATGATCGAGGTCATAGGGTTCAAGGGAGTTGACACGTGTATGTACCTACAGCAGGATTCGCTATATTTTGTATTATTTTTCTATTTTTTATTTCTAGCGTTTTATTGATATATATTGTTTTTTTTAATTCTGGCCTACTTCCTACGTAATTCTTATAAGTAGTAAAAAAATGTTTCATGGGTGCTTAGGAGTTCAATTTCACCCGGTATACTAACATTAACTAACGAGATGAACTTATAACAATAATAATCCCAATAACTACCCTATAAATTATAATTAAAACAAAATGTGTAATTTCAAAATGAATAACTAACTACCTAAATCTAATTTTAATTTATTTCACCTAATACGATAACACCTAATACCATCCTTTTTTTAATAATATATGTATTTATTTTCCTAGACCAATATGTACGACTACTCAACGCAGCCACGACGCACGCAGACCTCGCCACGCAAGCATCACGATCAAACTTGAACTTTGTTGCTTGGAACAAATAAATAAATGATCTGGCACCATTACATTTTCTTTACCCATGGAATCCCAACAACACTTACAATAGTCATAACTTGACTACGGTTGACACAATAATCCTTACATCTATACTTATACTAGCTTTTGCCCGCGGCTTCTCTCGCGTGATTATTTTTTTTGTAAGAAGAAGTATAAAATCCATGGAGACATCATAGTTATTACATATTTCTATACTCGTATTTTGTTATCCCATAGGTACCGTGCATTTTCCGGGATATAAAGAAACTAATATTATTCTCAGACCCCTCAACTAACACTTACTTACAAACAGAGTTACTTACGCATTTATAGTATTAGTATGGATGGATTAGTGTGGCAACAACTTTAGGGATGATTATGCAAAAAATTTAAACACATTTCTATTTCTTACCAAAAGCCTAAATATGAATTTTGGATCCCTAACTTGAGGAATTATGGATATCCCATACAACATTTTTACTCCTATTTGACCCCTTTCAATATCAATAGCCTATGTACTTCTCCAGGATATAATCTATCTCCTTACCAAATTTCATCAGGTCAGCCGTTTAGTCGGGAAAAGGTAACAAACAAACAAACAAAATACATACAAACAGAGTTACTTCCGCATGTATAGTATTAGTATAGAAGTATGGATTATAATGCTGAAGAGTTTGTTTGTTTGTTTGGACGCGCTAATATCAAGAACAACTGGTTCGAAAAATTATTTTAGTGTTGGAAAACCCATTTATCGAGGAACGTTATAGGCTATATAACATCACGATATGACCAATAGGTGCAGAAAATGAAATATATTGCAAAATAGGAGAAAATTTATTCCTTTTGAGAGCGTCCGTTGCGTGCGCTGCGTAAACTGTTAAAGTTACGCAAAAATCATGTATGACGGAATTATTCATACATACATAAACACTCAGGCCTGTAATTCCCGAAGGGGTAGGCAGAGGTATAACCAGTACACCCACTTTTCGACGAATTTATTTCGGTACCATAATGTAACAAGGGGTGAGCTTATCGCCATTCCGGGCACAATTCCAGACTCCGGGCTAATACTGAGAATTTCAAGATAGAAAAACCCAATATCACTTTACGCGACCCGGGGATCGAACCCGAGAGCTCAGCACAGCAGTCGTAGCGCATGTGCAACTGCGCCACCGAAGCAGTTTACCGGAATTATTTCTCGTTAAAAAAAAGACCGCGATAACGAAACATGCTATTAATCGTTATCCAAGTAAGTACTTTATTCATCACAATTCACAAATATTTAATTTTGAACAAAGTTGTAATTGCATCATTTGAGTTCAATGAATATTGAAATAAAACGAAGTTTACGGATTCGGATATTCGCGTAAATATGAGAAACCAGTATATTCAATGAATATCTTAGGAGATATAACAGTTTTCAAATCTGCGTAATGCGTAAATATAAAACTCTTGTAGCACTGTATATTCATTTTTATTTTCTTCCTGTTTACACACATAGTAAAAGAAAAAAAATGGAAAACATTTGCTCCCGATGTCATAATTTTATAAATTACTTGTTCAGCAATAATCACATTGAACCTTATCAGCGTTTATATAAAAATACAATAAAATTTCTCAAGTGCACTTTGTACATGAGAAGAATAGACTCTAACACTCTAAATTTAAAGCACATTTTTCTACATTTCGTGGGTGGTGGCGGCTATAACCTGGTTGTTTTGAATCGTTCAATTGCGAGTGACATATCCGTACCTACTCATTAGTGCAAGTTGTAAGAATTTAAATACATACCACGATTTGTTTTTACTAACTATAATTATTATAAGCAGCGATAGGGGTTAAAATTTAAATTAGTAAATTTGACCCAAATAAACACAAAAAACAACCAGGGCAAGCTAAATCTAACTGTTTAAAAACGTTTAATTTATTATTATTGACTATGTCCCTAACTTGACACAGAAAATTAAAAATGAAAAACTACAATTAATGAATTCATTTATTATGTAGGATTTGAACACCCAGGTTGATAAGCGCTTAGGAGAGTACTTGCTGTTGTGCCTTGCTGCAACGCTATTACGTCTCTTACTGTTGTTATCGAAATTGTTTATTGCTTTCTATTTATGAATGTTTAATGATGGTTATTAAAAAAATAATTTTGTTTGTCGGTGACTCTGAACAAATATTAAAGTTTTAACACAGTCTATTATCATTTAAGCACTTTTGTTTTGCAATTAATTGTAATAATAGTCATTTTTGTTTGGAATCGAGTCCAAGCGCAAAAACGTAGTGCCAACGGTAATTCAAAAAGTACCTAATTACTGAGAACGAAATATTATGAACGTGAAATTTTTGTTTCATTCTCTCTTTTTTATATAAAAGAGAAGGCAAAGGTTCTACACCATGCAGCCTTGAATATTTTATCATATCATATCATATTTTATCATGCCATCTATTGGCGTATACCATCTTGAAGCCATCTATCAGGGAGTAGCACGGCTAGCTTTTTGAAGGTCGATTCGTCAAAGTCATTGGAGTACGTAATTCCCTTAAGTCTTTGAAGCTTGTTTGTACATATATCGTTATCTTTAAGTCGTGAAATATCTTCAGCGAATTGATCTAGCTGTACGAGTCTGATAACTCGAGTTAGAGCTAATTTAGTTTCGGAAACTGTAATATGCCGATATGAATAAAATTGTGTCTTACGGCTATTATGATAAAAACGATATATTAAAGAAATAACTTGCAATAATTTTGGTAGCGACGAAAATCGCTCAAGAAATTGTAAGTCCGGGAATACTGGTTTAGATATAAGAACATGCTGACGTCTTTCTTCGTTAGTGTGTAAATCAACTTTTGACAAGGGCCAATCAGTTTGAGACAGCTTGAGCCAGATGGGCCCATTAAACCATAACGCCTTGTCTAGTTTAGATGGAAGCACACCTCGGGATGCTGGATCCGCGGGGTTGTCCTCGGAACGCACGTGACGCCAGTGAGCGGCTGGCACGCGGCTAGTCGTCTCCGTCACACGATAGGACACAAAGGTGCGCCATTCATGTGAGGATGAGCGTAACCATGCAAGTGTGACCGAAGAGTCACTCCATGCATAAACATTGTCGCTAGACAGAATGTTTTTGTAGGTTAAAAGTATTTTTTGTATAAGCTTTGATAAAAGTAAAGCTCCACATAATTCCAATCGTGGGAGTGTTATACGTTTCAAGGGTGCAATTTTTGTCTTTGCAAGAAGAAGACAAACTTGCGCAGTGCCTTTAGTATCGATGACACGTAAATATACGCAGGCAGCATATGCCTTCTCAGATGCGTCTGCAAAACCGTGTATTTGTATGTTACTCTTGGGATTAGGAATAACGTGACGTGGTAATGATATGCATTCAAGAAGTGAAAGTTCCGATATGAAATTGAACCAAAGGTCACATATACCTTTCGGGGGTGCTTCATCCCAATCTGTACCAGAGATCCATAAGAGTTGAATTAAATGTTTAGCAAACAATATAATTGGGCTAAGGAAGCCAAGTGGATCATAAATCTTTGAAATTTCTGAAAGCATAATGCGTTTTGTGCATCTTTTTAGAGGAGTTGCTACCCGATATGAAAAGGAATCTGATTTGGGATCCCATTTGAGGCCCAAAACTTTAACTGTGGTGTCAATGTCGGGAGCGGAAATAATCAGAGCTTCATCATCTGGATTTGAGATGTCACTGCTAATACAAGATAAAAAGGCAGGACAGTTGCTTGTCCATTTGCGGAGTTCAAAGGATCCCGCTTTGCAAATAGCAGTGAGCTCACGCTGCTTAACGAGAGCGTCTTCCAGAGTGTTAGCGCCTGATACGACGTCGTCGACAAAAACTTCATTCAGCAACACTTGCGAGGCAAGTGGAAAAGAGTTAGCTTCATCAATTGCTAATTGACGAAGTGTACGAAGTGCTAAGAATGGCGCTGAAGCCACGCCGAAAGTCACAGTACAAAGTCGGTACTCCTGGACAGGATCTTTAGAAGAGTATCTCCAAAGAATCCGTTGGAAATCCCGGTCCTCGGGACGTATTTGAATAAAGCGATACATCATTTTTATATCCGCTGTAAAGACTATCTTGTGCAGCCGAAACTTTAAAAGAACTTCATTTATATCTTGGTGCAATTTTTGACCAATAAGCAAATTGTCGTTTAGTGATCGACCATTAGTAGTTTTGCATGAGGCATCAAAGACTACTCTGACTTTTGTCGTGGCAGAACACTTTTTGATCACACAATGGTGAGGAATGTAATAGGGAATATTGTTGGAAACCGTGTGCTTATTGACAGGTTCCATGTGACCTAATGTCTCGTATTCACGAAGAAATTTTGAATATTCTTCTCGCAGAGAAGGATCGCGAAAAAGCTTTAGTTCAAGCTTGTACAAGCGATTGAGAGCGATTTGGCGTGAATCACCGAGAGGAAGTACATGTTCCTTAAATGGAAGGGAAACGATGTATTTTCCGCAGCTATCACGTTTATGAGTGTTGACGAAAATCGACTCACAAAGAGCTTCTTCTTTGGTTAGAGGCTTGATATCAGGTACTGATTCAAGTTCCCAAAAATTTTGTAATTGCATATCAAGTTGATATGTACTGACATTCATGCAGACTTGTGCTGGCAATGAATGGGAAATTTTACCGTTAAGTAAGTAACCAAAAACACTATTAATAGCCACAGGTGTACCCTGTGGGCCTTTGATATTATCGTGTAACAATATCAGATCGGTATAATCTGATCCTAACAGAAGTTCGACGGGACGCACAGAACGTAATTCTGGATCCGCTAAAGTAAGCCTTTTAAGATGAGGAATGTCCTCGAAAAAGGTTGGAATTTGTGGTAAATAGCTCGTTAACTTTGGTAAAATAAGAGCTTCGATAAATAATTTAGGTTCCGGTTTGTTGTGAGGCGTAACTTCACACAAAACGTATCCACGCGGCTGCTCGTTTTTGTCGCCTATGCCAGTGACAGTCATGCTGGTTTTAGCATGATATCGTCTCAACCCTAGTCGTTGGACGCATGACTCCGCTATAAGAGTAGCCTGAGAGCCTTGGTCAACTAAAGCACGCACAGGGCGAGGCATGTACGAACTAGCATCAGTCGAACAGATGTTAACAAGCGCGGTTGTAAGTAGAACCGTACAATTATTATCTTTGTACCCAGAAAAATCACGTAATGATTTGGGCGAAGAAGATTGTTCCGCTACTGAGGCTGGCTCAGGGGAATTAAAGTTACATTCGGTGGTCAGTATTACGTTGGAAGATACATCTTCATGTATAGACGTATGATGACGCTGCGAACACACACGGCAGTTGTGTCGCGATTTACAATCCTTAATTTCATGACCAGTAAATAAACAATTGTTGCAAATTTTATTTTGTTCTATAAAATATTTCTTCTCGGATAAAGTTAATTTATTAAAGTTAATACATTTATTTAATGGATGTGAATTTTGTTTACAATAATGACATTTAGTAATATAGTTAATACCGGAGGGAGTTGAAGTTGCAGCATGAATACTCATCGAGCGCGAATCACTCTTACGTTTAAACGGCACGTCGAAGTTACGTATAGATGTAGTGTGGTGGTGTGCGTCTGAATGCGAGCGCGCGATGGCTCGGCGGCTCGAGCCGTACGGATGGCGCGGCGACGCGGCGGGGTGAGCGTGGCGAACCGCAGGTTCGGTGCCCGAGACAAAGGAGCGCGACGCAGCCACAGGGGCGATATACATCGACTCAGTTGCCACTAATTCTTTACTTAAGAACTCAACCAGCTTATTTACACACGGAATATCACTAGATGACTTCAGCGATAGTTCAAAACGTTTTCGAAGAGTAGGTGTAATTTTACGTAGCAAGATATTTAATAAAATAAAACTCCATTCGGTGACCGGTAAGTCGAAAGACGTTAAAGCGGTTATATTTTCTTTGTAAACCATTAAAATATTACGCAGACTCTTTTCGTAATTTTTATCAATGACTGGGTCAACATCAAGGTTTTTATCTAAGTGTTTAGATGCAATAATTCTGTTATTTTGATAACGATCTAACAATACTTGTAAAGCATTATCATAATTATCCCCAGTGATGGGAAGTGATTTAATTAAGTTATAAGGTTCACCCCGTAAGGACAGAAGTAAATATCTGAAACGTTCTACATTTGATAACTGTTCATTGTTATGAATTAATGACAAGTACAAATCATAAAATGCATTCCAATCGGTCAACTCACCGTGGAAAGTAGGTAATGTAAGTATAGGTAACTGATCTCTGGAATGACCTTGACCATGGCAACATGTAGTCGGTTTTACGTTAGCTATACTTTGTCTACGTTCGATAGATTTTAATTGATCAGCTGCGATCTGTACTGTGTAATATAAGTTCTCAAAATTATTACGTATATCCAATTGTTCTTCTGGTTTGAATTCTCCACTTTTAGGTAATATATTTTCGATTTAACCTGTACGAGGAAAAATTGTTTTTTGACATTGTTAAGTTCCTTCGTACGAACACGAAATTCGGCTTCATTTGATGAAGAACAATCAGCCATACGTTGAATGCTATTAATAGATATATTACGTTCACATATTAATTGTTCTAACTCCATAATGATTTTATGTGTCAGGTAGTTATAAGAAATATGTGTTAGGTATGCAGTACACTAACAGCGTTAAAATAATTTAATTTAACACGTAATGTTAGATTAAATATGTTGTCGTACGAAAATACGGCAAATGAATAAATATACAGTAATACTGAGTTGTGTCTAGTACGTAATACATAGAGTATTTCTAAATTTGAATATGATGTATGTATTTTTGTATTGTAAAATATTATAAAATCGTGTGAATCGTAGCTGTCTGTGGAACGCGTGCCTTAGTTTCCGCAAACTTGTTTTAAAGGTAATGTTCGACTAGTATAGGGATTCGGCGTTTCCTAAGCGCAAATCTAGGCCCGAGCTAGGTAGAGCTAGGGAGCTAGGGAGCTAGGGTCCCTAAACTTGCTCCAGAATCCAGGTACCCTACTACCCGCGAATAGGTTCCCGAACAGGACTCGGCAGCCGCGAATTAAATTTATATCAACCGCGAATTAAATTTATATCAACCGCGAATTAAATTTATATCAACCGCGAATTAAATTTATATCAACCGCGAATTTAATTCATATCAAAAGCGAATTTAATTAATATCAGCCGCGAATAAAATTGATATCACACGCGAATTTGATTTATATCAAAGGAGATTTTATACCTGTCTCGAATTTTATTAATATTTAAACATTTTACGTTTATTTTGCACGTTTGTCAGCCAGCTTGGTCTCATCTTTGTTTGTATGCAGGTATGAATCCCTTTTTCTATGAAGTTACGCTTGTCTTCCTACGGTAATAGTCATGTCTCAACGTGTCTGTATAGTTTCTTAGTAGTAGTCTTGCCTGCGTTTCAAAGCTTCATTGTTCATAAGGGAATGCTATTAAAATTAGTGACGGTATCTATTCTTTGAATATAACAATAGACCACACGGTGCTATTCATGTGAGTCTCTATAAGTTTTAGGTAGCCATTGTCCATAAGAGAAATCGGGTAATTTATTAGGTACATCAATCAAATGTAATGACAAAGCAGTATTACTTATTGTTCAAAGCTTCATTGTTCATATGGGCAAGCGGTGTTAAAATTAATTACGGTACGGTATTGTTTGAATATCACAACAGACCACATGGGGTTGTTAATGCAATGAGTTTTGGGAACCCATTGTCCATAAGAGAAATCGAATACCTGTCTATCAGTATCGGTTTTTGCTTTTGCTACAGCAAAATGACCCTTAGCTGCCGTAAAAAAGCGATGACAAAAACTATACTACACCGTATTCCACAGTGTGCTCTACACCACAAATGAACTCCGGTTGTTTGTATAGTGAATTTTTAAATAGTGACTCTGCTGCAAAATGAATGTAAGTACCTATGTATAATTCGATGTAATATAATATTAATTATGTTTTCTTTACTGTTAATATTGTGTTTTGACCTCAGATTGTTTTAATCAATTGTTGATGATGTGTATATTTTTATGTATCCCATATTCCTACACTCCTCTCTATGCCAATACTTATAATAGTTTACTTTTTGTTTCAGTTCGCTGATAATACTTTCAAAAACTATTATTATGCAGATAACGACGATGATGATCAGCCCAGCGACGAAGAAGGTACCCTGGCATACAAAGTTAAAAAAGCAATAGCAAAGAGATCAAATTGCATCGACGATTTCTTCGAAAAACCTAAGAAGAAAAAGAAGGTGACAAAAAAGTCGTCAAGTGTTGGTCGCTCTTCCAGTGGTGGAGTTTCATACATCACGTCAAATAAGGACGACATCGCCGATGCATCTCATCTTATAAAGATTGAGATATATGATGTCAACAAGATAAAAAATATCGCTCCGATGGAACACTGGAAACATGCTGAGGTGCGTGTTAAATATTACGCAGAAGCCGACGCAGACAAAAACTTGCAGTCAGTAAGAGATACAATATTTAATATCACCAAGCACTTGGCTACGAAAGAGGACTGTGTGAAATATTTTATAGACACTGATAAATAAGATAGTGCGTAAGCTTATGTGTAAGTGAGTGTTTAAGGACATTGCGTTATTGTAGTATAAGTTATTATAACTCATTGTGCATGTTAATACTAATTTAGAATATTAATATTTTGTCATGATCATAATTTGGATTTTAATTAATTGTAAACATTTAGTGTTGTAAGTGAGTGTTTAAGGTCATTGTGTTATTGTAGTATAAGTTATTATAACTCATTGTGCATGTTAATACTAATCTAGAAAATTAATATTTGGTCATGATCGTAAATTGGATTGTAAATTAATTGTAAACATTTAAGAATTATTTGTAAGAATTTGTATATATGATTAAGTAAGGTTATTAGTAATGAATAAAAGATATAATTAACTCTTTATTCGTATTTTATTTATTTATTTTAAAACATGACTTAAACAATCCCGATAATAATACATCATTACACATTGTATTGGTATCAAATAATTTTTGAAAATCTTTTAAACTCATACCATGATATTTGTAATATAAATACATTATACAATACTCTCCACAAACGATTGTAAAGTCGTTTTGGATTCGATTAGTATTATAATTCCACATCCTAGAATTCCTTGCTAAAAACATTCGATGATAGCCTTGAGGTGGTCGACCATATGAATCGAAGTACTGACCAATCCCATTTTTATCTATATGTATGGCGATCCAGTGAGAACCCGGTTTATTATCTGGATCTAGGTTGCTTATTATGTAAGTAGGAGTTACTACGTGTATTGGCAATCTATTGGCTGCATACACATTATATTGGATGGATGAATCTATTTTCCTCAAGTAATTCGTTATCTCTGTTGTGTTCATTTTATTAAAAAAAAAGAAGCGTTATCCGGTCGAATGTTTTAAAGAAGTAGTGTTATGGAATAACAGTGAAATAGGTTATTATAGTACTTCATAATTAAAGTAACCAGTTGAAGAGGGTTGCAAGAATATTCATATTAAAAAACTAAAATAATTTATATTTATTTTATTGATTAGTCCACAATAAACAAATAAACCATAATAAAAATATACCATACAATTATACATATTATTATACAATACATATTACAAACATTTTTTTCTTAGCTACTATAGTCTACCGAAATATTGCGATTTTTGTCTATTTCTATAACATTATCAAACTCTGCATATACAATACAATTAATAGTTTGTGTTAGAGCTGATTCAAAACGAACTTCTAATCTCACACTCCCATGCTTTATAAGATTCCAATGACCAGAAGAGTTTACTGATAAATCAGGCGTCAAATCAAACGCTAACATACAGTATCCATTAGCATATTTCTCACGGGATATTCCATTACCTTCGTTAAGAAAATGTATACCAGTCCCGGAAAACAAAGTATGATAGACTGTAGTATAAACATTGTTATCAAACGAAGGTTGTAGAGCTTTTGAGGGTATTTGATGACCATCTATATACAAACAAAATGTATTAATATTGTAATTTTCAAAGTTGAATGGGTTTTTAGTAAGGTTCCCATTAAATGCGGCATTATTCACAAATCCAACTATACATCTTTTAGGTACTTGACCGAGGAAAATGTTATCAAGAGTTTTTCCTTGAACTCCTGATGGTATAGTTAAAACTTTGACTTCTGCACGTGTAATTGGGTATTTGGCAGTTGTAGATGCTAAGACTTTTTGATGGGCAAGTAAAACAGAAGGATTGATGCGGGCTCTACGAATAATCAAAGTTGCATCCGTAATACACACTTTTAATTTAAGATCAACTGTAGAAGCCATTAAATTGAAATTTTCTCGAGAAAGAACTAATTTAACACACATATCAACACCATTTATCAAAAACTTTTCTTGATTGAACAAATCACCATGTAGGTGTCCAATCATTTCAATTTCTTTACTTTCGTTAGCCAATTCTTGTCTTTCACCAAATCCTTTATTAGTTTCATCGGTAGAATTCATTTTTCCAGCTGTATCTTCATACCATAGGGCACAAGTAAGATGAGATTCTTTAGCTGCCGGAGCATAGTTCAACAAATTTTCAATGTAAGCACGGTAGGCATATGTGTTATTGGGTGGTGATACAAGTTTTTGATTTAAGTAAACATCAAGTTGATTAAAGAGTGAATGTAACCAATTATTAACTGGAGCTACAACTGTAGATGACATTAGTTTAGTGTTATCTTGATTCAATATTTTAGCTTTTATGTGAATTAATGTATGTGATAGGTCTATGTAGTCGTCACCTGCTCCAGGTACTTGAAATTCTATAGGACCATCATCAGCAAGTGATGAAATTGGTTTGTAGTGGATCCATATTCCACTTTCAATACTAGTCTGAGTAGATGGTAATGCAAATAAATCCAATTCCGACTTAATACATTCACAGGAATGACTATGTAAAAAAGACATTTTGATTAATTACAAAATATATCTTTAATTTGTTTGGATCTAATTTTCAATTTTTTTATAGCTTTCCCTTTCGCAGTCAGCGATGGACTGAATGCAGATACTCGTTTTCGTTTTGTTATATATCCCGATCCAGATATATTAATTCTATCTATTTTTTCATCTGCTTTTCGTTTTAAATTTAAACCGACTTCTTTAAGACGTGCTTTTATTGAATCTTCCATAGGTCGGGCACTAACCATATCCGTTAAAAGACCTACACCAGCACTCAATGCCTCCTTACCAACAGCGCGGACACCGCTAGATAGTAATGGTAAAACTGATCTAAATAAACCCCCAAGAAAACTACCAATCCCATGACCCTTTTGATATGGTGCTCCTTTATAAATCACTCCTATACCCGACCCAGCTTGATGAGAATAATAGCGTTCGTAAGGGCATGTGTTCTTGTGTTGAGAATACATTATAGTTTTTTGAAATGTAGTTTAACACACACTGTTCCAAATTGGAATGGTATCTTTTGACCAGTGCTTGACCTTATATCTATTTCAATGGTATCAAATTCTCTACGCATTACAGATAAATAATGAGGTGGTGAAAAAACATGCATTTTATTGGCCCCATATATGTATTTTGAAGGGTCCAATGGTATGATTCTTAGAAGAGGAGTCATTACATCACCAACAATTTGAGGTTCAACTATATCACAATAAACGAATAACTGAGATGGTAATCCTAAATGCAAATTAGCTGGACATTTTGCAAAATTTTTTTCAGCAAGGTTTCTACCTGGTTCATATCATAATTGTAAACTTAATTTGGGTGACAATGTTACAGATTTTATCGATTCGTCTAACACAGAAACGTATACAAACTTAGATATATTATCATAGGTAAATTTAATTTTTTCTCGAATACTATTCAATGCTGTTAAAATATGGTTGATATTATCATAGTTTGTGGCAGGTATATAATGCTTATAGTACACTGTAGAAGGATTTACTTCATTAGGCATCTTCATCAATTTCGTTATGTACATAATATTCTCATGATCTTGAACAGTAAACATAGTGCATGGATATTGAAATTCAACAATTCCCACACACCATTCCCCGTCGAGTATGATGGCTTTCGGTAATTTAGTTGAGAAAATAGATGATTTGTTGTCAGGAAAATATTCCATTGAACTATTGCTAAGTAAAGTTAAATAAAAGTCTTTATTCATATTTGTTTTAAACTAGAAACTGAAATCCAACTATTAAATTTATTCGGATAACCTTTCCACTTAACTAAAAGTTCTTGTCTGTCGCCCGTGTAGCGAGAGCGAATTATTTTATCTATCTTATGTTCTATGGTGGGGTCATAAATCACCTTCTGTAACTCTCGTTCATAAAATGTTCCTACTACCTCTTCCCCTTCTAAATCTTTGATAGTGTATACAGACCATGGAGATCTGTCTATTATAGAGGATATCACAAATATTTCATCACTCCAATTAGATTCGTATCCTTTTTGAAAGATATGTTTATACTTGGTTATTCTTACATGATCACCAGTATAAAACTTAGGTAACGTAGTTTTAAATGATTTTTTTGTACTTCTTTTATCATACAAATTTGTCCACACAGTTATTATATTACTGGAATTCACATCACAAGGACACATCTTAATACTAGAGTGAAAACTGTGATTGTAAGAGTAAATCAAATCATGTAAAATATCAATATATTTATGTGTATTCTTATGTGTGAAATAACGCCACATTTTCATTTTTAGCGTTCTTTGAAATCTTTCTACAATGCTTGCCTTAATATCTGGATTATTTGTTGTATAGTAATTTATATTTTTAGATTTCAAGTATCTTTGTACATCTTTTGAAACGAATTCAGTACCTTTATCAGATTGTATGTGTGTAGGAGTTATGTTAGCTTCCTTAAATATACTTTCGAAACAAGTTTTTATAGTTTCTGAATTTTTCTTTTTCAATGATCTAGCATATGCATATTTGCTGAAGACATCAATAACACAAAGAATATAATTAAAACCTTTATTATCTTTAGAATAAGTTCTCATATCACTTAAATCAACTTGCCATAGTTCATTTATATTAGATAATATAAATCTACTAGAAAATAATTCCCTAACTATAAAATTAAAAAGTTTTTTTTTGTCATTTGATTTAATACACTTGTTTTCAGAGCCAACTAGAATAACTAGTACAAGTGAAACCTGTATAGATAATATCTTTACAGATATAGTACCACTAGCTGTTGCTCGTGGCTTCGCCCCCGTTTAGGTTATTTTCGGGAGCAAAAGTAAGCAAGGAGTTGTCTTCTGCTCTGAGACACCTATAGCGATCGTCCTGAATCTCAGGTGTTGTGTCTGTCTAGATGGCTAGACAGGCACAACTCCTAACTTAAACTTCTAGCACTCCTTATAATACCCCGGGATCACTCCGTAAGTGTCGAAGAAGGCCACCGCGGGGTTTTAGCTGGTAGTGTCCGGTTGGGTGTACATAAGTAGTAGGGACTCGGCCCAGCCGCAGCCCGGATAGCCATCATCCGGGCGAGGGGGTGTTAAGACCGGGGGGTCGTAAGACCGGCTCGTCCAGCATAACCGTTTTATTCTCATTCCGCTTCCCCCCGGAGTGGACGGCAGTAATAAAATGCTTTCCCCGCGACAAAAAAAAAGTGTTGTGCCTGAAGATTGAGATTACGTTTAAAGAATACCTCATAAGTTAACTCCTCACTTCGCCCTTTAAGGGATGATTTGGTAAAAACGTTGAAACACGTATTTCTTCATGTTTTACCTAAAGCCTAAATATGAATTTTCAGATCCCTAAGTTGAAGTATTACGGATTGCCCATACAAACTTTCAACCCTTATTTCACCCCTTCAAGATATTTTTTTGAGACAAAAGATAACCTATGTCCTTCCCCAGGATACAATTTATCCCTCTGCTGAAGTTCATTAGGATTCGTTCACCCGTTTAGTCATAGTAAAGGTAACAAACCAACATACAAACAACAATATTAATTTTGCTGCGGAGATATTTTAAAACTGTTATATCTCCTAAGATATTCATTGAAATCAAATGACGGAAAGGGCAACTTTGTTCAAAATTAAATACTTGTGATGAATAAAGTATTTATTTGGATAAGGATTAATACCGTGTTTATAAAAACCCCTTTCCAAATAATGCATTGTTTCAGAACAAATTCGATAACCATTAAAAAGGTTATAGTGAGCCAACCGAAATATATAGACATATGCTATCACGGACTTTGTTTTAGAACTTTTTAAGAGGAACAATTTCGTCCTACATGATTGTTATGTAACTTTAACCGTTAACGCAGCGCGCAACGGAAGCTCTCAAAAGGAATCAATTTTCCCCGTTTTTGCAACATTTTTCATTGCTGCTCCGCTCCTATTGGTCATAGCGTGATGTTATATAGCCTATAGCGCTCCTCGATAAATGGGCTATCCAACACTAAAAGATTTTTTCAATTCGAACCAGTAGTTCCTGAGATTAGCCCGTTCAAATAAACAAACAAACAAACAAACTCTTCAGCTTTATATAATAGTATAGATTTAATAAGCACATAATTAATGATCTTGAGTCTGATCACTGTGGGCAATTAATTTCATTTAATAGTGGATTCCAGTTGATATCTAATAAAAAACTCAATGTTGTACCTGTAACAAAGACCCGTTTAGAGAAATTTAAATATAAGTTAAATAATAAATTTAACATTGCTTTAAATAGTAATAACCCTAATGTATTATATAATACTTTCTTTAACACTTTCTGTGAGGAGTTTAAATCAGTTTTTGCATCCAAATCAGTTTCCGCAGGAAAGAATAGCACTTTTAGTGATTGGGCTACTACAGGTATACATAACAGTAGAAGGAAATTATATGATCTCTATTATGAAAGATCATATAATCATAATAATGATTTTATTAATTATGTTAAGAGATACTCCAAAATTTTTAAAAGTGTATGTCATTGTGCGAAATCTATTCACATAAGTGACATAATAAAAAGTTCTAAAAATAAAATTAAAACGACATGGAGTGTAATTAGCAAAGAAACTGGAAAAGCTAAACTTCGTGACACCGAGTTTAGCTTAAAAATTGATGATAAAATAATTACCTCTGATATAGATGTAGCTAGGGCATTTGAAAAATATTTCACTGATATTCCAGTTTCTACCACAAAAAAATTAAATTCGTCCTCAATCACTGCGGAAACATTCTTACAAGAAAACATCACTAGGTGTAAAGAATCATTTGAATTCCAATGTGTTAATAGTATAGATATTATAAAAGTTGTAAGAGCTCTTAATATTAAAAATACATGATATATGGGGAATATCTACAAAAATTATAAATTTTGTAATTCCTGTTATAGCTCCTCAGTTAGCTTTAATCTTTAATTCATGTATTAGTAGTGGTATATTTCCTGATAAGTTAAAACTGAGTAAAATAATTCCTCTTTTTAAAACGGGTAGTACAGCTGACACCACTAATTATAGACCTATTTCTGTGCTACCTTCGATAAGCAAAATTTTCGAGAAGCTTATGTTAATCCAAATTCAAAACTACTTTACTTGTCATAACATTTTGCATCATAAACAGTTTGGCTTTACACGGGGTCGCTCCACCACTGATGCTGGTGTTGAGCTGCTAACTAATATATTTGATGCTTGGGAGGATTCACAGGATGCTTTGGGTGTGTTCTGTGATCTATCTAAAGCCTTTGATTGTGTACACCATGACACGCTTATCAGGAAATTGAGTCACTATGGAATTAATGGTATTGCTCTTAATTTATTTAAATCATATTTAAGTAACAGGGTTCAAAGTGTGGACGTCAATGGAAAATTATCTCCTGGGTCTATTGTTACCATGGGAGTCCCACAGGGCTCGATTCTTGGACCCTTTCTATTCTTAATCTATATTAATGACTTACCTTATTGCATAAGGGACAACTGTGAGGTAGTGTTGTTTGCAGATGATACTTCTTTAATATTTAAAGTTAGCCGACATAATTCTGTTCTTGACGATGTAAACAACACACTCGCAAAAATAGTACATTGGTTTAGCGTTAATAATTTACTATTGAATAGTCAGAACACCAAATGTATTAGATTTTTAACACCTAATGTCAGAAAGATCGACGCTTTAATTTACATGAATGGGGATAGATTGAGTCTTGTGGAGACAACCAAGTTTTTAGGCATAACATTAGATCCCAAACTTCAATGGGGATCTCACATATCTGTATTATCCAAAAAATTAAGTGCCGCAGCTTATGCAGTGAGTAAAATACGTCAATTGACCGACGCTAACACGGCTAGGTTGGTCTATTTTGCGTATTTCCATGGTTTGATGTGCTACGGGATTCTACTATGGGGTGGTGCTGCTGACATCAATATCATCTTTACTCTCCAAAAGCGAGCTATAAGATCTATCTACTCGCTAAGTTCTAGGAGTTCTTTGAGAGAAAAATTCAAAGAAATTAATATAATGACAGTAGCATCACAATTTATATTCGCTAATTTAATGTATGTTCATAAGAATATACAACAATTTCCTAAAATTAGTGATGTCAATAGTGTAAATACTAGAAATAAAAATAACCTTGTTAGTTATAAAACAAGGCTCCACAAAATCGGCAACTCTTTCAAGGGTCTTTGTATACGCTTTTACAATAAGGTTCCCAATCATTTTAAAGAACTAAATGAAAGATGTTTTAAAGCTACTATTAAGCGAAAACTAAGTAATAAAGCTTATTACAAAATTTCGGAATATTTAGATGACCTAAAGGCTTGGGAATAAGTTATCCTATTACTTAGAAGCGTAGCCATTAAATTATTATTGGGAACTTTAGGTACATATATATAGTAATGCCAATATATTTATTTCTTTAACATTGCGAACTTATATGCCTTACATGACTTTACTTGATATTTTGTGTCTAGTATTTCAATAGTTGTATTCAGTCTGGGTATGTCATGCTCGCTAAAGTGTCTGTGCTTGCTGCGGCGCCATGTGCCAGGTCGGTCTCTTCCATGTAACATGGTTGAGGAGGCCGATGGCTGACACATGCGTCACTACTCGTGATCGGGTGCGGCTCGTGTGGACTGGTCTGCTCAGACTGTTTCAGTAAGGACCGACTGCTTTAAGAAATCGAGATTTTTATCACTATCACGACGGTCATGTATGGCACTAGGTCTTGTAATGAGTTCTATTTCACAATATTTCAAAAAGGCAACTTAACATACATTGAGCTGCTCTAATCTAAGGTAATTAAACTTAAATCGTATATATTATATGACCTATGATTATAATTATAATTATATGACCAAATATTGTTAACCGGTGTGAAAAGAGCAACGCTATAGTTTCTTGCCCGTTCTTCTCTAGCGAGACTGCATTCCGAACTGGCGGTAGAGTGAAAAAATTGACTGAATCTAAATGATGTATAACATTTTATGGATTCAATATTTTTTGATTTTGATTTTGATTTTGATTTTGATTTTGATTTTGATTTTGATTTTGATTTTGATTTTGATTTTGATTTTGATTTTGATTTTGATTTTGATTTTGATTTTGATTTTGATTTTGATTTTGATTTTGATTTTGATTTTGATTTTGATTTTGATTTTGATTTTGATTTTGATTTTGATTTTGATTTTGATTTTGATTTTGATTTTGATTTTGATTTTGATTTTGATTTTGATTTTGATTTTGATTTTGATTTTGATTTTGATTTTGATTTTGATTTTGATTTTGATTTTGATTTTGATTTTGATTTTGATTTTGATTTTGATTTTGATTTTGATTTTGATTTTGATTTTGATTTTGATTTTGATTTTGATTTTGATTTTGATTTTGATTTTGATTTTGATTTTGATTTTGATTTTGATTTTGATTTTGATTTTGATTTTGATTTTGATTTTGATTTTGATTTTGATTTTGATTTTGATTTTGATTTTGATTTTGATTTTGATTTTGATTTTGATTTTGATTTTGATTTTGATTTTGATTTTGATTTTGATTTTGATTTTGATTTTGATTTTGATTTTGATTTTGATTTTGATTTTGATTTTGATTTTGATTTTGATTTTGATTTTGATTTTGATTTTGATTTTGATTTTGATTTTGATTTTGATTTTGATTTTGATTTTGATTTTGATTTTGATTTTGATTTTGATTTTGATTTTGATTTTGATTTTGATTTTGATTTTGATTTTGATTTTGATTTTGATTTTGATTTTGATTTTGATTTTGATTTTGATTTTGATTTTGATTTTGATTTTGATTTTGATTTTGATTTTGATTTTGATTTTGATTTTGATTTTGATTTTGATTTTGATTTTGATTTTGATTTTGATTTTGATTTTGATTTTGATTTTGATTTTGATTTTGATTTTGATTTTGATTTTGATTTTGATTTTGATTTTGATTTTGATTTTGATTTTGATTTTGATTTTGATTTTGATTTTGATTTTGATTTTGATTTTGATTTTGATTTTGATTTTGATTTTGATTTTGATTTTGATTTTGATTTTGATTTTGATTTTGATTTTGATTTTGATTTTGATTTTGATTTTGATTTTGATTTTGATTTTGATTTTGATTTTGATTTTGATTTTGATTTTGATTTTGATTTTGATTTTGATTTTGATTTTGATTTTGATTTTGATTTTGATTTTGATTTTGATTTTGATTTTGATTTTGATTTTGATTTTGATTTTGATTTTGATTTTGATTTTATAAGATATATTTGTTTCGTGGGAACTTTCTATGTACTGGTTTATGAAGCGTATACGTTTCCTGGGCTTGCAACCATTTTTTAACATCTTCTTTATTCATTTTACCTTTCATAGCTTGTGATAATTTATCAATACTGCTATATCCAGCTGGGTGTGACACATCATAATATAGTCTATTTATTTCTAATAATGGGTCCATTTTTCCCAATCTATCTTTTTCTTTATTTTTCTTATATGCTTATCGTCGCTTTTTGGAGTATAATATAGCTCTTTGTGTTTTGGTGAAGAATCTTCAATATCTTTTTGAAGTTGTACTATGTACTCACGTCTTTTGGGATTTCCGATATAGGTTAATGGTATTTTTAAATCCTTCAATGCTTTAGTAAATTTTTCCCAACCAATTGGATCATTTCTTTTTAATGGCCGCAGTGTATCATTTACTAAATCTATAATATTACTTTCAGGAATTACTTCGTTGTCTATAATTACCGTACCATCATCGTTCCAAAAAAAATTGTTTTTACTCAATGATAGCGAATCCAATAACAACTCACCTCTTTTTACGTATGATTTAGGTATCAAGCTTAGAATTTGATTTCTTGTGTAGAGAGGATTTTTTTCATCCACACAATTATCTTGCTTTTTCTCTTGGTTACGTGATGTCTGACTGGCAACTAGATCTTTAATTTTGATGTCGTTATTTATATTTAGATTTTCACTTTTGTCTATTGGTTCAGTAAAATCATTATTTTGAGTTATTATAGGGAGCTCAAACGGTTTTCGATCTTCTTCCGTGAAATGGAGATACCTTTGTAAAATTTGCAAGTACAATTTACATTTTTTTCGGTCTTCCATATTACTATTCAAAATGTTTTGCATTTCAGCATCCAACCGAGTGGTAGGATTTTCATTTCTACTTTGATTTAATTTATCTATTAAACCTGGTTCAACTAATAACATTTTTTTTGCATGATCCATTTTAAACAAGACCACTTATTAAACCACTAAAAACAGATCCCAATATAATCGGTAAAAAAGCACCACCCTTTTGAACTATTATATTCTTTCTTATTTTATTTGTGCTTTTACGCACTAATTTACGAAGTATATTTTTAAATTGATGTAGCTTATTCTTAGATTTTTCTTCAAGCTTTATATTTCCTTGTAGAACGTTATGAATGCACTCACAAATAAAATTAATTTCTTTTTCGTTACAGGCTTTTAAAAGAGCTTGTTGATGTTTCGGCTTGAGTTTATACAGTGCGTTTAATAAATCTTTATGCGTCTTGAGGTGTCGATCCATCATTTGTAAATGACGGGTATTTGTTGATTCTTGATATATTTAAACTCTTTTTTAGGGATGTATACCGTGCAATAACCATCGGACGGAAATATTTTTGTTTTTATTCGACAAATATCGCAGGTATCTTGTTTTAGATCTATCATCAGGTATCCATGTGCTTCCTTAGTAGAATCTCTGTAGGCATCTTCAACAAATTTGTTATTTTCCGGTGAAACTTGTCGTGCCAAATAACGAATTTGAGTTTTGTCGCGAGGGTTTTTGAAATAAATTATATAGCCTGAATTCAAAGAAATGTCTCTTTGACCTTTACCTTGATGAAATAAATTTTGAGTTATGTAAAACACACTTAAGTTTCTATGATGACTACCTTTGGTAAATATATCAACAACACGACCATCAGATTCCCTCATAAGGTCATCAATAATAATCAGGTTTGGTTCATTTCCATCAAACATATTCAAATCTGGTATGCCTTGATAATAATTCACGTTTGGTAGATTATACAAAGGCTGCATTTCATCAAAACACCAAGTTATTTGACTGAAGTTTTTATTACATATTTCTTTAGTAAATTTAATGAAATTTGTAACAAAATTAGATTTTCCACATCCAGTTGGACCTGCGACTATGGCAGTAAAAGGATGAATAAAATGAATCATTTTGAATATACGTGTAAACTCTGAAGAGGTATTGGAATGAATAAATATTTCGTTAAAATTAAATGTATTATATGTATTTGATTTTATAATTTACACCGTCCAATGTGATCTAGAAAGCAACACGTTGGTGTTGCTTTCTAGATCACATCATCTCTTCAGTTGTAGGTCCAATTAAGCACACAATAATCTGATAACAGCTATAATTACAGTGCTTTAATTTAATTTAATAATACACAAAAATATAAATAAATTATTCTTATCATTGTACAGAAAATATGAAAAAAAATTAAATGTCCTTTATCTTATACTGACCCCAAGCAAGAGTATCAGTGGAATTTTCTAATAAGTACCGTTTTGTATCATTATGTGATAGAGATATTTTGTTTATTTTTTGAGTATACATTATGTGTTTAATGGATTTAAATCTTAGCATTTCACTATACTGAATTTTGTTTTCATATAAACATGATTTATAATCATTAAGACAAAACTTTTTTGAGATGCATTTATTAACGCCTTTTGCTTTACATATACATTTATTTTGCACATCTAATGCATACATTTTTGATCGCAGACCTACAAACTCTTTTAAAATTTTACCGTTAGTTTCATCTTTAAAAAACCCTAACCGTTTTTTATTTATTAAAGGTAAACCATATTCATTATTAGATGGATAGTCAGAGGTGTCAAAATAGTTTTCTAAATCAGTTTTTATATCAGCATAGAAATTTTCTGTAAATATTTGATAGATTAGACTGTCAGTGTCTGTATAAAGTAATTAAATATTATCTCGATATTTCTCTTTCATGTAATCGTAATGAAATGTGTACATTAATGTTTTTGAAAGATCCAATATACAAAACCCTAGATAAATTGGTTTATTGTATATAACACTAGTTTTCTTTAATTGCACTGCAACTAAATTTTCAGAAAAAATGGATAGACTGTGAAACTCAGGTTTTGCAATCAAAGATTGAGCTCCCTGGGTTTTCCCACGATTCAACCAATGGTTCACTAATTTGACGTTTACGCGTTTTATAACATTTTCCATAGTTTTCCCGAAAACTGAATTATTCATAAGTTTGTAAAAATCTTTTTCAAAATCTGAGGTTGCCAAAGAACGCATACGTGTATTTAAATCTATGTAACATTTTAACCATGCAGATTGTTCAAATTTAAGAATTCTATGTATTTTAAGTAGTTTCAAACCATTTTTTAAACATTGTTTAAGGATAACATAGTTCTTTTTATCTTTTAGATTTGGAATCAGTTTTGTATTTTTGGTATTCCCTAGGCATATATTTTCAGGGCAAAAGGGAAAATCTGAATGACAATTATGTAAGATTTTTGGATATTCTAAATCTACTTCTAAAATATAACCATATTCGGCATCATCGGGGATGTTAAAATCTGTATTTACTATCTACCCATTCAAATTTACCTGTTGGAAGACATTGAGACATAGCCCAACCGTAAAGGTTATTTGCGTCTAGGTACATGAGAAAGGAAGATGGTTTATCAGAATCATAATCAGTCATAAATAGGTTATTTGCTTTTGCATGTCTGTTACTACACTGTGATATACCTCCCCTAATATTGTTCGCAATAAAAGTAATTTTGTCAATATCTGTTAGGAGCTCTAAATTAATTTTAGTATAAATTAACATAGCATCCCAACTCAATCCAGGTGCTGTATAATAATGAGCAGGATCCAATTCATAAGTTTTAAGACAAACGTTCCTAAAATTTTCAAATATATCTGTTAATAATAAAACATCGGTTTTTAAATAAAGATCAGAATAATCACCCATGTTCACAATCAAAGTGACTCCATACATCTTGAGCATGATGGTAATCATTCTCTGAAATATGATTATCATTTAAAGAATTGTAGAATTCATCGCGAGCAGGAAGGGAAGTTATTTTTAAAGAATCAAATGAAGTCATGTATTCATACGGATAAACACCTTTCCTTATTAAACGCTTAAAGTCATCTTCGCGTGGATAGTTTAATTTGAGTTCGCGGAATTGATTAGATAGTAAGTTTTGAGCTAATTTATCAAGACTACTAGACATAAATTTTAAAGAATCAAGAAATCTAAGTTTCACTGCACGGTTATTAATATGCAGAACCTTCGAAAAAGATATATATTTCTCTTTATTCTCAGGAATAAGTTCTATATCACCTTCGTCAAAATTAAGACCATGAACTATAAAATGAGCATCATAATTACTTAAATTGTGAAAAAATACTGGTACAAAATTAGGTGTTTTGTATTTTTCAGAACAAAGTGAATGAGCGACTCCTTCATAAACACCAGTATGCCAATTGTATATTATTGTGACTTTTTCATTTAAGTTACTTTTACAGATATAACACAACTTACTTTGAGAAATATTTATTTTATTTTCATACGTTAATGGTAATGGAGATTTGACAAAAGTGTTTTTTTTACATATATTTTCTAAATCTGTTTTGATAAATTTGATAAATTGGTTTGCACAATCTTTTCCATTATACGATCGATATATCGAAAAGTTGTCATCGTACGAACACTTAACATAATATCCAAAACTATACATCTCATGTTTTTGAATGTTCGTTGTGGATGATATATTTGGATTGTTAGAACAACTTTCTATTGGATTTAAAAATGCTTCAAAATCAGCATATACAACAAAAGGGACCTTTAGTTTACGTTCATAATTATTGAATGAGATTTGATTTGATGGAATTAATTCATTAAACCAATTCCTTTTTTTATCATGTTCCGATGGTAAATTAATGCAAACGTTAAAACAGTCATATGCTTGATGACGCTGTAAATTATTCCATGATGTGAAATGTATTAAACAACCATCGCAAATATGAACTGCATGTTCGGATGTTGATAACTGTTTAGATACTAACCTCGAAAGATTTTTAATATAACAATAATGACCGTTGGCACCGCGAGATATATACAATAAGTTTAAGTGAGTGGTTTTTCTATGTTTCGTTAAGTGTAATGGACCTACAACTTTATTTGACTTTTTTATTGAATCATAATGTAAACCAAAAGCATTAATACTTATATTGTTTAGTTTTTCAAATTTATGAATATCATTAATTTTGAAAGGAAAAGATAATTTATCAAATTTTAATCTATTTTTATGTTTTATATAAGATGACACTCTATTAGAACTTTGAGAAGCCGGATACAATCCTGACAATACAGCCCAACGAAAGCACTCGTGATCATTATTTTGAACGTTAATTACAGCTTTCTTATATTTTATATCTAACGGTAAGTCTATATATGATGATCCTCGTAATGGGTTAAACTTGTTTATATTCATATCTAAGTGATTTATTTTAACTAAAGTCCATCCACTACCCTTTTTTTCAAAATTCGCCATTTTGTTTGTTATTTCGGTTGTAGAAGGAAAAAATATATCCTTATCCCATCACCTTGACAAATAAGATAATTGGAGATTTGAAAGTCAAAAGTGTTAAATAAATTTTTGGTTTCCTGTGTAAAATCTGCATTAAGAATAAAATTTACTTTCAGAACAGAGTGTTCTAGAATAGAACGTGTCAGTAATTTATATATTACATCTTTAGTTTTTTGTAAAAATAATTCAGGCGTTTCAAATTGATGGTTCGATGTTTTATTAGACATGATTCTATATGTAAAAATTCTATTACCAAAAGCACTATCAATTATTTGAACATCCCTTAATTCACTATCATTCCGTAGTAAATTGTTTTTATGAGTATTACTCTTTAAATGGTTAGTCATATATTTTTTCAATACAAATACGTGACAGTCGGGACATTGAATTTTATCATTATTTTCTGTACTTACATTTGAATTCGACGTTGGTAACGATGTTGATGATGAAGGAGCTTCAAGATAAGTATTTGTCCTCTTCTTCGCAGGTTCCGCTTCAGTTAACATCGTCGATGCTGATCTCTTTCGTACACCACTCCCATGTTGATTAAGTCTGATCGAAAAACAAAAATAAATAAAATATCAAACCTAACTACAATAATAATAATAATAATAATAATAATAATGTACATTTTTTCCCATAATTATTAACATTTTTACATTGCAAACAATATGCTTGCATTGATAAATCACCATCAATTTCATCTTCATCGGAATGAGACAAATTCAACATTTTATGTCCTGAACATGGTGTGTAATACGGAATAAAATCAGGATCTTTCAACATTGACTCGGGTAATAAATTTTGTATGAACCAAAGTCGTATAAAACGATGAAATTTGTGTAAAATAAGATTTTTGTTTAAACTTGCAATCTCACTTTGGGACAAACATAAACTGTAACTCAAGAGCGTGATACATTATTAATGTTTGGTAAAAAAAAAATACAATGAGAACAAACGTACAGAATGAGTTCGAAAAGATGACTCTAACGTTTTAAATACTTAAAAATGTATCCCTTCTACATGGTTCACAGAAACTTGTATAAACATGTTATAATACTCACATTTCAAAATGGTTTTGGTCTATTTCCTCACAAAGGTCGTAGAGCCCTTCATCGAATTGTGATGACATCAGATCCAATTGTTCAATGTTATTAAGAAGCATGACGAGCTCTGAGTCGTAGACATCACAGCGTAATGTATGCATGGTAAAATAGTATGCTTAACAATAAATATCTTAGAGAAAAATTAAAAAGTTTATATAGTGCTAACTCAATGCATTACGCCGTTATGTTACAATGAAGTAAGTTATTACTATTAAATAATATACAAATTCTTACAAATAATTCTTTAATGTTTACAATTAATTTACAATCAAATTTATGATCATGACCAAATATTAATTTTCTAGATTAGTATTAACATGCACAATGAGTTATAATAACTTATACTACAATAACACAATGACCTTAAACACTCACTTACAACACTAAATGTTTACAATTACATAATTAAAATCCAAATTATGATCATGACAAAATATTAATATTCTAAATTAGTATTAACATGCACAATGAGTTATAATAACCTAAACTACAATAACGCAATGTCCTTAAACACTCACTTACACATAAGCTTACGCACTATCTTATTTATCAGTGTCTATAAAATATTTCACACAGTCCTCTTTCGTAGCCAAGTGCTTGGTGATATTAAATATTGTATCTCTTACTGACTGCAAGTTTTTGTCTGCGTCGGCTTCTGCGTAATATTTAACACGCACCTCAGCATGTTTCCAGTGTTCCATCGGAGCCATATTTTTTATCTTGTTGACATCATATATCTCAATCTTTATAAGATGAGATGCATCGGCGATGTCGTCCTTATTTGACGTGATGTATGAAACTCCACCACTGGAAGAGCGACCAACACTTGACGACTTTTTTGTCACCTTCTTTTTCTTCTTAGGTTTTTCGAAGAAATCGTCGATGCAATTTGATCTCTTTGCTATTGCTTTTTTAACTTTGTATGCCAGGATGCCTTCCTCGTCGCTGGGCTGATCATAATCGTCGTTATCTGCATAATAATAGTTTTTGAAAGTATTATCAGCGAACTGAAACAAAAAGTAAACTATTATAAGTATTGGCATAGAGAGGAGTGTAGGAATATGGGATACATAAAAATATACACATCATCAACAATTGATTAAAACAATCTGAGGTCAAAACACAATATTAACAGTAAAGAAAACATAATTAATATTATATTACATCGAATTATACACAGGTACTTACATTCATTTTGCAGCAGAGTCACTATTTAAAAATTCACTATACAAACAACCGGAGTTCATTTGTGGTGTAGAGCACACTGTGGAATACGGTGTAGTATAGTTTTTGTCATCGCTTTTATACGGCAGCTAAGGGTCATTTTGCTGTAGCAAAAGCAAAAACCGATACTGATAGACAGGTATTCGATTTCTCTTATGGACAATGGGTCCCAAAACTCATTGCATTAACAACCCCATGTGGTCTGTTGTGATATTCAAACAATACCGTACCGTAATTAATTTTAACACCGCTTGCCCATATGAACAATGAAGCTTTGAACAATAAGTAATACTGCTTTGTCATTACATTTGATTGATGTACCTAATAAATTACCCGATTTCTCTTATGGACAATGGCTACCTAAAACTTATAGAGACTCACATGAATAGCACCGTGTGGTCTATTGTTATATTCAAAGAATAGATACCGTCACTAATTTTAATAGCATTCCCTTATGAACAATGAAGCTTTGAAACGCAGGCAAGACTACTACTAAGAAACTATACAGACACGTTGAGACATGACTATTACCGTAGGAAGACAAGCGTAACTTCATAGAAAAAGGGATTCATACCTGCATACAAACAAAGATGAGACCAAGCTGGCTGACAAACGTGCAAAATAAACGTAAAATGTTTAAATATTAATAAAATTCGAGACAGGTATAAAATCTCCTTTGATATAAATCAAATTCGCGTGTGATATAAATTTTATTCGCGGCAGATATTAATTTAATTCGCGGTTGATATGAATTAAATTCGCGGTTGATATAAATTTTATTCGCGGTTGATATAAATTTAATTCGCGGTTGATATAAATTTAATTCGCGGTTGATATAAATTTAATTCGCGGCTGCCGAGTCCTGTTCGGGAACCTATTCGCGGGTAGTAGGGTACCTGGATTCTGGAACAAGTCTAGGTAGGGACCCTAGCTCCCTAGCTCTACCTAGCTCGGGCCTAGATTTGTGCTCAGGAAACGCCGAATCCCTATACTACTTAGCGGTGTGGCATAGGCCGAACGATGTACCCACAAGTTGGGAGAAAAAAAAATTAAATTGCAAAATTCGCTATTTTGCCTAGTAATTCATTCGTAAAATGAATTAATACAGTTCGAAAAAACAGTACGCATTGGTATTGTCGAAAAACATATACGCTATGCCTAGCAAAATGGTATTGATATAATTTTATAATCGAGGGTGGATTCCGTCGATTAGCAAAATGAAAACTACTTTTTTGGACAGAAATAAGTACTATGCTAGCACAAACCTTACAATACCTTGAACATACGGTTCGAAGGTCCAAAATATGTTGGGGAAATCGACCTGTTGGTCGTAACCCGCTTTGATTTTGTGATTTTAAGTGGACTGTATGATTTTGTCTGCCACTCACCTGATACAGCAGAACTGCCGGTCTTCTGGGGTACCCCGTGGTGGCGATATAGGTTGCTGGTTGCCTGTCTCGCTATCATCGGGTTTGCACCAGACACGAATACCAATCTCGTATTTCCAAACAAAGTCAATTTTCTAGATTTTAGCAGCGCGCGCGCACTCGCTAGAGCGTACGTTACCACGTTCAAAATGGAAGAGAGTGTGTTGAGTTATAGGTGGCACCACCTTTCTGCATTGTATACGTTCCGGTGAATTATGTGACAGACAACATGATTTTAAACATCAGAAAAGATATGGAATGAACGATTTAGGCTTGTGCTAACATTTTTTTTTTTTTGTGCCTCGATAGGCAGACGAGCAGACGGGCCACCTGATGGACTGTTTATCAGAAGTAACCGGTGACGGTCTAGATGCCGGCTGTGGTGAAGGAACCGGTGATGCTGACGGTGATGACAACTGCGACGGCGATGGTGACTGTATTGTTGGTGCAAGGGACGACGGAGACATGTCTTCAAGAGGATCATGTATAGTACCTGGAGGATTGGTATCGGTCCCTTTATAAAGCACTAGTTGTTGCTCGCGGCTCCGCCCGCGTGGAGGTCATGTTTGGGAGAAAAAGTATACAATACAAAATTCTATTTTTCATGCGTTTAACTTAAAAAATTATGGATTTTCATACAAACTTTCATCCCCTATTTTACCCCCTCAAAGGCGGAATTTCCAAAAATCCTGAAACATATATTTTTTATTTTTAACTAAAATGCCAAATACTAATTTTCATGAATTTAACTTAAAAAATGACGGATTTTCACACAAACTTTCATCCCCTATTTTACCCTTTTAGGGGTGGTATTTCCAAAAACCCTTCCTTAATGGATGCCTACGTCATAATAGGTACCTACTGTCAAAATTTCAAGTCTCTAACCCCAGCCGTTTAGGCTGTGCGTTGATCGATCAGTCAGTCAGTCAGTCAGTCAGTCAGTCAGTCAGTTTCTTCTTTTATATATACAGATTAACTGATTTATGTGTCTTTTGTAGCTTTCTGTGCTATATAAATCTTTTACTAAATATAAGACTTTACCTATTCTTTTTATTATAACTCCTTTACCCCATGTAAAATTTGTTTTATTAACAAACTTTTTATAAAGTACTATATCGTCCACTTTTAAAAACCTTGTTTTATTTCCCTGTTTGATTTTAGTATGCAAGCACTGTTGATTATTAACAATGTCAATGGCTGGCGATGACGAGGCTGCTGATGACGTGGGGTCAATTAAATCTAACCGCGACCTTAACTTGTGACCAAATACTAACTGAGCAGGGGGCAACCCTGTGGTTGTATGTACAGAGTTACGATAATCCATAAGATGCCTTAATAACTTAACGGACGCCTCTTTTTCAGTATTACTAGACAATAGGCAAGACTTGATTCCTCTTTTTACCACTTTAACAAAACTTTCTGCCTGTCCGTTACTGGGTGGGTGGTACACCGGCGACGTCAAGTGAATAATCCCATTTGACGCGCAAAACAGTTCAAATTCTCGCGAACAAAAAGCTGTGCCATTATCACTTACTATTGTTTTGGGAACGCCAAACCTTGATATAAAATCGCATAGCTTCCCAATAGCCGCAGATGAAGAAGTGGCAGTATTCATATTGTAAACTTCTACCCATTTAGTATACGCATCTACTATTACCAAATAAATACAACCTCTAATCGGGCCCAAGAAATCTAAGTGTATTCTAACGAAAGGCTCTTGTGGAAACTCCCACTGGGCCTGCGGGGCGCGCGGTGGTGAGGGGCGCAATTGTATACACACATTGCATGACCCTATCATGGTTTCTATTGATTGGTCGATTCCCGGAAACCAAAATCTAGACCGTGCCTCAGCTTTAGTTTTCACGATACCTAAGTGTGACGTGTGTAATTCTCTTAAAATAATTTGTTGTAAATTTTTGGGTATAATGACCTTATGACCTCGCATTATGCAACCATTCTCATATGATAATTGTGATCTACATAGGTGATATGATTTTAAACGTATGTCATTTATTTTTGGCGGCCACCCATGCAAAATAAAATCTATTACCAATTTTAAAACACAATCATTACTTGTCTCGTTGCGTAATTTCTCCATTGTAGCCGGCATACTGCCGTCTGCGACAAAACAAACGTAAGTGGCTCGGTCGTAGGCTACCTCGCAATCGCAACACCTGCACTGTTCGGTGCACGCGCACTCGTGAACCGAGTGGGGCAAACTCGCGCGCGATAAATAATCTGCACTATTATTATTGCTGCGCACATATTCTATTTTATAGTTATAACTACTTAGAAATAATGCATACCGTTGTAACCTGTTTGCTGACATTTCGGGTATTCCTTTATAAGGCCCAAAAATCGACAATAATGGCTTGTGATCTGTTCGTAATATAAACGGTTCGCTTCTGCCATATAAAAATTGATGGAACCGGCGCACGCCAAATATTATGGCGGTTGCTTCTCTTTGAATCTGAGCGTATCGCTTCTCTGCAGTGTTTAATGTTCGCGACACAAATGAAACCGGCCTTTCAACGCCGTCTATACCTATTTGTGATAAAATTGCTCCCAACCCGCTCGGAGAAGCGTCTACAGTTAATATTATTTTTGCAGTCGAGTCGAAATGTGCAAGAACCTGATCAGACGTCATCAACTTCTTAATTGCTCTAAAAGCCGTATCATGGATATCGTTTCAGCTCCATTACCGTTCTTTTTTAATAATTCGTACAGAGGACTGAGAATAGTTGATGCGTTTGGTATAAAACTCCTATAGTAATTAATCCTAAAAATGACTGCAGCTGATTAACGTTGGTGGGAACAGGTGCTCCCACCATGGCCTTAACCTTTTCTGGTGCTTTTTTTAATCCGTGTTTTGTAATAATATAACCTAAATAACTTATTTCGTCCTGGAAGAACTTACATTTTTCTTTTTGTAAAGTTAACCCCGCATTCTGTAACCGTTCCAGGACGGCGTTTAGTTTTTCTAAATGTTCTTGCCTATTTTTCCCTGTTATTAAAATATCATCTAAGAGGCACAGGACCCCATCTATACCCGACAACAGACTCTCGATTGCGCGCTGAAAAATAGACGGCGCACTAGCCAATCCAAATACCAAACGTGTAAACCTATATAACCCACGGTTTGTATTGATAAATGTTATATTTTTCGACTCATCCTCTAAAACAAATTGATTATAAGCCATAGATAAATCAAGTTTGCTAAACTGTTGCCCGCCATGAATATTAGAGAACAATTCATTGGTTGTGGGAAGCGGGTATTGTTCTACTAATAACTGTTTATTTATACTTATGGAGTAATCTGCACACAATCGTATTGTCCCATTGCTTTTCAACACAGGAACTATTGGGGATGCATATGATGAAATTTCTATGGGTTCTAAAATGCCTAAGTTAACCAATCAAATCAAATCAAATCAGTTTATTTGTTAAACATAGGTAAAAATACAGTTCTTATATTACATTCATAGTGCGCTATGTTTTGCCACTAGAGCGTACAAATATTATAACAATTAATTAATTAAATTTAAATGCATACAATGTCAATAAAAGAATTAAAATATAAAAAGACAGAAAGAAACAATACGAATATAACAAAAGTCAAATATAGAAAATTAAGTAAATGTACAATATAATGTCAGTCATAAATTAGTCCGTCAACGAAATTAAATTTATAATAAACAAATACACAATTGTTTCATATTTATTCAATCTATTACAAGTATTACCTATTATTATATTGGTTTAACTTTTCTGTAAGAAACTCTGTAATACTATAATATGCTTTTTTAATAAGGAATTCTTTAAGGCGTCTTTTAAAAAGACTAACATTAAGGTCCTTAATCGAACACGGTATATGATTATATATAATAGGCGCCATACAGAACACACTTTTATGCATCAGGCTTGTGTTAGATTTTCTCACACACAGTCTGTGGTTGTCGCGTCGGCTACGCGAATTAATATCTGATAGCTTAGGGGAAAAACTTGGATTGGTTTTAACAAATGAGGAGACTTCGAAAATATACAAAGATGGTGTTGTTAATATTTTGTGTTTTATGAAATATGGTTTACACGAGTCAATACATTGTAGACCAAACATAGCTCTGATGCATCGCTTTTGTTGCTTAAAAATTAGGTTTTTGTTGGCCGTGTTCCCCCAAAATATAATTCCATACCTTAGTATGGCACTCACTACGCCATGATATGCTATGATTATAGTCTCGTTACTTACTACTGGGGCTAATTTGTACAGTACATAAGCTGTTCGACTAACTCTTTTTGCCAATTGTTCTGTGTGACTTTTCCAGTCCAGTCTTTGATCTATAATTAAACCTAAAAATTTTGATGTACTAACTTGATTCAAAATGTTATTATCATATTTAATATTAGCTGTTACATTGGATCGTTGACTGAACAGCATTAATTTTGTTTTGTCAATATTGATTCGAAGATTATTATTATTAAGCCATTTGATTATTAATGTAATTGTATTAGAAATGTCATTTTCGTAATTTTGTAAATTAAGATTGTCAGCAGCGATGGTAACTGTGCTATCATCAGCAAATAGTGACATGTGATAATTTGTCACTTTCGGTAGATCATTTATATAGATTACTAGCTGTTGCTCGCGGCTCCGCCCGCGTGGAGGTCATGTTTGGGAGAAAAAGTATACAATAGTAAATACCAATATTCATGCGTTTAACTTCAAAAATGACGGATTTTCATACAAACTTTCATCCCCTATTTTACCCCCTTAGGGGTGGTATTTCCAAAAACCCTTCCTTAGTGGATGCCTACGTCATAATAGGTACCTACTGTCAAAATTTCAAGTCTCTAACCCCAGCCGTTTAGGCTGTGCGTTGATCGATCAGTCAGTCAGTCAGTCAGTCAGCTTCTTCTTTTATATATACAGATAGATTATAAAGAGAAGTGGACCCAAAACACTTCCCTGGGGGACGCCATATTCGATTTTGCGTTGATTTGATCTGTAGGTTAGTTCAAATTTTGTCTTCGGGTCAATTTTTGTTATTTCTACATACTGGTTTCTATATTTTAAATATGATTCAATTAAGTTAGCAATATTTCCCCTTATTCCGTAAGCGTTTAGTTTGCATAGTAGAATATCGTGATTAACATAATCAAACGCTTGTGTCATATCACAGTATATTGAACAGACCGGGGTCCTTTTGTCAACATTTGTAATAACATTATTCAAAAAATCGTACACAGCCATATCAATAGTTTTATTTTTGTGAAAACATTTTTGTTCATTAGTTAAGACGTTTTGCTTGTCTAGATATTTATATATTTGCTCATAGATATATTTTTCAAAAACTTTTGAAAATATGGGTACTAATGCAATGGGTCTATATGATTCTAAATTTTCTTTACTAGATTTTTTTAGCAGTGGTTTCATAACCGTAGTTTTTAAGGCTGAGGGATATGTACCCGATAAAATACATAAATTTATTATATAGCTTAAATGTCCACAGATTATATTTGAAACAAATTTAATTATTTTGGTACAGATACCATCATGTCCTACACTGTTAGTATTTCTTAGCGATTTTATAATACTTTGTATGTCATTATCAGAACATGGTGCTAAAAACATGGAGTTCATTCTTTTTAAAATATGTTCTGTTACTTGTTGACCCGCACCAATGATCGGTTTTATTTTATCTATAAAAAAGTCGTTTAGAGCCTTTGCTATATCATGTGGATTCGATAAAATTCTATCTCCTAATTTAATATTCTCTATAGTAGTTTTCGGTTGATTTTGCTTGGTTTTACCATTAATGATATCCCACGATGCTTTTGATTTGTTAGACGATACTTCAATTTTATAGATGTTTTGGGCTCGTTGTGTTAACTTAATTATTTTTTTGAATCTTGCAGTATATTTGCGTAAAATCTTTTTGTCTACTTCATTTCGCGACCATCGGTAGCGCCATAAAAGCTCCCTTTTTTTTTGCTACATATTTTAATTCCACGAGAGACCCATTGTGGTGTTTTATGGGTTTTTATAGTTATCGTTTTAAATGGGAAGCATACGTTGTAAAATAGCGAGAAAGTCTCTATAAAATGATTATACGCTATATTTGGATCTTCAGATTCATACATTTCTAGAAAATTAATGTTTTGAAGACAATCCTTAAACTTTTTCATATTGTCATAACTATAATCGCGGCTTTTTGTATACCATTTATCTAACATTCTTATTTTTCTATGGGACATTTTAATATTTGGCAAGTATGATCAGATAACCCCAGTTCCATTACCTCAGCTGTACATTTATAACCCAGATTGTGTGCGAAATTATCGATACAAGTCTTGCTTTTTAGTCTAGTTGGTTGATTGATAACTAATTTAAGATTAATGTTTTGCAAAAGGCATTCCATTTCTAGAGTTAAATTATTACGCTTTAACGTATCTATGTTGAAATCGCCACATATTACAATACTAGCTGTTGCTCGCGGCTCCGCCCGCGTGGATGTCATGTTTGAGACAAAAAGCATACACTACAAAATACCAATTTTCATGCATTTAACTGCAAAAATGAAGGATTTTCATACAAATTTTCTTACCCTATTTAACCCCTTAGGGGTGGTATTTCATAGAACATATAAAAACCGCCGGGGAAAAGTCGAAACGAATTTTTTATGCCTTGACAAGGATATCCACATCGACGTGGGGATTATCTTTTAACACATTAAAAGTTATCTATGGAGCTACTTACTTGAGCAGTATTTGCTATGGATCACCTGTATGGGCTGATAGGGCTACTATCGGTGCCGTGCGAAGAAAATTGCTCCAGAGTCAGCGTTTGGCGTTGATATTCTTGTGTAAGGCGTATAGAACCGTTAGTACTGAAGCTTTACCTGTCCTTGCGGGTATACTTCCAGTCGATCTGGAGGCACAGCGTCGCTCCGCTATGTATTACTCTACGAGAGAGGATATGGACAAGAACTTTGTTACGTCGCGTGAACTCTCGAGAATCGGTAGACTTTAACAGCGTTCCGAAATATGCAACGAACTGCTAAACGAATGGCAATGTCGATGGGATAATTCAATTAAAGGGCGGCATTTATATCAGTATTTTCCTTTGGTTCGCGATCGTCTAACAAAAACTTGGCTGGAAATTGATCACTGTGTGTCACAATTTCTCACCGGTCATGGCAACTTTAAGAGCAAACTATTCTCATTTAGGTTGGTTGATTCGCCTGCGTGCCCATGTTCTACACCAAACTGTGAGTACGAATAGTCCGCGCATCATGTTCTTTGGGAGTGTAGTCTCTGGCAAAATGAGCGCAACATTATGCTTGACAGTATGCAGATAACATCTGGAGTTATATACTATACTAGCTGTTGCTCGCGGCTCCGCCCGCGTGGAGGTCATGTTTGGGAGAAAAAGTATACAATAAAAAATACCAATATTCATGCGTTTAACTTAAAAATGACGAATTTTCATACAAACTTTCATTCCCTATTTTACCCCCTTAGGGGCGGAATTTCCATAAATCCTGAAACATATATTTTTTATTTTTAACTAAAATGCCAAATACTAATTTTCATGAATTTAACTTCAAAAATGACGGATTTCCATACAAACTTTCATCCCCTATTTTACCCTCTTAGGGGTGGTATTTCCAAAAACCCTTACTTAGTGGATGCCTACGTGATAAAAGGTACCTACTGTCAAAATTTCAAGTCTCTAACCCCAGCCGTTTTGGCTGTGCGTTGATCGATCAGTCAGTCAGTCAGTCAGTCAGTCAGTTTCTTCTTTTATATATACAGATAGCTTTTGCCCGCGGCTACGCCCGCGTGGTAGTTATTTTTGGAAGAAAAGGTATAAAATCCATGGAGACCTCTCAAGCTCTTACATCTTCTTGTATTATGCTATCCCGTAGGAACCGTGCATTTTCTGGTATAAAAAGTATCCTCTCAACGAACACTATGCAAATAATCATGTGGTTCCCTTGCTCTGTCTAAAACAAAAACAAAACTATCCCACGGGAACCGTACAATCTCTGTGCCAAATTTCAACCAGATCCTTCGGGCCTTTTTAGCGTGATTGAGTAAAAACATCGATCCAACCAAACATTCGTATTTATAATATTAGTAAGATTATTGATAAACACCCGATAGAAGAGTTCATATAAACTTTCATCCCCTATAAGTAAACTCTCCTTAGGGGCAGAATTTCCAAAAATCCTGAAATCTATATTTTTTATTTTTAACTAAAAGGCCAAATACCAATTTTCATGCGTTTAACTTCAAAAATGACGGATTTTTCATACAAACTTTCTTCCCCTATTTTACCCCCTTAGGGGTGGAATTTCCAAAAATCCTGAAACCTATATTTTTTCTTTTTAACTGAAAGGCACAATACCAATATTCATGCGTTTAACTTCAAAAATGACGGATTTTTCATACAAACTTTCTTCCCCTATTTTACCCCGTTAGGGGTGGAATTTCCAAAAATCCAGAAATATATATTTTTTATTTTTAACTGAGAGGCACAATACCAATATTTATGCGTTTAACTTCAAAAATGATGGATTTTCCATACAAACTATCATCCCCTATTTTACCCCCTTAGGGGTGGTATTTCCAAAAACCCTTCCTTAGTGGATGCCTACGTGATAAAAGGTACCTACTGTCAAAATTTCAAGTCTCTAACCCCAGCCGTTTAGGCTGTGCGTTGATCGATCAGTCAGTCAGTCAGTCAGTCAGTCAGTCAGTCAGTCAGTCAGTCAGTCAGTTTCTTCTTTTATATATACAGAACACAGAAGATTAAGATTGCGTTTCTTTGTCATGTGTTGCAACAATTTATCCAGACGGGAAAAAAACATGCTTAAATTATTTGAATTTGGAACTCTATAAATACACACAACAATGGTGCGAATCTCTAACATTTCAATTGCACAGTATTCAAAAACATTACATATTGCTAAGTTATTTTCATCAGGAATTTCTTTGAACTGGTGACCTTTTTTTACTAAAATACATGTTCCACCTCTTTTGCTCATTCTACAGAAGCAAGTTGCTAATTCGTAATTCGGAATCGAAAGAAACTCTTCATATCCAGACATCATAAAATGTTCGGAGATACAAATTACGTCGATATTCATTTTCTTCGCTGTAAGTTCATGAAGGCAAACAGTTAGTGCATCAGATTTATTGAGAAGTCCTGCGATATTTTGATGAAGAATATGTATAGTATTTTTATAAAAAAAACTGTTCGTTAGCATTTTTTTGTGTTTTAATTTCTTCAGTATCTGGCGAGACATCTCTTTTGATTTCACATATGTAGTTTTTGATATCTTTGAAGATGATTTGCGTCCCGTAATTATTAATTCGTCCGGTATATTTGTCAAACGTGGAGAAATAATTTTTTAGGTTCTTATTACTGTCCAGAAGATAAGCATATCCGTGAGTTAAAAGATCGAGATAAAGCAGATTATTAAAATTTTCGATTCTTGAATTATACATATTCGTATAGTATCCATATTTGTAGGTCGGTGCACAGATGATGATATTAGTGTGTGTTATTTGTTGTAGTATTGTCCGTATATTGATTACTAGTTGAAAATAGTTATTCGTTGAGATAAAATCGTTTTCCCCAATCAAAATAATACAAAAATCTTTCTTTGTAAATGTTCTTATTTTGTTTTTTATACCACATAGCATCTGTTCTGTTCTGGTATGGGTCATTAAATAGTGGCACATTGTATTATTTGAACTGTCCTTCAAAGTGGAGTTTGCGATATCGGTTATTTTGTTTTTTTTATTACTGCTGATGACACAAATATTTGATGCTTTCGTTTTCGGCTGCATTTGGTTTTGACATGTTGTACTCTGTATTACCTCAACATTATTTTTATTTTGAAGCTCTTCCTGAGATGATGGTGTCAATGAATTCATAGTGTCGTTTAAAGATATTGATGATTTTTTTGTGCGTTTGTTGATGTTTTGAAGTTTCTTAATAGGTGTTTGTTTTTTTGTTTTTGCTTTGACAGGACTGGACGTAATCGTTTTGAGCAAATTATTTTGTTTAATCAAATCTTCGTTTATTTGCCTGAGACTACTATTCTCTAGGGATAGGGATTCAATTTCTAGGTGTGCACTATCTAAAACCTTGGTGAGTTTCTCATTTTTTTCTTTCAATCTTAATAATTGTTCTTGCTTAATATCATCACTTGATATATCTGGTAAGCTAGCCGTTGAGTCATCGAATGTTAAGTTGCTTTCATCAATGTTATCCGTGTTTGATACAGTACGCTTACGGCGAAACGTAATATTCTCTAGAGAATTCATTTTAATTTTATTGTTTTATCTCTTTTTTTATTTATTGAGTTGTTACTTAAATTGAATATTTTTAAACAGATTCAAAAAGTGGTGATATTTGAGTAGGTCTCGAACACAGGGCCTCACGCACGGTACCGCACGTTTGATTTGCTTTGTTACCTCTTGACCAAACGTCTATACCAAATGTTGTTGAAATTACTAATCTAACGCATTGGTTGATTAGTTCATTTGATTGAAACAGTATGACGGGTATAACATTCTAAATTGCAGGGTAAATGTCACCAACTATACGTTTATTTCTTTAAACATTCTTTTTTCTTTAAATTCGAGCTGGTGGTAGGATATTCGTATCCGCCCGGATAGCAACCACCGTACACATGGCGAAAAACCCGCCATAGTGGCACACGCAAGTGTGTCGCGTTCCGGGATCAGCCAGTGTACATCCGGTTTTTGTCGGGGGTCTGGAGTTGGGGTACAATGGCCATTTTGCGGCCTTCTTAGTACTCTGACACTAGACCCTCGACCCCTTCTTCACCTTCTTGCTCATGGCGTAGTGTGAAGAAGCAGGCCGGCATGAGTGTGTTGAGTAGTGGGGGATAGATCGTCTCTCGCTACTCAGTACTCTATTTGGACCGCACTGTGCTTACCATCAGGTACAGTGCGGTCACTTTGCCGTGCCAGGATAAAAAAAAAAAAAAATAATAATAATAATAATACTAGCCCTGTATTAAACATTGTCCCACTTCTGGGCACGGGCCTCCTCTACTAATGAGAGGGGTTAGGCCTTAGTCCACCACGCTGGCCTAATGCGGGTTAGCAGACTTCTCATACCTTCGAAAAATTCTCAGGTATGCAGGTTTCCTCACGATGTTTTCCTTCACCGTTAAAGCAAGCGATAATTAACATTTTAATACACACATAACTTTTAGAAAAGTCAGAGGTGTATGCCACTTGGGTTTCGAACCTACGACTTTCGTCTTGGCAGTCCGTACCGCAACCAACTAGGCTATCGCTGCTACTAGGCTATCGCTGCTTTACTTTTTTCTTTAATAAATGTTATTTTTATGATATTATTAACACTAAAAATCACTTTACATCACTTTAACTTTTCGTTCGGATTGTTCAATGTTTTGAATTACACTTGTTCTAATTTAAAAACAAAAACAATAGTCACAGTCGTTATGAACAGTGCACCACCCCTAGCGGTACCTATCACAACATGTTAGCGAGTTCTGTGAACTGTCGTGTGAGAGCACCGCTAGCCTAGCACTTTTGATTCTTTGAAATGTTTACCGGTAACCTAATATATAGTAAGATAAGCATATGTATAAATCACTGTAACGGGTGATATAACTGTCTGCATAAAATATTCTTGTAACGTGTCATTTAGTATTAATTAAACTTTCATACAGTAAAGTCGTTCTTTTAATTTTTCAAAAACCTTCCGAGCAGCGCTCCAAACTTATCTGGCGCAGCCGGTAGGATACTCATATAATCCGCGCATCGAAGGACACTTAAATCGGTTCTGTGCTTACGGTATAGAGTATTCGCGAACTAAACAAATTCGGGTGAATCGGACGCCGTTTCGGGAGGATCCAGTTCCTGCAAGTGCAGTTCTACGGGAAGGCATGGTATCGAGCGAACTGTAAGTAAACCTTTTTACATTCCTATCTCGTCCTTGTTATTTCCTGTGATTGCGAGTGTAGAACTAAATTAAAAGCACATTAGTAATTTTCGGACAAAAATCGTCGAAAGTTATTTGACTTTGAGTTAATTGATTAAGTTAATACTCACTTTTAAGTTAAATTTTTGATATATAAGCAAAATTTTAAACTTATAATGGCGGATCAAGTACAGATCATTTCAAAAGACTTGCTCACCCTCATCCCTAAGTTCGATGGGGACAGTAATATGTTGAATTTATTTATAAAAAAAACTGAATATATAATAAGAAATGCCAATTCACCAAATACAGCAATACAGTCGACTTATGTGTTTCATGCTATTACTAGCCGGTTGTGTGGTAGAGCCGCAGCTCTATTAAGTGAAAGGGATGATGTAACTTCCTGGGAAAATTTAAAACACATATTTATTCAACATTTTGGCGATCCTAGATCAGAAGAATGCGTAGCAATCGAGCTAGAAAATTTAAAAATTAAAAGTGATGAAACTTACTTACAATTCTGTAATAGAATACAGCAGGCGCGTAGTAACCTATTTTCCAAGGTGAATTTACTCACGGACGAAGGTATAAAAGCTGCCAAAATGATAATCTATAATAATTTGTGTCTTAATGTGTTTTTGTATAATCTGCCGGAGGACTTAATTAGAATTGTACGTCTAAAGAACTCTACAACTTTAGAGAATGCACTTAGCGTCGTTATGGAAGAAGTTAATTTCCAATATCAATATAAGAGTAAAAATAAAAATGTAAGACAACCATCAGTACCGAATTTTAACCACTTTCGTGATCCTAGATCGTCTAGTCAAAGCGCTTTAGTGAATAATAATCAAAAATTTAAATTTGGTATATCACAACCATTACAGAATAACACCAAACTCGGTTTTAATCCTTCTAATCAATTTATCACGCAAAATCAAAACCTATTCAGACCTGGTGCACAACCAAATGTTGGATTTGGTAATCCAACACGCCCCCAGTTAGGTTTTAGGCCAAATTTACCGAACCAACAAAATTTCCGGTTCGGGATTATTCCACAACAGGATCGCCGCCCTCAATTTAATAACGATACGCCAAAAGGATTCAATATGAATGGGCCAAATCAACAATTTAAATTTGGTATACCACAGCAATCTCAACCCCAACGAAGCGCACCCAATTTCCAGGAAAGCGACGTGTCTATGCGCACTGCTCGTCCGCTTAGGCAGAATATGTTAGTTGACGACAGTAACCTTTGTCGTGGTGGTGGTAACTATGAACCGTACCCGGAAAATAATCAGTATAATACTAATGATAACGAAGTAACAGATTATGACAATTATGCTTATATTGAGCATTTAGAACAGGTCGAACAACAGCCGGAAAATCAGGAAAATAGCGTAAATTTTTATATAGAGGCCTCGGAGAGTTGCCCCCAGAATTGATAAATTTAAATTACAACGGCATAAATAAATTACCGCATATTGTCATCCCTGAAATTAACGCAAGGTTTATGATTGACACCGGTAGCACAAGAAGCTTTATAAGTCCTACTAAAGCCAAAGAATTTTTCTACGCCTACAAGTATAAAGAGCCATTCGAAGTCATTAGCACGCATGCACGTAGTCAGCATGACGAAATTATTTACATACCTTTATTTAATATTTTTAAATGCACATTGGAGCATAAATTCTACGTTTATAACGTTGATTCACGATACGACGGTTTGATAGGCTCGGATTTACTGAAACAGTTAGATTCTACCATAGATATGAAACATCAAATATTACATACACGAAGTACACAAATACCTATAGTATATGACCCGTTGCTTGAGATTACCTTGAAGCCGCGCTCTGAAAAGCGGGTTAGAATACCGACTGATTTACGTTATGGTGAAGCAATTATTGACGGGAAAGTTTTTAGTGATAATGTTCGAATGCCTAGTGCCATTGTCACATGTGTAGATTCATTTGCAACTACAGTTATACAAAACACCTCCGAAGATAGCGTGACATTAACTTTTCGACAACCCTTGACTACGACTACATTACCCGATACGCCTTGCGAAATAAATTTGACGACAGTCGATAAACCACTGAACAACATTGAAATTGACGAATTACTTAAAAATAATTTAAGTAAGTTACGACTAGACCACACAAACTCTGAAGAGCGCGAAGTTATAACTAGACTATGTCTTAAATATAGGGACATATTCCATTGTGATGAACTTCCTCTCACTTTTACCAATCAGGTTAAACATCGGATTAGGACTAAAAATGAAGACCCTATTTATCTCCGCCCCTTTAGGCTTCCGCCGTCGCAAAATATGGAAATAGAGAAACATGTAGAGCAATTATTGAAAAATAACGTTATTCAGGAATCATGTTCACCCTGGAGTGCGCCTGTACATCTTGTACCCAAGAAACCTGACGCCTCGGGCGAACGCAAATTTAGAATGGTTATAGACTATCGGCGTTTAAACGACATAACTACAGACGATAAATACCCCCTGCCGAACATAAACGATTTATTTGATAAGCTAGGAAAATCGGTCTACTTTACCACACTCGACCTTGCCAGTGGTTATCACCAAATCGAAATTGACGAAAACGATAGACCTAAAACAGCATTTACAACCAAATCAGGGCACTATGAATTCATGCGCATGGCCTTCGGTCTTAAGACCGCGCCGGCTACCTTCCAACGCGCAATGGATAACGTGTTGAAAGGGCTAAACGGCATCCATTGCTTAGTTTATCTAGATGACATTATTATTTATTCGAATAGCTTACAGGAACACATTGATAAACTTAGAAAATTTTTCGATCGATTAAGACAGACTAATTTGAAAGTTACACTCGAAAAATGCCAATTTCTGCGTAAAGAAGTGCTTTACTTGGGTCATAAAATAACTAAAGACGGGTTAGAACCTAATGACGATAAAATAAAGGCAGTATTAGACTTTCCACTACCCAGAACACCCACTGAAATCAAAAGTTTCTTGGGCTTAATCGGGTATTATAGAAAATTCGTAAAAGATTTTGCCAAAGTCACCCAACCACTCACCTGTTGTTTAAAAAAACGCAATAGTGTACAGATTACTCAACAGTTTATCGATGCCTTTAATACATGTAAGGAGTTGTTAGTCAATGCACCCATTCTACAATTCCCGGACTTCTCCAAACCTTTTGTTTTGACAACTGACGCTTCCAACTACGCTTTAGGCGCAGTCCTTTCACAAGGACCAATTGGAAGCGATAAGCCTATAGCATACGCGAGTCGCACCTTAAATGATGCAGAGACACGCTATAGTACCGTGGAGAAGGAAATGTTAGCTATTATTTGGGCAACGAAACATTTTCGTCCTTACCTTTACGGCCGAAAATTCACTATCTACACGGATCATCGCCCTTTAGCATGGCTTACGTCATTGAAAGAACCGGACAGTAAACTCACCCGTTGGAAGCTTAGATTGGCTGAATTCGATTTTGATATTATTCACAAAACCGGGAAGCAAAACACAAACGCCGACGCTCTTTCACGTATAAAAGTAAATGCACTCACCGAAAATAAGGACACTGATTCTATGCAGTGTAACCCAAGCGATGCGAGGGATACTATAACTTTATCTGACTCATCAGAAACAGATAGTGCACCCCCACTTACCTCTTATCCAATCTGCTCACCCTCGTCTAGTACTATCACAGGCCCGTCGCTACCTGAAACAATACATTCTGCTGAGGATGTCGATACCATCGGTATACCTATATTAGACGAAGCTGTAGACACGAAGCCGCACCAAGTCCTTGTCTTTACCTGGAATAGAAATCAGACATTAGTAAAAGACCTGTCACGTGACAAACAAAAAGTTCTTGAATTGCACTTACCTGTTGATAACCCCGATCTAGTAAAAAAAAATATTTTAGATTACATAAAACCTAAAATAAAATACTTCTTTTATTTTGAGGATAAATTACACAGAAAACAGTTCACAGAGGCCATTATACGGTTATTTAGAAAGAATACAGTTAATATATATATGCACCAAAAGAGTCATATATATTGAAGACGAGGATGAACAACGTGCGGTAACACTTAAGTACCATCATGACAAAACTTGCCATCGTGGTATTAAAGAAACTCTTATGCATATAAAACGATCATATTATTGGCAAAATATGGCTATAACGGTCGCTACTATCATTAATTCCTGCGAACTTTGTAAAACGTCTAAATACGACCGCAAGCCCATTAAGCCGCAATTGCAGCTTACTCAAACCCAAACAAAACCGTTTGCCGAAATATTTATCGACATTTATTCTATGGAAGGGAAATACTTTCTTACCTTAATCGATGCATTTAGCAAGTTAGGTCAAGCTCTCGAATTATCTAACCGTTCAACACCTGAGGTAGTCCGGGCGCTTATTAAATATTTCTCATTCTATGGAGTACCTAATAAAATCAGTGCTGACCAAGGTTCGAAATTTAATAATACTCTATTAAAAGAGACTCTACAATATTATAAAATAGATCTGCACATAGGTACTGCGCACAACCCCAATTCAATGGGATTGATAGAGCGTTTTCACTCCACTCTCGTAGAAGTATATCGTATTGCCAAATACGAGCATAAAATAACCGATGCAGCGAGTGTAATGACATACGCGATTATGGCCTATAATCAAAGTATTCACTCTACAACCGGTTTAACACCCTTTGAAGTTGTTTTCGGTCACACTGAATCTAATAGTACATTTGCAGTGCACTTTGACAAGCAATACACACAACAATTAGTAAAGGATCATATGCACCGAACTAAATATCTTTATAAATATTTAACAGACAAAATAGCACTAAATAAGGATAAAGTAAAAGAAAAGCGGGGTGGCGAGCCTTCATTCGATATACAAAAAGGGGATAATATATACATAAAAGGTGTAAACACCAGACGTAGTAAAGATAAGCCCCGCTATCAAAAGGCTCTAGTAACCGGCGATATAAGCAGGAATACATGTCCAGTTATAATTAAAAATCGTAAAAGTAAGGTACCTATTAAGGACATTAAACGACCTTCGCAGGTACCTGTTCGTGTTCCTGATCATGAGCTTCAGGACCCAGGCCCTTCAACTTCACAAGGTTAATAAGAATCCGGGAGTGATACTTATGAAGCAAGGGCAGGCTAGAGTAAGTTATGATAAGTGGTCTTTGATTAAGGTTTTAGATTTACGTTCGATGCGAGAAGATTTGGTATTAAATATTTTATGTGGAAATACCTGATTTGTATGTGGCACTGTGCAAAATCACTATACTCACATTTGCTACACTGTATGTGAGATAACTGTTATAGTACACCACCTGCCAGCTAAGCACCTGCACACTTTAAGTGTACTATAACACTATAATGGCTCAACTCGCAGACATCCAAAGTGCTCAAAATAAGCTTGAGGATTGCTTCTCCAAAAAGATGGCAGAACTTGAAGCGAAGCTGCAGACTGGAGGACCGGCCAAGGACACCGTTGCACGCGTAGCGGAGGAGTTTAGGACTTTCAGGGAGCTCATGTTTGAGATGCTTCGTCTGCTTAGAAGACAAATCACTGAATGTGCCCATTTGATTGATGCAATGGAGACAAGACACCGTCGGAAAGCGCTTATGTTTCTTGGAGTGGCAGAGAGTGCTAAAGAGAATTGCTCCACAGTTGTTCTGAACATCATTAATGATACAATGACACTGAAGGACATATCTATCTCAAGTATCTCTACCTGCCATAGAATTGGGACCATCAATCAAGATCACCATAGGCCAATCTTGGTCAAGTTCTCCCAAGTTGATCATCGATCTTCAGTTTGGAAAGCCAAATCAAAACTGAAGGGTTCATCCGTATCGGTGAAGGAGTTCCTCACTAGGCCCCGGCAGATGGTTTTCGCAAAGGCACGGCTGCACTTCGGCATGCGTGAGTGTTGGTCTCAGGATGGCACTGTTGTTGTTAAAACTCCGGATGGTAGCCGCCACAAAGTTACTTCCATGGATGAGCTAAATCCATTGATAGGTAAATATCCGAAAGCGGCAGACACTTCATCGTCCGAGCCTAGAACTCGTAGCAGGTCTACGACAGCTTCTGGTGCTAACCTTAAGCCGCGTTAGATTAGTTACTTAAAGCATGTAACGTAAAAGCAAGTTATTGTGCCGACTCTGTTTAGTGTAATAACTTGTTCAATTTTTCATCCCACTTTTTATGTTATTATTTGTCCTAAGTAACAGTTTTATGTTTTACCTACTTCTAAGATTTCTAAACTAATTAGTTATTATGTAAACATTTCAATGACATTGTTTCTTTTTTATTTTTGTTCTGCAAGGAACCGGCTAAGGTCGTAGACCATGCTGCCAGGTTTTGGGGTTTTTTTTTTCGTTCTGAAACAAGTATTACATTCTTGCTTTATACTCTTGTGTAATCCTTTAGTTCTTTTTTGTATTTAATTCTTGGGATAAGTTTATAATATTGCGTTATAGTAATTGCGTTTAATATTTTTATCTTGATTGTATTTATAGTGTGTAGGTTGGCTGGCGGGTGGTGCAGAGCATTTATTGCCTATCAGGTTTGTTTATATAAGTTATATAATTATATTATTTTTTATTTATATTGTATTGTATTGTATTGTATTTTATTTATATTATATTTTATATACCATATATTTTACAGATGGGTTCTGATAATGAATCTTTTCATTCCGCATATGACTCTGTGTCTCTGTCAAGTAGCGATAGCTTTTGTTCTACGACCGACGGTCTTAGTGACTTGGTATGCCAAACTTTTAACCAGACTGATACTTTGCGTACCTTTAACGTGTGTCACATAAATGCACAAAGTATACCAAGTCACTATTGCGACCTCTCTGAGACTTTCGCTCATGCGAACGTTCACGCCGTCCTAATTTCTGAGACTTGGCTCAAACCTCATCTCCCTTCAGCCTTATACCCACTCCCTGGCTTCGTTCTGATCCGAAATGATCGAGTTGATAGGAGAGGGGGTGGAGTTGCTATTTATCTTCGTTGCGATTTCTCTCATAAAATAGTTGTCTCTTCTTCTTCTCTTCTGTCTGCGTCTGCGGAGTATCTTTTTCTTGAGGTTTGGGCCAAGGGAGCGAAAGCCCTTCTTGGCGTTGTCTATTGCCCCCCTTCTGTTGACTACTTCTCCAGTCTCGAATCGATTCTGGAATCTTTAGGGTCGGAATATGCACACCATATCATCATGGGTGATTTCAACACCGATCTCCTCTCCCGATGTTCATCCCGTTCCCGTAAACTCCTAGATATCCTTGAGTCTGTCAGCCTGCATGTCCTACCTCTGCAAGCCACTCACCACAACACCGACGGAAACGACACATGGCTTGACCTCATCCTTACCTCTAGTCCTCCACTTGTCACCCACCATGGTCAATTTCCCGCCCCTGGTTTCTCTCACCATGACCTCATCTTCTTATCCTACGCCCTAAAGCCTCCCAAACCCATTCCAAAGGTGATGCACTTGCGTTGTTTCGGCCGCATGGATGTAGATACGCTTTGCAAGGACGCTGCAAAATTAAACTGGGACAACCTTTTCGCTGCCACTACTGTCGACGAGATGGTTAACATCTTCAACAAAAACATCCACTCTTTATACAACACTCACGCTCCCATAAAGAAAATTAAATTGAAGCGTCCCCCTGCACCGTGGATAACGCCTGGAGTTCGAATGGCGATGCGGCGTAGGGATCGAGCCTTTCGTAAATACAGAAGGGATCGTTCGGAGGCCAACTGGGCTTCGTTTAAGACTGCAAGGAATCGTTGCAACCAGATGATACGTAATGCTAAACGCCGCCATATTCTCAGTAACATCACCTATTCCTCTGCTGCTAATATCTGGAAATTCCTCGGAACTCTAGGTATTGGTAGTAGAAAACCTATTGACTCCCGGGGCGCGACTGTTGGTCTGGATGATCTCAACCGTCATTTCACAACCTACCCTTTGATTGACCAACAGACCAAGAGTCGTGCTTTGGATTTCTTATCCGGTCTTCCCACTCCCGATATCAACCCCTTTTACTTTTCTCCAGTGTCTACTGGTGAGATCAAAAAGATTATCCTGTCCATTAAGTCCAATGCTGCGGGTGGTGACGACATCAGCCGTCGCATGGTAGTTCCAATCTTGGACCGCCTGCTATCTCCCATTTCCCATATCATCAACTTCTCTCTCAACACTGGCACTTTTCCGTCTTTATGGCGGAATGCCTTTGTCATTCCTCTTCCAAAAATACCTAATCCCACACTTGCCAACCACTTTCGCCCTATATCTATCCTTCCCTTCTTATCTAAGGTACTGGAAGCCTGTGCACACAGACAGCTTTCGCAGTTTGTGTACCTGAACAACCTGCTAAGCCCTTTCCAGTCTGGGTTCAGACCAGGTCACAGTACCACTTCTGCCCTTCTCAAAGTGACTGACGATATTAGGGCGGGCATGGAGAACACCAAAGTTACAATACTGGCTTTGGTCGACTTCTCGAACGCCTTTAATACCGTCAGTCACGACATCCTCCTATCGATCCTTTCCCATCTTATGATCTCTCCAGAAGCGCTAGAATGGTTCTCATCTTATCTTCGTGGGCGCCAGCAGTCGGTGCGCCTTGATGTTTCCACATCTAATTGGTGTAATATCGACTCTGGTGTCCCTCAAGGCGGCATTCTCTCCCCGTTGTTATTTTCTATATTTATCAATCTCTTGTCTGTAAATCTTCAGTGTGCATATCATCTGTATGCCGATGACTTGCAGTTGTACTCTCAGGCTGGCGTCGATTGTGTGTCCGCAGCTGTGGCCAGTGTGAATAAGGACCTGGTATACTTAAAAGGTTGGTCTGACAGTTTTGGTTTGTCCGTCAACCCAACCAAATGTCAGGCTATTATCGTGGGTAGCTCAAGATTATTGAGTAGACTGGACATCTCAACTGTTCCATGTCTTGAGTTTAATGGCACGGCTATTCCTTGGTGCCCCTGTGTTAAGGACTTAGGGCTACACATAGACTCCAGCCTGAGTTGGCGGGCCCAGGTAACCTCTGTATGCCAGAGAGTTACTGGTACTCTTCGCGCCCTATACCGGTTGAAGAATTTCCTGCCATCTAAGACCAAGACAATGCTTGTGCAAACCCTTATTTTCCCTCTGATTGACTATGGTGATGTGTGCTGTTTTGACCTGAATGCAGATCAGCTCAATAAACTTGACCGACTTCTTAATAACTGCATTCGATTCATATTTAACCTTCGCAAATACGACCATGTATCATCCTATCGTTCTGAACTGAAATGGTTACCTATCCGTCAGCGCCGCTCTTTGCGTGCACTCACTACCCTCTTCTCTCTTCTTACGTCCCCCACTCCACCTTCCTATCTAACGTCCCACTTTCAGTACCTTGGGAGTAACCACGACAGAAATCTTCGCTCTTCAAGCAGTCTTCTTCTCAAATGTCCACCACATAGTTCTGACTTTATCCACTCTTCTTTTGTGGTTCAGTCAATACTCCTCTGGAACTCGCTCCCTCTGGAAATTAGGTCGGCCACTACACGCCTGACTTTCAAAACAAGAGTTAGGAAGTTGTTGTTTGATGGTGTCGCGGAGTCATCACGATAGTATGGTATTCATATTTATGTATATTTGTGTGTATGTATATATTTATGTATATATGAGTATATGTATATATTTATGTATGCTAGTATATAGAATTATATTATATATTTTACTTTAATTTTTTTTTACTGTATTGTATGTGTATTACTATATATTTATGTATGTAAGTTTTATATATGTATTCGTATATGATAAACACTTTCTATACTTCCTTTTCTTATTATATACACCTGCCTTGATTATTTTCTGCACCATCCAAAGGTTGACTGGTAGAGAATGCCTTAGGCATTAAGTCCGCCTGTACATATATTGTATAAAGTGTAATAAATAAAAAAAAAAAAAAAAAAAAATATTCAGAAATACGCAAATTTTAACGATAAGGTACAAAAATTCTTTGGAGTTAATATATACGACCGTCACTTGATGGATACAAAATTGCAAACAGATTACGTTGTAAATTCTAGTATAGAAAAGTTCAATCAATTAGCTCCATCGATTAGAGTTAAGCGTGGGATTTTTAACCCTCTAGGATCTATAATTAAAATTATTAGTGGCAACTTAGACTATGATGACGCTATCAGGTATGAACAATTAATTGCAGATTTAAAAACACATCAAGATACTTTAACTAAAAAAGTAACCATAATTTCAAAAATATCTGAATCACTAATTAATGTCACAAATTCCACCGTGAATAACTTCATAAAAATAAATGAAGAGCTATTGGAAATACAAAAACTAGTTCACCAAACTAACATTAACATAACGATAAATAACATGGTTAACGTGTACCATTTATTTTTACATCATTTCCAATCACTCTACATTCGGTGGGATGCGATTGAAGCTTCAATAACATTTAGTAAACTGGGCATTTTGCATCAGTCTCTTATTAATTCTGATGAACTACTGAAATTGTTAAAATTAATAGAACAATCTGAAAAACTTATGTATCCAGTTAGTTACAATAATCTGGTAAAATTAGAACAATGTATAGTTATAAAATCTTACTCATTAGAAAGTCAAATAATATTCGTTTTAGACGTACCTTTAATGAAGGATGGTATATACAATTACTACCGAGCAATCCCTACTCCCGTAACTACCCAATCCAACCAAACCACTCTCATAATACCCAAATACCCGTACCTGTTAGTAAAAGGGTCGAAAATGGTCTCGCTCTCCCAACCATGCCTTCAACTCTTTGGAGAGACATACCTATGTAACGAAGTCATGTCACCCTTTGCGGAGGAAGATACTTGCATAACCACCTTAATGAGGTTCTCTGACAACGTTAGTTCCTGCCAACCAGTTCCAGTAGAGATAAATCTAAAGATCCAGTCTGTGGGAAATGACCGATGGGTACTTTACAGCAAAGCAGAAATCATACTATCGAAGATCTGTGCCAGCGAGACAACTAAAGAAAAGGTACAAGGTACTTACTTTTTGGTGCTGGACGATAACTGTAGCATCCGGATCGGCGAAACGACTCTGAAAAGTCACTATAGTACGAGAAGTACTTTGGATTCTCCAAAATTACCAATTATTAACCTTCCAGAGATTGTGCCCTCTGTATCTCAAATGCAGAGAAAACCCATTAACTTGGATACCAGTGATTTAGTGAATTTGCAACACTTACATGGCCTTTTTAAAATCAGTGAAAGTGAAGTAATAGATAAGCGTGAAAATACTATAAATGTTAAAACTATAAGCGTCGCAACCTTATTGTTATATGTAATTTTAGTTTTAGGTATTTTTGTAATCTTGTATAAGTATCGCTACATTTTGTCCTTTTTTCAAAATAATCGTAGTAGAGAACATCCCTCAGATAATTTTGAAACTACAGGGGGAGGCGTTATGAACAGTGCACCACCCTTAGCGGTACCTATCACAACATGTTAGCGAGTTCTGTGAACTGTCGTGTGAGAGCACCGCTAACCTAGCACTTTTGATTCTTTGAAATGTTTACCGGTAACCTAATATATAGTAAGATAAGCATATGTATAAATCACTGTAACGGATGATATAACTGTCTGCATAAAATATTCTTGTAACGTGTTATTTAGTATTAATTAAACTTTCATACAGTAAAGTCGTTCTTTTAATTTTTCAAAAACCTTCCGAGCAGCGCTCCAAACTTATCTCAGTACATACAAGAATTCAAAACTATTTTTTGGCACTTTTAGGGGAGAAGATTCCGGAGATAATACTTTCACTTGATGTTTGAACTAACTTCTATAAAATTAACCCGGCTATTTAGATGTAATTTATTTTGTAAACAATTTAAAATACGCGGAGCCGATGTTGTTCGTACCACTAACAGCGGTTACTCTATCATCTATTGTAGGGTCGATCAACAAAAGATAGTCACAGGAACAAACTTTTATTTAAACGTACTATAATACAGTATTCACTTAATATTCTACGACTAAGATCAGGTTCGTCCAGATCAGTTGTCGGTGATCGAATGCCCAGAGTTCTGACTACGTGCTCAATGGCAAACTAAGATTGTGGAAGGGGCAAAATGATACCAACCTTACAACGACTTGCAACACTACGTAGTGTTGCCAGTCGAATACTATATATTTTGTAACAGCTCGGCCATCCGATTAACAACGAGTGCCTTCGTTGTAATAAAAAAAAAAAAACAACAAAAAAAAATAATAACAAAGATATTTTCTAACAAAATTAACTAAAGAAATTACATTACTTAACGAAATATACAAAATAATATAATTCCTACATACTACATTTCATTAGTTCATGTTCATTTATATCCGCCCATACACAAGGCTTATAATACATGAATATCATTTATAGTATTTACATTAGTTTCACATATATAGTATTACTTATTTAAATCATTATGCTTAAATATATAGATCATGGGGCGATAGATATCCATCGGTTTAATTCGAATACAATACAATAACAGATAGGCATAAGTATAAATATCAGATCATTTAAGCCAAATCAATAATTCACAAGTCCAATTTTAATCACAGGAAAATAACTTTATGGAAGAGGTAAGTCACTCTCTAATATTAACTCTTATCGCAAACCAATCTTTAATCACAAGGATATTTTCAATACCATAATTCGAATAACAGAGGAGGCAATTTCAATAATTCTCGTGGTAAATCATTCTATCGTGCTCGATGTAACATTCGGGGTACACATAGTAACATTAATCGAGAACGACGTAACCAAGTACCAAACGAGAATCGATCGAGATATAAAACTAATAGTAGTGGTAATCAGCATCGAATGTTTTATGCTGAACAAGCAGATAGGAACGAGTCTATAAAATCAGATAAGAATGAAATGCAGTTTTTTCGATCTTAAACACAATATTTTAGCATTAACTGGTAACGCAAAATTTTTGACTTTTTATGTGTTGGCAAAAGAAAATACTTTTGGTTAGTAGATACCGGAGCATCAATAAGTGTGATAAAGAAAGAGGCACTACCTAGCAACAGTACCATCATTAGAGATGAGACTACCATAAATGGTATTGGAGGTCAAATTCAGTCGACTGGGTTTTGTCATCTTAGCTTGACTCATCGTGGCGACAAACATTGTGTCGAATTTGAAACCAAGCTTTATGTTTTCAATAACATACCATTAAAGGCGGATGGAATTTTAGGTTTAGATTTTCTGTGTTGTTATGCAGCGAATATCAACTTGAACACAAACATTATAACCATGTCTAAATATGGAATGGAATGTGCATTAGTACTTCATGACACAATCGATTATGCCAAAGAAATGTTACATATTCCGGCGCGAAGTGAATCTATGCATTATTTACTTTTGAACTATGACTTAAAGGATGACTGTGTTATCAACAGTAAAGAAATAGCAAAAAATGTTTTTCTTGCGGGGTGTATAGGTAGAATAAAAAATAACAGACTAGCAGTTAAAATTTTAAATACGAATGAACATGATGTAACAATACCCATGTTTCAACCTGAGATATATTCTCTTCAAGATTTTGATTTATGCAATTTTAAAAGTACATTTAATAACTTAGAGCGAGCAAAATCTTTATTAGATATTTTAAAATTAAATCATCTTAATTCGGAAGAGCGAAAATCTATTCAACAATTGTGTGCAAAATATTCAGATATTTTCTTTTTACCCGGAGATAAATTAACAACTACGAATATTTATGAACAATCAATAACTATAAAACCAAATACTAGTCCGGTTTATGTTAAGCAGTATCGACTGCCTCATTCTTTGAAAAATTAAATTAATAAACCAATACAAAATATGATTGATAATGACATTATAGAGGATGCGAAAAGCGAGTGGTCTAGTCCTATTTTATTGGTTCCAAAGAAAAGCGAGGGAAATGGCAACAAGAAATGGCGGTTAGTAGTAGACTACCGAAAACTCAATGATTGCATTGTTGACGACAAATTCCCTTTACCAAACATCACTGAAATTTTAGACTCACTCTCTGGTTCTATTTATTTTCCACATTTAGATCTTAATCAGGGATATTACCAAGTAGCTTTAGATAAAAACAGTAGGGAATATACTGCGTTCACTACCAACACTGGACAATACCAGATGAAGAGGTTACCAATGGGACTTAAAACAAGTCCAAGCGCTTTTAGTAGAGTTATGTCAGTAGCTATGTCTGGGTTAACGTATGACAAATGTTTTATATATTTAGATGATTTGGTAGTTTTTGGAAGAAACTTAGATAGTCATAACAAGAACTTGACGGATGTTTTGGAAAGACTGAGAAAAAATAATTTGAAATTGAATCCAGAAAAATGTATATTTTTAAAAAAGGAAATTCTTTATTTAGGTCACTTAGTATCGGAAAATGGAGTTTTGCCCGATCCAGAAAAAGTTGAAATATTACAGAAATAGTAGGTTCAGACCCTGTACCTACTAGCACAGATGAAGTTAAAAGATTTGTAGCATTCTGTAACTATTATAGAAAGTTTATTAAAAATTTTGCTAATACAACCTATCCTTTAAACAAATTAACCAGAAAACATGAACCATTTATATGGACTGATAAATGTCAAAGTGCGTTCGAAACATTAAAACATGCTTTGACAACTCCACCAGTGTTAGAATTTCCAGACTTTTCGGAATATAATGAATTTATCATTCAAACAGACGCTTCAGGTACAGCTATTGGTGCAGTTTTATGCAATAAAAATATGAAACCGGTAGCGTATGCTAGCAGGCCACTTAATAAAGCTGAACTTAACTACCCTACCATTCAAAAGGAACTTGTGGCAATTGTATGGGCTGTAAAATATTTCAGGCCTTATGTGTACACATCGCAAATCATTCACAATTATGACCGATCACAGGCCATTAATATATTTATTTTCAATGAGAGATCCATCTAGTAGGCTTTTGAAATTTCGATTAACATTGGAAGAATATAATTTTAAAATCGTATATGTGAAAGGAAAAGACAATACCGTTGCAGACGCATTGTCCAGAATTAATTTAACAGTAGATACTTTAAAGGAAATAAATAAAGATATTAATTTAGTTACGACTAGAGCGCAGAAAAAACAATTAGATAGACAGTTAAGCACACGTATTTTTAGTAAACCGAACGAACCGTGGCCTGATCAACCACATGTAGTTGAGGTACTAAAAATGCCAAATAATTCTGTGGAAATGACTTTTCTAGGAAATGAAGAATTAAGTAAATTAATTACACAAAAGTATGTTGATGAAGAAAAGGAATGTTTTATATATAGTCGTCATAAAAATATGTTGTATATCAACCCTAGCTTTAGGGCACAATTTACGCGAGCCGAATTTGTGACTAAGTTAGGAGAATTTTGCAAACATATAAAAATAAATGAAATATGCATAGTAAAAACTAAAGAATACGAGAGTTTTATTAAAGACATATTAAGTGAAATAAAAGATAATAAGGATTGGACCGGTCCACGAATTTATATATTATATATAAGAGGAGTTAGGAGAATTGATAAAGAAGAAGAAAAGAACTATATTTTACATGATTTTCATCTATTACCCACTGCAGGTCATGCAGGTGTACGTAGGATGACGAATAATATTAAAAGGAAATTTTACTGGCCAGGCTTAGACAAAGATGTTAAAGATTTTGTAAGTAAATGCATTAAATGTCAGACAATGACGCAATGTAGATATACCAAGGCGCCCATGGAGATAACTACAACAGCTTCTTATGCATTTGAAAAAATATATCTTGACCTTGTAGGTCCTTTAGAAAGAGATATTGACGATAATCAATATATTTTAACAATACAGTGTGAGCTAACTAAATTTATAGAAGCTTATCCACTTAAAAACAAGGAAACAGTAAGTGTAGCGAGAGCATTAGTTCATAACTTTATTTTAAGATTTGGAATACCAAACACAATAGCAACTGATCGAGGGACAGAGTTCGTCTCTTCAGTAATGGAACAGGTATGTAAATTATTAGAAATAAATAAATTGATATCCACAGCGTATCACCACCAATCAATTGGTGCGCTTGAAAATTCACATAAGAGTCTCAATACATTTTTGCGAATTCAGTGTGATGGTCAAAAAGAAACATGGAGTCAAAGAAACAAGGGTACAATTTTGGTGTTACAGTTTTAATAATACTGTTCATACAAAAACAAAGTACACACCCTTTGAATTGGTATTCGGTAGAGTTAGTGTACTACCATGTAGAGTAAATCAATATATAGAACCGTTATAAAATCCCGATAGTTATCCTGTAGATCTTAAGTATAGGTTACAAGTAGATCACACCAAGACGCTCGTAATAATTTAATTTTAAGTAAACAGAGTCGTAAAGTTTCTTACGATAAATATCTAAATGATGTAAAGTACAATAGTGGACAATTAATTTTAGTTAGAAATGAAACAGCTAATAAGTTCGAAAGTCAATGGAAAGGTCCATATGTCGTATTAAAAGATTTAGGCGTTAATGTTGAAATTTTAGAAAATAAGAAAAGTAATGTTATTCATAAAAATCGAACAAAACCATTCATCAATTGAATTATGTTAATCATATATTTAAGTTTAAATAATGTAAAAAAAATGTAAAACAAAAAAAAAACTCATTTTTTACGCTTTGCAGAGGCTTGTTTTGAAGAAATCACACCTTATGGTGGGGGCTCTGTTATGTTTTGGGCAGGAATAAATTCAATGGATCGTACAGAGTTAGTCTTCATTGAAAACGGCTCACTGACTGGACATCGATACATAACGGAAGTTCTAATTCCTCATGCACAACCCGCATTGGCTGCTTTAGGCGAAGACTCAATTTTTATGGACGACAACGCTCGCGCCCACCGGTCTGGCGATGTGGAAGCGTATTTGCAAGAGGTCGGCATTCGTCGTTTGGATTGGCCAGCTCGAAGTCCCGACCTCAATCCTATAGAGCATGTCTGGGACGTTCTGAAACGACGCGTGAGATCACTACAACCGGCTCCGCAGACCATCAGAGAGCTGAAGAATGTGATTACCGCGGAGTGGGAACGTATTCCGCAAGCAAGTATCCGGGATATCCTCGCTAGCATACCCAGACGAATTCAAGCTGTGATTTCAGCTAGATACTAAACATTTATCTGCTTTTACTTTATTAAAGAAAAAACAAACGAAAATCTTTGTTAACTTTTACTTCACGAGCATATGCACTACTAGCGAGCATACACTACTAGTGAAGTTTAGCATAAAAACCCATAAATTTTATCAAAATTTTATGATAATACTGACGAAAACGATTATTTGCTTATTAATTCACAAAATTGTGAAAGTAAAACTTCCTATAATTATCAAACAAACCCATAGTAACATTTGAAATGGTTCATTGCTTAGGTGCCCGTTTTTTTTGCAAATGAGTGTATAATGTAATATTCTCCCTTTTATGTCCCCTCTTAAATACACAAACTTTGGTTTTTGAAAGTGAAATATTCAGACCCAAACCTGCAATAATAATATTAAATTTGTCCAAAGCTGTCTGTAACTTTAGTGAACCTGCATAACAGTTATGGCAAATAGTATATAGGACGAAGTCGTCGGCATATTGAGCTACATGGATGTCATTAATAGTTTTACAAATAGGCACAGTAGCAATATTAAATAGTAAAGGTGATAGTGGGTCGCCCTGAGCTAGACCACGCGCTATAGTCGTCTTAACTGGTGTACCGTCTATACAAATAGTAAGTTGCCTATCTTTAAGAAAGTTCCAAAGGTACAGACCAATTTTGGGACTAATATGTAATTTTTTATTCATGTATAATAATAATAATAATATTTATTTTATTTCGGACCTAAAGTCCATATGGTGTTAGTAACAATTTGCTTAGAAACTAGTGTTAGTATACACGATTTACAAAACAGTATGGAGCTGTATCCATCTCCGCAGCATTGGAGACTCCCACTTATCTGCAAACACACCCAGGATAGTGTTGGTGCTGCCGCGGACACGTGCCATTAGGGAAGCGCACCTTTTTCTAATAATAGCGGCGAAGCCGTCTATTCGTGCCTGCGCGAACATCCCCGACGCACTGCATCGCCACGGCAGCCCCAACAGAACCCTGAGTGCATTATTGTATTGGACACGCAAGTCGCTGTATGCCCGTTGACTAAAATTGACCCACAGGCAGCACGTGTAGAATGATTGGCAGTATGCTTGAAAAAGCGTTATCTTAACTGGATTCGTACATCGTGCAAACCTGCGGGCCAGCATATTACAACGGACAGCCAGCGACCTGCGTTCCCTATCTATATCCATATTATCTTTAAAATCTTCAGTGACCCAGTGACCCAAGTACTTAAAACGATATACCCTGCTCAAGGGATTCCCATAGAGTGACACATCCGGTATAATTGGGTAGGTCTTGTTACCCGACTTGAAGACCATTATCTCACTCTTTTTGACGTTGTACTTGAGCCCGTGAGTCACCGCATAAGATTCACATAAAGAAAGCAGTTGCCTCAGTGCACCAATCGATGGGCTCAGCAACACCATATCATCTGCGTAGCTGATGTTATTAATACAGACCCCATCAACATGACATCCAACATTGGTGCTGCTGAGCTCAGCGATCAACTTGTTCATATACAGATTGAACAGCCTTGGCGAGCTCAGCCCTCCCTGTCTCACCCCGCATTCCAGCCTATATGCATCAGAAAAGGAACCCAGCCACTTAACACTATTACATTGCGTACTGTACCAGTACCTAAACACCGATATTAATTCAGGTGGTAAGGTACATTCCTGTTTTAGCTTCTGCCATAGCACATCATAACTTACAAGGTCAAAAGCCTTCGACAGATCCAAGAAACAGGCAAATACTGGCGTTTTTCTATCTGTGTAATATTGAACAGTCTGCTTGAGACACAATATCGCGCTCTCGGTGGACAGCCCAGTCCTAAAACCGAATTGGGCGTCATGCAGTACAATGTGTTTAGCTAATTGCTTGTCAAGCAGACTATCCAATACCTTGGCTATGACCGTAGCCAGAGATATAGGCCTGTAATTAGAAATGTCGGAGGCATCCCCAGTTTTATTTTTCACAATAGGCACAACCATGGTATACATTAGATCGTCTGGTAAATAAGAATGGCTTATGCACAAATTAAAAAACATAGCCAACACTCTTGGTAAATGCACCCCAGCATACCTTAGATGCTCGATGCTGAGACCGTCATGACCTGGAGACTTACCTCTTTTCATCTGACTTATAACAGAAGCAACTTCCTTAGCTGAGAAACTAAAAGGAGCATCCCCGGTAATGACCCCAGCATTGATCACCGGTGTTGATTTAGCAAGGGGCGACTCCACTTTGAACTGCTGCCGGAATATTTCAGCTATATCCGCTGGTTTATGCACGCCCGCCACACTCACCGGGGGTCTCGACCTTGGATTTAATCTGTTCGTTGCTTTCCAAAAATCACCAAACTGCTTCTCGGAATGATTCTTAGCTATCATATCCATTTTTATTTGCTGTTGGTTTTGCTGGCAATATTTCAACTTGCTTTTAAAGTTCTTCTTAGATTGACACATATTCTGGTAAGCATACCCAGAACTGGGTTTACCTTGCAATAGCCAAGCCTGATAATACAGTCGAGCCTCACTGTGAGCGTCGCGGACATGTTTATTCCAACCTGGTAAGTATTTACTTTTATTACAACAATGCGTACTTACGTAAGTACGCTCGGCGCCTTGTTTTAGAATACCCTTCAAAATACAATACATGTCGTTCAACAAGTATTGATGGTCCGGATCCGAACACATTCCAAATGCACAATTACGGAAATCAGCAGGAAAATCTAATAATTTTAACTTAGAATTACAAAAGCTAGAATATTCATTAATCTGATTACTATTTCTTTCACGCCAAATAACTTTATTACAAACACTAGTGTATTGTTTTAATTTTGGAGCTATCAACTTAATATTACATTCTATTAACAAAGGAATGTGATCGGATACGTACACATCATACGATACAGAAGCGTTAACTACTGAGTCCCGCGCTGCGCTACTAACCACACAGTGGTCTAGCCAGCGCAAGGCCCCGTTTGCTGTACTCTCAAACGTAAATGAGTCATTCGGCAACAATTCCATATCAACGCACGACCAGGATTGATCCGTACACATAGCTAAAAGTTCATTCGCAAAACGTTCACCAGGATGCGCATTAAAGTCACCTAATATAAACACCGACTCCACACAGCTGTTTTCACTTATCGCAATAATTTCACTAAACGTTTCGGTGAACACCGTGAGATTTTCAGCTGAATCCGTGGGCATGTACACTGAGAAAATAAGCAAACAACTATCCTCATGCTCGATTTTGATTGCCACTAAGCGATCACTATTACATGCCACCACCGACACTGACGGAAATACAGATTTTCTCCAAAGTAAAGCGACACCGCCGTAGGGTCTTCCAATAAGTACACCGGCTGACGTATCAACAGCAGATTTACCAGTATACGCGAAGTCGTCATGTAAGTTATCAAGATACGGCACATCATGAGGTAGAAGCCAAGTCTCCTGCAGTGCAATGACGTCAGCAACACTGCATAATCTACGCACGCAATCAGTTGATCGCACGACGTTTTTACAATTGAATGATGTTAGGGTTATATTTTTATTGTTTGTATCCATTAAATAGTTCATATTTTTCTGTCATCAATCACTAAATTAGTGCCTCTTCCCTTTGTGAAATAAATAAAACGCCTGAACGAAATGCCCTCTGGCCACAACGAATCGTCCAAAAATGTACTAATTTTCTGCTTAGAGACTGAAAGCTTAAAAGCATTATATGGCCTGTCCGTCTTCATATTAATTTTCTCCAAGTTAACAACTTCATTGGTTTTCATTTTAATATATTCACATATGTCAGTTTCCGTAGTCTCCTTATTCACATAAGAAATAAAAAGAGGTATTTTCAGTTCGGCAGCCCTAAAACCAGTTGAATTAGGGGTAGCTTTTCCCATCATACTAGTAAATCTATTTTTCCGTTTTGTGTTTTGTACCACAGTCCACCCTTCATCCTTTTTACTTTCTGTCCATTGGCCATTGTTTACAATCTCCGCCATTGTCAGCTGTTTATTCACGTTATCTTCGAGCGGTAAACTAAACTTGTCCGCCTCGTTCGTATTCGATGACCCGAGCGCAACAGAAATATCATGTGCCTCGCGCTCACCCACGGTACGGGCTGTACAAATTAGAGCGTGCGAACTGCTTGTTGCTGTCTCGCTCACACGATTCAGACGATTCTCTATCTCTACGCAACTGGAACTCGGGGGTGCGTTCGGCGCACCGACAACACTGGACGGTCGTTTGTTTTTCTCGGATAAATCACCTTCCAAAACATAACCACCTCTTTTTACATTAATGTTTGATTTAGTTAACGGCGTTGGCTGATTCTTCATATCTAATTTCACTTCATTTAACTGGGTTTTTGTAACATAGTTGGTTTTAATTTCGAATATTTCCGCTCGCAGAATCAGTATATCCTTTAATAATTTTGTGACATCGACATGATCAAAACATATTGGTGGCAACTTATGCAAGTCGAATGCCACAAACACTGGAATATGGTCAGGATCCATTGTTTTGAACACTGAAATCATATCTTCCAAGTCTTTCATTTTCTTATTTTTACGCCTAGACACAAGTTTCTGGCCTGTTTTTGTTGACATAAACAATAACTTCTTTGCCTCATCGATCTCCTCCTCAGAAAAGGCAGACTCACAAATCCTTATCAGGCTCTCATTATCAACAACATCATGCCTATTTCGAATGAACGCAAGTACTTCCGAAATAACAACATTGCAGTTTGAACACTTCACCGTATTTACCGACATTTTCAAATAAAATTACACGTTCGGCGACCGCTAACGAGTGCATTCGCGCGACGACTCGCGACGAATATAGTAGTAGCGGCACTATTTCTATATTATTATACGCATTTTCAATATCAATGAAGCAGGCTATAGTATAGAGACAGTCCGTGAACCCTGCTTGAATTCTGAAGGCTAAGTTAGAAAGACTCTCCAAACTAGAATGACATTTTCTGAATCCTACAGTGCTATTCGAAAATATTTTATTATTTTCTAAAAAATATTCAATTCGATAAAGTAAATAGTGAAATGTTTTACATATGCAAGAAATCATGGAAATAGGACGCAACTTAACACAATTAGAGTTAGATTGTTTAGGTTTAGGAATGGGCATGATATTTATTTGGCGCCATTTTTTAGGTACGAAACCGTAAAGGAAAAAAATATTATATAGTCGCAGTAAGATACTTGCAGCATTTTCTGGGAAATTTAATCATATTATAGGAAATGTTATCATTTCCAGGAGTACTGTTTTTAGATTTAGTACATTTTATTATTTCTTGACTAGAGAAGGGCGCTTCTAATTTTGGGTTACAATGTACAAATATAGGGGCATCTGGGCATGCGGAATCTGGTGTCAAAGATGTCAAGAGATTCTCAACACTATTTTTATCTGGGTAATAATATAAGCCCTGTATTAAACATTGTCCCACTGCTGGGCATGGGCCTCCCCTACTAATGAGAGGGGTTAGGACTTAGTCCACCACGCTGGCCTAATGCGGGTTGGTAGACTTCACATACCTTCGAATTTCTCAGGTATGCAGGTTTCCTCACGATGTTTACCTTCACCGTTAAAGCAAGCGATAATTAACATTTAATACACACGTAACTTTAGAAAAGTCAGAGGTATGTGCCACTTGGGTTTGAACATACGACTTCCGTCTTCACAGTCCATACCGCAACCAACCAGGCTATCATTGCTTCCTGCGTAATGTCTTAGTGAATTGTGGAACCCTTTTTTTTTTTTTTCCGCGGGGAAAAGCAATTTATCACTACCGCCCCGCCGGGGGGGGTGGCGGCACGGTTATGTTGGGCTCGCCAACCTTACGACCCAGCGTTAAGCCGTCCGGGAGAGATGTTCACATCCGGACAACCGCTGGGCCGAGTCCCTAACAAATACCTTACACCGGCAATACCAACTAACAACCCCGCGGTGGCCCTCTTCGGCGCATAAGAGACGGTCCCGGGCACACGAGGCGAGAAGCGCCCCATTTTCGACCGGAACCGCCCCTGCGCGGTGCCGCCTTGCGAACCGTCTCCAAGTGGGGGGGGGGCTCAGAAGCCCCCGCGCACCGAAGGACGCCCTCGGCGTCAACGGCAGCAACGAGGCCAACCACCCGCGCTACCGTCATCCCGGGGTCGCCCGGTGTGTCGACGAAGTATATACAAAATGAAACTATGTACAAACAAATTTCGACACACCGGAAAGGGCGCTACGACAGCCCCCCGCTGCGCGCCTGCGACTCCCGATGCCCCTATTAGTCGCCTCTTACGACAGGCAGGGGATACCGTGGTGGGATTCTCCAAACGCCCCCAAACCACAGGGCGGGAGACGCCGGTCAGTCGTCAACTCCGTCTCGACTGGCGGCGGGAGGGATCGGCTTGTTCCCGATCCCTCTCGGCACTCTCCTTCTGTGAGATGACGGCCTCACAGAAGAGGGCCACCGCACGCCAGGACCTCCGGCTGTCGACCGTGGTTGACACCAAAGTCGGCAGCGAGAGGTCTCCTCCGACGACTGCTACGAGAGCGCTGCGCTCTTCGTCCCAGGCTGGGCACTCCTCAATAGTATGTTGGGCCGTGTCACGCGGACAGTTGTCACAGTGGTGACACACGGCCGACCCTTCTGCACCAGATATGCGACACAGGTACTCGCCAAAACAACCATGGCCTGTGAGCACCTGTGTCAGCCGGAATGTCGCCGCGCCGTGGCACCTGTCCAACCACTGACGGAAGACAGGACGCACTGCCGCTACGACCCTCTGCCCCGAAATCGGGTTCTCCAGCCTGAGACGCCACTCCTCCACGGCGCCTCTGCAGAGGGAGCCACGAATGGCCTCCACCTCTCCCAGTGCCGGTCTCTCCCCGCGCCTGAACGCCTTCTCCCGCCAGTGAAATGAGGCGGAGAGGGCCCTTGCGTCCAGGTCCCACGGTATGAAACCGGCCAAAACACAAGCCGCCTCGAAAGAGACCGTGCGGTAGCCCCTAATCGCGCGCTGCGCCACTGCACGCTGTGGCTTGCGCAGCAGAGCGACGCACCGGTCGCTCAGGGACTCGGCCCAGACGGGACTGCCGTATAGGGCCATACCGCCGCACCGCACGACTCCGGCGTACAGCCTTCGGCAAGGGATGCCAGGACCTTCCAGATTGGGCAGCAGGGTTCCTAGTGCACCTGCTGCCCGAGTCAATTTGACTCCCAACTTCTCAAACTTTCGGCGTATAATTTTGCCAAAGAATCAAAGATCTATAAATCTACTTGGAAATGTTTGGACTGCAAATCGACTCACAAGCGAGAAGAAAACTCAAATTCTCCATCTACGTCTAAAGTACCAAACGCAAGCGCCAGTTCACCAGTTGAAGATGTCGTGAGTGATTAAAAAAAACACTTAGATAAAAAATTAGAAGACTCAATGGCCAAACTTCGGCGAGATATTAAGAGTGATGTGACTAAAGACAATGCCGATACTCGCAGTAAGATCAAAGAGCTCGCAGAAAGTTTGGATTTTATGTCAGCGAAATACGATGAAATTAAGGAACTACTGGAGACAAAAACCAAAATCATTGACAATTTGTCTACTGAAAATAGAGTCTTGCATTCCCAAGTCAGTGACCTCAACTACCGGCTAAACTTAATCGAGCAGCAGTCAAGGGAAAGCAACATAGAGATCCAGTGTGTTCCTGAGCACAAATCGGAAAACATAAAGACAATTGTTCAGCAAATGGCGCGTGCAGTTGGTAGCAACCTAGACGAACATGAGCTACTTAATTATCATCGAGTGGCTAAAGTTAGCAAAGAAAACAGTAGACAAAGATCGATAGTTGTAAAATTGCCAAGTCCTTTAGTTAGAGACAAAATTATATCTGCGGTCAAGAATTATAACAAAGGCCATCCAAATGATAAATTGAATTCCTCGCACCTAGGTATTTCTGGAGTAAAGATGCCTGCTTATGTCAGCGAGCATCTCTCTCCCACAAATAAACTATTACACGCCGCTGCGCGAAAAGCAGCCAAAGAGAAAAAGTATGAATTTGTCTGGCTTCGCAATGGTCGTATCTACATGAGGAAGGACGTCAACTCAAAGGTGTTTTTAGTTAAAGACATTGACTTTATACATACATTGGACTTATTTTTCTACTTGCGTGCTTATTTTAAGTGTTGTTCATTACAAAATTCAATTTCAAAATTTTATACCAAAATGTAAGAGGTCTTAGGACCAAAACTGAAGACATATTTATCAATGCGTTAAAAGATAATTTTGATATAATTTTACTCACTGAGACTTGGCTCAATGAATCTGTTTATGATCATGAAATTTTAGATAGTAGATACAATATTTTTAGGCGTGACCGTGCGTCATCAAGTATTGTCAAGAGCGAAGGCGGTGGTGTGCTTATTGCTTCTCTCAAAAAATATGAGACACAGCGGAAAAGTAAGTGGGAGTCACAAAGTGAAGACTTATGGGTGGTCGTAAAAACACAGCGGGGTAACGTTGCAATTGATTTATGTATTTGCACAGTATACATTCCTCCACCGGTTACTTATGACGCCTTAGACCGATTTTTAATAAATGCCACACAAGTAATTCAAACTAAGGTAAAAAACAACTCTATTGTCCTTCTACTTGACGATTTTAACCTACCCAATTTGCATTGGATATTTGATGAAAATGTTCTTAGTATGATGCCTGTCTGTACCACTTCTCAAACTAAAAGTCTTTTAGTTGACACAATTGCTTTCAACAACTTCTATCAATTAAACAATATTACTAACACTAACAACCGAACATTAGATTTAATATTAAGTAACACCAACACATTATTTGAGATATCGGAAACTCTCCTTCCTCTTGTTACTATTGATAACCACCACCCTGCACTTAATATACTACTTAAATCTTGCCCATACAAACCACCTAAAATAAAAAAAAGCTGCTCATTAAATTACAAAAAAGCTAATTATGACTCTATTACTCAGGACTTGGCAAAAATTGTTTGGACAGAGCGGCTTAAGCCATCTTATAGTGTTGATAGAACTGTTCAGGAATTTTACGATATTATTTTGACCATCATCGACAAATATACTCCTTTAACAAAAACTCGCAATACCATGTATCCAATATGGTTTAATGCTTCATTGATTAAAAATCTCAAACAGAAAGCAAAGTTCCACAAGAAATTTAAAATTTATAAAAATCAGCGTGATAAAATAACGTACAACATGTTTAGGAGCCGTTGTGACAAAATGATACACCAATGTTATATTAAATTCAAAACTGGCGTTAAAGAGCAAATAAAAGAAAACCCTAAGTACTTCTAGAACTTCATTAAAGGCTTAAAAATCAACAGCTACGACATTCCTGATGAAATGTACTTACAGGATGAATTTGCTCACGGTGGAGAGGAAATCAGTGAGATGTTTTCCTCATATTTTCACTCAATATTCAATGTCGATAACTCAATGATTAGTACGATTGATAATGATATAATTAGTCCAACCCTGGATTGTACCAGGTCATGTACTATTTCGCATCTAGACATTATTAGGTCACTGAAGGCTCTCAAAACCGACAAAGGGCCAGGACCAGATACAATACCTCCTATATTTTTAAAAATGTGCGCATCTCAGCTTGCAGGTCCACTACACATTATTTTCAATAAATCATTAGCCCAGGGTATTTTCCCATCTAAATGGAAAATTGCTCATGTCACACCCATACTTAAAAAGGGCGATCAAAGTAACATTAGTAATTATCGGCCTATCTCAATTCTATCAGCTTTCGGAAAAGTCTTTGAGTCGTTAGTCCAAAAAATTTTATACTATCATCTTCACTCGCGGATCAACTCTCAACAACATGGTTTCTTGCCGTGTAGATCAACCGCATCTAATCTTCTAGATTATGTATGTGACATTTCCGAAGCTCTAGATAATAGGTTTGAAGTACATTCAATATATACTGATTTTTCTAAAGCATTTGATGTGGTGGATCACAAACTGTTGATACGAAAACTGGGACATGCTGGTATATGTGGCTCTCTATTACGGTGGTGCGAATCATATAGAGAGAATCATATATCTATAGAGAAGGAGATCAGCCATCCCAAGGCGGCGTCGGGTTTCTGGTCAACAAGGCTCTCAGTGACAATGTTGTAGAAATCTCCAGTGTGTCGAGCAGGGTAGCGTACCTCATAATAAAGTTAACCGAGAGGTACAGCCTCAAGGTTATCCAGGTCTACGCACCGACCTCGACACACTTGGATGATGAGGTGGAGAGTATATTTGAAGATATCTCCAGAGCTTTACACACCACCTCCAAGGCTCACTACAACGTTGTCATGGGGGACTTCAACGCCAAAGTGGGAGTACAGACATGCAGAGAATCGACAGTAGGACCAAACGGATTTGGGAGTAGGAATCACAGGGGGCAAATGCTCGTCAATTTCCTCGAGAAAGAGGGGCTTTTCTTGATGATCTCGTTCTTCAAGAAAAAGCCCCAAAGGAAGTGGACGTGGCAAAGCCCTGACACTGTGACAAAAAACGAGATTGACTTCATCATTACGGACAAACGGCGCATATTCAGAGACGTCTCAGTGATCACTAGGTTTAATACTGGAAGTGATCACCGACTTGTGCGAGGCTCTCTGGATATCGACTTCAAAGCCGAGAGATTCCGATTGATGAAGTCCACGCTCAGACCAAACCTACTCCAAACCGTCGTTGGGTCCGAAACATTCCATTTAAAATTGGAAAATCGATTCGCTGCCTCGGAAACCACAGATGACGTAGACCGGAAACTCGAAGAAGTGGTGGAAATCCTCAGGGATGAAGGGACGAAGTTTTGCGAGGCCAAGCGTACGGGAAAAAAGTCCAAACTTTCGGCAGAAACACTTCGGCTAATGGAAGAGAGACGAACATACCCTTTGTCAGCAAACCAGGTGCGCAATAAAACCATAAGGAAGCTGGTACGACGCGACCTCCGATCCTCTAACACGCTCTTGATTAAAAAATCAATCGAGCAAAATCGGGGGTCTAAGGTGTTCTTCCAGCCTCTGGGTAGAAGCCACCTCACAAAGCTGACAACATCAACTGGAGTCGTCGCATCCAAGTCGGAGATCCTGTCGGAAGTTGAAGACTTCTACGGCAAGCTCTACGTATCGCATGCTTCAAGGCCCGTACCCGATACTGAGGATCCTAGAGCCACCTTAACCCGCCACTTCTCAGAAGATCTGCCCGAAATTAGCCGAGACGAGATCGTGATGGCCCTTAAACAGCCCAAAGTGGAAAAGCCCCAGGAGAAGACGGAATCACAACAGAGCTTTTAACAGCCGGGGGAGCTCCAGCTGTTCAACATCTTCAACAGCTCTTTAATTCCGTTCTTCTCACTGGAAGAACTCCACAGGCATGGAACAGAAGCATGGTGGTTCTGTTTTTCAAAAAAGGAGACAAAACCCTCTTGAAAAACTACCGCCCGATTTCGCTTCTGAGTCATATCTACAAGCTGTTTTCAAGGGTCATCACGAACCGTCTTGCGCGAAGACTTGACGAATTCCAACCACTGGAACAAGCCGGGTTTCGAAGCGGTTACGGCACCATAGACCACATCCACACAGTGCGGCAGATTGTACAGAAGACCGAAGAGTACAATCGGCCCCTGTGCTTAGCATTTGTGGACTATGAGAAGGCCTTTGACTCAATCGAAACCTGGTCTGTTCTGGAGTCCCTGCAGCGCTGCCAAGTTGACTGGCGATATATGGAAGTGATGAGATGTCTGTACAATGCCGCAACGATGACTGTACAAGTACAGAACCGGCGTACTAAACATATCAACCTGCGTCGAGGAGTGAGACAGGGGGATGTCATATCCCCGAAACTGTTCACTAACGCCTTGGAAGATATGTTTAAGACGCTGGACTGGAAAGATTGTGGCATTAACATCAACGGCAAGTACATCTCTCACTTACGATTCGCAGATGATATCGTTATCATGGCAGAGACGCTGCAGGACCTGCAAAGGATGTTGAATGGCCTAGCTGATTCTTCTCGTCGCATCGGTCTCCGGATGAATTTGGATAAAACCAAAGTCATGTACAACGAGCACGTTGTTCCGGAACCGATTGCCTTAGATGGAATCCCACTCGAAGTTGTTACGCAGTATGTTTACCTAGGGCAGACGCTCCAACTAGGTAAACACAACTTCGAGAAAGAAATCCAGAGAAGAATTCAGCTGGGCTGGGCAGCATTCGGAAAACTCCGTCGAGTCTTCTCGTCGCCTATACCGCAGTGTCTAAAGACGAAAGTCTTTGACCAGTGCGTTCTACCCGTGTTGAAATACGGAGCCGAGACGTGGACACTCACAGTTCGACTGGTCCACCAATTCAAAGTCACTCAACGAGCTATGGAGAGAGCTATGCTCGGTGTTTCTCTGCGGGATCGAATCCGGAACGAAGTAATTCGCCAGAGAACTAACGTTATCGACATAGCTCAACGGATTGGCAAATTGAAGTGGCAGTGGGCCGGTCATATCTGCCGCAGGACTGATAACCGTTGGGGTAGACTTATCCTAGTGTGGAGACCACGAATCGGCAAACGTAGCATAGGACGTCCTGTGACCAGGTGGAGCGACGACATACGCAAAGCGGTGGGCAGTGACTGGAAAAGAAGACATGAAGATCGGGCTCAGTGGCGCATCTTGGGAGAGGCCTACGTCCAACAGTGGACTGACACCGACTGATGATGATGATGATGATGATGAATCATATTTAAAAAATCGATCCCAGCTAGTCAAAATTCGAGGTTTTCTATCGGAACCAAGAGAAGTGCCATCTGGTGTACCCCAGGGATCTCACTTAGGACCCCTCTTTTTTGTAATATTTATAAATGATCTATGCGAGAATATTCAGTCAAAATTCAAACTGTTTGCAGATGACCTCAAGATCTATAGAGTTATTTACTTAAATAATGATGTTAACATTTTACAACAAGACTTAGATGAAATACATCACTGGTGTTTTTCTAACAAAATGATACTCAACGCCACTAAATGCTGTCATATAAAATTTTCAAGGAAAATGCATCCTACCCCAGCTTCATACAATATCGATAACACACAGCTAAACGAAGTATTTAGCATTCGTGATCTGGGTGTTATAATGGATCGAAATTTAGATTTTCGGGAGCAAATCGATCATATTGCAAAAAAGGGAGCCCGAATTTCTGGTTTCGTCCTTCGTCAAGCAAAGATATTCAGAGATCCAAGTATTTTTACACTCCTTTTTAATTGTTATGTACGAAGTCTGCTTGAATATTGTTGCCCAATTTGGAATCCTACCTACAGAGTCCATGTTAATAGGTTAGAAAGACTACAAAAACGATTTCTTTACCACCTTTGTTTTATTTATTTATTTTATTTATACAATTCATATACATCGTATAAAGGCGGACTTAATGCCAAAGACATTCTCTACCAGTCAACCTTAAGGTGGTGCAGAGATAAGTGCGGGTGCATAAAGCTAACGGATAAAAAAAACATTAAATCAAATTAGGATGGACATACATAAATAGGCTACATACATACATAATAAATATAATAATATTGATAAATAAATACATAAACATACATAAATAAACATGTATAGATACATAAATATATACATAATATAAAGTAAGTATAAAATAAATATAATATACTATGAATTAACGAGGTGATTCTGCAACTCTTTCCAGAAGTATTTGCCGAGCTCTCCATTTGAAAGCCGACTTGGTGGTGCACGAGCTGATTTCGAGGGGGAGTGAATTCCAGAGAAGTATAGATTGAATGGCGAAAGAAGAGTGAGTGAAGTCAGAGCGGTGAGAAGGGCACTTAAGAAGAAGGTTGCTGGATGAACGGAGGTTTCTATCGTGAGTATCAGTAAGATAGATAAAGTGAGAAGATAAATAAGAAGGAGGTGTAGGAGAAGTAAGTAAAGCATAGAGAGTAGTAAGAGCTCGCATTTATCGTCGCTGGCGAATGGGTAGCCATTTTAATTGGGAACGGTAAGAAGAAATATGGTCATATTTACGGAGATTAAAAATGAATCGAATGCAGTTATTGAGAACTCGGTCAAGTTTGTTGAGTTGATCTGCATTCAGATCAAAATAGCAGACATCACCATAGTCGATTACCGGAAGGATTAATGGCTTGCACAAGCATAGTCTTGGTTTTAGCTGGGAGGAAATTCTTCAGGCGATAAAGAGAACGAAGAGTACCGGTAACTCTCTGACTAATAGAGTTTACTTGGAACCGCCAGCTCAGGGTGGAATCGATGTGTAGTCCAAGGTCCCTGACATTAGGGCACCAAGGAATGACCGTGCCATCAAATATAATATGCGGAATGACCGCAGTGTCCAATCTACTAATCATCCTGGCACTACCTAGAATAATTGCTTGGCATTTCGTGGGATTCACAGACACACCGAAACTGTCAGACCAACTCTTAATGTAAGCTAGGTCTCTGTTCACCCTTTCCACAGCTGTGGCCACACAATGGATTCCAGCCTGAGAATATATTTGCAAGTCATCGGCATACAAATGATACGCACACTGAAGGTTTTGAATTATGAGATTAATAAAAATAGAAAATAACAATGGAGAAAGTATGCCGCCTTGAGGGACTCCAGAGTCGACATCACACCAATTCGACGAGGAATCATTGAGACGCACCGACTGCTGGCGACCCTGAAGATAAGAAGAGAACCAATCCAGAGCCGTCGGAGAGATCAAAAGATGGGAGAGGATTGAAAGCAGGATGTCGTGACTGACGGTATTGAAGGCATTCGAGAAATCAACCAAGGCTAAACCTGTAACCTTGGTTTCTTCCATGCCCTGCCTAATATCGCCAGTCACTTTGAGGAGCGCGGACACGGTGCTGTGGCCAGGTCTGAAGCCGGACTGCAGAGGACATAACAAGTTGTTTAGGTGTACGAACCTAGACAACTGCTTGTGTGCACAGGCCTCCAGCACCTTAGAAAGGAACGGTAGAATTGATATAGGACGGAAATGATTCGCGATTGAGGGATTTGGGATTTTGGGAAGAGGAATAACAAAGGCTTTACGCCATAGGGATGGAAAAATACCTGTGTCAAGGGATACATTAATTATGTGAGAAATAGCTGGGAGAAGATGATCCAGGATAGGAATTATCATGCGGCGGCTGACGTTGTCGCAGCCAGTCGCATTGGACTTAATGGAAAGGATAATCTTTTTAATCTCACCAGGCGGAACTGGAGAAAACTGAAAGGGGTCGATTTTAGGTCTGGGGAGACCAGCTATAAAATCCACAGTACGACGCTTGGTTTGGAGGTCAATTAAGACAAAAGAAGAGAAATGACGATTGATGTCATCCAAATCCAAAGTCACACCATGGAAGTCCAAGGTCCTCACTTTGCCGATACCTAGAGTCCGGAGAAATTTCCAGATACTAGCAGGTGAGGACGAGGTAATATTACTAAGAATATGACGGCGTTTAGCATTACGTACCATCTGATTACACCGATTCCTTGCAGTCTTGAAGATACACCAGTTTGTATCTGAACGGTCTTTCCTGTATTTACGAAAAGCCCGGTCCCTTCGCCTCATCGCCATCCGAACACCACGTGTCATCCACGGAGCAGGGGAACGCTTCAGCTTGACTTTTTTAATAGGAGCATGGACATCGAAAAGTGTAAGGACATTGGCATTAAAAATGTTGATTTTTCATCGACTGATGAGACGGTTGAAAGAGGGTCCCAATTTATCCTCGCCGCGTCCCTTACAAGCTTATCTACGTCCATGCGATCATAACTACGCAAGTGCAATACCTTGGAGGGGGATTTGCCAGTTTTTAAGGCGTAACTAAGGTAGATAAGGTCATGATGAGAGAATCCAGGAACAGGATATTGACCGTGAGAGGAAACGAGGGAAGGATTGGAAGTGACGATAAGATCAAGCAAAGTGTCATGACCATTTGCGTTATGATGAGTGGATTGCAGTGGTAGGACATCGAGGTTAACTGATTTCAGGATATCAAGGAGTTTAAGGGACCGAGTGGATTGGCAGGCAAGGAGATCGGTATTTAAATCTCCCATGATGATGTGATGAGCATATTCTGATCCTAAAGATTCCAGAACTGTTTCCAGACTGGAGAAATAGTCAAGAGACGGGGGACAGTAAACAACACCAAGTAGGATTTTCACTCCCTTAACCCAAACCTCAAGAAATAGATATTCCGTAGTAGAAGAACAAAGAGGAGAGGACGAGGCAGCAATCTTATATTTAAAATCGCTACGTAAGTAAATAGCGACGCCCCCCCCTCTTCTCTCGGCTCGGTCATTTCTAACTAAGATGAATCCTGGAAGAGGATATAGGACTGATGGAAGGTGAGGTTTGAGCCAACTCTCAGAAATCAGGACGGCATGGACGTTAACATTAGTGAAAGTTTCTAATAAATCGCTGTAGTGACTTGGTACACTTTGTGCATTGATGTGGCAGACATTGAAGTTTTATGACAAGTGGCATCAAAAAAATTTTTTTTTTTTTTTTTTTAACCTGGCACGGCAAAGTGACCGCACTGCACCTGATGGTAAGCGCAGTGCGGTCCAATTAGAGTATCGAGTAGCGAGATACATTCTATCCCCCGCTACTCAACACAATCATGCCGGCCTGCTTCTTCATACTACGCCATGGGCAAGAAGGTGAAGAAGCTGTCGAGGGTCTATTGTCAGAGTACTCAGAAGGCCGCAAAATGGCCAAACATTGTACCCCAACTCTAGACCCCGAAAAACCGGATGTACACTGGCTGATCCCGGAACGCGACACACTTGCGTGTGCCACTATGGCGGGTTTTACACCCTGTGTACGGTGGTCGCTATCCGGGCGGATATGAATATCCTACCACCTGCTAAATAAACGTTAACCATTATATATTTAATAATGAGATACTACAGTGAAGTGTAATACAAAGTACTAAATAGTGAAGTAAAGTCTGGTTCCGGAGATTTATAAATGAATAAAATAACTAAAATAGAAATAATGTTTCACGACATTCACTTCTTACGCAACTTGACGCCCAAAACCGAAGTTGCCACAGAGCCACCTCCACTTCCGGCCGACGAAGATGAAGTGTCCGCCACCTTGGGATGTTTCTTCACCAAAAGGCTCAGTTCGTCAATAGAAGAGATCCTGACACGAGTACCATCTGGGGTCTTTACTAAGACTAATCCATCTTGAGTCCAAACCGCTCGCATACCAAAATGCTGTCGGGCTTCACCAAAAACCAGCTGACGGGACCTTGTCAAGAACTCCTTCACTGAGATGGGCGAACCCTTAAGTCTTGATTTGGCACTCCACACGGCAGAACGATTTTCATATTGGGAGAACCAAGCCAGGATGGGCCGATGGTGTTCTTGTTTGGATGTACCTATTCTGTGGCATGCTGAGATGTTGGATGCTGATATATCATTCAGGGCCATGGTGTTATTAATTGTGTTCAGGACAACAGTTTTGCAGTTTTCATTATCTGTCTCGGCAACACCAAAGAAGACAAGAGCTTTCCGTCTGTGTCTGGTTTCAATGATATCCAACATATTAGTGCAGTCAGCAATTTGCTTTCTCAAGAGCCGCAACATCTCAAACATTAATTCCCGGAATGTATGAAACTCTTCTGCAACCCGTGGTACTGTATCCTTGCCTGGACCACCGGACTGCAGCTTTGCTTCTAGTTCAGCCATTCTTTGAGTGAAGCATTCGTCCAGCTTATTTTGGGTGCATTGAATGCTGGCTAGTTGAGCCATTGTGCTTGTTTAGTTAGCTGATATATTTGTAGTAATAAAGAAGAAAAAATAAAAAAGTGCAGGTGCTTAGCTGGCAGGTGGTGTTCAATGTGAATATCTTACATACAGTGTTGAAAATGTAAGTACTGCAGTATTACACTGTACGGCACACAAACCAATCAGATTAAAACATATATAATTGACTGATTATTAATTATTTTAAATAAAATTTACAGCTGATTCTCAAAAACGTCTAAACTTATTCACATCTACCCCCGAAAAAAAAAACTGTTTTACTGATAACAAAAGTCGGGAGCTCTCATCGTATGATGAGAGACTCAGCCACTACAAAATAACGTCTTTAGAAAAGAGACGCAAAGTTGCCGATATAATGTTTCTATACCAGGTTGTAAATAACTTTATTGATTGTCCCAATATTTTACAAAGAATCAACTTTTGTGTTCCTCGTTCAAGCAGTCGTCTTCAAAATAGAGAAACATTTAAGTTGCCATCTTGTCGTACTAAACATGGTCAACATTCGCCTATTTATCGTATGTGCCTAGCATACAATACCATTGATAACAAAGTAGATATTTTTGACGCATCGATCAGTGTTTTCAAAAAACAGTGCTATAAATATTGTTAATCACTTTATTACATACTATTTTCTGTATCTTTTGTAAGAGTGTATGATTAGTTTTTTTTTGTGCATGCCGTGTTCACATATTTTAGGCTATACACATTGACATTATGTATAATATTATTTATATTGTAACCTACTGTGTAATAGCCCGTTTTGTGATCCTAATAAAAAAAAAAAAAAAAGTGGGCGCGAAATTACCACCGGCTATAAAGAACTAAACCCAAATACTTCATCGTTTTGCCGATGGGAATCCGCACCCCATTCACCACGATGTCGGCACCGGCCGGTGGCCCCTTCCGAGGCCCGTGGAAACAAAGGGCCTCGGTCTTCTCAAGGGCCACCTTCAAACCCAGTCGCTGGATGCGACTAACAACATGGCCGGTACCCACCGCCGCTTTGATTGCGGCATCTTGGAAGGTCCTAGAAGACGCAGTAACGAGCGTGTCGTCAGCGTAACAAGTGACGCCGACGCCCCAGAGGTTGGCACCACGGAGCACCCAATCATACCCGATGTTCCACAGGAGTGGGCCCAAAACTGAGCCCAGTGGAACACCGCAAACCATCGCTCTCCGGTGCCACCCATTGGCGCCCGGTTACACCACGTACCTCTCTGCCAGGTACGCGTGCACCAGACGCCGAGGATAGGTTGGCACCACGTGGTATCGCAGTGCCTCATGAATGCAGGCCCAGGGCAGGGAATTAAATGCGTTAGCGATGTCGAGCGACACCGCTATTACTACTTTGCCCCGGGCCACCGCTTCTTCCGCCTGTTCCTTCACCCGCAGAATCGCGTGGATGTGGGATCGGCCCTTCCGGAACCCGAACTGGCAATCCGCCAAGTCCGGACCGACCCTCTCTAGGTGCTCGACGAGGCGAGCGTGTATAATGCGCTCGAAGAGCTTACAGACCTCGTCGAGCAACACGATGGGCCGGTAGGCCGACGGCGACTCTGCGGGTCTTCCATCCTTCTTCAGCAGGACGAGCTTCCCGGTTTTCCAGCGCGACGGGAAGACGCCCTGCTCTAAACAGGCGGAGAAAAGGTTGCGGAGCCTCGGCCCCAAGTGCTCGACGGCTAGCACCCAGATTTTGGCGGGGATGCCATCGAGACCCGGGGCGGTGTTCTTGCCCTGCAACCGCGACACTGCCGCCCGCAACTCAGCGGGCGAAACCTCTGGGATATCCCTTGCCGAACTCGACGATGGCACCGACTCGCGGGGTGCCATCGGTGGAGGAGAAGACTCCACGGTGGCCGGAAACAAGGCCGCGACGACTTCGGCCAGAAGTTCTGGCCGGAGACCCTGCGACAGCGGGGGCGCCGCTGGGCGAAGCTTGTTCATCACCAAGCGATAAGGGCGCCCCCACGGGTCACTGTCGAGGGTCGAGATGAACTCCTTCCTCGCCGCGATCTTGGCTCTCTTAATGGCCACCTGCAGCGCTCTCTTCGCCTCCTTATAGAGGCCGTAGAGCTGCCGCTCCTGGTTTGCGTGCTCCTCGCCCCGTAGACGCCGGCGACGGTGCCTGGCGTACTGGCGGCGCGCCGAAACACAAGCGATGCGCAACGATGCTAATTCCTGCGACCACCAGTACACCTGGCGTCGGGGCGGTTGACGTCGGACTCGGGCCATGGCGGCGTCAGAAATGTCCGTCACCGATACCCCGAACCATTCCGCCTCCAACTCGAACTGCACCGGCCCCTCCGGTACAGGGAGCCACGACATAACCAGAGCGGCAAGTTCTGGGGCCTCATTATCGAGGCGCTTTAACGCCCACCGCAGGCCGTCCTGATGCAGGGCACTCGGTCTACCACCGGGCTGGGAAACGGCGGACGCGGAGACGTCGAACCTAATGTAACGATGGTCCGACAACGTCTCCACGCCCGCCAAAACCTTCCAGCCCCGGACACGGCGTGCGACAGCTGGACTCGCGAAAGACAAGTCAACAATTGAGCCGCCATTCAGCCGCACGCACGTGTCCACCGACCCCCTATTCAAGACGGCCAGACCGGCCGAGATCACCCAATCCTCCAGGACCTCACCACGGACATCAGTCGCCGACGAGCCCCATACCAGGGACTTGGCGTTGAAGTCGCCGGCGACAATTGCCGGGTGAGGTTGGCCTTGCGCCACCAGGGCCCCCAACTGTACAAGAAAAGACTCGAAATCAGCGAGGGGTCTGTTGGGAGAGAAATAAACTCCAACGCAGATTGTTTCACCGGTTGAAGGAAGTCACCAGAAGGCGTGCTCTGTATGCAGCCCGAGTGAATTCCACGATGCTAGCCCAGTTACGCAGGAGGTTACTAAAATTATAAAAGCCGAATTGCAATTATTTAGAGAAGTTTTTTTTTTAATTAATGCGTAAGGATTTAAAATTGATTCGGGATGACATGGCTAACCTTCAGGCTACGCTGAATACCCGTATCTCTAACCTAGAAGACCGAGTGGCTGCTTTAGAAAAAAAGGATGCTCTCCCAGCGGCATCTATGGGATATGAGGAAGCCATTGCCCAGTTGAAGTGTGAGCTCAACGATCGCGACCAGGAGCTACTTGGTAATGATGTTGAGATCGCGAACCTGCCTGAGGGGCCATCTGAGAATCCCATGCATACAGCCATACTCATTGGCAAGAAGATCGGTGTCAATATCGACGCGCGCGACATCGTTAGTGCTGAGCGCGTGGGCAGTAGGCGTATCATAAACGCCGCTGAGCCCGCCTCGGAACTCGCCGGTGCGCCGCGCCACCGCCACCTTATCGTGCGCTTGGCGCGCCGCGACCTGCGCGACGAGTTACTGCGGAGCGCCCGTACTCGACGCGGCGCCACCTCTGCCGATTTGGAGCTGCCTGGACCGCCGACACGGTTCTACATTAACGAGCAGCTAACGAAGGCTAACCGGCAGTTGTTTCGAAGAGTTCGAGATATCGGGACTCGACAGGGCTGGAAATATGTTTGGGCAAAACGTGGCCGTATCTTAGTTCGCAGGGGACCTGGAGAACCATCCTACACCATACGTAGGGAGGCGGACTTGCGGCGTATCTTTGGGCAAGATTTGTGAGGCGGATTGCCAGTTTGCATTTAGGAAATTATTATTTAAGTACTTTTTCTGTTATGTATTCCATTTGTTTTATAATAGGTTTTGATATTCCATTACTGGCTCTTGTCGGTGACGGACGTTTCTCTAAAACCTCTGTTGCGCTTGAGTTTGAAATTGTAGTTTTTTTAAAGTTGATTATGTGGACGCTCGAATTTCCGATTCCTTGTTTCTCAAGCGGTGTTTAAATCTGTGAGCACCGCCCACTGGGAGGATCTAGAGCAGGATAGCAGAATTTTGTGAGTTGCAACGTCTATTTTATTCTGATTGAATAATTTAATTTAAAAAGTCAACTGCGGACGCAGGTTTCGATCCATCGCCTACTGCGTCGCAGCCCGAGCGGTGGCGGCGGAGCTAACAACGCGTGCTTTCTGCGTGTCGGAATAATTGGTCGCTATCATTTACTACACACCTCTAGTTTGTAATTCGATAAATTATACTCAAATGATGGAGCCCTGTGTCCATACTTCATGTGACCGATGTTCGGAAGAGATTTCTACACTCCAGTTTTTGAAATGTAGCGTATGCTTGAAATGCTATCACCTGGAATGCACTAACGTCAGTGAAAAGCGTTTTAATAATACTATGACAGTAGAACACAGGAGCAAGTGGAAGTGTATAAAATGTGTTAGCTCCGTTTTCGATAATCCTAACTCTGCCATTTTAAATGTTGCGACGCGAAGCCGGCGTGGCAAACCCTTTTTTTTTTTTGTCGCGGAGAAAGCGTTTTATTACTACCGCCCGCTCCGGGGTAAGCGGAATAAGAATAAAACGGTTATGCTGGACTAGCCGGTCTTACAACCCAGCATCCCCCTCGCCCGGATGATGGCTATCCGGGCAGCCGCTGGGCCGAGTCCCTAACCCCTATGTACACCCCACCCGACACTACCAGCTAAAACCCCGCGGTGGCCTTCTTCGGCGCTTACGGAGCGATCCCGGGGTATTCTAAGGAGTGCTAGAATTGCTGCCGGAACCGCCCCTGCGCGGTGCTGCGTAGCAGCCCATCTCCATGGGAGGGCTTAGGAGCCCCCGCGCACCGAACAACGACAGCGAACGAGGCCTTACCACACGCGCTGCCGTCCATCTCGGGGTCGCACGATGCTCCGAAACTGGGAGTGCATCGATTCGGGTTGACAGCCCCCCGCTGCGAGCCCGCGACCCCCGATGGCCCCAATTAGTCGCCTCGTACGACAGGCAGGGGTTACCGTGGTGGAATTCAAACGCCCCCGTTCCACAGGGCGGGAGACGCCGGTCAGTCGTCCACCCGGCGGCTCCTACGTCTTCTCTGGCGGCGGGAGGGATCATTTCGTTCCCGATCCCTCTCGGCACTCTCCTTCTGCGAGATGACGCTCTCGCAGAAGTGGGCCACCGCACGCCAGGACCTCCGGCGACTGCTCTGAGAGCGCTGCGCTCTTCGTCCCAGGCTGGGCACTCCTCCAACGTGTGTTGGGCCGTGTCCTCGTGGCAGTTGCCACAATGGTGGCACACGGCAGACACCTCCTTTCCGATCCGACACAGGAACGAACCGAAACACCCGTGGTCCTTCAGTACCTGCGTCAGCCGGAAAGTTGGCGCACCGTGGCGCCTGTCTAGCCATCTCTTTAGGACAGGACGCACTGCCGCGACGGTCCTCAAGCCCGCACTTGGGCTTTCCAGCCTGGTATGCCACTCCTCCACAGCGGTTCTGTGAAATCGGGCCGCAATCTCCCTCGGGGCCAGTCTCACCTGACGGCGACTGGACGCCTCCTCCCGCCAGAAGAACGCGGACGAGAGGAGTTTTGCGTCCAACTCCCAAGGGAGGGTGCCGGCCAATACGCAGGCCGCCTCGTGGGAGACCGTGCGGTAGCCCCTTACTATTCGCTGCGCCAACAAACGCTGCGGTTTGCGCAGCAAGGCGACGCAGCGGGGTTTCAGGGACTGGGCCCATACGGGACATCCGTACAGGGCCATTGACCGCACGACTCCAGCGTATAAACTTCGGCAAGGGCTATTAGGTCCCTCTAGGTTCCGCAGCAGGCGTCCGAGCGCGCCCGCCGCCCGCACCAATTTCGGCGACAACTCCTTGAAATGGGCACGGAAATCCCACCGGCTGTCAAGAATCAATCCCAAGTACTTCATTGTACAGCCGATGGGAATCCGCACCCCCTCCACATTGATGTGGGGCATTAAAGGTGGCCGAATCCGAGGACCGTGAAAGTAAAGGGCCTCGGATTTGTTCAGGGCCACCTTAAAGCCCAGTCGCCGAATCCTGCCCACCACCTGTTCGGTTGCGAACGAGGCGAGCAGGGTGGCCTCCTGGAAAGGCGTGGCAAACCCTGCTCATCGGCACTTCCAAGTGGGTCGGATGACGTAACAACCGCTTCTTCTGACTTAATTGTGGAAATCAGGCTTTTACGCGACGAGATGAAGGCCGCTCGAGTCGAAATGCAGGAGTTAAGAAGTACTATTTCTAGTCTATCTTTAGCAGTAAATGTTTGCAATAGCCGCATCCATGAGCTCGCTGTGCGTGTCGAGTCCATCGAACGCCAGCAGCGCGAGCATGTTGCTGTACGGTGACGGCTCTGTACTTCAGCAAACGATCGCGGACCTGAAGTTAGAACTTAATGATCGCGACCAGGATTTGTTATGCAATGACATAGAGTTAGCTGGTGTGCCTGAGGAAAACAAGGAACGTTCCACTCACCTAATGCTCGCTATCGCCACCAAGTTGGGAGTTGCTTTGGAAGAGCGAGATATCGTGAGCATTGAGCAGGTAGGTGCATCGTGATCTACCACTACAGCTGGCATCGGATTGGCTTCCTCTGAATGTCGTTTCTACTTGAATGAGAGACTAACACGGGCCAACCGTCATGTTTTTTATAAGGCCCGCAATGCTTCGTTGGAAGCTCATTGGAAGTACGTCTGGACCAGAAATGGAAAAATTTTTACTCGTAAAGAGCACGGATCTCCTCAATTCCGCATCCGCACAGAAGCTGATATCGGGAATTTTTTTACCCAGGCTCAAGGTTAGGTCTCTTTTTGGTAAATGATTGCGGTAACTATAAGATTTGTTTATTTTTACAAGCTTATTTGGCTATTTTTAAATGCTTTTTGTTTTTTGAAGAAAAATGTCAGTTAAATTATATATTGTTTTGCTATGGCTACACCCTGCGTGTATTTAGTTATGTTTTCTGCTCTTTTTATAGCCTGATTGTATATAATTGTACCGTAGTTATAAGTTTCCATAACGAAGTAAGTACAAACTATAGTTTTCAATCATCATATAACTGCCTTTACTGTATACGTCACACATACTACATAATATTTACTCAACTTTTACATGATTGAAAAAATAAGGTTTGTAGTTGGACTTTACAATCCAGGCTCATTAGGAAAGAATCACGATGAGATTATAATGGCAGTGATGCACCATTCTATTGATGTTTTAGCGATTAACGAAACCTGGTTGAGACCTAATGAAGAGGCAAAAGCTCCATACATTCCGGGCTATACTTTACGTAGTGTCCCTAGATCATCTGACGTGCTCGGCGGGCGTGTTGGTGGAGTGGCGTTTTATATAAAAAAAAAGGCCTCAGAACTATAGTGTGCGAACATCCAGTCTGCCCGTCCGTTGAGCAGTTGTGGGTGAGTCTTAGCAGTAATGGCAACAAAATTATTTTAGGAACGGCTTATCGTCCTCCTTGACTTAATACTGATAGGTTTTTTTAATATTTACGCGAATATTATACATTGAAATAAAACGAAGTTTACGGATTATATCGCGGTTTATTTTACTTTTTTAACCCGACGTTTCGAAGACTTTACAGCCTTCATGGTCACGGGGGAGACTGAGTTGTATGTCATCTCGAAAGTGTAGTGCCATGTTTCTACCCTCAATGTAGTTGATATTACATTTTTATTTTGATGTAGTCCGATCTACGCAGAAAGAGCTCACAGTGTCATGAGGTCTGGCAGTTGGTCTTTTGGGTTCCGATTTAATTAAATGTATAATTGGATCCCAGGCTGGTGCTAACTTCCAACCATCTTCTCTATTGAAATTAGGATGTTTTTTAATTTCAATAGCCTCGTGGATCATCCTAGGTAGGAATCGGTGTTCTTTGGCAAGGATTTGTGGTTTATCAAACCGAAGATAATGTTTGGAGCCTTTTTCTGAATGTTCAGCAACTGCAGACTTCGTACGAAAAAACATCCTAATTTCAATAGAGAAGATGGTTGGAAGTTAGCACCAGCCTGGGATCCAATTATACATTTAATTAAATAGGAACCCAAAAGACCAACTGCCAGACCTCATGACACTGTGAGCTCTTTCTGCGTAGATCGGACTACATCAAAATAAAAATGTAATATCAACTACATTGAGGGTAGAAACATTGCACTACACTTTCGAGATGACATACAACTCAGTCTCCCCCGTGACCATGAAGGCTGTAAAGTCTTCGAAACGTCGGGTTAAAAAAGTAAAATAAACCGCGATATAATCCGTAAACTTCGTTTTATTTCAAGGTTTTTTTAACATTGACGGATACAGTTAACGCTTTGGGCCACCGGGATAAATTGATTATACTAGGTGACTTTAATATCGATTTAATGAGGCCCCACGGTATCAATTCCATAACTTTTTTCTACTTTATAAATTTATTTGATCTAAAACAAATTGTGTCGTCACCTACTCACTACACCGACCACAGTGAATCTCTTATGGATGTCGTTTGTACCGATGTGCTAGTTCGCAATGTAACGATCGACATTATAGGTAGCAAGCTGTCTAATCATGCTCTTGTTATTTCTACACTTAATTTAAAAAAGCCTAAAATTCCTTCAAAGTTTATTACTTTTAGACCGCTTAAAAGCATTGATCTTGAAATTTTTAATAATGATAAAAAGCTTATTTCTTGGCACCGCTTATTAAACACATATAATGTTAATGATATGGTAGTTATTTTTAACACTTTACTTATAGAACTATATGATGTTCACGCTCCCCAAAAAACTTTATTGACTAAGCATCATTCTTACCCTTGGATTCCGATACCATCAAACTGATGATGAAACTAAGAAACGATGCTCACATTAAATATCTTTACAATAAGTCAAACTCGAGTTATGAGTATTATAAACAATTTAAGAGTCTAGTTAATTCCAGTATTTGTCATGAAAAGCGCGCGTATTTCACGCAGTACATTAATCGCCATTCTAAAGATCCTAAAACTTTATGGAAACACCTTAAGCTAAATGTTCTCCCTCCTAAGCCTGATATTCATCTCCCTCCCCATATCGCAAATGCTGAGGATTTAAATAAGCATTTCCTCAACGCTCCGGGTCTGAAAACTGTGAGCATGTCCGATTTAACTTATTTTGAATTCCATAGCTTAGAATCTGCTACTTTTTAACCGACTTCAAAAAAGGAGGAGGTTAACAATTCGTCGGTTTTTTTTTAAGTATGTTACCGGATTACTCGAAGACGCCTGGACCGATTTGAGAAATTCTTTTTTTGTTTAAAAGGGTATACTTCCCAGGTGGTCCCATTGGCACCAAGTCAGGATCTGATGATGGGATCTCATAAAAATCAAGGGAAACGACGCATAATTTGTTTTTTATTGAAGTCGGTGTACTTTTATGAATTATAGCATAAAATGTGTTAATCATAGCTGTGTTCGTCGCATCATTTACTCTCTTAAATCTAATGCACAAGGTAATGACATGATATCATTAGCCATGCTTCTTCTAACTCTGCCCTCTACTTTGGATGCAATAACATCAATAATTAACAAATATATTATAACATGTACCTATCCGCACCAGTGGAAAATTGCTAAAGTCCGACCGTTACCTAAGATTGCCAATCCATCGCATGCTAAAGACCTTCGCGCGATCAGCATTCTACCATGCTTATCCAAAGTTGTGGAAAAAGTGGTTAACTCCCAGCTTCTGGATTATCTTGAGAACCATGACATTCTACCTCAAGTCCAATCAGGCTTCCGTAAACATCGTAGTACAGCCACTGCCTTGCTAGACGTCACGAGTAACATTTTAGAGGCTCAGGACGCTGGCTTGAGTACTATTCTTGATTTGTTAGACTTCTCCCGTGCTTTTGACACTATTAATTTACCCTTGTTACTATCAGAATTGCCTTTTATGGTTTTGATATACCCACAATCAAATGGTTTCATAGTTATCTCAGCAATCGTTCCCAGTGTGTCGAAGTACTTAAGGAAGACGGCTCTTCAACTTTCTCCTCTCTTGTTCCGGTTACAAGAGGAGTACGTCAAGGGTCTATTCTTGGCCCCTTACTCTTTATTCTGTATAGTGCTGATATCATAGGCTGCATAAAAAATTGTAAGTATCATCTGTACGCCGATGGCCTTCAATTGTACTTATCATTTCACCCCAACGAAGTACACTCGGCTGTTGCTAAAATCAACGAGGATCTTGACAGTGTAATTGATTGGTCAATGCGTAATTGCCTAGTATTAAATCCGGGCAAGTCTAAGTTCATGGTATTAGGCACTCGACAGCAAGTAGAGAAAGTTACGTCCCAAAATCTCATGGTTATGGCAAGAAATGAGCCCATTGCTCAAGTGCGGGAGGCACGCAATTTAGGTCTGATTATGGACTCAGAATTGAGATTCGAATCTGTATATATAAAAGAAGAAACTGACTGACTGACTGACTGACTGATCGATCAACGCACAGCCTAAACGGCTGGGGTTAGAGTCTTGAAATTTTGACAGTAGGTACCTTTTATGACGTAGGCATCCACTAAGGAAGGGTTTTTGGATATACCACCCCTAAGGAGGTAAAATAGGGGATGAAAGTTTGTATGAAAATCCGTCATTTTTCAAGTTAAATTCATGAAAATTAGTATTTGGCCTTTTAGTTAAAAATAAAAAATATATGTTTCAGGATTTTTGGAAATTCCGCCTCTAAGGGGGTAAAATAGGGGATGAAAGATTGTATGAAAATCCGTCATTTTTTAAGTTAAACGCATGAATATTGGTATTTTGTATTGTATACTTTTTCTCCCAAACATGACCTCCACGCGGGCGGAGCCGCGAGCAACAGCTATCACATATAAACGAAGTTGCACGCAATTGTTTTTTCCGCTTAAAAGTCTTGTATCGGACTCGCCAATATCTAAGCCTCCAGGTACGCTTAAATCTTATGGACTCAATAGTTTTGTCAAAATTCAATTACGCTGACACTGTTTACGGTCCAAGATTAGTGGCAAAATCGAAGACACTGATACAGCGTGTTCAAAGTGCGTGCATCAGGTTTTTTTTCGACGTCCTACCCAGGAGCCATATATCGCCATATATAAATAGGGCTAACACACACACACACACACACACACACACACACACACACACACACACACACACACACACACACATACACTCACGCCTGTAATCCCCGAAGGGGTAGGCAGAGGTGTAACTAGTACACCCACTTTTCGCCGAATTTCGGTCCCATAATGTGATAGGGGGCGAGCCTATCGCCATACCGGGCACATTTACCAGACTCCGGGCTAATACTGAGGAATTTCTAGATAGAAAAACCCAATATCACTTTACCCGACCCGGGGATCGAACCCGAGACCTCAGCACAGCAGTCGTAACGCATGCGCAATTACAACTACGCCACCGAGGCAGTCTGTAAATAGGGCTAAAATACTTAATAATAATAATAATTCATTTAATTCAGACAATACAGTCCATATAAATTACACAATAAACTAAACAAAATTAAGCAATTAAATTAAATTAAAAAGAACATGTATAAATTAAACCATTACTACAACTACATACTTATTACTAATTATGGTTCCCACTGCGGTGCACATACAACCAGTGTTTGACAAAAGCACTGTTTGGACATTCTGATACAGCTTTTAAAATACTATTATTCGAAGCCCGTAGCCGAGACCAAAATGATGCTATTCGAGATCGGATAATGGCATAAAAATCTGAAACTCGGGACTCGGCGAACATAGTCGAGGCACTACAAAACCATGCTTTCCCCATCATCATTCGAAAGGCGTTATTGTACTGCACTCTGAGAGTATTATAGGACTTCTTGATATACAGCGACCAAAGCTGACACGTGTAGAAATTTTGACAATATGTGAGTTTGACTAAGGTGAGTTTAACTTGGTCACTGCATTTCGAAAGTCTACGAGTGAGCATGTTACATCTTACAGCCAGAGCCCGTCTTTCCCGCTCTATACCTTGTCATCCTTAAGGTCATCTGTGAGGATGTGACCTAGGTATTTAAAACTGCGGACAACCCGCACCGGTGACCCAGCCAATAATACAGTGGGCACCTTCTCCGGGCCTCCCTTGCATTTAAATACAACCATTTCCGTTTTTTTACTATTGTATATTAATCCGTGGGAACTTGCATATTCTTCACATATACCTAGTAGTATACGCAGACCCTTAATTGAAGGACTAACGAGGACCATATCATCAGCGTAGCTTAAATTATTGAGACAGACATTTCCAATATGGCATCCAATTCTAGTCCTTCTCAGTTCAGCGATCAGATTATTCATATACAGGTTGAAGAGGTCCGGAGAGGTCAACCCTCCTTGACGTACCCCGCAGTCTAGCTTGTTATCACTAGACAACGAGACGCCCCATCTCACGTTATTTATTTGGTTCTCGTACCAAAAACGCAACAGACTCACGATTCCGTCATTGACATTTGTTCTACCAAGTTTAGACCAAAGGAGATTATAGTTTACCAAGTCGAAGGCACGGCTGAGATCTAGAAAACACGCATAGACTGATGTTTCTCGGCTTGTATAATATTTCACAACCTGCTTTAGGCCAAAAATGGCAGAATCCGTGCCAAGACCAGGACGGAAACCGAATTGAGCATCATCAATTACGATACCATTCACCAGTGCGGGTTGTAGCAGTCTTTCCAGATTTTTTCCGATGATAGTACCGAGAGAAATTGGTCTGTAATTGTACAACTTTGATAAATCAGCAGTTTTATTTTTAGGAACTGGAACTACCACGGTCCTCATCAGTTCATTAGGCAGATATTCATATCTCAAGCATGCATTAAATAATTCTGTCAAAACTCGACATATTTCAAATCCCGCGAAAAGGACATTTTCGACACTGAGACCCTCAAAACCAGGCGACTTACCCCTAGTCATCTGTGATATTGTAGCAGACACCTCATCAGCTGTGAAGGCTGCCACTACACACTTGCTGGTCTCTAAGCGGGGTGAAGTAGTACAAGACTCAGTATCGACCACACCTTCCACACGAGGCGATGGCATTACTTTGAAATGTCGGGCAAAAAGATTGGCAATATCCTCATGATTCTTTAAATTTTCTACACTGGTCGGAACACTCATTTTATCATTCAGTTTTTTTTGTGTCCTTCCAAAATTTGACGAAGTTTTTATTTTTTCTACTTTCCGTCAAAATATTCATTTTGATCTCTTCTTCATGAGTCTGACACCACTTAAGTTTATTTTTAAATAGCTTACGACTAGCACACATTGCATCATATAACAGGCCCGATCTGGGTTGACCTTGATTTAACCAGCATACATAATGAAAGCGTGCATTTCGGTGACTATTTTGAACGTGGTAGTTCCAGCCTACTACTGTTTTACTCTTAGTTTTTGCACCACCGTGAGAACCATAGCTCATTATTGATGCAGTACGAAGAATATTAATAATGTTGTCATAAAATATGTCAATTAGGTTACAAATGTCATTCACGCTTATACATTTACTAGCTAATGCTCGCGGCTCCGCCCGCGTGGAGGTCATGTTTGGGAGAAAAAGTATACAATACAAAATACCAATATTAATGAGTTTAACTTAAAAATGACGGATTTTCATACAAACTTTCATTCCCTTTTTTACCCCCTTAGGGGCGGAATTTCCAAAAATCCTGAAACATATATTTTTTATTTTTAACTAAAATGCCAAATACAAATTTTCATGGATTTTACTTCAAAAATGACGGATTTTCATACAAACTTTCATCCCCTATTTTACCCCCTTAGGGGTGGTATTTCCAAAAACCCTTCCTTAGTGGATGCCTACGTGATAAAAGGTACCTACTGTCAAAATTTCAAGTCTCTAACCCCAGCCGTTTAGGCTGTGCGTTGATCGATCAGTCAGTCAGTCAGTTTCTTCTTTTATATATACAGACTAGCTGTTGCTCGCGGCTCCGCCCGCGTGGAGGTCATGTTTGGGAGAAAAAGTATACAATACAAAATACCACTATTCATGCGTTTAACTTAAAAATGACGGATTTTCATACAAACTTTCATTCCCTATTTTACCCCCTTAGGGGCGGAATTTCCAAAAATCCTGAAACATATATTTATTATTTTTAACTAAAATGCCAAATACAAATTTTCATGGATTTTACTTCAAAAATGACGGATTTTCATACAAACTTTCATCCCCTATTTTACCCCCTTAGGGGTGGTATTTCCAAAAACCCTTCCTTAGTGGATGCCTACGTGATAAAAGGTACCTACTGTCAAAATTTCAAGTCTCTAACCCCAGCCGTTTAGGCTGTGCGTTGATCGATCAGTCAGTCAGTCAGTTTCTTCTTTTATATATACAGACTAGCTGTTGCTCGCGGCTCCGCCCGCGTGGAGGTCATGTTTGGGAGAAAAAGTATACAATACAAAATACCACTATTCATGCGTTTAACTTAAAAATGACGGATTTTCATACAAACTTTCATTCCCTATTTTACCCCCTTAGGGGCGGAATTTCCAAAAATCCTGAAACATATATTTATTATTTTTAACTAAAATGCCAAATACTAATTTTCATGAATTTAACTTCAAAAATGACGGATTTTCATACAAACTTTCATCCCCTATTTTACCCCCTTAGGGGTGGTATTTCCAAAAACCCTTCCTTAGTGGATGCCTACGTGATAAAAGGTACCTACTGTCAAAATTTCAAGTCTCTAACCCCAGCCGTTTAGGCTGTGCGTTGATCGATCAGTCAGTCAGTCAGTCAGTCAGTCAGTCAGTCAGTCAGTCAGCTTCTTCTTTTATATATACAGATTCTCAGTCAACAATGAATCAAACGACAGTGTTTTTAAATTATCATTACAAATTGTATAATACAAGTTTCTTTGCTCGTCATTACGTTTTCCCCACTTTATCTTTGAAATTATACATGGTAAATTGATGTTAATTTTTGGTATTAAATATTCTATATTACACGAAATAATAAGAGGCAGATGGTCAGACCAGTTAAAGCCATACCATATATTCACCTTAAATACAGTCTTCAGAGCAGCTTGGGTAATAAGACAGTGATCTAGCCAACGTCTCGTACCATGAGCCTCGCTCAAAAACGTAAAGACATCAGGCGTAGATTCAAGATACTCCATATCTACGCATCGCAAATGTTGCTCCGCGCAAAAAGATAACATTTCGTCTGCGAACCGCGTACCGGGATGCGAATTAAAATCACCAAGCACATACGACGCTTCCAGATCACTGTCTTCAATAATAGAGTACATGTTTGCCAATACATTAGTATACTCAGGAAGGTTTTCCTGGCTATCCACTGGCATGTATACATTAATAACTAGAAATTCACGGACACCTATGTCAATACGCACTGCACATAAACGATCATTCCGGCATTCAATGACGGATACATTGGGGAACACTGATTTCCGCCACAATATGGCAAGGCCCCCAAAGGGCCGCCCTCGCAAAATCCCGGCAGCCGTATCCATTGATGATTTACCCGTATACCCAAAGTCCTCATTAATTTCACTAAGGAAACCGAGATCATGCGGAAGTAGCCACGTCTCTTGAATGGCTATAATATCCACCTTCTCACAGAGAGACCTTATATGATGTACTGCCCTCTTAATGGACTTGCAATTAAAAGTCGCCATACTAATATATCTGCATGATATAACGTTATCCATTATGAATTATTATAAGCTTTCGTGTAGGCTCCAGTCCTAGGTTCCCAAAATCGTCGATATACAATCCCTACGGGCTAGAAATCATTGTGTAGAAAAACATCTAATATTGAGCTCAGCACAGTTACTTTAAAGGAGTTAAATAAGGTTTCTCTGTTTTGCTTTAATAACTCCACATTAACGCATGTTTCTCCTCTCTCGTTAATATGAGTAATAATATTATCTACAACAATATGCTTCTTTAAACGCGATACATTAATAGCATTCAAAGGCTCTACCGCTTCAATATTACAAGTCTCATTTTGTAGTGTGCCTCTCATATTTAATTTCTTTCGTTTTTTAGTCACAGTTTTAAAACCATCAATAAGGCACTCATTATTTTGAGAGGCAGTCTTAATATGTCTTCAAGGCGCTACATTCATTTTGCGATCCTCTTATTTGGTATTTTAAAAAACTGCAAACCTCTTTACTTGTTTAATAAATTGGAGTGGTCTTCTCGCACCCGTCTTGCCCATCTAGGTGTGCCTTATCATCGAACAACATCTTTCAAAGGTAGTTTTAAGTATACCGCAGCGAAAATTTGGAACATTATTCCACCTCCGCTGAGGAATCTTTCTTGCCACTGTCCGTTCTTTTAGGAATAAAATAAAAGATTTCATTTTTATTAATAACCAGCTCGACGGTATGCTTAAAATCTAGCACGCAACACCAGACACCCTTTTTTTTTTTTTTTGTCGCGGGGAAAGCGTTTTATCGCCCGCTCCGGGGGGAAGCGGAATAAGAATAAAACGGGTATGCTGGACTAGCCGGTCTTACGACCCAGCATCCCCCTCGCCCGGACGATGGCTGTCCGGGCAGCCGCTGGGCCGAGTCCCTACCCCCTTTGTACAACCTACCCGACACTACCAGCTAAAACCCCGCGGTGGCCTTCTTCGGCGCTTACGGAGCGATCCCGGGGTATTCTAAGGAGTGCTAGAATTGCATACGGAATCGCCCCTGCGCGGTGCCCTGTACGGGCCCATCTCCATGGGAGGCTAAGGCTAAGCCCCCGCGCACCGAGCAACGACAGCGAACGAGGCCTTACCACACGCGCTGCCGTCCATCTCGGGGTCGCACGATGCTCCGAATTTAGGAGTGCATCGATACGAGCTTACAGCCCCCCGCTGCTCGCCCGCGACCCCCGGTGGCCCCTATTAGTCGCCTCGTACGACAGGCAGGGGTTACCGTGGTGGAATTCAAACGCCCCCATTCCACAGGGCGGAAGACGCCGGTCAGTCGTCCACCCGGCGGCTCCTACGTCTTCTCTGGTGGCGGGAGGGATCGTTTCGTTCCCGATCCCTCTCAGCACTCTCCTTCTGCGAGATGACTTTCTCGCAGAAGTGGGCCACCGCACGCCAGGACCTCCGGCTGGCGACCATGGACGACACCACGGCCGGCAGCGAGAGGTCTCCTCTGACGACTGCTCTGAGAGCGCTGCGCTCTTCGTCCCAGGCTGGGCACTCCTCCAACGTATGTTGGGCCGTGTCCTCGCGGCAGTTGCCACAATGATGGCACACGGCGGACACCTCCTTTCCGATCCGACACAGGAACGAACCGAAACACCCATGGTCCGTTAATACCTGCGTCAGTCGGAACGTAGGCGCCCCGTGGCGCCTGTCTAGCCATCTCTTTAGGACAGGACGCACTGCTGCGACAGTCCTCAAGCCCGCAGTCGGGCTCTCCAGCCTGGAATGCCACTCCTCCACGGCGGTTCTGCGAAACCGGGCCGCAATCTCCCTCGGGGCCATTTCCCACCAACCTCCCATGGCCCAACCGATCTTCCGATCATATGGGGCCTAAGCTGGGTGTCGCTCGCGCGGAATTGGAGCTCCACCGCGCGAGTTCTTCGGACACCCTACAAGTTATATCTTAGCCAATGTCCCGGAGCATCTCTCCTCCTTCTGGGGCATGCTGTCCTATCTATTCGAGCGGATCTACGAACGCAGCCGGCGTTCAGAGACGCGGCCCAGACGGGACATCCGTACTGGGCCATCGACCGCACGACTCCGGCGTATAAACTTCGGCAAGGGTTATTTGGTCCCTCCAGGTTTGGTAGCAGGCGTCCGAGCGCGCCCGCCACCCGCACCAATTTCGGCGACAACTCCTCGAAATGGGCACGGAAATCCCATCGGCTGCTCAGAATTAATCCCAAGTACTTCATTTTGCAGCCGTTGGGAATCTGTACCCCCTCCATAATACCAGACACCCTGACACTCACACACACCGACGTCATGCAGTGAAGCGGTCAGTAGTTTTGTTTTTAGTGTAGTAAGTAGTAGTAGTTTTGGTTTAGTTTTTAGTTAAGTGTGATGTAGTAGTATGTCGATAGTAAATAAGTTTTTAGCAATAGAGTGTGGCTTTTTGTTAGATTAGTAATTTTGTATTAGGTATGCCTTTTTTAATTTTTATTGTAGCAGTTACTTTTGTTTTATTTTTATATTATTTATAAGCAATGTAATGGCATCAAAAAATAAAAAAAAAGGTCAAACTGAAAATCAGCGCTGTAGCATATGCTGCAGCACTAAGCTGAGTTTGATCATTTTTGGGTTTTCGTGTTTAAGTGTTTTTTATTTCTTGTCTTCATTTTTTATTTTATTTTAGTAAAAAACCAAATAAACTCTTTCTTTCATTCTTCTTATATTATTACTTATTTTTACTGTCTCTCATTTCAAATTCATATTGTTGTTATATTCCTTGGGCTTTTTTGGGTTCTGTATCCTATGATATTGTCCCTTCTTGTGATCGGGTCTCGTGATGATAGGTATTTTTGTTTATTACATAATATTGTTTTTTCCGAATGTAATATTATACTATACACACTTAATTATTATTATTATTATATACAAGTAATCGCATTACACAATAAGAACTATTATAAGAGTAAAAATATTACTTATCATATACCGACTAAATTAAAAATTTATGTAAACCGCTTTAATATTGTTAATATTATTCTAACCTGCGTAAATATTATGTTTTTTTTTTTAGATGTGATAATGGTGTCAGGCAACATTTTTTCTAAATTCTTATAATGACACCCTCAGCTAAACATAGATTACTTAAGTTGGGACTGTTTAATGCAGGCTCACTTTCCACCGGACACGACGAATTTCTTGTTGCCTGAGCAGTAACGCGGTGGATGTATTGGCAGTCCATGAGACATGGTTGCGGCCTGGTGAGGAAGGGCGAGCACCTACTGTCCCGGGTTACTATTTAAGACATGCACCTCGGCCGGTCTCCGTACGTGGCGGTCGCCGGGGTGGTGTAGGCTTCTACGTTAAGTCTGGCATCAGGGTGCGAATCAGGCCGCATCCTCTACAGGAGAATGTCGAGCAACTCTGGATGAGTCTTAACCTTAAAAAAAAACTCTCCTCATTGGTACTGCATATCGTCCGCCCTGGTTAGATTTAAATGTATTTCTCGACTCCCTAACCCAAAGTATCAGTGCCCTTGCTCCTTATGACCACGTAGTTCTGCTTGGGGACTTTAACGTTAATATGCTTGATATAAGTAACAAAAAATCTAGACGTCTTCAGGAGTTTTTGCATTATAGTGCGCTCAACCAAATTGTGGCCGTTCCAACTCACTTTGTGAATGACGGCTCGTCCCTTATTGATGTCATCTGTACTGATGCTAAATACAGGGATGTGTCCGTTCATCATATAAGTGAGTTGGGGCATCACTCTTTTGTAACATGCCACCTAGTGCTCACCAAAAATAGGCCGACTGCAAGGCAGATAGTATATCGGCCCTTTAAAGACATAATATACGATCTGTTTTTAAGTGATTTGGAATTGTTACAGTGGGAGTCAATTAGCAATCTGCAGGATGTCAATGTTATGGTTTCCGAATTTAACAACTATATTCAATTTATATTCAAAATTTTTAGAAGCCAACCCACACCGTGGTTCACGCCCACTATAAAAACAATGTGTAAGTTACGGGACGAAGCTAGGAATAGATACCGGCATACCAAGGTACAAACCCATAAAAATTATTACCTTCAACTAAAAGGTCAGGTCGCACAATCACTAGGAGACGCCGGGTGGACGACTGACTGGCGTCTCCCGCCCTGTGGAATGGGGGCGTTTGGAGAATTCTACCACGGTAACCCCTGCCTGTCGTAGGAGGCGACTAATTGGGGCCATCGGGGGTCGCAGGTGCGCAGCGGGGGGCTGTCAGCCCATATCGGTGCACTCCAATTTCGATGCATCGTGCGACCCCGAGATGGACGGCAGCTCAGGTGGTAAGGCCTCGTTTGCTGTCGTTGTTCGGTGCGCGGGGGCTCCTAAGCCCCACATGGAGATGGGCACGTACAAGGCACAACGCAGGGGCGGTTCCGGCAGCAATTCTAGCACTCCTTAGAATACCCCGGGATCGCTCCGTAAGCGCCGAAGAAGGCCATCGCGGGGCTTTAGCTGGTAGTGTCGGGTGGGGTGTACATAGGGGGTAGGGACTCGGCCCAGCGGCTGCCCGGATAGCCATCATCCGGGCGAGGGGGATGTTGGGTCGTAAGACCGGCTAGTCCAGCATAACCGTTTTATTCTTATTCCGCTTCCCCCCGGAGCGGGCGGCAGTAATAAAACGCTTTCCCCGCGACAACAAAAAAAAAAGGTCGCACAATCACTGGACAGAGAAAAAAAAGCATATTTCACTAAGCACGTAAATGAAAATATAAATAATCATAAGGCTTTGTGGAAAAATCTTATATCGCATGTTTATCCCTCTAATTCATATAACTTGATACCTGACCATCTCCTTGACCCAGACAGTATAAACAACGCTTTTTTGGACGTACCGGGAAATCGAAATGTATCTGCTTCACAGCTGTCATTCTTTGAAAATAACAGATGGGGATCCGCAAGCTTTTCTCTTGAACCCGTAGGGGAGAGTGCCATTCAAGGTATTATAAAGAGTATTACGACGAACGCACTAGGGATTGATGGCATTTCCAGAGAAATGATATTGCTAACACTTCCTCAAACTTTGCCAGTTATTACGTTTATTATTAACAGATCGATACGTTCCAGCACATTTCCTAACCTCTGGCGCTATGCTATTGTGAGACCAATACCAAAGAATAACAATCCTTTAGATTTTAAAGATTTGCGTCCGATTAGCATACTCCCTTGCTTATTTATTTATTTATTTACTCTTTATTGTACACTTAAGATTAAAAAAATAAAGAAAGATTACATTTATATATTAAAAGTACAAATGGCGGTCTTATCGCTCTAGGCAATTTCTTACAGACAACCATGGGATGGATATAAGAAAAGGAGAAAGAGAGGGCAGTCTAAAGAATAAAGGATTAATAAACACCAATAAATATAAATAAACAAAAATACTTTAAATAAATGTATATTTATACAAATATATACACACATACATACACATATACAAAAGTATGATAAATAAATAATTACACATAATATATATGACGGCGCCTGCGCCGTCGCAGTAAACAACACGTGAACCAATCACGACAGCGCGCGTCATTCGGTTCTCCCACTCTCCCCACTGCGGGACTTGTTTTGACACCTGTATAAAACGGGCGGAACGACCGCAGTTCGGGCAGTCTTGGTTTTAGCTTGGCTTGGTGCACTTGTGGTATCCCGCTGCTAGCTTATCCTTGACTCATTGGATAATTAATTTGTGTAAACGAATTAATTATTATGCTTGGCTTTGGCTATACATAGCCACTGCCCAGGCACTGCTGGCCGACGTAATATTAATCAATTGTGTTATGTATCAGCCTATGTAATAGATAAGTGGGTTTCTTACCAGTTCTTCCCACACTTAGTATTCCGAACTGGCAGTAGCTTAATAAACTATTAATGGTTCAACTTGTGTTATTTCTACGGAACCGTAATGGCCTGACGATCGGAGAGGTTGCATAAATACCTCTCCCAGCCTCGGCCTGATGTACCTACACCTGGCCTAACCCGACATACATGACAATAAATGACACATGATGCATGAATGCTGTGTTCAGTCGTGCTGCGACATATATATAGACAATTTCATAGATAAATAAATATATGTAGAAAAAAACTATAGATTACCAATAGATTCAATTAATACTTATGGGTGTATCTGTGGAGAGAGAAAGGTAGTGTTGTTTGACCATTCTTTTGAACGATGTCAGTGTTTGAGCCTGTCTCACCACAACTGGAAGTGTGTTCCACAGTCGAACAGCTTCTACTGAAAAGGACTTATCCATGAATGTTGTGGTGTGCACGGGCATCCTCAACTTCAGGTTCTCCGACGACCTCAAGGATCTTGCATGTGACTCATGGAGAAAAAGAAAGCGTTGTTTGAGATAAAAAGGGGCTAGAGGATTAAACAAAATATTGTACAGAAGAGAAAGAATGTGAGCATTCCGACGAAGGCGTATGGGTAACCACTTGAGCTTAGCACGAAACTCAGAAACATGATCATATTTGTGTAGTCCAAATATAAATCTTATACAGAAATTTTGAAGACGCTCAAGTTTATTTAATTGGTCCTCGGTGAGATCAAGATAGCTGACATCGGCATAATCAAGGATAGGGAGTAGGAGGGTTTGCGAAAGTGAAATCTTCGTGGTAATAGGTAGAAAATTGTGTAACCTTCGCAAGGACCTTGCCGAGGCAAACAGCTTCCGACTGAGTTCTCGAAGCTGCGGACCCCAGGTGAAGGACTTGTCCAGATATAGGCCAAGGTTTTTGACTGAGTCACTGTAGGGAACAGTCATACCGTCACAGAAAACGGATGGTAGTTGGACCCAGTCCAGTTTTGAAATCATCCTGGGGCTGCTGACAACAATGACTTGAGTTTTGGAAGGATTAACCTTCAATCCATAGGCTTTGCTCCATTCACATATGTGTTCGATATCACTGTTAATTACTCCAATCGCATCGACCATCTTGTCCACGGGTGCCTGAGTATATATTTGCAGATCATCAGCATAGAGGTGGTAGGAGGAGCGAAGATTATAAGAAATGGAATTAATAAAGACAGCGAAGAGTAAGGGAGATAAAACGCCGCCCTGAGGAACACCAGCAGGAACAGAGCACCAGGAGGAAAAACTTTCCTCAATACAGATGCGCTGCTGGCGTCCATACAGGTAACTACGAAACCAATCAACTGCCATTGGAGATATGTTGAGCGAACACAGTACACTAAGTAATATATCAAAATCGACGGTGTTGAAGGCATTACTGAAGTCCAGCAATGCTAGGACAGTCAGCTTTGCTGCCTCCATACCTGATCTGATGCCATCCGTAATATGAGTCAGAGTGGTAGTCGTACTGTGCCCAGGACGAAACCCCGATTGGAGAGGATTGAGGAGATCATGTATTGAAAAAAAGTCATTCAGTTGGGTATGGATTAGGATTTCAAGGACTTTAGACAGGAAAGGAAGAATGGAGATAGGACGAAATTCAGAAAAAACAGAGGCATTGGATTTTTTAGGAATTGGGATAATATGTGCTTTTTTCCAAGCAGCAGGAAATAACCCACTAGAAATAGAATAGTTAAGGATATGGGAAATGATAGGAAGGATTTCGTCAAGGATAGGAAGAATCATATTACGGCTGACACAGTCGCTACCTGTCGCATTTGATGAAATGTGTGTAATGGTCTTCCCAACATCACAAGTAGCAAATTGTTTAAAGACGAAAGCAGAACATTTGGGAGTCTTGAGGGTAGAAAGATGTTTAATAGTATTATCTTTGCTCGCCTTGTCGAAAGAAGACAAAGACGAAAAATGACGGTTCAAGGAATTTAAATCTATGGACTTAGAAACGGACTCATGTCGAGATTTACCCACTCCCAGGGTCTTAAGAAATTTCCAGACTTTAGCTGGATCTCCGTTTTCGACAGAGTTGTGAATATGTCGGCGTTGAGCATTCCTACACACCTTGCTACACTGATTCCTGATGGTTACGTACTTTTGCCAGTTGGACTCGCTGGGGCGACGATTGTACTTGGACTTGGTCAACGCTTTTTTAGCGAGCAATTCTTTTATTTCAGCGGTTAGCCATGGAGACGGAAGGTGTTTAAGTTTTATAGACAGGACCGGTGCATGCTTATCATAAAGGCTAATCAACTTGCTGGTAAAAATTTCTACCTTTGCATCAACAAGTCTGCTAGGAGAAGTGAACTCCAGTCAATGTTGTCGGCATCCAACACGTGCTGTGCAGTCATTTCTTATGAGGTGGAACCCAGGAATGGAGAAGGAGCAAGAGGAAAGACAAGGCTTTAGCCAAGATTCAGAGACGAGGATAGCATGTATATGAGTACAGTCAAAACTAGCCAGCATATCAGGGAAATGAGCCGGAATACTCTGGCCATTTTTTTTTAGTGCCTTGATAGGCAGACGAGCAGACGGGCCACCTGATGGTAAGTAGTCACCGCCGCCCATAGACTTCTGCAATGCCAGGGCACAGCAAAGCCGCTGCCTACCGTTGATATGAATCACATTAAAGTTCCTGGGGACGTCAGAGAGTTGTGACGAGATAGTTTCAATTCTATTTATCTAAGATTATAGAAAGAGTTGTGTATCTGCAGGTAGCCAAGTACCTCGAAAATAATGGTATTCTCCCAGATCAGCAATCGGGGTTTCGAAAGGGACTTGGTACTGCTACTGTATTATCGGACGTAGTAAATAACACCCTGGAGGCGCGAGATCGAGGGGAGGGGACTATCCTTACTCTGCTCGACTATACGCGAGCGTTTGACACCATCAATATTAGTTTGTTGTTATCAAAACTCCGTTATTATGGGTTCGATCAAGGGGCCATAGACTGGTTTCAAAGCTACCTAACTGACCGCTACCAACTTGTTGAAATTCGCAGACAGGACGGGTCCTTGTTATCTTCCTCCCCCCGACCAGTGACCTGTGGAGTTCCACAGGGATCAATACTGGGCCCGTTGCTATATCTGTATATATAAAAGAAGAAACTGACTGACTGACTGACTGACTGACTGACTGACTGACTGACTGACTGACTGACTGACTGACTGACTGACTGACTGACTGACTGACTGACTGACTGACTGACTGACTGACTGACTGACTGACTGACTGACTGACTGACTGACTGACTGACTGACTGACTGACTGACTGACTGACTGACTGACTGACTGACTGACTGACTGACTGACTGACTGACTGACTGACTGACTGACTGACTGACTGACTGACTGACTGACTGACTGACTGACTGACTGACTGACTGACTGACTGACTGACTGACTGACTGACTGACTGACTGACTGACTGACTGACTGACTGACTGACTGACTGACTGACTGACTGACTGACTGACTGACTGACTGACTGACTGACTGACTGACTGACTGACTGACTGACTGACTGACTGACTGACTGACTGACTGACTGACTGACTGACTGACTGACTGACTGACTGACTGACTGACTGACTGACTGACTGACTGACTGACTGACTGACTGACTGACTGACTGACTGACTGACTGACTGACTGACTGACTGACTGACTGACTGACTGACTGACTGACTGACTGACTGACTGACTGACTGACTGACTGACTGACTGACTGACTGACTGACTGACTGACTGACTGACTGACTGACTGACTGACTGACTGACTGACTGACTGACTGACTGACTGACTGACTGACTGACTGACTGACTGACTGACTGACTGACTGACTGACTGACTGACTGACTGATCGATCAACGCACAGCCAAAACGGCTGGGGTTAGAGACTTGAAATTTTGACAGTAGGTACCTTTTATGACGTAGGCATCCACTAAGGAAGGGTTTTTGGAAATACCACCCCTAAGGGGGTAAAATAGGGGATGATATTTTGTATGAAAATCCGTCATTTTTGAAGTTAAGTTTATGAAAATTAGTATTTGGCCTTTTAGTCAAAAATAAAAAATATATATTTCAGGATTTTTGGAAATTCCACCCCGAAGGAGGTAAATTAGGGGAAGAAAGTTTGTATGAAAATATGTCATGTTTGCAGTTAAACGCATGAAATTTGGTATTTGGCCTTACAGTTAAAAATTAAAAACACATATTTCAGGGTTTTTGGAAATTCCACCCCTAAGGGGGTTAAATAGGGTAAGAAAGTTTGTATGAAAATCCTTAATTTTTGAAGTTAAATGCATGAAAATTGGTATTTTGTAGTGTATACTTTTTGTCTCAAACATGACTTCCACGCGGGCGAAGCCGCGAGCAACAGCTAGTATTATATATAGTGCGGACATCATTAATTGTTTTCAAGACTGCAGCTACCAACCACATCTACGCGGATGAAACCCAGCTTTATTTATCTTTTAAAGATCGAGATACGTCGATAGCTCTCGAAAAAATCAATAATGATTTGTCTAGGGCAATTACCTGGTCGGAAAATAACTGTTTAGTCCTTAACCCCACTAAATCAAAATTTATTGTTCTTTGTAGTAGAATGCAAGTTCGCTCATTTCTCACTGCTAGGCCGGAAATAAAAATTAAGGAAACCGACATTGAAAGGGTTTTTAATCAATAGTTTCATTAGTTTTTTTTTTTTATTTTTTTTTTTGGTCGGATTGCTGCTGCGTGTCTGGTGTGTGCAGGTGTGGGATGACTTGGGGTGCAAAGTCAGGAAACCTCCACGTGGTGCACCCTGGGCAACGGTGGTCATGTTGACCAACGGCCAATTTCCTGATAAATGGTGGTTGATGGTTGTCGCTTTTGTGACGGCCCTTGCTCGAAGTTCGGGCTACTCCCGAGTTTTATCTCGGGGGTGTCGGCGGGCTCGGTGTGCGCTCACCCCGCCGCCGAGTGGGCAGTGGGGGGATGCTCTCTCCTCCTGTCACCGTAGTGCATCGTAATCCGGTCTGGAGGTCTGTGGTCATGTCTCGCGCTCCGAGTGGACCGAGGGTCTTGGCTTAACCGCCTGGGCCGCGAGGTAGAAAACCTCTATAAAAAGTCACCCCGAATCCCAAGCGGCGGCGCACCGCTAGGGTATGCATGGCCGATGGGTAGTTCGGTCTCTAGTGCGAACCACGCCGCCGGAGTACCTGCTGCCCCTCTGTGCGTGATACTTCAGGCTTACCCAGGTACAGGGGGCTCTGCCTGGGCGGACGGTTTATTTCCCCCCATACTCGTGGGTTTAATTATGAAAAAATCACAAATAACAAATGAAGATGATGTGGAGAAACTGCATATCCTGGGGGACGTTAGCGACCCTCGAATGCATGGCGCTGGGCTTAAGCCCAAAAAGACGAATGTCGGGGCTGTTTTAATTGCCTCGGCTTCCGGAGTTAGGGCCGGAACGGGCGGCGTAATGACGCGCTCAAAGAGGGCTCTTAGAGATCGACAACTGGACACACCTACTAGCGACAGTGACGTCGAGCGGGCCCAAAAAGTGCTTGCCCTCTCAGCGGCGCCGGCGATGATGTCAGGGGATGACACCGCGAATATGGAGGTGACAAGTGATGCCCAGGATTGGCGCTTACAGCTGTCAGCCATTACCCGGGACGTGGCAAAGTCCCGGAACCTCAAAGAGGCAGAGCAGAGGAAGCTGAACCTGGTGGCCAATCAGTTGTTAGAGCGGGCCGAGGAATCTGCATCCGCTCAGGTGGTTAGGCTAGAGGCTGAAAAGACGGCAATGTCTAAAGAAATTGCCGTCCTGAAGGCCTTCCTCGCAGCTCAGCAACAGGCACTCGATGAAATGTTGTCGACTGTGCAAGCTCTGAGTCAGTCGCAGTCGGTGGCCCAACCTGGGACCTCAGAAGGAGGAGATCGCCTCGAGCAGTTCGAGCGCCGTGTCTTAAATATAATAGACGCGCGCCTGGACGACATACGCTCTAGACTGCCCCCGGAGCCCATTATTCGGCCCCCTTAGGCGGCTGATAGGGCCAGAGCTGGAGCGGCATCACAGCTGCCATACGCCGTCGCCGGGCCATCTAGGCCAGGTTTATTACCCGGGCCCTCAATAGCCCCACCAGATGTTGCCGATCTGCCGGTGCCACTGTATCTCCGGCGTCTGGTGCGCTCGTATCTGTCAGATAGGTACATAGTGTATCCTGGCGCCGACAGGTGGCACCGAAGAGCGATGGCATGCGGTGTTCCACAGGGCTCAGTCCTGGGCCCTCTCCTGTGGAACATCGGTTACGATTGGATGCTCCGTGGTACAAACCCCCGAGGCGTCGCTGTCGTCTGTTATGCAGACGACACACTAGTAACAGCGACAGCCAGGTCTTTCCAGGAAGCCACCCTGCTCGCCTCGTTCGCAACTGAACAGGTGGTGGGCAGGATTCGGCGACTGGGCCTTAAGTTGTCCCTGAACAAAACTGAGGCCCTTTGCTTTCACAGATCTCGGATTCGGCCACCTTTAGGGCCCCACATCGATTTGGAGGGGTTGCGGATTCCCATCGGCTGTAAAATGAAGTACTTGGGATTGATTCTGGACAGCCGGTGGGATTTCCGAGCCCATTTCGAGGAGTTGTCGCCCAAATTGGTGCGGGCGGCGGGCGCGCTCGGACGCCTGCTGCCGAACCTGAAGGGACCTGGTAACCCTTGCCGAAGTTTATACGCCGGAGTCGTGCGGTCAATGGCCCTGTACGGATGTCCCGTATGGGCCGAGTCCCTAAAACCCCGCTGCGTCGCCTTGCTGCGTAAACCGCAGCGTTTGGTGGCGCAGCGAATAGTAAGGGGCTATCGCACGGTCTCCCACGAGGCGGCCTACGTATTGGCCGGAACACTCCCTTGGGAGTTGGACGCAAAACTCCTTTCGTCAGCGTTCTTCTGGCGGGAGGAGGCGTCCAGTCGCCATCAATAGAGATTGGCCCCGAGGGAGATTGCGGCCCGGTTTCGCAGAACCGCCGTGGAGGAGTGGCATACCAGGCTGGAGAGCCCAACTGCGGGCTTGAGGACTGTCGCAGCAGTGCGTCCTGTCCTAAAGAGATGGCTAGACAGGCGCCACGGGGCGCCTACGTTCCGACTGACGCAGGTATTAACGGACCATGGGTGTTTCGGTTCGTTCCTGTGTCGGATCGGAAAGGAGGTGTCCGCCGTGTGCCATCATTGTGGCAACTGCCGCGAGGACACGGCCCAACATACGTTGGAGGAGTGCCCAGCCTGGGACGAAGAGCGCAGCGCTCTCAGAGCAGTCGTCGGAGGAGACCTCTCGCTGCCGGCCGTGGTGTCGTCCATGGTCGCCAGCCGGAGGTCCTGGCGTGCGGTGGCCCACTTCTGCGAGAACGTCATCTCGCAGAAGGAGAGTGCTGAGAGGGATCGGGAACGAAACGATCCCTCCCGCCACCAGAGAAGACGTAGGAGCCGCCGGGTGGACGACTGACCGGCGTCTCCCGCCCTGTGGAATGGGGGCGTTTGAATTCCACCACGGTAACCCCTGTCGTACGAGGCGACTAATAGGGGCCATCGGGGGTCGCGGGGGATCAAGTCATCCCACACTTTTTTTTTTTGTTGTCGCGGGGAAAGCGTTTTATTACTACCGCCCGCTCCGGGGGGAAGCGGAATAAGAATAAAACGGTTATGCTGGACTAGCCGGTCTTACGACCCAGCATCCCCCTCGCCCGGATGATGGCTATCCGGGCAGCCGCTGGGCCGAGTCCCTACCCCCTATGTACACCCCACCCGACACTACCAGCTAAAACCCCGCGGTGGCCTTCTTCGGCGCTTACGGAGCGATCCCGGGGTATTCTAAGGAGTGCTAGAATTGCTGCCGGAAGCGCCCCTGCGCGGTGCTGCGTAGCAGCCCATCTCCATGGGAGGGCTTAGGAGCCCCCGCGCACCGAACAACGACAGCGAACGAGGCCTTACCACACGCGCTGCCGTCCATCTCGGGGTCGCACGATGCTCGAGCCAGCGGCACCCTGGGTAATGATGGCCACCGAGCTGTTAACGTCCCCCGCCCAGTTATCACGCGGTGGGATGAAATATGGCTCAGCGACTACTTGCACCGACCACTGCGCCATGCGCTGGGTTAAAAGATCCTGAGCACGGTCACAGTGGTTGATGTTCGCCTGGAGGAACTTAAACGCCATTATTGGGCGATCTCCATCTTTTCAACCTCGGCCTGCGGTGGGCTCTCCAGCTGCGGCTGGGCCGTAGCCCCAGCGGCAGCTGGATTAACTCTTCGGGACGGACGACGACGCCGGTTCTTGCGGGAGGAGGCGGACACGCCTTCCCCCCGACCACATGTCCGGCGGGCTTCCCTGCTGCTGCGCTAATCGCGCAGTTCGGCGCAGCCTCGCATTGCCGGGCTTTATGACCCGGCTGACCGCAGCGGTAGCAAAGGCCGCTGCGATCTGTTGTTCCATCGCAGCACTCCCTTACGTGGCCGGTCTCGAGGCAACGGAAGCAACGAAGTGGACGCGGCTCGAGCACAGAAACTCGGGCCGCAACCCAGCCAATCAAGATACGGCCCGCACCTCGCACTTTCTGGGCCTCCTTCACGGGAAGCTTTGCCCATACAGTCCCTAGGCCGGAACGATCGGGGCGTATTTCCCCGACCTTTATGGCCTCGACACCACACTCACCGGCCTTGGAGAGGGCTGCTGCAACCGCCTCCGGGGTGGCTGTATAGTCCAGCCCGGAGAGACGTAATTCCGCGGTCTTTATGGGCCGGGAAACTCTGATATATTCCGACCCAGCAGAACATTCCCTGAGCCTCGCGGCTAGGGAGTCAGCCCTCTCATCACTATTGGCCCCGGGTACCTCGTACATTGGGGCACCCGTGGCCGCAAATTTTGGCCTAAGCCTCTGGATGTTGAGGCCGGTGAGGTCCACCTCACCCTGGGCATCCGTGAGGACATGTGCGTATAAAAGCCCCTTTTCCACTGCGGCCGGCGTCAAGGAGATAATGACAGCCGCGGAACGTGGCGGTCGGTGCTTTGGTTCTGTCCTGCGCGGCTGTTGCTGTTGCGTTACAGCCGGTGCCGCGCCGGGCAACGCCCTCTTCTTATTTTTCGCTGCCACCACGTTCCACGGCGTGTCAAGTGACACCGGGGCCGGCGGCAGCGGACGAGGCTCGATAGGTAGGGCTTGAGCCACTTTCTTCTTTTTCCAACCTTTCTTCTTTTTAACTTGAAGAGGTGACAGGGACCTTCTTATTAGTTACGGGAGCAGGAGCAGCTCCCTTACCTTTCTCCTTTTGTTTTTGTAGGCCCGAGGGTCCAGCTACGGCTGATAGTGGGACACTTGAGGGACCAGCTGTTGGGAGAGCATCCGTGCTAACGTGGGGCAGAAATCCTGAGCTCTTACCCTTTCCCTTCCCTTTCCCTTCCCTTTACCCTTTCCTTTGCCGTCCACAGGTGACGGTATTTTACTTTGATCCACTTCGGCACCGGTCGCCAATTCGTATGCCAGCGGCGGCCTTTTCGACGGCCCCATAGTTGCCGACTCGATTCTCGCTGTAATACGGGTCTCGAATCGCGCCAGCGCCTCCTCTGTGAGCTGCGCGGCTTTGTCAGCTTCCAATATGTCCAGACGGCGGCGAAGGGAGGCATTTTCCTCCGCCTGGATCTTTTTGTCCGCCTCATGATGCGCGCACTGATCCCTCCACTTGTTGGCCTCTTCCTGGAGGCGAACAATAGCAGACGATTCGGGCTGTGCCACGAATCTCTGTATTGTGTCCATCGCAATATTCAGAGATTTTTGGAAAGTCCCCTTCAAATGGCCAGACTTTAGAGAGACCTCTTTTATCAATTGGCAACACTCCCTCAGGTCTTCCAGCAGTACGGCCTTGTCCTTCTCTGTCCCCTCCAATCTGGAGACCTTTGCAGGTAGAGGTGGCGTTGTCTTCAAAAAGGAGCGGAGCCTCTCCTCCATCTCTTCCTCCGCCTTCAAACGGGCCGCTTCCTTTCTTTGGGCGACCAGCTCCCTTTGGGTCTTTCTCATGCCCACATATTTGCCTGATGAAAGTGGGCGGGTAAATCCTGTGGCAGAAGAGTGGACTGGGGTATCCATCCCACTGTCCGATTCGCTTGATAGTGCAGAGCTTGAGCGGACAGAGTCCGTCTCACTCCCCTGCCACATACGACCTCTCTTCGCGCTCGAAGAGGCGCGACTGCTCCTGGCCTCAGTCACTCGAGCCGGAGCGGCCATAGATGTCTCCATGGCCACCATCTCCGTAGGCGTCTCACCTACCATCTCCACTACATTATCGTCGTCGGGTTTGCGCCCTTCAACCACCGCCTCTCCGGACCCGGAATCGGGCACAGGAGAAGGCAACTTCGTCAAGAGAATGATGGGTTTTTTATTTGAAAGTTCTATGATAAGTCCCACGAGTATGGGGGAAATAAACCGTCCACCCAGCCAGAGCCCCCTGTAACCGGGTAAGCCGTTAGATACACAGACGAGGCACCGGCATGTACCCCTCCGGCGTGGTTCGCACTAGCGACCGAACTACCCATCAATCAAATATTTATTGAATCCATGAAATGTTATACATTATTTAGATTCAGTAAATTTTTTACTCTACCGCCAGTTCGGAATGCAGTTTCGCTAGAGAAGAACGGGCAAGAAACTTTAGCGTTGCTCTTTTTCAACATTGGTTAACAATATTTGGTAATACAATTATTATACAATTTTAATTTAATTACATTAGATTAGAGCAGCTCAATGTGTGTTAAGCAGCCTTATTGCAAGATTGTGAAATAAAATTCATTACAGCACCTAGTGCCGCACATGACCATCGTGAGAGTGAAATCTCGATTTCTTAAAGCAGTTGGTCCTTACTGAAATAGTCTGAGCAGACCAGTCCACACGAACCGCACCCGATCACGAGTAGTCAAATCAAATCAAATCATTTATTTTGTAAATTAGGCCACTATGGGCACTTTTTACATGTCATAATAATGTTAAGGTCTACTGGTGCTTCGGAAATGCCCACTGGTCTGAGAAGAAGCACCAAGAAACTCAGCCGTAGGTCTTTTGTAATTTGTCATTACAATTTACATTATAAAATAATTTACATATAAAATACATACATCCATAAACAAGTCACATTCACATGAAACAAAAAAAACAGTACGGTACATGTTAATACAAGGCAGAGTCGTAAATGAGGCTATACAACCTGTTATTTATTTTCTCTAACTAACAATCAATGAGCAATCCAGGTAGACCAGTCCACACAAGCAGCACCCGTTCACGAGTATGACGCATGTGCCAGCCATCGGCCTCCTCAACCATGACACAGGGAAGTGACCGACCCGGCACATAACGCCGCCGCAAGCACAGACCCTTAAGCGAGCCTGACATACCTTAATCGCGTCAAAGAATGATAGAGATACAAATTCACAAGACAATAGCTTTAAAAAAACAAGAAGCTAAGACTATTACGACTCCGGCGTCCTGTGAAAACAATATACATCAAACCGAAATACATTGTATAAAATGAGTAATAATTATGTATATTATAAAATAAGTACATATCAGTGTGTTGCTGTGTTTAGCTGAGCGGCCATGGTTTTTTATCATTTAAATATTCCGTTATATTGTAATAAGCCCTTTTCACTAAAAAGTTTTTTAGTTCGACTTTGAATTGGTCGATGGGCAATATTTGCACGGGCTCAGGAATATTATTATAGAAACGAATACTAAGCCCCACAAAAGAAGCATGTACTTTTTGCAAACGAAAATACGGCATACACAGTTTATGCTTGTATCTAGTATTTAGAGTATGTATATCACTTTTCTTTTTAAACAAACTGATATTTTTCTTAATGTATATTACATTTGCATAAATATATTGGGATGCAACAGTTAAAATACCTATATCTTTAAAGATATCTCTTAAGGAGACTCTTGTACTCAACTGATAAATTGAACGAACTGCTCGTTTTTGTAATATAAAAATGCTCTCAATATCAGCAGGTAAGGCTGCTGATATTGAGAACAAAATACCATAAGACATAAGACTGTGAAAGTAACTAAAGTAAACAAGACGAGCAGTTTCTACATCAGTCAATTGTCTAACTTTCCTAATGGCATACACTGCAGAGCTAAGTTTCCCAGCTAAGCACGAAATATGCGTGCCCCACTGGAGTTTCTTATCCAATGTGATGCCTAGGAACACGGTAGAATCAACAGTTTCTAAAACCTCATTGTTCATAACTATATTAGGTCCTAGATTTGTGACATTTGGCATTACAAATTTTACACATTTAGTTTTCTTGGCATTAAGCACAAGATTGTTTGCCGTAAACCACTGAGTTACTTGTGAAAGTGTACTATTAATTTCGTCAAAATTATCTCTATTCCTATCCACTCTGAAAACGAGTGAAGTGTCATCAGCGAATAGCACTGTATTGCACATGTTTTTTAAATAAAAAGGTAAATCATTAATATACACTAGAAACAAGAACGGACCCAGTATAGAACCTTGTGGCACTCCCAGTCGTACAGGAAGATCCTCGGACTTCACTCCATTCAGATCTACGCACTGAACTCTTTGGTGCAGGTACGAAGAAACAACGTCAAGAGCAATGTTGTGTATACCGTAATGACGAAGTTTCCGTAAGAGCGTGTCATGGTGCACACAATCAAATGCCTTCGAAAGATCACAAAAAACTCCAATGGCGTTCTGCGACCTCTCCCACGCATCAAATATGTGTTGAATGAGTGCAACTCCCGCGTCTGCAGTCGAACGACCTTTTGAGAAACCAAACTGATTAGCGTGCAAGAGGTTGTTAGCCTTGAAGTGGTTAATCAACTGCTTCAGTATAAGTTTCTCAAAAATCTTACTAAAGGTCGGTAGTATTGAGATGGGCCGGAAATTACCGGGGTCTTTTTTCGAACCTGATTTATATAAAGGTATAATTTTAGTATATTTCATTAAATCTGGAAAGATACCAGTATCTATACACTTATTAAAAATCACCGTAAGGTAGGGAGCTACTAGATCTATTATCTTTTTTAGAAAATTTACAGAAATGTCCCACAAATCACCCGTATTTTTTAGATTAACGATTAACGATTAAAGTAGTGACGCATGTGTCAGCCAATAAAAATGTTAAGCAAATAAAATATTGGCATAACTTAATATACATAACTCTTATACAAACATATAAAGTTCCCAATAATAAGTTAATGACTAACTTCTAAGTAATAGGATAACTTATTCCCAAGCCTTTCGGTCATCTAAATATTCAGAAATTTTGTAATAGGCTTTATTACTTAGTTTTCGCTTAATAGTAGCTTTAAAGCATCTTTCATTAAGTTCTTTAATATGATTAGGAACCTTATTGTAGAAGCGTATACAAAGCCCCTTGAAAGAGTTGCCGATTTTGTGGAGCCTTGTTTTATAACTAACAAGATTATTTTTATTTCTAGTATTTACACTATGGACATCACAAATTTTTGGAAATTGTTGTATATTCTTATGAACATACTAGCTGTTGCTCGCGGCTCCGCCCGCGTGGAGGTCATGTTTGGGAGAAAAAGTATACAATACAAAATACCAATATTCATGTGTTTAACTTAAAAATGACGGATTTTCATACAAACTTTCATTCCTTATTTTACCCCCTTAGGGGCGGAATTTCCAAAAATCCTGAAACATATATTTTTTATTTTTAACTAAAATGCGAAATACTAATTTTCATGAATTTATCTTCAAAAATGACGGATTTTCATACAAACTTTCATCCCCTATTTTACCCCTTTAGGGGTGGTATTTTTAAAAACCCTTCCTTAGTGGATGCCTACGTCATAAAAGGTACCTACTGTCAAAATTTCAAGTCTCTAACCCCAGCCGTTTTGGCTGTGCGTTGATCGATCAGTCAGTCAGTCAGTCAGTCAGTCAGCTTCTTCTTTTATATATACAGATATTAAATATTAAATTAGCGAATATAAATTGTGATTTCCTTGAATTTTTCTCTCAAAGAACTCCGGCCATATGAAAACATGGAAACATCGGCCATACATCCCCTCACGGTGCGCCGCCGCTTGGGATTCGGGGTAACTTTTTATAGAGGTTTTCTCCCTCGCGGTCCAGGCGGTGAAGCTAAGACCCTCGGTCCGATCGGAGCGCGAGACATGACCACAGACCTCCATATGACCGGATTACGATATACGACGGTTGACAGCAGAAGAGAACGTCCCCCCTACTGCCCGCTCAGCGGCGGGGTGAGCGCACACCGAGCCCGCCGACACCCCCTGGACAGAACCCGAGGGGAACCAAAAGGTGCCACTCTCCAAAAACGATGACAGCCGCCACAACAGGCGACGACTGCCAAACACCTTCCGTCAGGATATTGGCCGTCGGTCAACATGACCGCCGTTGCCCAGGGTGCACCACGAGGAGGTTTCCTGACTCCGCACCCCGTGGTACCCTTTCATCCAACGTAGTTTATCCCATATTTCCGCGGTAGAAGTCTGATGATCTATGAAAGAGCAAAAGTTATGGAAAGAGGAACGTCTAGCCTTGCTAATAAGTTTATGTGATTCATGTATTTCGTTTTTTAGGGTATCATAATTGTCTGGGGTTGGATTTCGTCTAAAGTTTGCCAATGCGAGGCGTCGTTTAGCGACCGATTTAGATAAAGTGGGATTCCAGTAGGGTTTCGGTATAAAGTTAGTCACGGGCCCAATGTATGTTTTATAGTAAGGAATATGTTTATCAGCGGCTATGTTTATGATATTTTCAAATGAATCATAGGTAAGTTGGAGATCAACTAACTCTTCAAAATTATTAAATACTTGTAGCATTATAAAATCTAAACTTAATAATAGTCGATTATCAATTACCTATGATGGATGCAAACTCGATTATTCCTAAGAATCACAGCCCTGTGCGATGCGAATCTAGTATAAATACGCACGTATCGCACACTCGGTCTCTTTTGCATTAAAATCCCGCTCGGGTGAGTTGAACAGCAACTAACCGCCCAGTGTATTTCGTGCCGCGAACTTGTGAGCTGTCACAAGGGTCTCTGGCACGGAATGCAAGCCTAACTTGCATTCCGATCTGGTGGTAACTGTTTTCAGGTTCATACGGTGCGGTAGGTGGTCACTGGACACGCCTACCACCAGGTCCCTACGGTGCACCAGGTGGTCGCTGGACACGCCTGCCACGTCACAGCGCTAGGCGAGGTGTCTCTGGACACATCGCCACGTCTTCCGGTCCGGCGAGCTGTCGCTGAGCCAAATCTGTAAAACCCCAAGCTGCCACGAGGCACGCCAGCAAGCTGCTGCTGGGCTGTGCCGCGCGGGCACCTACTCCGCTGCGCTAACGCGCCGCCATCCACACCCTCACCAAGACACGTGGACCCATAAGCGTGCTAACCACGTCCGCATTATACACGGGAGCTGACCCCAGGACCTCGCGCGCTAACGCGAACCGCGTGGCTACTCCGCTGCGCCGCGCCCAAGCAACCGCCGTGCAACCACGTGTGCCATCCTCGTGCCGTCCACCTGGAACGGTGCCACCAGGCCAGTACCCCAAGTGTAGCATCACCATCCGCTACCGTATTGTATGTGAAGAGGTGGTGTATTTTATCAAACAAGCTGCATACCTACGTAACGCCGCAGTGGCGCCTTAATTAATAGCCTTAATTAATAGCCTAAAGTAATAGCCTAATAGCCTAAATTAATAGCCTAAAATTTTAATTCGTGGGTTTGAATACATCTCCAAATCACATACAGCACGGCACACAGTTCGATTGCACGGTCTACTACTGGGCAATCCTAGGTCATTTAACAAATTGTGAACAGGTGAGTCAATTTTCTATACCTATCAGTGAAGTGTTTTAAAAGTGTTAAATTCTCGCATCTAAAATAGTGCACTGTTCACATTTTTTTTCTGACCACCGTCTAATAATTTTTATTTTTCGCTCCGTCATATTTATGAACCTAAAGTAGCTTCACTCAATATTATATTTATTAAATTCACTACTAACTCATTTATTTTCACTTTTCATAATGGGAACTCACCCAATTACATTTTTTTTGTTGAATAAGAACGAACCAAGTCACGAAGTTCTAATTCGCGGCGAAGACCCTAGTAACACAGTTTTACAGCAACGTAAACAGATTCACAAGTTGTCGGTTATGTATCCATCGGATGATATTGACGAATCTGGTTTATATATCGATGTAGATTTAGACGGTCTTAATTTGTCTCTAAATGAATTAAAATTAAAAATTCAAACATTGGAAACTAAATTTGAACAAAATATTTTCAAGCGTACTGTAGCTTTGTCGAACCACATTCATCATAGAAAACGTAGACTAAAACCTTTATCGTCTGACGCAAAAAAAAATAGTAAATTCCATTATTAACGACTATAATATTTTAGAGAAAAAACTTAACAAGTTTAACCCTAATATTGTCAAATCAAATCTACCTACATCCGTTGACAATTCTAACGCTTCAATATTTTTGTGTGATCGAGTTCGAACATCGGAATTTAGACTATTGAAATTCGATGGTTCCACTTGCGTAAGATTATTTTTACAAAAAGTCGAAGATTTTAAAATTTCTAGAAGTATTTCATCTGTAGACATATTAGGTCTATCAAGCTAGCAGTGAAAAGTTAGCAGAAACATTTGAAACTTATTTAGGAATTAGTTGCTAATTAGTTGCTGCTATTTCGATTTTGTTGCTCCAACCAGTTCCTCAGAAATCGAGTCACTGCTATCTTTCACATAAGCTAGCAGTAAAATAATGAAGTGAGCACATATTGAGTCGGTTATTGGGCCTGAATTTGTTGCTAATTTGTTGCTGTAAGATAGTATAAAAATACCTAGTCAGGTCATAAATTCTGTCACATGTTTAATATAAAATAATTGAAACAAGTTTATTCATTATGTAACCATTTATATACCAAAATGAACTTAACAAAACATAGATTCTTATGACACTAAAGTTTATTCAAAACGACCTCCGTGATTTTGAATACAGGCCTTCAATCTGCGCGGCCAGTTGTCTATCGCAGCACGAACGAGGTCCATGTCAATATCGGCGGCTGCCTTAATCAAGGATGTCTTGAGTGACTCCAAATTGGGATGAGGCTTTGAGCACGCCTTTTCCTCGAAGTGTTGCCATATCTTGTAATCTAACGGATTCAAATCTGGACTGGAGGAGGGCCAGTCTTCGTGCCGGATGAAGTCGATTTCACGCGCCGCCAGCCAGTCTTGTGTGCTCTTCGCTCTATGAGCTGGCGCCGAATCTTGTTGGAATACCCAGTGCCTGTTATTGAACATGGTATGAGAAACAGGTTCCACAAGGTTCGTCAGGACTGTATTTTGATACACAACTGCAATCGTTTTTACACCTTTCTCACAAAAATGTACCTCTGTTAAGCCCCAATAAGAAACTCCCAACCATACCATGAGCGAGGATGGAAAATGACCTCGTTGGACACGCGGAATACGGTTGCTCGCTTCTTCACTACTGTGTGCGTACACCTTATCATTTTGTTTGTTGTAGCTCTCTTCTACGGTAAAATTTTTTTCATCTGAAAAAAGAATTTCCCGATATTTTTTTCCCGCGTACCGCTTCAACAAAGCGCGGCATCTCTTCAGTCTCAGGTCCATTAGACGAGCATTCAAACGATGTCCTGTTTTTCTTCGATATGCCCGAAGCCCTAAGTCTTCATTTAACACCCTTTTCACCGTGGTTCTGCTTAACCCCATCTGAAGGGCCAACAGTTTCTGCTTACGTTTGGGATTTCTTTGAATTCGCGCCTTCACAGCTTTTATCACTGCTGGAGTCCTAACAGACCGAGGGCGACCACTTCTTGACCTGTCATCTACACTAGAGTCGTTTGATGGTACGATAAACGAATCTTTTGGTTATATTCAAATTTTTCAGTATGTCAAAAAATTGAATTGGCGCGTAACCGCAACGATGCAACGCAATTACTGCAACACGGTCTTCTTTAAGCGTCCACTCCATATTTAAAAATGAGTAAAATTCTAAAAAGTATACATATTTATTTTCATGAACAATTTGAAATTCGAATTCAATAAACTTTTTTGTGGCCAGCATTCTAAAATAAAAGTTTTTACTGTGTGACAATACTTATGACCTGACTAGGTATATAAAAAATATTATATATTTAAAAAAAAAAATTTTTTTTTTAATTTTTTATGTCGATTTATTTCGCTTATGACAGCGGTTGTTTTAATAGCAGCAAATAATTAGCAACAAAAATTCTGCTAAATACTTAACCCGTAATCAAGGTCATTACGGAAAAATGACATTTTTTCCGGCCATGAGAGCGGTGTTTTTGTTGCTGGGCGGTACAATATCTGTGAAGATGCACCGGACCAGCAACTAATTAGCAACAAAAATTCTACTGAACATTTAACCCTTTTTCAAGGTCATAAAGAAAAATGTCCTTATTTTCGATTATGACAGCAGCTGATTTTGTTCCTTAATGACCTTGATTACGGGTTTTTGCAAAAAAAATTTTGGTAATTAGTTGCTGGTCCGGTGTACCTTCATAGATATTGTGCCACCCAGCAACAAAATCCAGCGCTGTCATAACAGGAAAAAATGTCATTTTTCCTTAATGACCTTGATAACCGGTTAAATGATCAGCAGAATTTTTGATGCAAATTAGTTGCTGGTCCGGTACACCCTTATAGATATTGTACCGCCCAGCAACAAAATACACCGCTGTCATAAACGGAAAAAAAGGTAATTTTTTCTTAATGACCTTGATTACGGGTTAAGTGTTCAGCATAATTTTTGTTGCTAATTAGTTGCTGGTCCAGTGCACCTTCATAGATATTGTGCCGCCCAGCAACAAAATCCAGCGTTGTCATAACCGGAAAAATGTAATTTTTCCCTAATGAACTTGATACGGGTTAAATGTTCAGCAGAATTTTTGTTGCTAATTAGTTGCTAGTCCGGTGCGCCTTCATAGATATTGTGCCGCCCAGCAACAAAATCCACCGCTGTCATAACCGGAAAAAATGTCATTTTTCTTAAATGACCTTGATTACCGGTTAAATGTTCAGCGTAATTTTTGATGCAAATTAGTTGCTGGTCCGGTGCACCTTTATAGATATTGTGCCGCCCAGCAACAAAATACACCGCTGTCATAAACGGAAAAAATGAAATTTTTCTTTATGACCTTGAAAAAGGGTTAAATGTTCAGTAGATTTTTTGTTGCTAATTAGTTGCTGGTCCGGTGCACCTTCATAGATATTGTGCCGTCCAGCAACAAAATCAACCGCTGTCATAACCGCAAAAAAAGGTAATTTTTCCTTAATGACCTTGATAACAGGTTAAATGTTCAGCAGAATTTTTGTTGCTAATTAGTTGCTCGTCCAGTGCACCTTGATAGATATTGTGCCGTCCAGCAACAAAATCCACCGCTATCATGACCGGAAAAAATGATTTTTTTCCTTAATGACCTTGATAACGGGTTAAATGTTCAGCAGAATTTTTGTTGCTAATTAGTTGCTGGTTCGGTGCACCTTCATAGATATTGTGCCGCCCAGCAACAAAATCCACCGCTGTCATAACCGGAAAAAATGTAATTTTTCCCTAATGAACTTGATACGGGTTAAATGTTCAGCAGAATTTTTGTTGCTAATTAGTTGCTAGTCCGGTGCGCCTTCATAGATATTGTGCCGCCCAGCAACAAAATCCACCACTCTCATGGCCGGAAAAAATTGAATTTTTCCGTAATGACCTTGATTACGGGTTAAGTATTCAGCAGAATTTTTGTTGCTAATTAGTTGCTGGTCCGGTGCACCTTCATAGATATTGTGCCGCCCAGCAACAAAATCCACCGCTCTCATGGCCGGAAAAATGACATTTTTCCGTAATGACCTTGATTACGGGTTAAGTATTCAGCAGAATTTTTGTTGCTAATTAGTTGCTGGTCCGGTGCACCTTGTTACGTCCGCCTGACGGCGGGGAACAAAGAAAACACAATAAAAAAAATTAAAACATTTATTTTTACGAATAAAAAAAAAATAAAACTACTCAGGTACGGATTCTAAGGCACAGAGATGTTTCTTGTTTAGGTCAACAGGCAACGTGCGCTGGGAACTTAGCTTAGGCGCGTAAACGACCGTTGGCTTGATGGAGAACTCGGGGTGTTGCGCGGCTCTCGGCGCAACCACGTGTCGGCCGCAGAGGTCAGCAGAGGTCGACGGCCGTGGCTCTGTCGCTGTGTACGCTGTCCGGCTTGAACACGCAACTGGAAAGTTCTTGGACCATACGGTAGCCGTGCACCTTGTCTGCGATCCGTACGGTGGTCCCCCAGATTCCTGGAACGCGTCAACATGGCGTTTGTAGCGCAAAAGATCCGAAACCCAGGCACTAGGTGAGACCATGTGTGGGCGTCGGCATCTTTCGCGAAACAATTAAAACAAAATCACGCGGAATGGAGTGGCGATATTTAAATCCGGTATAAACAAAAAAAGAAAAATAATATTTAATTAAAACACCAATGTTCAAACAAAACCGAACCCCAACTATTTATATACCGGACGATCACCATCCACTACGCCATGAGGTACAAAATAAAAGTAACATTTTTAACTCATATGCAATAAATACAAATAAGTAGGTAGTTACAAACAATATATCGGGCGAAACGATGACCTTTGGTATTTACTTCGCCGGTACATCTAAAAAATAACTTCACTCCGATTCAACAATAAGTTCCCAGCTATTGCTATGAATTAGTAATACGGGAAGTATATATTTTTGGATTACAACATTTTACAATTGGTTTTAGATACCTAATGAATTAAGTTATGATTCTAGATAACTTTTCTAATTACATTACTATAATTAACTAATTCTGAATACAATATTACGGTGGTTATTTTTATATAAAGAATTTTCTTTAACAAAAATTTATTATTTTAGAATATTAAGTTTTTAATAAGTTACACTCAAACCACCGGTGTAGACAACACACGCGTGAAATACAAAGTGGGAATCAATAGTATTTAAACGAAGAAAATACCGAAGTAAAACTTGTCTGAATGGTTAAATAGGTAAAGGTTAAAAAGGTTAAATTTTACTAAGGTTACGAAACTCGTGTCACATTTAATTAATGAAAACGTAGTTAAGCCACTATTAAGAGATATATAAAACTATAGCAATCTTTATACTATTTCACACTAACATACGGTGGAAGAAATTACTTTTTGAATCGAATTAAACCAGACACGAAACCAGCCAACCGTAAACAAGCTTATAGAATTAATAATGTTGACTTACCTAGGGGACTAAACAAATAAGCACCGATTTTAACACACTTTTTTATGGTTTTCTGTCGGCGGTAAATATTTCGCGCGGACTGTCTCGACTCTGGCGTCGCGGCAGATGAGCTGCCGTTTTTAACTACGCTATTAACTGGAAGTTATTCATGCTACTCGATTAGAAGTTTCGCTTTGTCGGTAATTTCTAGAATCTTCCATATCGAGGTGTGGTGGGGTGGTTTAATCGAGGGGCGTCACGTCTCAATCCTTTGCTTGACCAATAGGATACCTTACCCAAACTGTGTTAATTCTATTCCCCAGCAGATGACGCTGTATTCTATTAGATTTCTTTCGAAATTTCTAGAAAATTATTGTTGTGGGCGTTGACTTAGAATATTTTTTCGCTTCCGGTTGCGAACTAATACGTTATTGGTGGAATACTGTCACTAGTTGATGCGCTCGGTTTCGTTCTATAATAATAAATTAATTATCTTGTTTGTTTGTTTGTAATTATTATTTGTATTTATATTTTATGTTATAATCTTGTTACAACGTAACAACCTTCATAGATATTGTGCCGCCCAGCAACAAAATCCACCGCTCTCATGGCCGGAAAAAATTTCATTTTTCCTTAATGACCTTGATAACCGGTTAAATGTTCAGCGTAATTTTTGATGCATATTAGTTGCTGGTCCGGTGCACCTTTATAGATATTGTGCCGCCCAGCAACAAAATACACCGCTGTCATAAACGGAAATAATGACATTTTTCTTTATGACCTTGAAAAAGGGTTAAATGTTCAGTAGAATTTTTGTTGCTAATTAGTTGCTGGTCCGGTGCACCTTCATAGATATTGTGCCGTCCAGCAACAAAATCAACCGCTGTCATAAAAGGAAAAAAATTCATTTTTCTTTATGACCTTGAAAAAGGGTTAAATGTTCAGTAGAATTTTTGTTGCTAATTAGTTGCTGGTCCGGTGCACCTTCATAGATATTGTGCCGTCCAGCAACAAAATCAACCGCTGTCATAACCGTAAAAAAAGGTAATTTTTCCTTAATGACTTTGATAACGGGTTAAATGTTCAGCAGAATTTTTGTTGCTAATTAGTTGCTGGTCTGGTGCACCTTCATATATATTGTGCCGCCCAGCAACAAAATGAACCGCTGTCATAACCGCAAAAAAAGGTAATTTTTCCTTAATGACCTTGATAACGGGTTAAATGTTCAGCAGAATTTTTGTTGCTAATTAGTTGCTGGTCCTGTGCACCTTCATAGATATTGTGCCACCCAGCAACAAAAACAACCACTGTCATAAGCGGTAAACATCGACATAAAAAATTAAAAAAAAAATTTTTTTTTAGATCTATAATATTTTTTAAATATTTTTATACTATCTTACAGCAACAAATTAGCAACAAATTCTGGCCCAATAACCGACTCAATATGTGCTCACTTCATTATTTTACTGCTAGCTTATGTGAAAGATAGCAGTGACTCGATTTCTGAGGAACTGGTTTGAGCAACAAAATCGAAATAGCAGCAACTAATTAGCAACTAATTCCTGAATAAGTTTCAAATGTTTCTGCTAACTTTTCACTGCCAGCTTGATAGACCTGACATATTAGAATTCGCTACCGAAATTTTTTATGGCAATGCATTACATTGGTTCCGTAGTAATAAAAATAAAATCAACAATTGGGATCAATTATCTGAACTTTTAATTGAGGATTTTGGTCAGTTTGATTATGATTATCACTTAGTTTCTGAAATCCGTAGTCGTACACAGGATGAAAGTGAAAATATTACTATTTATTTGTCAATTATGTTTGAACTTTTTACCCGTCTTTCTAATGATTTACCTGAGTCTGAAAAATTAGAAATTTTGTTGCACAATATTCGGCCTTGCTATTCGAATGTCATTTTTTTTTTTTTTTTTTTTATGTTAAAAGGAGGCAAACGGGCAGGAGGCTCACCTGATGGAAAGTGATCACCGCCGCCCATGAACATCTGCAACACCAGAGGGCTTGCAAATGCGTTGCCGGCCTTTCAGGAAAGAATATGCTCTCTTCTTGAAGGTTCCCAAGTCGTAACGGTTCGGAAAGACCCCCGGCGATAACTGGTTCCACAGAGTGGTTGTGCGAGGCAGATAATGCCTTAAAAATCGCGCTGTTGTGGAACGTTGGACATCGAGGTGGTGTGGATGGAATTTCTGGTTTGTGCGCGATGTCCGATGGTGAAATCTAGCCGCGGGGATCAATCCAAACAACTCCTCGGAACACTCCCCGTGATAAATGCGGTAGAAGATGCAGAGTGATCCAACATCTCTACGCAGAGCCAATGGATCAAGCCGATCGGAAAGAGTTTGATCGTCGATAACCCGAGCCGCCCTACGTTGAATGCGGTCAAATGGAAGTAGCTGGTATTGGGGTGCTCCCGCCCAGAGATGAGAACAGTACTCCATGTGGGGCCGAATTTGCGCCTTATAGAGATTTAGGCGTTGACCCGACGTGAAGTACCGTCTCGCCTTGCTGAGCACACCAAGCTTCTTTGAGGCCAATTTGGCCTTACCTTCCAATTGACCGCGGAACTGGACGTTGCTCGAAATGTCGACGCCAAGTATTCCGATACTGGCTGTGGCAGACAAGGGAGTGTTCTCAAAATGAGGTGTTACGACAAATGGTGACTTTTTAGCGGTTAACGCGCAGACTTGTGTCTTTTTGGGGTTGAATTGGACTAAGTTTAGTCGACCCCAGTCCGAGATTTTGGCTAGCAAAAACTCGACTTCAGACACAAGTTTGTTCCGGCTCTCGTCGACGTATTCCCGAGAAATATTAGCACGGCCAGTGTACATTACATCTACAGTGCTATCATCCGCATAGCAATGAATGTTGCTGATTTGCAACATGTCATTGATATGCAGAAGAAACAGAGTAGGAGACAGTACACAGCCTTGTGGAACACCAGCATTGACAAATTTAGGATCAGAGCATGCACCGTCGACGACGACCTTGATGCTCCGATCTGCCAAAAAGCTGGTGATCCAATTGCATAATTTCTCGGGAAGCCCATAAGAAGGTAGCTTCGAAAGAAGCGCTTTGTGCCATACCCGATCAAAGGCCTTCGCTATGTCCAGACTGGCTGCAAGCGCCTCCCCCTTGGTCTCAACTGCTGCTGCCCATCTATGTGTCAGGTAAACTAGAAGATCACCGGCTGAGCGACCCCGACGAAAGCCGTACTGGCGGTCGCTAATCAGCCGATGCTCCTCTAGGTACCGCAGCAGCTGGCAGTTGATAATGGACTCCATTATCTTGGAGAACAAGGAGGTGATGGCTATAGGCCTGTAATTGGACGGATCCGAGCGGTTCCCTTTTTTAGGGATCGGGTAAACTAAAGCAGCCTTCCAGGATTTCGGGACTACGCCTAATGCATAGGAGTGCCGGAAAAGACGCGTTAGAACCGGTGCCAACTCCGGAGCACATGCCTGCAACACGATCGGAGGGATGCCATCGGGCCCATTCGACTTATGAATGTCCAAGGAAAGAAGTGCTTTGCGAACTGCACTTTGCCTGAACTTAACTTCAAGCATCGTACTGTCGCACCGCGGGATTGTCGGTGGTGAATTTCCTTGGTCATCCAGAGTCGAATTGGACGCGAAGAGAGAGCCCAGAAGATCGGCTTTCACCTTCGCGGTATGGGCCAACGAGTCATCCTCCGTGTGCAGGGGTGGAAAAGACGGCTTACAGAAATTCCCTAAGGCAGCCTTGGCGAGTGACCAAAACGCACGTGTTCCTGACGGGAGACGCGCCAGTCTCTCGCCAATTCTGCCAATGTGCTCCGACTTCGCTTTAGCAATAACACTTTTAAAGGACCTAGAGGCAGAGTTATACTCCTTTTTAAATGCGCTGGTATTTAAATCACTAGACGCCGATGCGACAGCCCAGGCTTGGTAGCATTCCCGCTTTCGGCGTGAAGCCGTCTTGCAGGATCGACCAAACCAAGGCTGGGACTTGCCCCCGATGGGCACTGCAGAGAACGGAATAAAAAGTTCCATACCCTGAAGCACCACATCGGTGACAGAGTCAGCAACGACGTCAGGATCATCCGGCGAGAAGCAAATCTGCCCCCATGGGTAGGACGCAAAGAATGACCGCATCCCGTCCCAATCCGCTGACCTATAGTGCCATACGCGGCGGCAGCCCGCAAAGCGAGGCCGTGTCGAGCGCGTAACTGGCACTGTGCTCCGGATAAGACAGTGGTCCGATGAACCAAGAGGAGGTTCGACGGAAACCAGGTAGCCATCCGGATGAGAGGTCAGCAGAAGGTCCAACAGGGAAGGTGTATGATCCTCCACATCTGGGATTCGCGTTGGCGAGGTGACCAGTTGTGTCAGATCATATGCTAATGCGAAATCATGGACAGATCTCCCCGCATGATCGGTGGTGCGTGATCTTAGCCATTCGGCGTGGTGGGCGTTAAAGTCGCCGAGAATCACGATCTCTGCGGATGGGATCTGCTGCAGCACAGAATCTGTAGCCATTTGCATGTGCTCAACGAGTCGGTCAGTTTCAGCATTACCGCTATGGGACCTATACAGGCACGCGTAGATTCGCGGATGGTCGTCGCAGTCTATGCGTAGCCAGAGGTTGGATAGGTCCCGCCCTTCAAGGCTGCCGAGGCGACGAGAGCAGATATCCTCTCTAATGTACACGCACACCCCAGCCCGCGGTACAAAGGAATGTTCCAGTTTGTACCCCGGGTAGGAGAGGAAAGACGTGTCAGCCGGAGAAGAAATCTGCGTCTCGGTCAGGAAGAGCAAGGCCGGTTTCGCCGTCTCAAGATGGAAGTGGACGGCGTTCAAGTTGGAATTCAGCCCCCTTATGTTGCAAAAGTAAAGTCATTGCATGCTCGTCAAAAATTCTAACTATTGAGGATCTTCGTTTGATTTGTAAGAATTTTGAAAATATACAGTGTATGTCTGCTCAGTACCATAAACCACCTCCTATTACAAGTAATACTTTAGCTCCAGACTTAGCCTTCACTAACAAACATATTAACTCACAATTTAAAAAATCTACACAAACTAACAATTCTACGTATAAAAATTATAGTTCATCTACACAAACTAACTATAAATGCACACCTGCATCGAGTGCCGTTAGTAAATTACCGCTCGAAAACAATAGAAACAGGTTTGCTTTGTATTGCCCTCGATGTCGCACACAAGGTCACTCGCTCGCAACTTGTAAGCAAGAAAGATTTCCGATTTGTTTTAAATGTGGTACTAAAGGTGTTATTTTTGCTAATTGTTCTAAGTGTCATTCTAATTCGAGTCCAAAAAAACTTCTAGCGTCAGATTGTTGTAATATTATTACTACTAAAAATAATAATTTTGATAAAGAAGATTGGCAAAATTGGCTTTCAACTATAAAAATATTTTCTTCTTCTTATCATGTTACATCAATCTGGGAACGCAAACCTGAAAATGATTCACGTCCGTACGTTACCGTAAAAGTTGGTGAAATTTCTTTTTGTGCTCTTTTGGATTCTGGTTCTTCAGTGACTATACTGGGGAATAATTCACATGAATTATTGGTGTCAACCGGTTTTAAGTTGTGCGTAGAGAAAACCGATAATTATTTTGTTGCTGCAGGAGGTCAATTATTAAATTCCATAGGCTATATGAATATACCTATTTCTTTTGAAAATAATTTTCACATCTGTTGATATATAGAACGCAATGAACGCCTGATCAAATTATCGGAGCAAATACTACACATCAACGTACTGCTTGCATTCATTCATAATTCTCTCTGTCTGTATCCGTCAAGTCATGCCACGTACGCTCTGTATCATTTAATATTAAATCTGTCCGAATCTAAGTAATCTTGTATTCTTCCATCAACATCCTTAAAGCTTATGTGATACCTATAGTGTCAACATATTTAATTTTGGGTGTTGATTTTTGGTCTAAATTTGAGATTTGTCCCAAGTATTTAAAATCAATAACTATGGGTAATTCTGAAACTAATTGTATTTCTTTAGTAAATGATAATAAAACTAAATTGTTATCGTATGACGATTTAAATAAATCGCAGCGTCTAAACGCTGATAATACCATAGAATTGTTTAGTTCCATTTCCGCTTAAATACGAGGTTTAGGCAGAACACATTTAATTACACATCACATCAACACAGGCAATTCACCGCCAATACGACAGCGTTATTATAGACTTTCTCCCGAAAAGCAACGCGTATTATGTAATGAGCTAGATGAAATGTTAGCACTAGGTGTTGTTGAACCTTGTGAAAGTCCTTGGTATTCACCTGTCTTACTAACGCCTAAAAAATATGGTAAGTTGAGATTTTGTTTAGACAGTCGTAAATTAAATTCCGTTACTAAAAAGGATGCTTATAAACTACCATATATGTCAGAAATTTTGGACAATTTAAGTAATGCTTGTTATTTAAGTTCTATTGATCTTTCAAAAGCTTTTTGGCAAATACCTATTGAAGAGTGTGATCGTGATAAAACAGCATTTTATATTCCATCACGCGGTTCTTTCAGGTTCGTAACTACTCCTTTTGGTCTTACCAACGCGCCTGCTACTCAGCAAAGGCTAGTTGACATTTTATTTTATGGACCTGAATTTGATAATTGTGTTTTTGTTTTTTTGGATGATATTATTGTTGTTTCACCTAATTTTGATCATCACATGGCTATGCTTTTACGAGTTAATAATAAGTTAAAATCTGCAAATTTAACTATTAATTTTTCTAAGTCACAATTTTTTCGTACTGAACTTAAATATTTAGGTTATATTGTTAATTCTAATGTTCTTCAAGTCGATCCTGGAAAGGTCGATGCCGTCCTTAATTTTCCCGTACCAACCAACCCTAAGGAGGTCAAACGTTTCCTTGGCACTGCTTCTTGGTATCGTAGATTTGTCCCTAATTTTAGTTCAATTGCTGGTCCCCTCAATAAACTTACTTCTACAGGTAAGAAGGCTAAACCCTTCATTTGGTCTCAAGAGGCGGATACATCTTTTAACAAACTTAAGGATTGTCTAGTACAAGCTCCCATATTATCGTGTCCTAATTACGATTTGCCTTTTGACGTTCACACAGATGCTAGCGACTATGGTGTCGGTGCTTTACTCACGCAAACTATAGATGGCGTTGAACATCCTATTGCCTATATGAGTAAATCATTGTCTCCCCAGGAGCGTAACTACAGCATCACTGAACGCGAAGCCTTAACAGTCGTAGTTGCTTTAGAACATTGGCGATGTTATCTTGAGTCTGGTAAAACATTTACTGTCTACACAGATCACTCAGCTCTAAAATGGTTTCTAAACCTTAACAACCCTACAGGTCGGTTAGCTCGCTGGGGTGTCCGTCTTTCTGCATTTGCATTTGTTATTAAACATCGAAAGGGTGCTGATAATGTAATACCTGATGCATTGTCTCGTTCTTGTCCTTTGCAACTTAGTACTATAGATACCTCCTTAAATATTACTAATACAACTGATGAATGGTACCTAAATAACTTTCACGGTTGTCAAAATTCCCCAATTTCATTTCCTAATTATATAATAAAAAATAATCGTCTATATCGTTTTATGAAATCTAAATGTGTACTTAGACATTTAGATTTCTAAATCATAATAAAATACCTATGATTATCAATTATCAGGTAATTGATAATCATAGGTAGGTTATCAATTACCTATGATGGATGTAAACTCGATTATTCCTAAGAATCACAGCCCTGTGCGATGCGAATCTAGTATATTTATTTATTTATTTATTTATACTCTTTATTGTACACTGGAATACATGATAATAAACACACAAAATAAAATTAAAAGTACAATTGGCGGTCTTATCGCTCTCGGCGATTTTTTCAAGACAACCATGGGATGGAAAATTTGTAAAGGGAGAAGAAAGAGGGGAGGGCAGACTGTGTACATAATAGTTTTAAGGATACCTAAACAACAATAATAAAAATACGAACACACTATATATATATATATGTCGGAGCGTGATGAATATGGAAACTGAATTGAACTCGCTAATAACTTTATTCATTGTAATTTGTGGATACCGCCATTTGTTTTGCTATTTTGAAGGTGGTTTCGACTTGTTTATCGAGTGATCTCACTCGCAGAGGAGTGGGTCACAACGAGAATCACAATATAAAAGAGCACCTCGTATTTGGTGCGGCATTCGTGAATTATCATTGAAACAGTTAGTTACTTGTCGGTCGTAATGCTGAAATATTGTTAAATAGTAAGTTAACGTAATGTGAAAGTGTTATTGTGTACCACATATTGTAATGTAAACTGTGATGTGTTTAAAAGAGCAACCATGAGGGTTTCTTGCCAGCTCTTCCCCATGGATGACTGCATTCCGAACTGGTGGTAGCTTAAATAGACTCTGAAGTGTTAATCTCGTGTTTTATTACCGAACTATCATACGCTATGCATCCTGACCATATCTGGAGATCAGAGAGGGACGTGTAAGCCCTCTCACTGCCTCGGCCGATGACCGCCCGACCCGTCATCAGAAGTGGGATAAAGGATCAACACCCACTATCGTGAATCAGGTGATGTAATAGTACACACAGTACCAAAGTGTTATTTTTGTTTTTATGATAGATTAGACAACATTGGTTGTTGGCTCTATGCGCAAACTTTATGGGGTTATCCAAAGAGACTCGATTAAAATTCTATTATCAAAATAGTGATGGTATAGGTTGCCCCAAGAATACTACAGTGTATTCTATAGTGTTTTACTTAGTAAAGAGTGCGCAATGCACTGTGGTCTACTGTAAATTTAAAAGTTAGGAGTTTTCGAATCAATTTGATGTTCTATGTTGACGAAATGTAATAAGTCTCTAATGATAGTCGTGATTAAACGATCGTTATGAAAAATTAGGAAAATATGAAGCGTTGATGATTACTGTGTTGATGATTTTGTGTTTAAATTCCATATGCGGTGGCTGAGCCGTGGCGGATCTGTGGCGCAACTGTCTCGGTGCGGTGGAGGTGTACGAAGTGCAATGGCGTGTACGTTGCGTGTTTACACATGTTGTGTGCGCGTGGATTTATGTGAAATTTGGTGAGTCGCTTCTGGTTTTATTTATTATACCCCCTGTTAAAGCGAGCAATTAATTGAGATATTAATATCGGGGTTTAGTCTATACCTTGCGTCCGTAGCCTGGTTATTGTCTACTCAATGTATTTTGAGTGACCTCGGGTCCGCGGTCCGCGCTTAAGGTATATGAGGGGGATCTGTGTGTAGGGGGATCTGTGTAGCAAAGGGGTCTGAAATATCAGGGTTTAGTCTATACCTTGCGTCCGTAGCCTGGTTATTTAGGTGTTCGAGCCTACGCTTGAACCACTTGAGATTACGCTTCGATGAATATCATACTTTCTCGCTCAGTCATACCGTGAACTGACCCCCGATCCGACTACAGAGTTGCTATCTCTTTCCCTCGAAGCAGCGCAGGTGTGCGGCGCCAGCGCCGCGCTCTACAGTACGCTTTTGAATCTCAGAACAGTCGCACGTGACCATTCGCTCCACATTTTTCTACCGTAAGTACGAATTAAGTTGTCTTCTAAAGACACATCTACCGCTCGGCCTGTATAGCCAGCGACGTCTGGTGCTCTCAGTGGCACCCGAAGCTTATAACAGCTTCTCTGCCGGATCGAGACGGCATGTCGTATCACCCGATACATCAGCTCATACGACACTACGTCGCATGCTTGAGACGACATTCCGCTGTATGCTCGAGGCTACACCACTTTGCATACCCGAGGCGACACAACCTCGCATGTCCGAGGCGACACTACGTCGCATGTCCGAGGCGACACTACGTCGCATGTCCGAGGCGACACCACGTCGCATGTTTGAGGCGACACTACGTCGCATATCCGAGGCGACACTACGTCGCATGTCCGAGGCGACACTACGTCGCAAGCACTTTGCCACTCCGCCATGCAGGCCTAAGGCGTCACTACGTGGTAGGCTTGATATATCGCGGTTTCTTCGCATCTGCAGGAAGTAATATTTTACTCCTTAGTAGTTTCACGTTGTATCTGTTCCAGATCATGTCTAAGATCATTACAATGGGAGATCTAGCCACACAGGGGTGTACAGCTGGAGAAGAGGACGCCTTCATTAAAGTTATAAATATAATTGACCAAAATTTTCCCGAGGATTGGCGTTCATGGGAGGTTAATGATCTTTCGTTTCAAGACCTGTTCGGTGACGAAATCTCACCAAAAATCGAAAGCAAATTAAGGTTTGCCATTCCGACCGCTGATCTGGGCAGAGCTTTCGCACCTGACTCATCTTCTCTACCTGAGAGAAAATATAGGAACATCAGGGCAAAAATCCTACGCTGGCCCCTTGGGCGAGCCTTGGTTCACTCACCCCACAACATTATGGCGAAAATTCACGGTTGTGGTAAATTCTACTACGCTTTTGTAGAAGCCGTTCGGACTATACGAAGTAAGTTAACGAATCGCAACAGGGCGTCGTCAGAACTACAGCAAGATCCACAAACGTCAGCTAGCCCTTCTCCTGCTTTGCTGTCTTCCGAGACAGCCACCCCAGAACGCTGTACAGGGAAGAAACGGTACCATGACGAGGAAACAGAAGTAGAACATATTCCAACTAAACAACCAGCTATGTCTCATGGTCAGGGCAGTAGCGATCACTTATTGGTGGCGGTTCTAAACCAACAAATGGAAATGTTTAGCCGCCTTATACAAACTCAAAATAAACAGAACGACAATATCGAAAGAATTCTGTCAAACATCACACCACCAAAAGATACTTCAAATCCCCCCGACCTAGATGCATCCTTTGAGTCCTTACCCGACAGTACACATTCCGATGAAAACGAACCTGAACAATATTGTTACAACGCACCAACAGAATGCCTCATCGGTAACAATATTTCAACGAGGGAAGCCGATTTACGAGTGCAAATATCGAATGCTCAAAGGGAACTCGCATCTTTACAGTCAGATAATAATGACTCTTTTGACTTTAATCCGATCACAACTGTAACCGAACCTAAAACGGCTTTAACTAATCCATTTTTCTTAAAACAAGGAATACAATGTCAACAATTTGGTCAGGAAGAATGGCGAAACGTCAGATACTCGGAGACACAGAAACAATTTCAGGCCTCACCCGCGTTTTGCGCTCTAAAAGTTAATAACCTCCTAGCTGGTGTAATGCCAACGTGGAAATCAACCTCTGTGCTAGAAAAGTTTGACTCGACCCTAGGCGCCATCACTCACGGACTCCTTCAACAAGGAAATATATTTTTGGAGTTGTTGGATCAGCTTCCCCAAGAAATAAAAAACAAGATTGGCGCCGACTTCTTAACCACAGATTCAAAGTTCAGAAAGAAGTCTGACGACCTCTTACAATATGTTTGTGGCCGAAGAGCAGAAGTTATAGAGCAAAGAAGAAGTGTTTTAAAGTACAAAATAAAGTGCTAAACGGAATCTTGCACGGAATACCCCCTTCTGAGACACATCTTTTCTCTGACGAAGCTCTATACAAAGCAGTGAAAGATTGCTCTAATAGTGATATACGGAAGTTTTTTCCGAACTTCAATAGAAAGAAATCATCTAACTTTCAGACTGCAGACAAACAAAAATATACACGATTCCAACAGCCGCCAAAAGGCAGTAGTCGAAACTTCGTCAACCCCAAAGGTAGTAACGGAGCTGTCCGTACTACAGTCAAACAAAATCACTACAGACCACAATTTCAAAGGCAGTCTCAAACACAGAGACCACAACAATCTAAAAAATATGGTGGGGGGGGGCGATAAAAGAAAATGACTTATTCAGGGCGGGGCGCCTGCAAGACTTTGCAGAATATTGGAAAATGGCACCGAAATTAATACAAAGTTTCATCATAGGCTACAGAATCCCCTTCATTTCAAAACCACCAATACGGGAATTCTCTCACAAAAATATTTTTCGATTTCGAACCAGATTTTCGCCAATAATGGCAAAACAGTTTCAGAAACTTTTGGATTCGAACGTAATTCAAGAGAGTCGTTGCCAAAGCGGCTTTCTTTCAGAAATATTTCTTCGAAAGAAAATAGATGGTACCTTTCGTCCAATATTAAACCTAAAAGGTTTAAACAAATTTGTGCTGGCACCCAAATTTCGCCTCCTAAATCACTTAAAGATACCTACCCTCCTAGACAGGAACAGTTATATGATGAAATTAGACATATCACAGGCCTATTTTCACGTACCCGTCGCTCCCAGTCACCGCCGATTTTTGTCTATCAGTTTCCAAGGAAAGGTGTATCAAATGACATGCCTCCCATTTGGTCTGGCGAGTGCACCAGCAGCTTTCGCCAAAGTTACGAACTGGATCGCTCACATGCTAAGGGGACAAGGCATAACAATAATAGTTTATCTAGACGACTTTCTTCTTATTCACAAAAATCCGGACGCTCTATAAAATCAAGCCAACTATGTCATCAATTACCTGCAGGGTCTAGGATGGCAAGTGAATCAAGAAAAATCCTCGAAAACAGCTGCAACAAAATTAGAATACCTCGGGATTACGTGGGATACAAATTTAAACCGAAAGTCTCTTTCAAAGGACAAAATAGGTCACATCCTAACTCATCTAGAACATCTAATAAAAAGACAACGTTGGAGTTCGCACAATGCAAAAGTCATCTTGGGAAAACTGAACTTTGCGTCATTTGTGGTACCTCTAGGACGTCTTCACAGTCGACCCCTCCAACGGGAATCGAACCGCTTACCAAGGACAAAACCCAACCTGATGTTTCAGATATCTCCTCAGGCCTTACTAGAACTACACTGGTGGAAAATGAATATTCTGAAAGACTCACCAATATTCTTACCGGAGCCCTCCGTATTCATAACAACCGATGCGGCCGATGGAGGCTGGGGTGCAGTTGTAAATGGTCAGAAATTCTGGGGAACATGGACGGTCGCTCAAAGGAGATGGCACAGCAACCAGAAAGAACTTTACACGCTCTACGAAGTCATCTTACAAGTACTTCCAACACTAGAAAACAAAACCATAATGCTACAGTCGGACAACAAGACTACGGTTGCGTACTTAATGAAGCAAGGCGGAACCAAATCTTTAAGGTTACTGGAGACTGCGTCAAAAATCCTAGAAGTTTGTCGCAATCAAGGCTGTCACCTCATAGCTCGTTACATACCAGGAATGTACAACGGAATGGCAGACAGTCTTTCACGCGAAAAGGGTCTCCCAGAGTGGCACCTCAGCTCTCTGGTAACGCGAAAGATATTCCGGATGTTAGGTACCCCTGTGGTCGATCTATTTGCATCAAGAAGATCGGCTGTAGTTCCGATGTACGTCAGCGAGGATGCGAAGGATACGCACAGCCTGTTTACAGACGCCTTCAGCAGGACGTGGGCGTTCAAACTAGGTTGGATTTTCCCGCCACCGTCACTAATACCCCGAGTCTTACGTCACCTGAACCTATCACGAGGCATATTTTTAATAGTGGCCCCGAGTTGGAACAAAGCCTTCTGGGAAGCCGACCTGAAGAAGAGAGCTCTCTGCCCTCCACTTCCAATATCAGACCTGAAGTCGCACCTGATAGATCTCCGAACGAATCTTCCACCGCCACAGGTAGAGAACTTAAATTTATCGGTTTGGAAAGTACGGGCTGGGCCAAACACCTGAAAAATTGGTCAGAAACAGACTTATTTTGGCTAACCCTCAACGCACAGAAGAACTCAGTTCAAGCTATTTGGTAAAACACGCATTAAAGGAAGTCTTATTGAAGAACCCCCCGGTAAAGAAAGCTATACCATGGATAATAAGTGATCTACTGGGTTTTCTTAAAGGCTATGACATAAACGAGAACAGCCTTTTCGAGATTTTTAGACACACTTGCGTTCTTCTTCTATTAGCTTCAGGAAGAAGAGTACATGATCTTACCCTGTTGAGCATAAAAGAAGGCTCATTCATCGACAATCAAGATGAAATCATACTGTGGCCAGAATTTGGCTCCAAAACCGATTCCAGTACGTATAGACAATCTGGATGGGTCTTGAAATCCAACGGCAACGATGATCGCCTAAATCTCGTTTCCTGGGTCAGAAAATCAATCTCAGCTTCCGATGGGAGACGTAACAAAAATTTAAACAGCTTATTTATAACCACAAGAGGGATAGTGAAGGAAGCATCGCGTAGTGTTATTGCGGGATGGATTCGCACCCTTTTTTGGGTCGCGGGTATTTCCGCCTCAGCAGGCAGTTTTAGAGCCGCTGTTGCTTCCGAAAATTGGACAAATAATAGATATGATATTGATGAGATCATAAAAAGGGGAAATTGGAAATCGAAAAACACATTCTTTAATCATTATTTCCAGGAGATACCCGTACATATCAATCTTAGTAATAACAACTCCGCCATTAGAGTTTTAAGTGATGATTTTTATACTTTATAAATCAAAATAAGCCATTCATAAGAAATGTACGTTTATTTAAACTATTAAACATATTGATTAATTCGTTTGGCTATCTTTCCTAACCTTACCTAATATTACCAGTCACAGTACGCATCAGCAGCGCCGGCAGAATATAAACACGTCTCAAGTGGTTCAAGCGTAGGCTCGAACACCTAAATGGAACCGTTTTCCCCCCGAAGGGTAGAAAACGGATATTTAGGTTTCAGCCGTAGCTTAAACCACGGCCTCAGGTTCCTTGCCGGCTCCTTCATCGGTACTGAAGAGCGCGGCGCTGGCGCCGCACACCTGCGCTGCTTCGAGGGAAAGAGATAGCAACTCTGTAGTCGGATCGGGGGTCAGTTCACGGTATGACTGAGCGAGAAAGTATGATATTCATCGAAGCGTAATCTCAAGTGGTTCAAGCTACGGCTGAAACCTAAATATCCGTTTTCTACCCTTCGGGGGGGAAAACGGTTCCATTGTCTACTCAATGTATTTTGAGTGACCTCGGGTCCGCGGTCCGCGCTTAAGGTATATGAGGGGGGGTCTGTGGGAGGAGCCTATGTGGCAAAGGAGTCTGTGTGAGGAGCCTATGTGGCAAAGGAGTCTGTGTGAGGAGCCTATGTGGCAAAGGGGTTCTATGTGCCGGGGTTCTATGTAGCAAAAGCCTATGTGGGTCCAATCTGTGTGGGTAATTAGATTAGGTCAGATATGGCCGAGCGTGAATGATACTGTGTGGTATTTTCTTTTCAGGTACATCACACTGGGACGTGTGAGCTGTCAGGACGGCCGTGTCGGAGCGTGATGAATATGGAAACTGAATTGAACTCGCTAATAACTTTATTCATTGTAATTTGTGGATACCGCCATTTGTTTTGCTATTTTGAAGGTGGTTTCGACTTGTTTATCGAGTGATCTCACTCGCAGAGGAGTGGGTCACAACGAGAATCACAATATAAAAGAGCACCTCGTCTTTGGTGCGGCATTCGTGAATTATCATTGAAACAGTTAGTTACTTGTCGGTCGTAATGCTGAAATATTGTTAAATAGTAAGTTAACGAAATGTGAAAGTGTTATTGTGTACCACATATTGTAATGTAAACTGTGATGTGTTTAAAAGAGCAACCATGAGGGTTTCTTGCCAGCTCTTCCCCATGGATGACTGCATTCCGAACTGGTGGTAGCTTAAATAGACTCTGAAGTGTTAATCTCGTGTTTTATTACCGAACTATCATACGCTATGCATCCTGACCATATCTGGAGATCAGAGAGGGACGTGTAAGCCCTCTCACTGCCTCGGCCGATGACCGCCCGACCCGTCATATATATATATATATATATATATATATATACAGATACATATTATATGAACATAATACTTATTAGATACATAGATACATACATAGATACATACATACATACATACATACATACATACATAGATACATAGATACATAGATACATAGATACATACATACATACATAAATACATCCATACATATTTACAAACAAACATACACACATATAAATATGCTAACAATGAAATACTATACAGCAGGAAATAATTTTAATGGCTTGGATCAGTGAGAAAGGTAATAGTCTTTCACGAGTCTTTTGAACCGTGCTAAAGTTTGTGCCCGTCTTACCTCAACGGGCAGTGCATTCCACAACCGAACAGCGGTAACAGTAAACGATTTATCCATAAATGTAGTGGAATGCACTGGCATTCTCAATTTCAAATTCTCCGACGACCTCAGGGATCTCGTATGTGATTGATGTAGGAAAACAAAGCGGTCTTTGAGATAAGGGGGAGTTAGAGGATTGAACAAGATATTGTATAGAAGAGAAAGGACATGACTATTCCGGCGAAGTCTGATGGGTAACCACTTGAGCTTAGCACGATACACTGAGACATGATCATATTTGCGCAGACCAAATATGAATCGAATGCAGAAATTTTGAAGTCGCTCAAGCTTGTTTAATTGGTCTTCGGTGAGATCGAGATAGCTGACATCTGCATAATCAAGGATGGGGAGAAGGAGCGTTTGTGCAAGCGAGATTTTAGTAGTAACAGGTAAAAAGTTACGTAATCTTTGCAAGGACCTGGCCGAGGCGAACATCTTCCGACTTACTTCACGAAATTGTGGACCCCAAGTGAAAGATTTATCTAGGTAAACTCCTAGATTTTTAACTGAGTCGCTGTAGGAGATGATGACACCATCACAAGAGACACGAGGTAACTCAGACCAATTTAATTTCGATATCATCCTGGGGCTGCCGACAACAATGAATTGGGTTTTGGATGGATTGATTTTCAGTCCATAGGCTTTACTCCAATCGCAAATATGGCCTATGTCTCCATTAATAGTCGAAATTGCGTCCTTCAACTCACCTAATGGTGCCTGAGCGTAAATCTGGAGATCATCTGCGTAAAGGTGGTAGGAAGAGCGAAGATGTTTAGAGACAGAATTTATAAAAATTGCGAAGAGTAGAGGAGATAATACACCGCCCTGAGGTACGCCAGCAGACATGGTACACCAGGAGGAAAACCTATCCTCAATGCAGATGCGTTGCCGGCGTCCGTACAGGTAACTACGAAACCAGTCAACTGCCGTTGGAGATATGTTAAGAGAACCTAGTATGCCAAGTAGGATATCAAAGTCGACGGTGTTAAAGGCATTACTGAAATCAAGTAAAGCTAAAGCCGTCAGCTTGCCTTCCTCCAGCATGCCAGATCTGATGCCATCCGTAATATGAATCAGCGTGGTAGTCGTGCTATGACCTGAGCGAAACCCTGACTGGAAAGGATTTAAGATGGATTTTCGGACAGAAATTCACTAAGTTGGGAATGGATTAGACGCTCTAGGACTTTGGAGAGAAATGGTAATATGGAGATGGGGCGAAATTCTGAAAGGGTAGTGGCATTACATTTTTTAGGGATGGGGATTACATGAGCCTCTTTCCAGGATGCCGGAAATATTCCCTTCGAGATAGAATAATTTAGGATGTGGGAAATAAAGGGAAGGATTTCGTTGAGGATAGGAAGGATCATATTACGGCTGACAAAATCGCTTCCCATCGCGTTCGATGAAATAAGCATAATGGTTTTCCTAACATCACAAGCAGCTAATTGTCTGAGAAGAAAAGCAGGACAATCGGGAGATTTCAGGGAAGAAAGATGTTTTAATGTATTAAATTTAATCGTGCTAGTAAAATGTGACGATGAAGAAAAATGATTGTTTAAAGAATTTAGATCTATGGTTTTAGGAATAGTGTCTTGTCGTGATTTTCCAACTCCCAAAGATTTAAGAAATTTCCAGACTTTGGCTGGATCACCATTTTCAACAGAAGTATGAATATGACGCCGTTGTGCGCTCCTACACACCTTACTGCAGTGATTCCGAATAGCCACGTATTTTTGCCAGTGCGAATCATTAGGACGACGTTTGTACCTCGACTTAGCCAGAGCTTTTTTGGACAGTAGCGCTTTAATTTCATCGGTCAGCCAAGGTGCAGGAAGATGTTTAACCTTGATTGGACGGACGGGTGCGTGTTTGTCATAAAGTTGGATCAGCTTGTTGTTAAAGACATCAACTTTGGCATCAACACAATCCGCGTTTAGGCGCTCCTAATTCCAATCGATGTTGTCGGCATCCTTGCGAAGATTAACATATTCTATACTCCGGAAATTTCGCTGCAAAAGAATTTTAGGAGAGGATTTTGGAAAACGAATACGATAGGAAAGAAAAAGTAAGTCATGGTAAGAAAAGGCGTCAGCAGGGTATTGACCATGCTTAACCACATGGCTTAAAGAGGAAACAAAGATAAGGTCAAGAAGAGAAGGAATACAATTAGGAAAGTGGTGAGTAGCAGAAAGAGGGAGGACGGAAAGGTTGCAAGATTGGACCATGTTCTTGAGAGAAGAAGAACGCCGGTCGTTCTTAAGAAGGCAGGTATTGAAGTCACCCATGATTATGGTTTGACTGTACGAAGGAATCAAATTTTCGAAAATAATTTCAAGAGAAGAAAAAAAGTCAATGTGAAGCGAAGGACAGTAGTAAACACCGAGTAAGAGTTTCAAAGAAGAGAATTCCACCTCCAAGAAAAGATGTTCACCAGCATTTGGTGGTGGAGGCTGCGGTGACATACTAACTATAGAGTAGGGAATGTATGTACGGAGATAAATGGCAACACCACCTCCACCACGCGTTGTTCGATCATTTCTAATGAGATGGAACCCAGGGAGAGAGTAAGCAGAAGATGAGAGACAAGGTTTTAACCAAGATTCGGAGACAAGAATGGCATGTATATCGGTACAGTCAAAACTCGCCAGCATATCTGGGAAATGGGCCGGAATACTCTGAGCATTGAAATGAACCACATTGAAGCACCTGCGGAGATCAGAGAACTGAGTTGAGAGAGCATCAGCAAGTGACGGAACACTTACGAAGCTGTCATCACTACATGCAGACAAGAACTCCTCACTATCACTGCTTGCGGAATCATTATAACATGTAGACATAACTAAATATATAAACTGAATATAACCTATAACTATTTTTATACAAATATATAATTATTATACTGGTAAATAATAAGATGCAAAGAACTAAGATTATAAAACTAAAACTATGAATATATAAAATATACTTTTTATAAAATACAAATAATAAACAAATATCAAAACAAGTTATATCTTTCCATCTGCCGGTTGTGCTAACAAAATACATTATAAATCAATAAATATGTTATTAAACAAGTTAAATACAATATGCTGTGCTAGCCCAGGTAACTACCATACAATTTTTCTATCCTACAAAATAAGGAAAAAATAATACAAAATAAGACTGTAAATTTAATAGCTATCACAATAAATTATTAGTATTTGAATTTTATTTTATTTATGCAAAAAAAAAACTAAACGTTTCTAGCGACGTATCCGAAACAGTTGTCAGAATGACAGATGACACAAGTTTCGTTTTAATGTTATTGTTTACTATTAAACGTAAGACTAGGCAGTATGGTCGAAGGACTATAGCCTGTCCTTTGGAAGAATAAAACGAAAAAAAAAAAAAAAAAATATTGTTTACTAATTGTAGGTGGACTGAATTATAAATTATAAAAAGTATACATACGCACGTATCGCACACTCGGTCTCTTTTGCATTAAAATCCCGCTCGGGTGAGTTGAACAGTAACTAACCGCTCAGTGTATTTCGTGCCGCGAACTTGTGAGCTGTCACAAGGGTCTCTGGCACGGAATGCAAGCCTAACTTGCATTCCGATCTGGTGGTAACTGTTTTCAGGTTCATACGGTGCGGTAGGTGGTCACTGGACACGCCTGCCACCAGGTCACTACGGTGCACCAGGTGGTCGCTGGACACGCCTGCCACGTCACAGCGCTAGGCGAGGTGTCGCTGGACACATCGCCACGTCTTCCGGTCCGGCGAGCTGTCGCTGAGCCAAATCTGTAAAACCCCAAGCTGCCACGAGGCACGCCAGCAAGCTGCTGCTGGGCTGTGCCGCGCGGGCACCTACTCCGCTGCGCTAACGCGCCGCCATCCACACCCTCACCAAGACACGTGGACCCATAAGCGTGCTAACCACGTGCGCTAACGCGAACCGCGTGGCTACTCCGCTGCGCCGCGCCCAAGAACCGCCGTGCAACCACGTGTGCCATCCTCGTGCCATCCACCTGGAACGGTGCCACCAGGCCAGTACCCCAAGTGTAGCATCACCATCCGCTACCGTGTTGTATGTGAAGAGGTGGTGTATTTTATCAATAAAGCTCGTACCTACATATTCAAACCCTGATTTTAATTGTCTCATCCAACTATCTATCTATCTGCGTGCACGTAAACTACAAACGCCGCATACTTTTGTGAGTATTCTTTATACGAAACCCAATCGGCAGCTTTAAAATTTCGTCGTTTAGATTGTGGGTATTTGTACGAATTGAAGGACCCATATTTTATTTTAATGATCATGTGATCTACGGATTTCAACAAAACTTGGTACAATTGTTCTTCATACTCCTGGGCAGGTTATAGTATACTTTTCATCACGCTACGATCTATAGGAGCAGAGCAGTGAAGGGAAATGTTGGGAAAACAGGAGAACTTACTCCATTTTTTAAGCTTTCGTCGCGTGTGCAGCCTTAATAGTTAAAGCTACACAGAAATCATGTATGACGGAAATGTTCTCCTTAAAATTATATAAAAAATATTCCACGACAGCAAATGTCTATATTTTATGGTTGACTCACAATAACACGTGTAACTCCCGATAGCTTAGCAGTTCAGAGATTTCTGATTATATTTGTCTACTCTTACGTTTATAACACTCTCAATCATCCCTAATTAATAAATGTTTATTATTAGACTGACAGACAACGCACAGCCGAAACTACTGGCAGTAGAGAGCTGAAATTTAGCCTGTGTGTTTGTTGGGAGGAGTAGGCTACCACTAAGAGAGGATTATTGGAAATTCCCTCCCAACGGGGAGAAAAGGGGGATAAATTATTTTTTTCCGGAAGTCATTATTCCACGCTGACGAAGTCGCAGGCAAAAGCTAGTAGTTTCTAAGTTTTAATTCGGTTTCTGTCTCTAACCAAGTCTCACAAAGGGCAGCAATGTGAATTTTCTCTTGAATTAGTAGATTTTCAAAACTTAATAGTTTTGGTCTAAGACTTTGACAGTTCCATTGTATAATATTCAAATGTATATTCTTATTTTGTCTAGACATTATCTGAATAAAATATGAAATTAAATATTCGCTTACGTAAAGGCCACTGTGAAATATTACCTACAACACATATAAATAACCACTCTGTACATAATTTAAAAATATTATGAATTTTAACCGAAATTGAACCTCTTTTCGAAAGTAGTGCTTGGTTCAATTTGATAAAAAGGTCGTTTAGGGTAACGTTATCATCGGAGGGTGGTTCATTCGTAGGGTTATTAGTTTCAGTGACATCATTAGTGTCAGATTTATCATCAGACAAATTAGTCATCGAGTCTTCAGAGTTGGTTTTCTTTTTGCTTCTAGTCTTAGATTCTAATTTCTCTTTTGGGGGATCAGAGTACTTTCGTTGTGGTTTATTAAACAACGTTCTTTTATGAGAATTCGTTCTTTTACAGCGTCAGAGTATTGGGTTGTTGTATTCATTGGTGTTTGAGGTGTGTCTGATGACGTATGTTGAAATACGTGAAGAGTACGATCAGGTAGTGAAGAATTATGGTGCGAGTCTGTATGCGGGTACATAGTGAGAGCCTTGCGGTAAGTACAGTTAAACTCTGCCATAATAAGACGCAGCTTCCTTTCTTTTTCATAGGCTGGGCAATTCTTCGATAGGGATGTATGATCTCCAGAGCAATTTGCACACTTAAATTCAACTGTTTCGCTGTTTGTGTGGTCTCCACTGCATTTTAAACAGACTACTATGGAAAATAGGCATTTTTTTACCGAGTGACCTAACTTCCAGCAACGAGTGCATTGCGACACGGGAAAGACGTACTTTTCGACGTTAATTTTGAGATTATCTACCATAACGTATGCTGGTAAAAATGATCCCTTGAAACATAGACGAACTGTTTCGCTAGGAATCCATCCGTCTCCATCTTGATTCCGCCGGTTAAGACGTTTCACAGATATAAGTTCGGCTGATAAAGGACAAGAGATTTCTTTTATCATCTGTTCGTCGGTAAGATCAATGTCCACGTTTTTAATTAAGCCGTACGAAAATCCCACTTCCATGGCCTTATACATCCTCCATCCCATAGAACTTAACTTTTCGCAAGTTACCAATTTCTCTGCACTCAGATAATTATCAAATTCTATTCTTAATTTGTAAAGATTTATATATTTAATTTTAGTAATATCGCCAATTTTATGCTCTTTAAGTATTCTTGCTAGTGCAAATTGTTTAGGTAATATTTCAGAACCTGAAACGTAAACTTCTATTTTATTGTCTTTAACTTTTTTGACATTACGCATTACCACAGTCCATTTCGTATTACCACAGTCCATTCCGTGTCGTCTTCCTCTCTCGTACGCATATTCGAACCTGTAGTGTATTGTATGTCCTCGTGTAATGTTTGTTCATTATTATTGGGTAGCATGGTGTCGCATTCCATTTTATCATCTTCTAAGTTACGGTCGCTAAGATTATCCGATGAGCACATTTTTTCGATATCAGACATTGTTATAATAATGTTAAATTAATCATTCTTCGGCGTGTAATGACCGGGCACAATGAGCGCACGGCACACGGCACGGCGTAGGCGCGTGTTCGTGGTAGGTAGGTATAGTAACTGGAGTGTACGATGCGAGCGTAAAGATACACAAACGCGAGCGCTCCGTACGAGCGTCACCCCGATACTGTAATAGTACCAGTTTAAATAAAATGAAAAATGGAGCTGTAGAAGGCATTTCATATCAAGATTTGGCAAACATAGATAAATCCACATGTATTATCTGCTGTGAAGCCAAACAAGCAAGATTGCCATTCCAGCAAAGTTCTTCTAAGACAGTTAATTTGTTGGAATTGATACATGCAGATGTGGGAGGTCCTATGGAAAATCTATCCATCGGGGGATCACTATACTATGTTTTGTTTGTTGATGACTACAGCAAGATGGCTTTTGTGTATTTTATGAAGACCAAGAGTGAAGCCTTTAAATATTTTCAAGAATTTCATCACATGGTTGAGAAACAGAAAGAAAAGAAAATGAAAATGTTAAGAACCGATAACGGTGGTGAGTTCTGTAGTAGAGTGTTTGAGAATTATTTGAAAGAACATGGTATTATTCATCAAAAAACAAATATTTATACGCCTGAACAAAACGGTATTTGTGAAAGAATGAACAGGTCAGTAGTGGAAAAGGCCAGGTGTTTAATTTTTGACGCAAAACTAGACAAAAAGTTCTGGGCAGAAGCTGTAAATACTTCAGTATATTTGAGGAATAGGTCTGTTGTTACGGGACTAGATAATAAGACTCCCTATGAGATATGGACAGGCCAGAAACCAAACTTAAGCCATTTACGGATTTTTGGGAGTATAGTAATGGTTCACATACCTAAGGAGAAACATTTAAAATGGGACAAAAAGGCAAAAAAAATAATTTTGTGTGGTTATGCAGAAAAAGTTAAAGGATATTATAGAGTATATGATCCTATTACAAATACAGTTTCAACAAGTAGAGATATAGTTATTATGGAAAGTACGAATAACAATAGTGAAGTACAGATACCAATAGAATGTGACTATTCAGTGGAGGAATATAAGCTGGAAAGTACTAGTAGTTCAGATTCTGAAGAAAAGAAAAATAAAGATGATACTTATATTTTAGATACTTCAGTAAGTAAATAAAGTGATATTTATGTTGACACGTCAGATATAGATGTCACCATAGATGATAAAAATAAAAATGAAATTAATACAAAACTTATGAGAAGACCACCTGATAGATATGGATATAATAATTTATGTATTGCAGCATGCCAAGAGAGTATTGAAATATTTAAAAAATACTAAAAATTATGGTCTAGTATTTTGTAAAAAAGATGCTTCTCTTGAAGGTTTTGTAGATGCAGACTGGGGTTCTGATGTAACTGATAGAAAATCATTCTCAGGATTTTGTTTTAAATTGTCAAATACTGTAATTTCGGTTGAATGTAGAAAACAAAGAAATTTTATTTTATTTTTATTTATTAGGCACAGTAACAATGTACAAATATACTTAATTATGTAACATACAATATACATTATGGCCGTGTTCCACTATACACTGCCAGCACTGTACAGTGTGACGTCAATTTAGTATACTGCGAAGCCGTTCCTTTATAGTTAGTTGTACTGGTTACTGCTTAAAACAGAACGCAGTCCAGTATACTGTCATCCATGTTTTGGCGCTGAATTGTCATTTGTCATATTACGTTGACACGTCACTTTTGCAAATTGTTTTGGCGCTGTTTTCACGTGAAAATAATTATAAATTTAAACGTACAAGTTTAACTGTTCAGCAAGAAAAAATATTGTTTGAATGTAGTTTTAATTGTCAATTGAATTAATCGCATAAAAGTAAGTATACATTTATTTAAAGAAAATATTGTATACCTAATAACTTTTTATCCGAATTATATATAATGAGGAAAAGTACGGTAAACCGTAAAAGTTATAACTGTTTTTTTTTGTAGCTAATGGAATACGCAATAATTGCAACTGCAATTGCTGGTGCAGTCCAAAATTTATTGGAATCTTCCGATGATGACTCTGATGATGATGAAGAACTCATATATATCTTTGGAAATCGTTCGGGACAAAATATCATCTCCAGAACAGAAAATTATGTGGAGAAAACCGTTTTTCGAATGACTGATGATACTTTTAAAAGTCACTTTCGGTAAGGCATGCATTTTTATCCAATGAAGTTTGTTATTATTTAAAATCAATGTAACTAGAATTCATTCACTAACTGTTAACTGTGTTTTTCATTGCATTTCCATTTGTTACTCTATTTTAGAATGGGGCGAGATACTATTGAATTCCTAATAAATTTACTGGGACCTGACTTACATAAACAATCTGTTCATTATGGTAGACACCCCATTTCTGTCGAAAAACAGCTTCTCTTGAGTACTTGGATCATGGCAACACCAGACTCCTACAGGTAAAATGTTTATTATATGCTATTTCTCTGCTCTGAAACAAGATTGAATTGCAGACATTGCAGACATAATTTAATATATCTTCCTTTTAATAGATCTGTATGTGATCGCTTTGGTGTAGGAAAAGCAACAGCATGGAGAACTCTTTGGAAAGTAGTTAAGTCAATTTATAACCATTTACCTGTTTATATAAAATGGCCTACACGTGAAGAAGCAAGAATAACATCAAATTATGTACATAGACGGTACGGATTTCCAAACGTTTTAGGAGCAGTTGATGGAACACATATAAGAATAGCTCAGCCCAAAGACCACCATGCCAGCTATATTAATCGGAAAGGATTTCATTCCATCCAAACTCAGGTATTAAAAAATATATATTCTTACTACTCATGTACTTAAATATATGATATATAAAAATTCATTTTGTAATTCCAGCTCGTATGTGACCACAAATTGAAGATAATTCATGCATATTGTGGCGAAGCAGGCTCAGTACATGACGCTCGTGTTTTCAGGCTATCAAATTTACAAAATTATTGTACACCAGAATTTTTCCCAGATGACACTCATTTACTAGCAGACAAGGCTTATAGTATCCAAACTTGTATAATGGTTCCCTATAGAAATAACAGTAATTTAAGCCAAGAATGTTTACAATATAATATAATACATTCAAAGTCACGTATGATGGTAGAACGAGCAAATGCTTTGTTAAAAGGAAGATTTCGCAGTTTATTAGACAAGTTACCATTCCTAAGAACTGATTTAATACCATACTATGTTATAGCTTGTTGTATTTTGCACAACATTTGCATTTTGAGAAAAGATTTCATCGAAATCCCGATTCTTGTGAATAATGACATTCCAGAATTTGATGTAGATGTTGAAGTAAGTAATGCCATGAAAGTTGCTGGAATGGAGAAAAGAGAAGATTTAAAAAATATTATAAATAATTTGTAAGTTTAAAGCATTATCTATAAATATCTGCAACCTTATTGCTTACTCTTAAATTCATGTAGTATATAAATTGTGTACATGTGGATTGAGTGAACACCTTCTAATAATCGTTTTTTATATATTAGGTATTTAGTAAAAGTCCTAAAATAATTGTGAAACCAATCCTGGAATTTTTAAAAATATAAAACCGAAGATAAATCAGTTAAAGTTCGCTCACTCAGTCCTGATAAGGGGCAACCCAGAACAAATGTATCAAGTTTACATATAAAATATGGGTTCTAGTATTTCGTTTAACCTAAGTAACTTAACATTATTTAATTCCAGATCACCTGGTGCCTTATTCAAATATTTACAAATTACCAATTGTTTTTTGTGCTCACTCAATCCACATGCTACCACATGTTTTACTATTTTGAAGGTAGTTTCGAGTTGTTTATTGGATGGTCTCACTCGTAGTGGAACGAAAATCAAAATATAAAAGAGTGCCTCGACATTTGGCGGAGCATTCAGGAATAATTATTAGACGAGTCAACATCTTATCTCAAACAGTTTCGTAATTTAGAGGTTGTAATGCCCAAGTACTGTTTAACTGATCGTCGCCTACAATCAAAGTAATCATTTAACGCGATGTGCGTGTCAGTGCAAAGTGTATTTGTTATCCATGGTTTTTCTTGCCAGTTCTTTTTTCCATGGATTATTGTATTCCGAACTGGCAGTAGCTTAATAAACTGTGAAGTTATTTCTACGAATCTATCATACAATGTGCATCCTGTCTATATCTGGAGATAGGAGAGAGATGTATTAGCCCTCTTCGAGCCTCGTCATATGGTGACCTGTGACTTCATGAAAATGTATAAATATGTCAAGTTTTACTAAAAAAAATTATAAAATATTGGCTATTTCACATTTTCGATTTTTTGCTTACTTAAAGAGATATTACTGTTTTATTGTTTGTATGGAAACTTACAATGTAGGGTCGCCATACATGTCAAAATATAAGATATTCTACTGAATTAATTTGTATTTGCCTATATGTAAATACCTAAAGGAAACACGCATGGGACGGTAATAAGCTCAGTGAAACGTGGATGTACTGGTTACACCTCTGCCTGCCCCTTTTGAGTTTACAGAGGGGACTGAGTATGTATGTATCCTTATTGGACTATAGTGATTAAATTAAACGATACTTTATAAATATATTTTTTATTTCAATCAAAAAATCACACACTTATTGAATCCATGAAATGCTAATCTTTTTTATTCTGCCACCGATTCGAAATGCAGTTTCACTAGAGAAGAACGGGCTGGAAACGAGCGTTGCTCTTTTCGGGTTAACAATATTTGGTCATACAATTGATTAGATTAGAGCAGCTCAATGTATGGTAATTAGGTAGCCTTATATTGTGAAATAAAACTTATTATATACAAGACTTATTGCCGCACATGAAAGTCGTGAACGACACGAAAATCTCGATTTCTTGAGCAGTTGGTCCATACCGAAACAGTTTGAGTAGACCAGTCCACATGAGCAGCACCCGTTCACGAGTAATGTGCCAGCCATCGACCTTCTCAAGCATTCCAGGGAAATGACCGATCCGGCACATGACCTGCAGTAATATATATTACTTAATCTTTATATATATAATTCTACTGTACGTGTGTATGTCACTGAACTCCACCTAAACGACTGGACCGATTTGAATTATTTTTTTTGTATGTGTTTGGGTGGCGCCCTGGATGGTTTAGATTCACAAATCAGCCCGGCAGATGGCGCTGCTTTTACAGGCAGGACGACGTCTGCCGGGCCCGCTAGCATATCTATATATGGTTCCTAATAAATTTAATGGCTAACTTTATTGGTATTTCTTTTCACTTTATTTTATGTATGTATTTTATTTTTAAAAAACGTATATTGACTGCCTCGGTGGCGCAGTTGTAATTGCGCCTGCATTACGACTGCTCTCTCGGTCTCGGCTTCGATCCCTGGGTCGGGTGAAGTGATATTGGGTTTATCTATCTGGAAATTCTCAGTATTAGTCTGGAATCTGTGCCCGGTATGGCGATAGGCTCGCTCCCTATCACATTATGGGATCAAAATTCGGCGAAAAGTGGGTGTACTGGTTACACCTCAGCCTACCCCTTCGGGGATTACAGGCGTGAGTGTATGTATGTATGTAAAACACGTATATTATAAAATACTTAAAAATATATTTAAATTATTTGTAGAAAATACAAAAATATTAATCTCTCAAATTTGTCTGTCCGTTTTGGTAAACTTTTAGATAATAACATTTATTAGACTAAAAAACTCTTAAATATCAATAATCAACAATTTTTAAATCTAGATCTTCTGCTTTTCACTAATGACTTAGTACATGTTAGCTCTAATATATAAATACACTAAGTACAGTCTTCAAATATTTAAAATCTAATTAAAATTATGATATGATTGGTGCGCGGCGAGCGTACGGAGTGGACGTGTGTATAATTCGCAATTCTTTTTTACAAATTAAAATAAATCAGTGCCAAGTGAAAACGAACTTAAAAAAAACCACAATAGCGTTTGATTTTGGGTGCATTCAACTGTCTGTGCAGCGCTGAGTGGCAGCGCAGGAGCAGTGCAACTAAACAAAATAGGCTGTCTCACTCTTGCAACTGGATACTTCAAGGCCGGTGACACCAACAGTTTAACCAAAAGATTAAATTTCAAAAGATGAGTGTACAACGTAGCCCACCAAACACTCCTACTGGAGCCACAACAACACAACCCAATTTCCTGCAAGAACCTCAAATACAACAAATAACATTCCGAAAACGAAAACAGCCAGAAGAAGATAGTACAGTGAGAATAGAATTAGAGAATTTTAAAAAAGAAATGATGTCTCTTCTACAAGACTTTACTAAAACCCAAAACGAAAATATAACAAAAATATCAGATAACATAATTACTATTAAACAACAAATGGAAAACATTGAACTTAAGACAGATAATATACTACTAGAACAAAGCAAACTAAAAACGGAAATAACGGAACTGAAAACTAAATATACAGAAGCCGAAATGAAGATAAGTTCTTTAGAGAACGATGTCAAAGACCTAAAAGAATCGCCAGGATCAAAAACTGACAAATTTGCATCACATTATGAAAATATTATGGCTGAAATACAAGAACGCGCTATACGAGAAAAAAATGTAATAATACTTGGCATACCTGAATTAAAATCTACGAATCTTGAAGAAAGGAAAAAACATGACATTGAAGAAACTGTAAAAGTCATCAAATATATTGAAACAAATATCCCTCCACCAGAAACTTGCATACGCATAGGAAAACATCACATGGAAAAGCCTAGACCTATTAAGGCTATATTTACAAGTAAAGACAATGTGAAAACTATCTTGCGTAAGAGATCAAATGTAAATCTAGACAATATTAAAATTTACTCAGACAATACCGTACAGCAACAAAGATACTTAAAGCTCATCCAAGAAGAGTTTAAGTCACGCAAAAATAATGGTGAAGATAATATTACTATAAAATACGTACATGGTATACCAAAAATATTAGAATCAAAGCCAAAAAACTAACTAAATCAAGCGAAATAACTTACTCTAATGAGCCTATAACGTATCAAGTAGTAGGAAGTTGCGGTGACATCCATAGGCAAAATAAGTCTTTGTGCATTTTGTATACAAACATCAGAAGTCTAGTAAAAAAGGGTAAGTTGGATGAGCTGAAATGTACATTGCATTCTTTACATAAAATTCACATTGTAGCAATAGCAGAAACATGGATAAAGTCGGAAACTGAAGCCTTAAACCTAAATATACCAAATTATACGCACTACTTTAACTATAGAACAAAATGTCGGGGGGGTGGCGTTTCTATCTATGTACATAACGACATCAATCACAGCTTAGTAGAAGAACACTGTAAAGACAATAACCACTATCTTTGGGTTCACGTAGAAAAATTTTGTCTGGATGTCGGTGTTATATATAAACCGGAACAAACAAATACACAAGACTTTTTAAATACATTATCCCAACAACTAGAACAGAAGAAAAGAGCAATTTTACTAGGAGATTTTAATCTGAACCTATTGCAAAAGAAGAGTGAAGTAACCCAATACAAGAATATGCTTCGTCAAAATGGATATTATATTTTGAACAAAATAGATAAAGAATATTGTACCAGGGAAACAGCGGATACACATAGTATCTTGGATCACGTAGTCACAAATCTCCAAAGTCATTCTTTTCATCTAGCAATATTAGAAACATCAATATCCGATCACAAACAAATATACTTTGAGATACAAAAAGTACATCCAATTCCTGTACGTAAAGCTGATTATGTGAAGATAAACTATGAACGCCTCCATAAATCTGTTGCTGACTCGTTTAAACATTTTGACAGCGATTACGATACTTTTGAAAAACTTTTAACAAGAGCAATACAAGATAATAAATCAAAGCGAACAAAAATATTAAACTTACCCAAGAAAGACTGGATTAATAGAGATATTATTAATGCAATTGAAAAAAGAAATACGATGTGGAAGAAATCAATAACTGACCCGAATAATACGCTAGTAAAACAGAAACTTAAAGAGTTAAAAAACGAAACATTTAATTACATACAAACAGCAAAATCGAAATATTACCATAATGCCTTTAAAATTTGTAGTCATAAACCGATCAAAATGTGGAACTTAATACGGGACCTTAGCAAAAATAAAATACATGAACAAACTACACTACCTAAACTAAAAATTGGACCGGAACTAGTTATCGACGGACCCACAGTATGTAAACATTTCAATGACTTCTTTGCTACAGTAGGTACTCAGTTAGCTAATAAAATACCACAAAAATACCATAATATAAATTACACTCAATATAAAAATAATACTAGAGAGCTTTCAAATCTAAAAATGACGTCTAAACAAGAAATCTATAAAATAATTAAAGATCTCAAATCAAACACTAGTTCAGGCGTGGACGGCATTACTGCCAAAATAATTAAAAGCATAAACAATATCATATCAGAACCCCTAAGTAGATGTATCAACCAGTGTTTAGCAAAAGGGGTGTTTCCTGACTCCCTAAAGGTAGCAAAAGTTAGTCCAATTTACAAATGTGGCGACAAGCAAGATCCTAACAACTATAGACCCATATCTGTACTCCCCGTTATTTCTAAGATTTTCGAAAAAGTGATACATAAGAGACTATCCGAACATCTAGATTCTATAAACTTCCTGAGTAAATACCAATATGGTTTCAGACCTAAATCCAGCACACTATCTGCGACAATTGATCTAATAACCGACATTAAAATCGCTATTGATAAAAAATATATTGTATTAGGCATCTTCATTGACCTAAAAAAGGCTTTTGATACCGTGAGCCATAAATTACTAATTGGAAAACTACATAAACTTGCTGGAATAAAGGATAATGCGTTGGCAATGTTCCGATCATATTTGGAAAACCGGTATCAAATTGTGCAAATCGGACAGCACAAAAGCAACACCAAAATGGTTACATGTGGTGTCCCCCAAGGATCCATATTAGGACCAGTTCTATTTTTGGTTTATATCAATGATGTAGATGAGATAGGATTGAAGGGGCATCTGACACTTTATGCTGATGACACTTGCCTTTTTTATTTTGGCCCAAACATAAAAACACTAGTAGAACAAGCACAAATTGATTTAAACAAAATTCAACACTGGTTTCTACATAATTTGCTTACTATTAACGAATTGAAAACAAAATATCTAGTCTTCTCGGCCATAAACAAGCAGATAAACGAACACCCACCGCTAACTATAAATGATATACAACTAGAGACCACAGAAAATGAAAAATACCTTGGCTTAATATTAGACAGCAAACTGACATGGAAACGTCATTTGGAAAAAATACGATCAAAACTAATTTCTCTTACTGGTGCACTTAAAAATATAATCAATTGTATTCCTTTAAAAACACGATACACAATATATAATTCCTTAATAAAACCGCACCTTGACTATCTTCCTGAAATCTGGGGTTCTGCCTACAAAACAAATTTAAATACCGTACAATCGGCACAGAACAAATTGATTAAAATATTATTCAAATACAAACACCTTACACGAACTCACACAATCTACAAAGAAACTAAAATATTTAACCTAAAACAAAACTACATATATAACACTTGTATCTTGGTAAGAAAAATATTAATGAGTGATCTTCATTGTCGTATCACATTCACTAAACGAGCAGAAATACAAAAAGTTAAAACAAGGCAAGCAAACAATATTGTTCTGCGTACACCCAGGACTCATTATGGCCAGAGTAGTATTCTGTATGAGGGAGCAAAATTATATAACAAACTTCCAAAAGATATAAAGCTAATAAAATCTATGGCTTCTTTTAAAAAATCCTTAAGGCACCATATTTTAAACTTAAATGAAATACGTATAGGTTCAAAATAAAAAAAAAAACAATACATATAATAATAATAAACAATAAAAAAAAATATATTAATAATAATAAAAAAAAATAACAAAAAAATATATATATATAAATCAAAATAAAAGGAAAATATTAAACTCAGTAATTTCTAATGTACATAAAACTATTTGAAGTTACCTACAATGCAATAAGTAAAAATAATAAAAAAAAAAGAACACATTAACAAAGCGCAAATAGAACACTAAAAATGAAATACACATTCAAACGAGCACAACACTTAAAATATAAAGCATAAAACCTACGTTAGTTAGCCGATGGTTAACTGACAACAATTAACAGTGTAACCTGCCCGCGTCGATCGGCTGCAATGTAGTTAGACATCACAATAATATTGACGCCGCTGCCCGGGGTGGGTATTTCTACATAAAATTACCCACCAAAGTTTAACTTATTATATTTGCACAGATTGTGATTTTGCTGTTTGTAATTTCGATTTTGATAATTGTATGTTTAAAATTGTAATGATAAAATTATTCTTCTGTATGCTCGCCCATACAAAAGGACTGATTGATATTATGTTTTCTCAGTAAGTGATTAATGTAATCTTATGAGAAATAAACGATTCTTAAACCTAAACCTTAAATTATAATATTGACAATGAGTTATTAATCTCTCAAATTTGTCCGTCCGTTTTGGTAAACTTTTAGATAATAACATTTATTAGACTAAAAAACTCTTAAATATCAATAATCAACAATTTTTAAATCTAGATCTTCTGCTTTTCACTAATGACTTAGTACATGTTAACATGTTAGCTCTAATATATAAATACACTAAGTACAGTCTTCAAATATTTAAAATCTAATTAAAATTATAATATTGACAATGAGTTATTAATCTCTCAAATTTGTCCGTCCGTTTTGGTAAACTTTTAGACAATAACATTTATTAGACTAAAAAACTCTTAAATATCAATAATCAACAATTTTTAAATCTAGATCTTCTGCTTTTCACTAATGACTTAGTACATGTTAACATGTTAGCTCTAATATATAAATACACTAAGTACAGTCTTCAAATATTTAAAATCTAATTAAAAATATAATATTGACAATGAGTTATTAATCTCTCAAATTTGTCTGTCCGTTTTGGTAAACTTTTAGATAATAACATTTATTAGACTAAAAAACTCTTAAATATCAATAATCAACAATTTTTAAATCTAGATCTTCTGCTTTTCACTAATGACTTAGTACATGTTAGCTCTAATATATAAATACACTAAGTACAGTCTTCAAATATTTAAAATCTAATTAAAATTATAATATTGACAATGAGTTATTAATCTCTCAAATTTGTCCGTCCGTTTTGGTAAACTTTTAGACAATAACATTTATTAGACTAAAAAACTCTTAAATATCAATAATCAACAATTTTTAAATCTAGATCTTCTGCTTTTCACTAATGACTTAGTACATGTTAACATGTTAGCTCTAATATATAAATACACTAAGTACAGTCTTCAAATATTTAAAATCTAATTAAAAATATAATATTGACAATGAGTTATTAATCTCTCAAATTTGTCTGTCCGTTTTGGTAAACTTTTAGATAATAACATTTATTAGACTAAAAAACTCTTAAATATCAATAATCAACAATTTTTAAATCTAGATCTTCTGCTTTTCACTAATGACTTAGTACATGTTAGCTCTAATATATAAATACACTAAGTACAGTCTTCAAATATTTAAAATCTAATTAAAAATATAATATTGACAATGAGTTATTAATCTCTCAAATTTGTCTGTCCGTTTTGGTAAACTTTTAGATAATAACATTTATTAGACTAAAAAACTCTTAAATATCAATAATCAACAATTTTTAAATCTAGATCTTCTGCTTTTCACTAATGACTTAGTACATGTTAACATGTTAGCTCTAATATATAAATACACTAAGTACAGTCTTCAAATATTTAAAATCTAATTAAAATTATAATATTGACAATGAGTTATTAATCTCTCAAATTTGTCTGTCCGTTTTGGTAAACTTTCAGATAATAACATTTATTAGACTAAAAAACTCTTAAATATCAATATAAAATAAATAATAAAAAATAGTTAATCTGTTTTTTTTTTTCTATAAGTTGTGCTACAACATCTGTCAGGCGATTCATAGCAGCTATTTTTTCCTGATGGTGTTGTATACGGATCTCATCTCTTCTCTTTCTTTCTTGAATTAATTGATCGCAATAGTCTTTCAAACTTTTTTGTTTCTTGGATGGTGGACTTTTGATTTCAGCTTCTAAAAATTGAAAAAGATTTGAATTTTTTCATTTATTTCTCATTAAATGTAAGAACTTAAGAGAACTTTTTGTCTGTAAATTTTAGATCATTTTGCGAATTAATAAGATGCGAAAAGCATAAAATATAAATTAAAGTTTTCTAATGACAATATCCGTTATTAATATTTTATAAGTACCCATTTCGTCGGAAATATTAGATCCTGCAGTTGACAGAGGTTGAATCCATGGCTGCTCACCAAACAGCTCTTCCATTTCCTATAAATTATAGATTTATTTAAAATTTATTAAACATATTACTGTAGAAAAACAATCAGAAATTTTAAATATTACATCATAGTAAGGCCACATAATTTTTGAATTCCCCGATTTCTTGTTGCTGTCTTTCAGATTCTTATAATGACGTTTTAGGGTGTCCATTTTTGTTCTGCATTTTTTTTCATCAATAGGCGGTAATCCGTGTTCACCAAGTGTAGTTGTCATATCATTCACAACATTCGACCAAACTTCAGTTTTACAAGCATTTTCTTGTAAAAATTCCAACTGGTGTTCTTTATAAGTTGAAATTAAAATTAAAACCTCTTCTTTCGTCCAGTTGTGTATTGCTTTAATTAAATGATAACAATATATTAATTATAAACTTATAATAAAGTAACTGAACTCATAATCAATTTAAATGTAATCTTATTACATAGGAAGTAGCAGATATTAATAAATGTCAAAATAAATTTGTTTAACAGACAAGTCACTAGGAGTAGTTTATTTCTGTATATCTACATTCTAATCACCAAATTTGATAACCTTCCATTAGCAATATATTAATTATTTCATTTGTTTTTAAATTAAAAAATATTTGTTAGCTAAATTTTTCATCACACACAGAGTTACCCAATTTGATAATTAGAACATTAATATGATAATCTTAGTTTTTTCTTTAATTAGCATTGATCGAATGTTTCATTATTCAGGTTTTATTACTTACCACTTTTTGCATCGCTGCCATATGGAACCGATCTTTTTCTCATATGTGATTTGCTGTCCGATGGCGCGGTATGTGATGTTGATGATGTCGAAGGTCCTGCATCCAATAATTGGTGTTCTGTTGTATTTTCAACAGAACCATCAAATACTGTTATTCCTGCAAGTTATAAATAGCTATGAAACTTCAACTGATTTTATTAAAATAATAACAGTATGAACGGAAAAATTATTTATGTTATATTTCTTTCTTACCCTCATTAATATGCCGCGTCAATAGTTTCGTTGCAAAAATCATGTCTGCAAGATAACGAGAAAATATTTTATTAAAATAATAAGGTTATTAATTTAATTGTGATGCAATTGAATATTTACCCGTGGATGCACGGTTAAAAATTTCTTCGGTTACTGTTATTTCATAAACAGCATTGGTTTCACATTCCAATAAACACAGTTTCTTAAAATCCATGTTAGTTTTTCGGCCGGTATGTTACTAAATAGTGACAGCCAAAAAGTTTTATACTATAGACGGCAAGTGACAGCTGACTGCTGAGCACTGGGAGCACCTTACTTCGAAAACAACAGTGGTCACAGTAAAAAAATGGCGACGATTTATGACGTCATACATTTCCCTAGGATATGCGGCAGTATAGTGTCAGTCAGTGTTACCAGATACACGGTTATTACCGTAAATGCACGGTATTTTTAACCAAAACACGGTCTACGGTAATGATCTATTACCGTGTCATTTTCTGAGGTATTTTTTAATATTAATTACCGTGTAAATTATAGTCGAATTCAAATCCAAAAATTATAAAATTCGTAAAACGAATTGAGATAGATATGTCGGCAGCCTATGGTAGAAATTAGGAAGAAGTATAGACATGTTTAATCCTTTTTATCCCCATGGAGCACCGGTGCTCCGACGAAAAAAAGCTAAAAGAAAACTCCGTTAAAAGAAGACTCCGTCTAATTATGACCCAGAAGTGGAACTTTTGGAAGAATACTTTATCGCTAGTAAAAAAGTATATAAAGAATAACGTTGTTTTTCGTTTAACATTGACACTGTATTATACACTGAAATTCAAAAATAAATCTAAGGTAATTATACTTCAAACACGGCAATTTTAGTTTGCTGACACGGTAGTTTGCTATTTTCATCTGGTAACACTGGCCAGTACTCACAGTATTAAAATGGCGACGATTAATGACGTCATACATTTCCATATGATACTGCGGCAGTATACTGTCAGTCTATAACGGAACGAATTTCTTCCCAGTAAGAGCACTGAACAGTGCTCGCAGTGTATATTGGAACACAGCCTATATCATTTTTACATTTATACACCGATAAAATCCGCGCACAACATTCAAATGATACTACTTGACTTTATTCAATTAAAAATGATAAAGCTGCAAAGGAGATTTACAGCAGTTTTAAATTATTAATGTTGGCTTTAAAGTGGCAAATACTTTGGTGGAATATATCTAACTCTTTGCAGTGATCATTGTAACAATTACACATACGACATAACGGACTATTATGTGCTACATTAATCGTAGCTGCAGGTACTGAGAACAAATGTTGTCTACGGTTTGATCTATTAGCGGCTCTGAATGAAACCTGTCCCAACAATGTGGTGTCCAATTTTGTTACGGTCCGCCTGACGGCGGGGCACAAAAAAAACAATGTGAAAAGAAATAAAAAAAAACTTTTATTCTTCACTTTACACAAAAATGTTAACAGGCAAAATCGTCATATGACGACGCCGAGACGTATGAGATTCGCTCAGGGCGTGAGCTCTCGGCACAGAGAAGTTTTTTTGATGATGATCTACGGGCAAGGTGCGCTGGGGACTTAACTACGCGTCAACGTCCGCCGGCGCGGCGGAGACCGGGGGCGCCGCGTGGCTCTTGGCGTAGCAACGTGTCAGGCGCAGAGGTCGGTGGCTTATGCTCTTAACTTTGCTTTAACTAAAATGCCAAATACTAATTTTCATGAATTTAACTTCAAAAATGACGGATTTTCATACAAACTTTCATCCCCTATTTTACCCCTTAGGGGTGGTATTTCCAAAAACCCTTCCTTAGTGGATGCCTACGTCATAAAAGGTACCTACTGTCAAAATTTCAAGTCTCTAACCCCAGCCGTTTAGGCTGTGCGTTGATCGATCAGTCAGTCAGTCAGTCAGTTTCTTCTTTTATATATACAGATTACAAATTAGTAGGTAGTTATTAACATTTAGATGGAAGTATAGATAGATAGAAGTATAATATTATAAAATTGCTTTTAAAGCCTAATGAATTTAAGTTACTTTTCTAATTTACATTTCTAGATACATTACTATTATAAAATAAATATAGGATACATTTTTACGGTGGATATTATTTAAGGAATTTAAGTTAACAATTGAATGATTAATTTTAGTCTACTATTTTTGACAAGTAACATTAAAGAAAGAAAACCACCGGTATTGTGAACACACGCGTGAAATACGAGTGGTCATTTAATTTCTGGTTTAATTTCATTTAAATGAAATTAACCCGAGTGAAACATATCTAAGATAAGGTTATGTTTTACTGTACCACGCGTCACATGTTCTTTACGTAGCTAAATCATTATTACACGGTGGAAGAATTTAAATCGGATTAAACCAGACACGAAATTAGCTAACAGCAACAAGCCTATAGAATTAATAAATTAACTTACCAAGGGGGATTAGGACGATGCACTGATTTTACTACTTTTTTTTTAAATAGTGGAATGTACTTGAAGACCGCCTATTTCGCGTGCGTTCTAGAATCAAACTGTGGGCTGTTGGGTCTTGGGCCCTGTATTTAAAGGAAAGATTTTGTCTTCGTGTGCGTGAGAATTGATATTTTTAGCGGGGTTTAAAGCTAACGTCCAGAAGGATTACCTTATTTAGTTTTATACGCTATTGCTAGATCATTTCGCGTGGTTTCGCTCCGTAGTAACAACTTAATTATTTTGTCTGTATGTTTGTAAAGGTATTATGGGGACTTGTATACTCAAAAAACAAGTCCACCTGAGGCCCCGAGCGCGGATGATCCGCGTGCCAGACTAACCCGCCACCATACAGACGAGTTTCCCGACATCGACTTGGGCGAGATTAGAAGAGCCCTTGAACAGCTTCACAATAAAAAAAGCTGCGGGTGATGACGGAGTAACTACAGAGCTACTCAAGGCAGGCGGTATGCCAGTATTGATTGAGCTTGTAAAGCTCTTCAACTCCGTCATCTACACTGGTACAACTACGGCGGCATGGAGCAGGAGTGTGGTGGTTTTGTTCTTCAAGAAGGGAGATAACACTCTATTGAAGAACTACCGCCCTATATCACTCTTGAGCCATGTTTATAAGCTGTTTTCGAGGGTTATTTCGAATCGTCTTGCCCAAAGGTTCGATGACTTCCAACCCCCGGAGCAGGCTGGGTTTCGGAGGGGCTTTAGTACCGTAGACCACATACACACACTAAGGCAAATAATTCAGAAGACCGAGGAGTACAATGAGCCTCTTTGCCTAGCGTTTGTGGACTACGAGAAAGCCTTCGACACCATCGAGACCTGGGCTGTTCTGGAGGCTATGCAGAGATGCTTCATTGACGACCGATATGTCCAAGTGATGAGATGCCTGTATGAAGCTGCATCGATGACCGTCCAAGTACAAAAACAAAGCACAAAGCCAATCCAACTGCGACGTGGGGTAAGACAGGGAGACGTAATCTCTCCGAAACTGTTTACCAACGCGTTGGAAGACGCATTTAAGACGCTTGATTGGAAAGGACGGGGCATCAATATCAACGGCCAGTACATCTCTCACTTGCGATTTGCGGATGATATAGTCATCATGGCTGAAACTCTGCAGGATTTGGAAGACATGCTGAACAGCCTTAACTGTTCTTCAAAACGGATAGGTCTCGGGATGAACCTTGACAAGACGAAAGTCATGTTCAACGGTCACGTCCTCTCGAGACCCGTCGCCGTGAGTGATGCCATTCTCGAGGTTGTGCTAGAGTACGTATACTTGGGCCAGATAATCCAACTAGGCAAGCACAACTTCGAGAAAGAGGCAGATAGAAGAATTCGTTTGGGCTGGGCGGCATTCGGTAAACTACGTAACCTGTTTGAGTCGTCGATCCCTCAATGCTTAAAAACAAGAGTTTTTAACCAGTGCGTCCTACCCGTAATGACCTACGGGGCTGAAACGTGGACACTCACAAATGGACTGGTCCATAAATTTAAAGTCGCTCAGCGTGCTATGGAGCGGGCAATGCTTGGGGTTTCTCTGGTGGATAGAGTTCGAAATGAAGTCATCCGCCATAGAACCAAAGTCATAGATATTGCTCGCAAAATTAGCACGCTAAAGTGGAAGTGGGCTGGTCACGTCTGCAGACGGCCGATGGAGCAGACATGTGTTGGAGTGGAGACCGCGTTTAGGCAAACGTAGTGTGGGACGCCCTGCTGCACGATGGACCGACGACTTGAAGAAGGTGGCGGGTAGCGGGTGAATGCGGGCTACCCAAGACCGGGATGGTTGGCGTTCACTTGGGGAGGCCTACGTCCAACAGTGGACGGCAACAGGCTGAGTATAGTTTGTAATTATTTTTACATTTTTATTTATTTATTTATTGGTACAGATACAGACAACAGATTGAATTTTACATATAGTTACATTCATAACAGACATGATATAAATCTGGCATCCATTTACTACTGTACACAGCATTCTAATAACACAATTTCGTAATGTTTACTTAACTAACAGTGAACCTTAATTAATTTAATAAAAATAAAAAATTTGCTCATAAAAATAGAATAAAATAAGAAAGTAAGAAGCAACAAAATAAGTGGTTAGGATACCAAAACCACTTATTTTGTTGCTTTGTTAGATCTTAGACGGTTTTTAAAGGTGTTTAAACTATCATGATATATATCCATTTCAGAACAGACATTATTATATTGACTACACATTCTGATGAGTGGATTATTTTGTGACACGTTGTTGTTGCTTGCAGTTAAACAGAATAGTTGTGGTATACGCACAGATCGCGTCGGTACTTTGATGTTTAATTGGCGTAAAAGTTGGCTATCCATTACACCATTACTAATTTTATATAGCATGCACTGGTCGCTCACCCATCTTCTTTTCTCTAAACTTAACATTTTAAACCTCTGTAATCGCTCATCATAATCAGTCAATTTGCACCTTAAACCATACCTTATACATAGAGCTCTGAGGAAACGCCTTTGTATAGATTCAATACGATCTTTATGAGTGTTGTATATTGGCGACCATACTGACGAACAGTATTCTGTTATGCTCCTTACTAAAGAACAGTATAATGTAATCAGAGATACTTCATGTTTGAAGGGTCTAGCAATTCGAAGAATAAAAGACAACATACGGTTAGCTTTGCTGCATATGTGATCAAAGTGTGCCCTGAAAGACATATTGGAATCGAACATAACACCCAGATCACGAACAACACTAACTCTATCGATGACAATGCCTTTAATGTTATAATTATAGTTAATCATATTCCTATTTTTTGTGAATGTAATTACCTGACACTTTTTGATATTAAGAGACATGAAATTCTCTTCGCACCAGTTATTAATGGTGTCTATTTCAGATTGAAGATGTTCGCAACAACGATGATCAGACATACGTCTGAAAATCTTTATATCATCGGCATATGCCAAACATTCACTATCAATCCTTCCCAACAAGTCATTAACAAATATCAAAAAGAATAATGGACCTAGATTCGATCCTTGGGGTACTCCTGATAAGGCCAAAAAAGGAACAGATTCATACCCACTCAAGGCAACCAACTGGGTTCGATTTAGTAAATAAGACGAGAACCATCTATAAAGATTGCCATGAATTCCCACATGTTGAAGCTTGGTTAATAAAATATGGTGATTAACACGATCAAACGCTTTGGAGAAATCGGTCTATATTGAGTCCACTTGTGTTCTCATATTAAAAGATTCACATAAATAAGTTGTGTAGCAAAGAAGATTGGAATTAGTTGACCTGTCAGTAACAAAACCATGTTGACGTGGACTCAGTACATGTTTTAGGTGGTTATAAACATGCCTATGAATGAACCCCTCAAAGATTTTGGCAAACCAATTCAGTAAGCAAATTGGGCGGTAATTAGTGACATCACATCATCTCCAGTGTACGGCGCGTGTTAGGAGAGATGTTAAGTGAAACAATGTTTATTTAAGACTGCGCTTTATTAATGTGTATCAATAATATTTATAGATGAGTACATGTATTTGTCTTATATCTAGTACATATTACTTATATCACTACACCTTTCACCCAAAAAGAAAAAAAAAGTAGTACATTTTTTTTTTATAATTTTTTTTTCTTACAATAAAAGATTATACAATTACGCATAAAATTCTTAGTGCAATACACATTGCTATGATTAAATAAACTCTATTATTCTTTATATTACTTGGTTCTATTTTTATGTACTAATTCTAATTTATCATTTTTCATTATTTCCACGTTTGGTGGCGAGTCTCTTACTACCTTATATGGACCGGTAAAGATGGGTTCAAATTTATTTCCTATCTCATTTTTTTATTAAAACTAAATCATTAACGTTATAGGATACAGGATTAATACATTTATCGTATACAAGTTTCCTTTTATCTTTGGATCGCAGCAAATTGTCTCTCGCTTCTTTTTGAGCTAACTGTAAACGGTATTTAAGTTCGCAAGGATAATAATCATAGTTATAAAGTGGTTCAACATGTTTGATTAAATTACTTGGGAGTGTACATTTTTTCCCAAACACCAGTTCATACGGAGTAAACTTTGTTTCCGAATGAACTGTAGTATTAAATGAAAAAGACCAAAAAGTGGTCCTAACTTAACTATCGTCGAAACTCAGACAGATGAACGAACGCGCTGGCAACTTGTATAAAAAATCTTCAAGGATACGTGGAAAAGATGGCAGTCTGAATATTTATCCCCCTTATTACCCAGAAGTAAGTGGCAACGAGCACATGAAAATATGAACATTGACGATATTGTTGTCATCCATGACGCAAATCCTGCTGGAAAGTTGAGTCTAGGAAGAGTTATGGAACTACACCCGGGCAAGGATGGATATATACGCGTAGTCACAGTCAAGACGAAAAGCGGAATTCTTAAGCGCCCAATTACCAAATTGTCGAAGTTACCTGTAAGAGAACAAGCTGAAAACAAGGCAGAACAAGCTGTACGACCGAAAGAGCCTAAAGAAAAAAGAACCAAGAGATCATGCAATTTGATATGGGCCGTCATATCGATTTTGTCAATCGTGTGTCCCGCCCGGTGTAACTACAGCCTAAACTATCTAAATTGCAACCAAAGCATTTACTTCGACAAGTTCAAGGACATGCATATTGTTCGCGACGAATGGAAATTGATCGTGTATTATGATATGAATACCTATTGGAGAGGCATGGAAATACTTAAAATCTACGTCACCAGCCTTGAGAAAACATGCTCAAACTCAGAAAAAATCAGCCAATGTGACGTCATCTTACTACAACTACGTCACGGTTACACTGAATTGGCTTATTACAGTGATATGTTACTTAGTCAGCAAACCCGTCACAGACAACGCAGAGGACTTGTCAATGGAGTTGGCTACTTAGCTAATAGCTTGTTTGGCATACTTGATGAACAGTTTGCTGCAAAATATGAAAAAGATATAAACTTAATAAAGGAGAACTTTTGCCGCACCATCAAGCTGTGGAACAGTTTGCCAGCTACCGTGTTCCCTCCTTCCTATGATCCTGGGTCCTTTAGGCGTAGTGTGAAGAAGCTACACAGCAGGCCGGCATGATTGTATTGAGTAGCGAGGGATGGATTATCACTCGCTACTTGATACTATAACTGGACGGCACTGCACTTACCATCAGGTGCAGTGTGGTCACTTTGCCGAGCCACGATAAAAAAAAAAAAAAAAAGAACGAAAATCATCTGACAGCATTACTGAGAAACCAGACATCGATAGAAGAAGCGGAAAACAACCTATTGAAAAGAGTAAAGGAAATCATCGAGAAACAACACAAAATGTATACTAATCAAATCGCCGAACTCAATAAGACTGCTAATGTGATTGCAACCGAAGTCAAAAACATTATGAGTCAACCATATTACTTTCATGTCGATAATTGCTAACAACATTCTTGTGAACATGAAACATCTTCAAGAAACATTATTGGACACTGTAACGGAAGTACACTATGGAAAGTTCAATATTCATCTTTTAAGCCCTGAACAGCTCAAAGAAGAACTGAGTCTTATATCTGGACAACTATCCAAGGATTCAAGCCTTCCTATAGACAACATACACACGGATCTACGTAAACTCTACCGTTTATTAAGAGTGAGGGCAAGAATGACGGTTAAATATTTCATATTTGAAATCAAGATTCCATTAGTGACCCGAGACAACTACGAGATTTACAACCTCATCACCGTTCCTCTACAAACTCAGCGCTTAATGGTCAGCATACTACCGATCGCTAGCCACGTAGCTATAAATCTGCAGACGGATTCCTACATACCTCTGTCTGAAAACGAGCTACGCATGTGTTTACCCTACAACACGAATGCCCTTATGTGTCCATTACAACAACCGATTTATTACCTGAAGGCAGATGATAACCTTTGCGTCAAGAACAAGGAAACAAATCGGTGTGAAACAAAAATATCTATATGCGCGGACATGTGGACGCAGCTTAATAAAATAAATACTTACCTATACTTTTGTTGTGGGCAACGAACAATTAAAATCATCTGCGGGTCTCAAGTTACAGCCGAACAAGTCAGCAAGGCCGGTATTATCACTCTCGCAGATGGCTACATCATCAAAAACGACGAATTTACCATTTATTCGCATATGAGGCAAAACAACTATCTGACCTTACAAGCAGATGTTGACAAGGTCATCATACCGCCTATCAACAAAATATTTAATCTGTCCATACCAAAACAGAGCATAAAGACAGCTGAAGACTCTGGACTCCAGTCGTACGAAAACTTGTAAAATGCCATCGACGAACAGATCGAGCAGCAAAAAAGAGCAGAAGTCAGTAGAGACCTATCCAGCTACTATATCTCTTCTCATGACGTGCATCAGTATGTGGTGCTGTATCTGTTAGCTGGTAGTGCACTCATCGCAGTCTCTACTTATATATGGTGCCGCTGGCGGGCACACTGCCCATCTCATCCTCCAACAACCGTGGACCTGTGGGATCTGTGGAATTAGCCGGACCTGCTGAGTCCAATATACCACTCACACAACTACGCCGCGAGACAACTACAAGAGACGTCATGGCTTCACGATCAGCCCATACGTACGCCTGCGTCAACAAGGCAACGTCACCAGTCATAAGAAAACAATTCAGTGAAAGTGATAACTAAGTGTTTAATTGTGTGAGATTCTAGAGACATTAAGTTTTTAATTTTGTAAACATTGCTTTGTCATCTCATCTCATCTCGCCCTAGGGAATATGTACGGTTTGTGATATACAAACCGCACATTGCACTGCCCGTGTACGTATAGTTGCACGGGCGAGTCAGCATTTTACGTTACTATGTCATTTTCATTATAACAATGTATTCGCATCAGTTCACCTAACGCCATCGTGCAATCAACATTACTTACATTTAACTATTTTTAACAATTTATATTTGTGAACTCAAATAAATAACGTGATCTTCAAGTGATTGTCTTTATCTTCATCTCAACTACAACAACATTATAATATTGTGTGGTACGCACCATACAGAAGCCAAGAACTCCATGTTTCTGGATGATTATCGGTTTGTATACGGAGAAAAGAGTTCAAGTGTTTATGAGATACTTCCAGTGTGCCTATTGACTGATGATGGTAGGCTGTAGAATTAAGTTGTTTTATTTGTAATAACTTACATACCTCTTTGAATGTTGCTGAAATGAGTTCCTTGCCCCGATCAGTAGCTATTTCCTTTGGTACACCATATCTGAGGATAAAATTGTTGACAAAACATTTCGCTACTTCTTCTGTTTTTTTAGAAATTAAAGGAAAAGCTTCTACATATTTTGTAAGTTCACACTGTAATGTTAGTATGTACGAATAGTTGTTGTTATCTACATCTAATGGTCCTACAAGATCCAAATAGATTTTTTCAAATGCAGTATTAGCCGTAGTTGTAATGAGCATCGGTTCTTTTATAGGCACCGAATGCTTTTGGCGCTGACACTTGTCACAACGCCGAACATAATCCCTGACATCATTATCAAGACCCGGCCAATAATAATACTTTTTAATATTATTTGCCATTCTTCTCATACCTGCATGGCCACTGCTAGGCAGAAGATGAAAGTCATTTAGTATCACTTTTCTGTCATTCGTATCACGTATAGTTTCTACATTATTAATTATACTAACGCGCGGTCCGGACCTATTTTTAGTGTTTTTTATTTCGTCCACTAACTTTTTTATAAAAACTCTATTATCGTCTTTCTTCACTATACATATTTCTTTAATATTTAGGGATTCACAAAATTTATCTAGCTCACTCACGAATTCGCATCGCGTTATTTGTGATTCTAAGTCTAGATATTTAATGAAAAGTATCCGTTTACTAGGAGCATAACACAATACTCTACTTTCTTTACTTATATATCCTTTATTTCTCATCTGATCTAAGACTTTTTCTTCGCCTAAACATAACTCAACTGATTCTGGTGGTTTAATATGCGTACTCACGATCTTTGGTTGATCAGGCCTCATATCTGTGGGTATCATATTATCCACTGTAAAATCAGGAATATTTGTCTTTTTTGCTTGTGCTCATGTTATGACGTTAACTACATTTCTTTTAACTCATCAGATGTTATACGGATTCGAGACAACGCGTCTGCAGCTGCATTATCTGAACCTTTAACATACTCCACGTCAAATGTATACTCTTCTAACATGAGTCTAAATTTCATTAATCTACTCGAAGGATCTTTCATATTAGACAAGTATATTAATGGTTTGTGATCTGTCTTAATTTTAAAGTATTGACCATATAAATATGGACGGAAATACTTTATTGCCCAAACAATTGCTAAAAGCTCTTTTTCTATAACTGGATAATTTGCTTCAGCTTTGTTAAGCGTCCTACTTGCAAATGCTACTGGTTTTTCAGTTTTATTAGACAAAATTGCACCTATTGCGGTATTTGATGCATCTGTTTGCAAAATAAAATAATTTTGTTTAGAAAAATCAGGATACTCTAAAATTGGAGGTGTCATAATACATAATTTAAGGGTTTCAAAAGATTGTTGGCATTTTTCATCCCATAAGAATGTTACATTTCTCTTACAAAGGCTGTTCAAAGGTTGAGCTATTTCTGCAAACTTTGGTATGAATTTTCTATAATAACTTGTGAATGCAACAAACCTTTTTACTTCATCTGCATTTATTGGGCATGGGTAATCTTTAACCGCTTTTATTTTTTGGGGATCGGGTAATATACCTTTATTAGATATTAAGTGTCCCAAATACAAAATTTCTTTTTTCAGAAAACTACATTTTGAGGGATTTAATTTTAAATTTACTTTCTTTAACCTTTCGAAAACATCGTGTAAATTTTTATTATGTACCATTAGATTACGCCCAAAAACTATTAAGTCGTCGAGATATATTAGGCATTTTTCATGATTTAATCCAGACATGGCTAAAGTCATCATTCTAGAAAACGAATTAGGACTTGTTTTTAACCCCATTGGCATTCTGGTCATTTGATATTGGCCTGAACTAAATGCCGTAAATTTCCTACTATCTTTATTTAATTTCACATTGTAATATCCTTGATACAAATCAAGATGGGTAAAGTATATACTACCAGATAATGATTCTAAAATTTCTGCCATATCAGGAAGGGGAAATTTATCATCTTCGATAACATTATTTAATTTTCGGTAATCAACTACTAAACGCCATTTTTTTTCTCCCGTCGAGCCTGTCTTTTTTGGGACCAATAGTATTAGACTCGACCAATTGCTTTTGCTATGCTCTATAATACCTTCATCTAACATTTTGTCAATTTGTTGCTTAATTTCAGTTTTTTGACTAAATGGAATTCTATATTGTTTCGAAAAAATAGGATTAGTATTAGGTTTTAGTGAAATGGTATGAGTATAAAGATCTGTTGTGGTTAATTTATCGCCCGATAAATAAAAAATATCAGCATATTTAGCACAAATCTGTTCTTATATACATGTTCTTAAATACTTCTCTGCTCTTCATTATTTAAATGATTAAGTTCGAGTAATGAAAATAATTTTTCTACTCTGTTTGAATTCTTAACAATTTTATCAAATATGCATAAATTGTAATCTAGTGATTGTTTGTGTATAACGGGTTTAATATCTTTACAGGATAATGTAACATGTTCCTCTGTAACATTTTATAATTTTATAGGAATCATTCCATTTATAGGCAAGGGAACTTGCTAAAAAAATGCCATTCTGAATTTCAGCCGAACAAACGACGCAATCATCTTTAATGTCTGTATAAATATAATGAATAGATTCGCATCGCGGTGAAATGTGAAACGTATTTGTTTCATAATTCCCGGTAATAGGTATACAAACTTTTTTATTTGAATTAGTATTCTTCTTCCTCGTTCCCTCAATGCTGAGGATCGCGACCACATGTCTTCAGTCTCTCTTCTCTTCAGTCACTGTGTGCGGTCTTGAGCCGTGTGGACCGCCCGTTGCATGCTGCCGCCCACCGCTTTCCTCACTGTATGCGACCACCTTGTAGGTGCCCTGCCTCGAGCACGTCTGCCTTCCATTTGCCCTACAATTATTTGCTTCTCCAGACAATGCTTTGACGACCGCATAATGTGTCCGAAGAAACTTAGGACTCGTTTCTGGCATATTGAAGAGAGTCGCGAAGTGATGTTGAGTTCTTTTAAAATAGACTCATTAGTCCTCATCGCAGTCCCAGGTATACGGAGAAGTCTCCTCCAACACCACATCTTGAAAGCATCGATCTTACTGCTATCGCGACTTCTTAAGCTCCAAGTTTCGGCACCGTACAAAAATATAGTGAATACCAGAGTACGGACCAAGCGCACCTTTGTAGAGCGTCGAATGCTTCGGTTCCTCCAGATCTTGTCGAGGTTAGCCATAGCACTTTTGGCCATACCGGCTCTACGGCGGATTTCTTCAGTGCAGCCGCCGTCACAGGTTATCAATGAACCAAGATACACAAACTCGCTGACCTTTTCGTATTTACTGAGTACATTCGTTACTGGAAGTAATTGTGCTCTATCCACCACCATTATTTTTGTTTTAGAATGGTTGATTTTAAGACCGAGTTTGGCACTCTCTACTTCAATTTTCTTCAGTAGAGTAGCCATTTCTACTTCACTCGACGCAACTATTGTTGTATCGTCTGCATATCTCAGGTTACTGACCATGCTACCACCCACTGCAGTTCCACCATCCCGGCCATCCAGTGCCTTCCTCATAATGTATTCGCCGTACAGATTGAACAGCTTCGGTGACAAAATACATCCCTGCCGTAAGCCTCGTTCTGAATGGAAAGCTTTGGATTTCTGGTTTTCCAATTTCACGAAGCTAGAGCCATCAAAGTAGAGGTTCTGTATAAGAAAACTAAGGTGTTGTGGCACGCCCATATCTACAAGCACATCCAACATCATCCTCCACTGCACACAATCGAACGCATTCGCGTAGTCAATGAAGCATAAAACCAGCGGCTTGTTAAATTCGCGACATTTCTCGATGAGAACACGAACATTCAAAATCTGTTCGCGTGTGCCCTTTCCAGCTACAAAACCGGATTGTTCACACGGTATCTGGTGATCAACAAAGGATGATAGTCGGCTGTTCAAAATGCGCAGGAGGATTTTACTTGCGTGTGACATGAGTGACAGGGTGCGATAATTTTCACATTTTCTTGTGGAGCCTTTCTTGTGTAACGGAACTACAGCAGATTGTGTCCAATCGTCTGGCCATTGGCCTGTTCTTCAGATCTTGTTGCATATCCGGTGGATGATTTTAGTTCCTTCACAACCCAGGTGTTGGAGCATAGCTGCAGAAACACCATCAGGACCCACAGCCTTGTGCTTTAGTCGCTTGATTGCGTCTTGGACCTCAGAAAGCAGTATGTCTGGTTCTCTAACGTGATCATCCCATCTCCTGTCAATACTATGTCCCTCTTCATCCCGATAGAGTTCATAACAGTAGTCCCTCCATCTATCTAGAACATGTTCCAGCTCTGTCAAGGTGTTACCTCTACTGTCGCTATTACATGATAAAATCGTATGTTGTTTATCTTTCATGTCACGAAAAAAAAATTCTAGTCAGGGTTCTGAGTCTGAATTATTATCATTCTCAGATCTATTCATAGTATTAATATAACGTTTGCTTATCCTTTGATTTCTATGGTTTTTATTAAAAAACATACCTCTGTGTTGTCGTCCACGTACTCCTTGGCCTTGCGAGGAAGCTTGATTATTCCTTGAAGGCGTCTCGTGTCCAAAATGACTCCATTGTCGACCTCTGTTCAATGAAGCACGCCCATTGTGTCTTCCACTCGATCCTCTAAAATGATTACATGTGTTTCTAGATTTATAAAAATATTTATCTGACATACCCATTATCTCTCCTGAAGCCGATGCCGTAGATGTCTCCTCATCCTGGGCAGCTTGGATAGCATCCTTCAGCGAGCTATAATCTCTGGTTGCAATAATCGTACTTAACCTGCGGTTTCTCAAACCATCGGAAAATTGTTTAATCGCATGTTTTTCGTTTATTGGTTTTAAAGTATTATAACAATCTTTGTTCCCGTTGGCTTGCGAAATCGTTAGGTCTACAAATAACTCTATTATTTCTTTAAAATACTCAGAAATCGACAAATCACTTTGTTTGATACGCTGCAATCGGTTTTGAATCGCAGACGCAGACTTTTTTGGCAATAATTCAGTTTTCATGTCCTTAATTAGATCATGAACGCTCTCGTAATTATTTTTTAAGCTTAATTTCGCGGCTTGAGACAATCTGCTTTTCAATACAAAAGTTATTAAATTACTTTAACACTCTGGTTCCTTAAGTAATGAGTCATAGTACAGAATATTATCAATGAGCTGTTTAATACTGGTCTCGTCGTTACACATAACAGGTAATAAATTTAAAGATGTCTTTAAGTCAAAAGTATTCATTTTATTCGTAGCCATGGTTTTTACACACTCGCACAAACTTACAATTTCACTATATAATGACTCAAAATTTTTACATGAATTTTTAATTACTGGGATATCAGCTGTTTTTATATTCCCTTCATTGATATATTTATTTAATTGTAGTAACCAGTTAGAATATTGCACAAATATGTTATTTGCATCACTTAATTTTCTTATAACAATATTTCCTGTTCGTCTCTTTGGACCAATTTTTATTAAATAACCCCTAATTTCCTTTAATTTTCTAAATAACTCCTCTAAAATAATTACCATAAATCACTAACCATCAGCTGGAGTTAATAACAATTGCACGACATTACGTCTTTAAAACATTATTTAAATGTAGTAATACACACCATGTAAACTATCTTTGTTGTACAAAATAATTATCTAAACAAATTACAAAACTTATAGTCCATTATTACGCTTCACTCGAATAAGGTACTATGGATTTACACTGAATTTAGCACAACGCGTTATATTTATAATATACGTATGACTATAATAATACACTTTCCACTATAACACAACTGAGTTCTTATTAAAGTTGAGCTTCAATTGTAGGTGCAGGTGGTGTCCCTTGACGAAAAATTGATTTTCTTAATGAATTTCTGTACATCTCTGCAGTTATCCACCTAACATGACATCGTTTATAAGCACGATACATGCCATAAATTATTCCCATGAATATAACCAGTACGATGATTTATAACCAGAACAAAGCATTAGTGGTGGTCAGGTGAAATCGGAAGTCCTCTAGGGTTGCATTGTTATCTCCGGCAGCAGCATTTTGCACAATTATGGTCTCTTCTTTACTCTGCTGTTTGCCCATTTTGTATGCAAAGGCAATTTATTACTCTTACAGAGTAAACGACTTTCTTCGATACAGTATGATAGTCGGATGCCATTATAATGTCCTTATTTCTTCTCAGTACAATGTATCTTCAAAAACTTCCATACCGTATATGGTAACGCATCATGTTCGCGTCGCGCGTGCGGTAACCGTAGGCAGGGTAGCCATGTACGGCGCGTGTTAGGAGAGATGTTAAGTGAAACAATGTTTATTTAAGACTGCGCTTTATTAATGTGTATCAATAATATTTATAGATGAGTACATGTATTTGTCTTATATCTAGTACATATTACTTATATCACTACACCAGATTTATATATTGGGGTAACCTTGGCAATTTTCCATAATTCAGGAAAAACGCCTTCCTGAAGGGATTTATTAAAGATGATAGACAAAGGGTTACCAGGGTATTTGCATAGAGTCTAATAAAGTTTGACCACTATCTCGCCTGATGGTAAGTGATGATGTGGTCTACGGTGGAGCACGCTTGCCTAGAAGATACCTATTCACTCTTGACTTAAAGATACCCAGATTATAATTTTCGGGAAATATAGACTCCGGCAAAGAGTTCCACTCTCTAGCGGTGCGCATGATAAATGTACTAGCAAAACGCTTCGTGCGCGCTGGTGGAATATCAACCATGTATCGATGACGCTTCGCCGAGTCTCTTGTCGTCCGATGATAGAAAGGGGTTGGGGGAATTAAATTGTGTAATTCCAAGGCACACTCGCCGAAATGTATCCGGTAGAAAACCGATAAACTAGCAACTTTACGTCTGTGTTCAAGGCTTTGCAGCCTTGCCTCGACTATGGAATCGTTGCCTATGAGCCTCTTGGCGCGTCTTTCGATGGCCTCCAACGTCTCAAGCTGGTACTTGGCCGATCCATCCCAAAGATGAGAGCAGTACTCCATGCACGACCGGACTTGGGCTTGATACAGATCGAGCAGCTGTCCCGGCGTGAAGTACCGTCTCACCTTCGCAAGGATAGCCAGCTTCTTGGCAGCCAATTGAGCTTTATGCTCAATGTAGGAGCCAAAACTGAGAGTTGGAGACAAAGTTACGCCCAGAATCTCTAGGTGGTCAGTTATTGGTACGGACACATTTCTGAAAGTAGGAGTCAGTTGGAAGGTACTCCGTTTAGCAGAGAATAGACAAGCCTGGGTCTTAGTGGCATTAAACTTGACCAGGTTGGCATCGCCCCAATCGGAGACTGCCTTTAAGGACAAGTTCAAGCGTTCTACCAAGGCCTCCCTGAGGGACTGGACTTGGACTCCACTGGTTCGTGCATTAGATATGTAACTTTCTACCACTGTGCTGTCGTCTGCGTACCCAAAAGTACCGGGCTTAAGCAGATCATTGATATGCAGCAGGAATAGAGTCGCAGAAAGTACCGACCCCTGAGGTACCCCGGCATTGATAGCCAATAGATCGGAGGAGCAGCCATCAATGACCACTCGAATCAATCGTTCCCTCAAGAAGTCCGATATCCATGCACACAATCCAGTGGGCAAGCCATATGAAGGAAGCTTGCTTAAGAGGCTATCGTGCCACACTCTGTCGAAGGCCTTCGAGATGTCGAGTGAAACGGCAAGCGCTTCCCCATGCCTCTCGACAGCCTCGCTCCAGATGTGAGTGGCATACGCTAGAAGGTCTCCAGTTGATCGGTTTCGGCGAAATCCGTATTGTCGGTCACTTAGGAGGTCATTCGCTTCTAGGTATGCCATGAGTCTGCCATTCAGTACACGTTCCATACTTTTTTTTTTTTTTTTTATTCTGGCGCGGCAAAGTGACCACACTGCACCTGATGGTAAGCGCAGTGCCGTCCAGATAGAGTATCAAGTAGCGAGAGACAGTCTATCCCCCGCTACTCAACACAATCATGCGGGCCTGCTTAGCTTCTTCACATTACGCCTAAAGGACCCAGGATCATAGGAAGGAGGGAACACGGTAGCTGGCAAACTGTTCCACAGCTTGATGGTGCGGCAAAAATACGAGTTTGCGAACCTCTTGGTTCGGGCCGGGGTAGTAGACACCACGAAGCTGTGGCTCCGCAAGCCAGTACGCGTGGTTCTGGTATGGAAGGGAGAGGATGGGATAAGATCAAACAATTCTTCAGAGCATTCGCCATGATACAGACGGCAGAACACGCTAAGCGAGGAAATATCCCTACGCAGCTGTAGCGGCTCCAGGCTGTTACTCACGTCTGCATCATTCACAATGCGGATGGCCCGCCGCTGCAACCCATCCAAGGCATCGAGAAGGTACCTTGCGGAACCGTCCCAGAGGTGCGAGCAGTATTCCATTCCAGGCCGCACCTGCGCTTTATATAAGCGGTAGAGCTGACAAGGCGTGAAAAACCGCCGCACCCTGTTCAGGATTCCGACCCTGCGTGAAGTGGCGGATATTACGCCCTCGATGTGACTCCTTGGATTAAGATCGCAGCGGATATCCATACCTAGGACACTAAGGTCATTCCGCATTGCGAGTGGAACACCCTGAAGAACGGGGATTGGAGAAAACGGAGACTTCTTGCACGAGAACGCGCACACCTGGGTTTTCTTGGCATTAAACTCAACCCGATTCCTGGTACCCCATGATGAGATGAGATCCAAGGTCTGGTTGAGCTCAACGACAAGATCCTCTCGTCTCCTCTCAGTATCCGCCCGGCAACCAGGAGGCTTGCTGCTATAACGCCCATGAACCGTGCTGTCGTCTGCATAGCAATGAATGTTGCCAAGCGACAACATATCATTGATATGCAGAAGAAACAAGGTGGGCGAAATCACAGAACCTTGTGGTACTCCGGCATTTACTGACATGAGCTGCGAAGCGTGTCCATCAACGAGGACACGCATTCTACGCTCAAGCAGAAAGCCGGAAATCCACTTGCACAGGTTGTCGGGCAGACCGTATGCCGGGAGCTTGGAGAGAAGGCCACGATGCCAGACCCTATCAAATGCCTTGGCTACGTCGAGACTCACAGCCAGAGCCTCGCCATGCTTGTCAATCGCTTCCCCCCAGTGATGGTTATCTCGAGACCGACATGGGCCTATAGTTGGCAGGCTCAGCACGACTACCTTTTTTGGGCACGGGTTGCACGTTAGCTTGCTTCCAGGCTTTAGGCACTTGCCCAGTGACCAGAGAGAGACGAAACAGGCGAGTCAGAATAGGAGAGAGCTCAGGCGCACAAGTTTTCAGTACAATTGCTGGAATCCCATCTGGGCCATTGGCTTTATTCACGTCCAGATTACGCAGCGTTCTTCTTACCTCAGTCTGACGAATGCGAATTTCCGACATAGACACATATGTGTACGCACATATACGCAAACTGGTAGACTAGGAGGGACTTCGCCAGCAGTGTCTAAACGCGAAGATTCAGCAAAAAGAGAAGCAAACAAGTTTGCTTTCTCTTCAGCAGAGTGAGCCAAAGACCCGTCGGGTCTCAGCAGTGGAGGAAGTGAGGGGCGACGGAAGTTCGATTCAACTGATTTTGCCAGGGACCAAAACGCTTTACTACCCGCTGGGTATGAAGCTAGTTTCTTCCCGATTTGGCTTATGTGGTCAAATCTAGCTTGCCGTAGAGCCTTCTTGCAGGATTTGGCAGCCTTGTTAAATGCTCTCTTCTTTAAGCGCAAGTCCTTTGCTTTGCGGTTTCGAGCATCAACCCATGCCAGGTATGCCGCATGATTCCGCGCTTCAGCGCGTCCGCACTCAGCCCCCAAACCATGGGCGAGTTCCGCCTGACATTGCTACGTCGGAGAATGGAATGTAGTATTCCATACCTTGACGCAGCACATCCGTCACAGCATCCGCGCAAGCTGAAGGGTCTTCAGAAGAGAAGCAAATGGGCCGCCAAGGATAAGATGCAAAGAAAGCTCGCATTTCATCCCAATCTGCTGACTTGTATCGCCACACCCGCCGGGTGCCTCTAGGGCTGGGATCGGGCGGTGAGTAGGCAGATACAGATTTCACCAGACAATGGTCGGAGCTACCCAAGGGTGATGAAACCGACACTGAGTAGAGGTCTGGATCAGTTGTCAACAGAAGGTCCAAGCAATTGGCTGTGTGCGTGTCAACATCCGGGACCCTTGTTGCCACCTGGACCAACTGAGTGAGATTTAGCGTCAGCGCTAGCTTCCGCGTTTCTCTCCCAGCATGGTCAGTGCACTGGTATGGGAAAAGCCACTCTTGGTGGTGGGCATTAAAATCCCCCAGCAGCACTAGTTGTGCACAAGGGTACCGCCTTTGTGCCGCATCCGCCGCCTCACTAAGGTATTCTGTGAGCCTAGTCGGCTCCTGATCTCCGCTGTGCGACCGGTATACACAGGAATAAAGAATTTTCTCAATTCCTGTATCCACCAGTACCCAAATAACAGAGAATCTGGGATCTTCAAGATTACAGAGACGCCGACAACAGATGTCATCACGGGCGTACAAGCACACACCCGCATGTGGCTTAAAATTGTGCTCCAGAGTAAACCCTGGGTAAGAAAGGTACGCCACGTCAGACGGACATCTTATCTGCGTCTCTGAGAGCGGGTCTTTCAGTCTCCAGGTGGTGATTGACCGCGACGAGATTTGAGTGCAATCCTCGGATGTTGGTAAGGTGCACTTTTAGTGAGAGGGAGTGCTGCCGCTGTGGAAACATTCTCTTATTCTTAGTAGTTTTCATAATGTTTTTCGGAAGAGCGAATGAAGGTAGGAAGACGGTAGTGGAACGAGACTTAATGCTGTTAACCTTCAGACACAAGATGAAATACCAAACAGAAGGGGGACTAGTCTGGAGACTGCGGGGACGCCCGAGCCCCCCCCCCGGGATGTCCATCGGGCCCTCTCATCCGGTCGCCGACCGGCACGATGGCGCATCCCGGGATTTTTCGTCAGTTGGCGGGGCAGCCGTTCGTGTGTGGCTAGCACACTACTTGGGCCCCCAACTATCTGCGGTCGGCCAGCGGTGCACCGTGCCTCGGATCCCGCTACCCTCCACGACTAGTCTCCCAATGCGGCGTTATCAAATTGCGTCAGATTATCCCAACTGCATTCAGCAATTATTCCGACCCGTCTCCCTAAATGGCATCACCGAACATCGCGCCGGAACACGGCAAGCCATTTGGCGGCACGGCTTTGTCCGGTGGGTGGTCACTAGCCACGGCCGAAGCCTACCACCAGTAAGATGTATCACTCATTTAGCACTACCCAGGGGTCACGTGTAGGGGAACTAGAGTAAAGCCTACGGACGCGAGTGACAATAACCCCCTAAAGATAGGCGAAATACCATCATAACCACCACTCTTGGAAATGTCGACATTTTTTAATTTTTTCAAAAGTTCAGTTTTTGATATGTAGATGCCAGTAACGGAATAGTTGGATGGGCAAAACTGGGGTTTATATAGTTTCGTGGTAGTAGAGCAATAAACAGATGAAAAGTAGTTTGCAAATAAATTGGCTATCTCAATACCTGTACTGCCAACTTGGTTGTGGTAAAAGACAGTGTTAGGTATGTTGTTAGTCAATGGAGATGGGCTGCTACGCAGCACCGCGCAGGGGCGATTCCGGCTGCAATTCTAGCACTCCTTAGAATACCCCGGAATCGCTCCGCAAGCGCCGAAGAAGGCCACCGCGGGGTTTTAGCTGGTAGTGTCGGGTGTACATAGGGATTAGGGACTCGGCCCAGTGGCAGCACGGATAGCCATCATCCGTGCGAGGGGGATGCTGGGTCGTTTTTTCATAAAAAAAAGTGCACAAAGTCATTGCATTCCAGAGATAATGCCAGCTGCTCCCAATTTATACTTTCGATGTCTCTATTGCAACTATCATAGTCAGTTTTTCGATAACAAAGCTTTTTTAATGTAGTGTTATGTTTGAGTGTGGGCGTAATTGTTCGCAATATAAGTTCGAAAGGCGGATGGTGAGCATCTAGGCGAGACATGGGTAAGCAAGGTACAATAGAAAATACTTCTGGACGGTTCGTGATAACTAAATCAAGTATTCTGTCATTGTGGTTCAGTATAGGATTAAGTTGACTCAATAAATTAACATTAAACATGTCATATAAACATTTAGATTTTTCACAATTATAGTTAATGGGACTACCAGTGTCAGTCGACCAACTAATATCACCTAGATTGAAATCACCTATAATACAGGTAATGCCATTCACAAAAGAACGTAGAAATTGACTACATTTGTTAAAAAAATCACAAACTAAATTCACCGGGAGATATTCAGGAAGATATGCGACACATAGATTCAACGAATTAGTATTATTAAAGTTTATCTGTATCCAGAGGTCTTCTAGATACTCTGTCTGTCTGTCGTGTTGTATGAAAACATTAAGATGTTTTAAGCGACAAGCACACCACCACCATGACTTTTACCATATTTCTTACAGAATTTAGAATCACGGTCTCTGCGTACCACACAATATCTGTCATCAAATATCTCAGAAGATAAAATAGTCTCATCAAGCCAAGTTTCTGTTAAGCAGATTAAGTCATAATTATAACATAATACAGTATTATAAAAATCAATAGTTTTACTTTTCATGCCTCGGATGTTTTGATAATAGAGTGACATATACATTTTTGGTTGTTTTAGTATCCATAAAAATACATTATAAATAAATTCCCTTGCGTTAACATATTAGGTTAAGACTATCTGTATTTTTAATAATTATGAAATTAGAATCAGTTGTTTTCCTTACATATATACGGCCGTTCTTCACCCATACAAATTTGTATCCGCTGTCCTTTGCTTTCTTGCGCGCTGCAGCATGCAGACTCTTGTTGGATGGTGAGAGGTGTTCCGATACAAATACAGGTTTCTTATCACCAGCTATGCCCAACAAGGCGGTGTTGAGTTTGTCATTGGGATTTGATTTATTGTATCGATGCACAGCAGAATAGAATTCATCACGGCTTCTAACACTTCTAAACTTTACAATGACAGCTCGAGGAGACTTGTTATCTTTATTTAACTTAGTGACTCTTGTGCACTTAACTATGTGACCCTCATTCCAGCCATGACCAACCACCCGTGAACATTGCTGCAATGAATTTGTCAGATTTTGATTGTGGTGCTCAGGCACTCCGTGGATCTCCAAGTTGTTTTCCCTTAAATGTTGTTCGATACTATTAAGACGCTCAAATAGTTCTAACACCTTAGTTTTAAGTGCGTTGTTATCTTTGGACAACGATATATTCTCACGCATTAATGATTCCATCATGGTCTTCAATTCGTCATGTTTTGTACTCATAAAGTCAAGAGACAGACGAAATTCTGATAAATGTTCTTTAATTGAGGATAGTTCCGTCTTTAAGATTTTAGAAATTATCTGAGGTAGTTCAATTTTAATTGCCTTCATGACTTGATTACTTATTGCTGATACAAGTACATCATCCAAATCTGGGTTCAGGCCAGGAGAGACTTCAACTTTCGCCGATGACTTTTGAGTATTATCATAATGTTTTCTGCGTGTGTATCTTGACCAACATTATAAGTTCCATATTCTAGGCATACATCATCCTTGTTGCGTATTGGTATATTAGTATTTCCCGACTTAAGTTGTTTGCTTCTGCATTCATGACAAATCCATTTATTCTTCTTTTCTTTGGATAGGGAATTAAATAAATTTTTATCAGGTATATTAGCACAAGTAAGATCATAAAATAGAGCACTTATTGCATTTCATATACTCTCGGTTATCCATATTCTATATCTTGTAGAAACCGATATACCTATTGACACAAAAATCTATTGCACTATTGTATTGTATTAATATTAAGGAGCTCCCAGAGACAATGCTAAATAGGTAAGGTAATTTGCACCGACTATGCTGATTTATCTTTGGCGTGAATACTCGCACAAAGGCACCGTGCAGACACTCATACGGAGTTGACACTTACGCCCTTAGCCCAACCGTGAAAGTCGCTTGTACTGCACAAAAAATCGCTTGTCATTCACTCACCGTCATGTCAGCTGTGATTTTATAATTTTGATTGCTTTAGTCCAATAACCATTTAAAACACTCACTGTTATTTGTATCTTCGATATAATATCAAGCAGAATTGATTTGATTTTACTTTGTATCAGTTTAAATTCACAAAAATGTCTTTAAGATATTTATTAGCGATATTCTATCATGGAGCAAAGCCACATATGAGTTTACCGTTTGGTCGCAAAGACTAAGTATGTAAGTTTTATGTATTAACTTGTTACAACGTAACAATTTCGAATTTACAATTTTATATAATGTCATAAGATCGAATAGTTTTCGTCTCCTCTGTAATGTATCTAGTTTAAACTGGATTAACCTATCCTCATAATTCAGAAGCTTCAAACCAAACCTTGCACTCAACTGTTTGACAAAACGTTTTTGGACCGACTCCAACTTATTTATATGGATCTTGTAATATGGTGACCATATGACACTACCATACTCCAGTGTACTTCGCGCTAGAGATATGTATAGAGTAAGTAGACTTGACGGTTGTTTGAATGGGCGTGTTACTCGGTTTATGAAACCCAGCATTTTCCTAGCCTTCAATGCAATTGTTTCAAAATGGAGTTTAAAATTGAGCTTAGAATCAACCAGAACTCCCAAGTCTCTTACAACATTTACACGTTTTAATTGTGTATTTTGGACGCAGTACTCGAAAATTATAGGTTTTAGCTTATTAGTAAAAGTTATACACTGACATTTTGCGATATTTAAAGACATATTATTTAATTTGCACCAATTATCAAGATTGTCAATATCAGACTGAACCGCCCTGTGGAATGGGGGCCCTGAAGAATTCTACCACGGTATACCCTGCCTGTCGTAAGAGGCGACTAAAAGGGATCACAGGGGTCGCGGCTGCACAGCGGGGGATGTGCGGCCTTTACATATATATCTGCATGGTGCGACCCTGAGGCGGTTGGCGGCGCGAAATATCGCGCTGCTACTGTAAATTGTGGGGGGCATCTAGCCCAAGAAGAGACGGGCCGTAAAGGTACGGCACAGGGATGGTTCCGGCAGCAATCCAGGGTAAACTCAGGATCCCCCGGGATTGTCCCACATGTGCTGCAGAAGGCTACCGCGGGGTTTTTAGTCGGTACACCGGCGTAGGAAAATTGATTAGGGTCCCGATCTAGTAGTCCTTCGGGCGAACTGGGTCGGAAGGTCGGTGAGTCCGGCATAACCATCTCTCCTCCCCCGAGGACCAGAAGGTATCCGTAAGATGGATTTTCCCCGCGGGAAAAAAAAAAAAAATTATCAGACTGAAGCTTATGACAATCATCTATACTTGTTATGACATTAAAGATTTTTAAATCATCAGCGTAGGCAAGATTGTCACAGGAAAATAATTCTAATAAGTCATTTAAAAAGATATTAAATAATAATGGACCTAGGTTAGAACCCTGAGGAACTCCTGACTCAGCTTCAAAAGGAACAGATTCATAGCCATGTACAGTGACTAGTTGATTCCGGTTCATAAGATACGACTCTAGCCAGCGTAGTAGAGAGCCATGTATACCCCAGTATTCAGCTTTTGCACAGAGAATATTGTGATCGACTCTATCAAACGCTTTAGCGAAATCTGTATAGATGGCATCCACCTGTCCTTTAACGCCAAAAACCTTGCAGAGTACATCAGTGTACGTAAGGAGATTAGTTGTTGTTGATCTGGAGTTAACAAAACCGTGTTGCTTGAAGCTAATTATTTGTTTGGAATGGCAATAGAGATGTTTGTACACCAAAGATTCAAAGATTTTGGCGAAACAGTTCAGAATACTGATCGGGCGGTAGTTGCAAATATCCTCTTTGCAGCCTGATTTATATACTGGTACTATCTTTGATAATTTCCATAAGTCTGGAAAATAGCCTTCGATTAGGGACTTGTTAAAAATTATGTGAAGTGGTATATTTAGTACTTTGGCACACCTCTTTATAAATATAGGGGGCAATTCATCAGGACCAGGACCCTTATTTATTTGGAGTGTGTTTAATGAGTTTTCGATATCTTTATAGGATATAGTTATTGCTGACATACAATGACTGGCCTTAGGGAACCCACTGATTTCGGACTTAAATTTAGTTTTATTTTAGACTGATGCAAAGTGTTTGGCGAATAAATTTGTGATATCTCTACCATTACCGGCGTGCTCACCATTGTAAAACATATTTGTGGGATATGCGTTAGTTTCTTTTTTAGATTTCGTATATCGCCAAAAGGACTTAACATCATTATGAAGGTTGTTCTCAATAGAAGATATATATGTTTTAAAGCACCTATCATATGCCATCTTAGCTCTTCTTCTCATCAAGCAGAAACAGTCGTAGTCGCGCGGGTTTAAATATTTGACCTATTTAGAGTGGTAATTATCTTTTTCTTTAAAAATTTTAATAAGGGATTTTGAAAACCAAAATTGATAAACTTGTCTCTTTCTAGTAGAATTTGGGGTATGATTATCAATAGTAGTCCATATCAAATTGTAGAATGATTGCAAAAAATCATCACAATAGGGTGTTTGACTGGTGTAACCAAAAAATATAAAACTGCACTAGGAGAAAGGATAGTGGGCAAACATATTTATTAAATACATTTTTTTATTTTAAATGTAATATAAACATTTTATTTTCGTCATTAAAATTTAGAATTTTTAATCTGTATCACTCAGTGCCAAAAACGTAGTAATACCGGCCGCCATTACTCGTGACGACATCGCACATAAACATTGCATCCAACGACAAATAAAATTGTAAGGAAGAACATATTTTTCGATGTGTAAACGTGTTAATTTCGTCTTCAAGTCTTCTATAAGAATGGAAGAAGGCATTACAAAGGCTGATAGTCGAAATCTGCCACTTCTTTCTTAAAACTTTTGATTTTGGCACATGGACGAACAATTTATCGGGATTTAGTGTCGAGTTTTTACACAAAGGTATTGAACAATATTTATATGCTGGCTCATTCATTTTTGCGGAAAAACTAACAGATAAATGCAAATAATTTGTTATGTTGTTAGGTGTCACATCGGTCACGAATGTTTGTATATGTGCGATGACGTCACATAGAGATCATGTCACGTGACAACGCGATTTAGCACGAAATTATATATGAAAAAATAAAATCACGGATTTTATAGAAATTGAGTATATTTCAATAATAAAAATATTACGGGGGCTATAAGTGAAGAGTCCTCTATCGATGTCCATCAATTTTCAAAAATTGTCAAATACCCTATTCAAGTGCTTATAAAGGTCCCAGTCAATTTGCCCTAGATCGTTTATGCACTCTACATAATTAGTTTTGTGAAAAACGTATTTCTCAGCAGATTGGAAGTTTAAGGTTGATTCCCTCTCACATTTTAAATAAACACATAAGGGAGGATGATGTAAGTCAACTTTACTAATTTCTAAGGCTTTTTGAACACAAAACTGCAGTGTTGGTTGAGCAATAACAAGGTCTAGCGTCCTATTATTGTAGTTACGGAAGTTATTGTACTGTAAAAAATTTGTAGAATGTAAAAACTCATTAAAGTAGATAGATTTCGAAGAGTGAAAATCAAGAAGAACACTAGGTACATTATCCGGCCATTTTATATCATCTAAGTTGAGATCTCCTATTAAACAAAATTTGTTACCTGCGTAATCCGATGATATTCGCTCACAATTGTCAATAAATTCCACATAGTGGTCGTAGTCCAGATACGACGGTAAGTACACAGTGCATATATATAACCACACATAGGAAAGCTTGATTCTAACTCATAAGTCTTCAACAGTTGAATGCAGATTTAATTTAAGTTCTGAAGTAATAGTGTTTTTAATAGCTATGAGTACACCACCACCGTGAGCTTTGCTATAATGTTGCTTAAAACTAGATGGTCTATCACGCAGATAAATATTATATCTTCTATCAAAAATCTCCGCATACTGGACATTGTCTTGAAGCCAGGTTTCACAAAGACAAATCAAATTAAATTGTGGAAGAGGTATGTCGATGATGTATTATGCATTATGCATGGCAACAAGCATGAAGTAGAACAATTCGCGAACCGGTTGAACTCCATACATCCAAAGATCCGATTCAGTTATGAAATGGAGGTAGACAGAACGTCACCTTTTCTCGATGTGAAAGTAATGGTGAGGAACAGGTATCTCAATGCCTACTCGCACCACCATCCACGGCATTTGGAATCCGTTGTGACATCGTTGACAAATATAGCATATGACCTCTGTGACTCTCAACATCTAGAAAGTGAGCTCACACATGTTCAGAAGGTACTGAAGAGTAATGGATACAAAGGAAAGATACGCCGTCCCAAGAAGAGGGAGCGTCTTCCTGAGGTTAGCAGAGTCCCAGCATACATGCCATATAATAAAGGAGTCACGGACAAAGTTGGAACAGTACTGAAACAATACTCCATTAAGACTGTATATAGTCCGCTCGCAAAAATATCGAACCACTTGCGTACTCCAAAGGATGTAATTCCCTTACAAACTCCTGGTGTTTATAAGGTGAATTGCAGTTGTGGTAGTTCCTACATCAGCCAGACCAAAAGAACGATCGCTGAAAGGGTCAAGGAACACATTACCGCTGTAAAAAACCGCCAGATCAACAAATCAGCGGTGGCTGAGCATTTGCTGGAGGCTGGATCTAATCATTGGACAGAACTACACCAACCACAGGTTCTATCCACCGATCGCCATTATTACTCCAGAATAGTACGTGAAGCGGTAGTAATCCAAAAACATCAGAATTTCAACCGAGAGGATGGATACCGTTTGTCAACAACATGGAATCCTGTCATAAGTATATGTAAACCGCGTCGACAGAATAAGTCAACTCTTCAGCGCGAGGATACTGTCAGTGTGGTTTGTCGAAGTACCGACAGTATTTTTGATAAAAATAAAAATAAAAACCAAGGGAAGGTAGTTATCAAAACCCCCACTAAACTGGTTACCGATACTCCCACCACACGAAAGCCCACCTTACAAAGACGGCACTAAATCTACTCAGTCAGCCCGTGACCACGGCCGACGCAACTCTGTCGAAACGTCGGGAAATAATTGTGGTATTAATACCATTAAAGTATTGCGCGATTAAGACCCGTTTCTAATTTTATAATATGTATTCTCTCTACTGTTCAAAGCTTCATTGTTCATATGGGCAAGCGGTGTTTAATTACGGTACGTATTCTTAGAATATAACCACAGACCACACGGGGTTGTTAATGTCACCCTTAAGCAATGAGTTTTGGGTATCCATTGTCCATAAGAGAAATCGAATACCTGTCTCTGGTATCAGCTTTTGCTTTTGCTACAGCAAAATGACCCTTAGTTCCCGTATAAAAGCGATGACAAAAATTATAATACACCGTATTCCACAGTGTGCTCTACACCACAAATGAACTCCGGTTGTTTGTAGAGTGAATTTTTAAATAGTGACTGCAAAATGAATGTAATTACCTATGTATAATTCGATGTAATATAATATTAATTATGTTTTATTTACTGTTAATATTGTGTTTTGACCTCAGATTGTTTTAATTAATTGTTGATGATGTCTACATTTTAATGTATCCCATATTCCTACACTCCTCTCTATGCCAATACTTTAATAGTTTATTTATTTTTTGTTTCAGTTTGCTGATAATACTTTCAAAAACTATTATTATACAGAAAACGATGACGAGCCGAGTGACGAGGAAGGCACCCTGGCATTCAAAGTTAAAAAAGCAATAGCAAAGAGATCAAATTGCATCGACGACTTCTTCGAAAAACCTAAGAATAAAAAGAAGGTGGCAAAAAAGTCGTCAAGTGTTGGTCGTTCTTCCAGTGGTGCAGTTTCATACATCACATCAAATAAGGATGACATCGTCGATATGCATCTCATCTTATAAAAATTGAGATATATGATGTCAAGAAGATAAAAAACATCGCTCCAATGGAACACTGGAAACATGCTGAGGTCCGTGTAAAATATTACGCAGAAGCCGACGAAGACAAAAACTTGCAGTCAGTGAGAGATATAATATTTAATATCACCAAGTACTTGGCTACAAAAGAGGACTGTGTGAAATATTTTATGATAAATAAGATAGTGCGTAAGGTTATGGAGTTCATGTTTGGGAGAAAAATTATACAATACGTAATACCAATTTTCATGCGTTTAACTTCAAAAACTTTTCATACAAACTTTTATCCCCTATTTTACCCCCTTAGGGGTGGAATTTCCAAAAATCCTGAAATATGTATTTTTTATTTTTAACTAAAAGGCCAAATACTAATTTACGTGCGTTTAACTTCAAAATTTACGGATTTTCATACAAACTTTTATCCCCTATTTTACCCCCTTAAGGGTGGAATTTCCAAAAACCCTTCCTTAGTGGATGCCTACGCCATAAAAGGTACCTACTGTCAAAATTTCAAGTCTCTAACCCCAGCCATTTTGGCTGTGCGTTGATCGATCAGTCAGTCAGTCAGTCAGTTTCTTCTTTTATATATACAGATTATAAGTCATTGTGCATGTTAATACTAATTTAGAATATTAATATTTGGTCATGATCATAATTTGGATTTTACAAAACAGCGGCTTCTCAACCTAAAAAACTGATCCATGTTTACTTGCACTCCCACACACCTTCTGTTCTCCCATGTAACTGTGTAGCCCTTAAACGCACTGAAAATATTAAATATCTCGGAGTCACCTTGGATGAACGCCTCACATTTCATCCTCACATAAACCTCACTGCTGCTAGAGTAAGAAAACTGATTGGCATCATGCGACTACTGAGAAACTCTGCCAGCTGGAAGACCTTAAGAACAGTTTACTTCGCCTTATGCCAATCAATTATAAGCTACTGCATTGGAATATGAGGCTCAGCGGCCAGAACCACAGTAATCAAACTAGAAAGAGCTCAACGAACATTACTAAAGGTGATGTTGAAGAAACTCTACCAACGATCTCTATGCCGAAGCAAAGGTTCTCTGAGTGAGGCGATTATTCATTCTCCATGCCTGTCTAAGCGCTCACAAAACAATTACAAACTCTCCGCTATATGACAATATTAAGTCTAAACGCACCTTTAAGATACCACTACCATCCATTAAAACCACATTCGCAAGGAGATTCACATCGTACAGCCATCCATCCACATACAATAATGTATCACCTAAATGTTCTCTTAAGGACTGCACCATCTTCACAGCTAAAACTAAACTGACCAGCTTTCTATTAGGCCTGGATTACATCGAGACAGAGGGATTAATATCTGGGTACGGATCCATAGTGCGGGGACAATGATTAACATCATTTTATTATATTTTTAGTTACTATTTTTATATAAATATTTATTTATTTATTTATGCTTTATTGTACACCAGAATACAAATATTAACAGTACATTGCAATAAACTTAAAATAGAATGTACAAACGGCGGTCTTATCGCTAACTGCGATCTCTTCCAGACAACCTTTACATGGATTCGATCTGAAGAGACACAAAAGTAATGGGTGGTCATCGTAGGGAAATAGACATACTATGATGTACAGCAAAATACATAGACATAACATACATACTTATACTTCATACTATAATATACTACATAAATTAAATATCTTTATATACTACATACACCACCATATGATATATATTATATATACTTACAAGTACAGAAACTGGAAGAAAAAAATAATAACAGTAGATAGTATTATATCATTGAAGTGACGAATAAAGAATACGAAGGCGTTTTTTGAATATAGCTAATGATTCAGCTTGTCGTATAGCTACTGGTAAATCGTTCCACAGACGAGCAGCATACACTGTGAAGGATTTATCAAGAAATGAAGTGCTGTGCTTCGGGATTTCTAATGGCAAATTCCCCGATGACCTCAAAGTCCGTGCGTGTGTATCGCTTAAAAATTTAAAGCGCTCATTGAGGTAACGTGGTGCAGTAGGATCAAACAGAACCCGGTATAAGAGTAATAAGATGCGAGTATTCCGGCGAAGGCGTATAGATGGCCATTTGAGCTTACTACGAAATTCCGAAACGTGGTCATATTTGCGTAAACCAAATATGAACCTTATGCAAAAGTTCTGGAGCTGCTCAAGATTTGCAAACTGGGCCTCGGTAAGATCGAGAAAGCTAGCGTCAGCATAATCAAGAACAGGGAAAAGAAGAGACTGAACCAGCGCAATTTTCGTGGGTATCGGTAAGAAATTCCGTATTCTTCTTAAGGACCCTCCCGCTGCAAACATTCTGCGACTGAGTTCTTGCAGTTGGGGGCCCCAGGACAGATTCTTGTCGATGTATATCCCCAGGTTTTTTACTTTGTCGCTAAATGGAATAGGACAACCGTCAAACAGAATTGGAGATATCTGATTAAAATCTATTCTAGGAATAGCCCTAGAGCTCCCAACAACAATGACCTGGGTTTTTGAGGGATTTATTATCAAGCCATGCATTTTACTCCAATCGCTGATACGAGCAAGGTCCTTGTTAACCGATGCGATCGCTTCCGACACCCTGTCTACAGGAGCATGGTAATATATCTGTAGATCATCTGCGTAAAGATGGTAGGAAGAAATTAGTTGGTCAGAGATTGAGTTAATAAATAACGCGAAAAGTAAAGGAGATAAAACGCCGCCCTGAGGGACACCGGCAGATACATCGCACCAAGAAGATAAGGTATCTTCAATGCATATACGTTGCCGGCGACCTGTCAGGTAACTACGAAACCAATCAATCACCGTCGGAGATATGTTAAATGAGCGCAATGTACATAATAAGATATCATAATCTACAGTGTTGAAGGCATTACTAAAATCCAGTAATGCCAACACAGTTACTTTACTGTTCTCCAATGCAGCTCTGATGTCATCAGTGATATGCACTAACGCAGTGGTGGTACTATGCCCAGGCCGAAATCCAGATTGGAAACGATTAAGGAGATTATGTTGTGTAAGGAAGGAGCTTAATTGGTGATTAATTAAGCATTCAAGGACTTTAGCAAGAAAAGGAAGAATAGAAATAGGTCGGTAATCAGAAAAAGATTCAGGTTTGGAACGTTTGGGCAGTGGAATGATTTTTGCATCTTTCCATATAGTTGGAAAGACAGCATTAGATACAGAGAAATTAAGGATATGATGGAGGATCGGAAGAATTTCATCAAGAATAGGTAGCACCATATTCCGGCTAATACAATCACATCACTGCATTGGAAGAAATCGACAGTACGCTCTTTTTAACATCACAATCGGTGAATTGATTAAAAACGAATTGAGGATGTTTAGGAGTTGGCATTGAAGAAAAAGCATTAACAGTAATATTTTTAGTATCCTCATCAAAATTGGACGACGCAGTAAAATGTGAATTGAGAGAATTGATATCTAAATCGTTATGAGGAATGTCTGAAGGAGATCTACCAACTCCCATAGATCTAAGAAATTTCCACACTTTAGCGGGGTCACCGTTCCCTACAGAGTTATGAACATTTCGGCGTTGCGCGTTCCTACACATCTTGTTGCAGTGATTTCTGATAGCCACATACTTGTCACGATTACGGTCAATTGGGCGACGTTTGAATTTTGCCTTTGCTTCAGCCTTTCTCCGCATTATAGCTTTGATATCGTCAGTCAGCCAAGGAGTCGGTAGGTTCTTCATCTTTACTACACGAATTGGAGCATGCAAATCGTAAATATTTTTAATAAATATTTTTAGCTTAGAAATTTTAGCTTTTTATTTTTAGAAAAATGTATCTTGTTCGCGTCAAATTCCATTCTTGTAACTTGTAGATACTATGGCAGCCCAAGATACAAGCGTAGCTTAGTTTGGGTGCCACTAGCAATTATTGTAAATTATTTTTATTTATTTCTTATTTATTTTATTTATACATTTATATATATAGGTGACACATTAAATGAACGATAATAGCTGCAGTAGTGTAAAACTGTGTTTCAGCTATTAACGCTCCCCCTCCGGGCTTTGAAAGTACATATAAAAAAAAAAAAAAAAAAAAAAACAAAGTACAAAAACTTCAAAGCAAAAATAAAATAAAACTAATAACAGTATAAAAGGAAACTTAATTAAAATGTTAAAGTATATGTGTGCGTATGAGTGTGTGTGTGTGTGTGCGCGCGTGTGTGTGTGTGTGTGTGTGTGTGTGTGCGTGTGTGTGTGTGTGTATGTGAGGGTGAGTGTGTGTGTATGTGTGTGTGTGTGTGTGTGTGTTATGTATGGGAGCTAATTCAAGGATTTTTAAAACTTAACTTTAAGAAATTCTTCTGTTTCTTCATAAGACAAAGTGAGTAGCCACTCAATTACTTTTTCTTTACATTTTTTAGTCCGTAGGGGATATATATCGTGTTCTCTGTTTAATTTGTTGTATAACTTCGGAGCTAAGAAATAGTATTGACGGCCGGCAGAAGCAGCTGTGTATCTAAGAGTTTCACATACTCTGCCTGCTCTACGTTTGTTTTCTATAATGTTATGGTCGAAGATAATCTCAGTATGTTTACGAATGATTACTCTCAGTACAAACAACCTACGAACTGTTAGAAGCTTGCACTGGGAATAAAGACTATTGGTAGGGAATCTAATGGGTTTGTGCATCATAATTTTAATAATACATCTTTGGGCTCTCTCCAGACGTAATACATTAGTTTTGCATGCACCACCCCAGGACGTGATGCAGTACTCCAAGATAGACTGAACTAACGCGAAATATACCATTTTCAGTGTACTGAAGTCAGCACTGTCTCTTAGCCTTTTAAATACAAACATTAATTTTCTAGTACGAGCTGTAAGATTATCAATTTGTACGTTCCAGGATAGCTTATAATCGATAATGATTCCCAGATACTTTATGTTATCAACTCGAGTCAGGGTGTTGCAGTTACACAAATTGTTTGACCACAAACCGCATGTGTGGGCTTTAATAGAGAAAGATATTGAGGGCTGAGAAATGAAACTAGGAGAAAATGTAATGAATTTTGATTTATTTATATTTAAAGTTAACAAATTAGCATTTAATCTACGAATTACTGCAGTCAAAGCGATTTCAGCACTCCTACAGACGTTTTGCCAGGTGTCCCCTTGTACCAAGAGAACGGTATCGTCCGCATACGCAATTATTTTGCAGTGTTCTAGTTTGAGCAAGCAAATTTCATTAATGTAGAGGAGAAACAGAGTGGGCCCAAGCACACTACCCTGTGGCACGCCGTAACTAGGACATGCATCATTACTAATTATATTATCAATAACAACTCTCTGTGTACGATTACTGAGATAACTACTAAACATGTTCAGTACAGTACCACGAACTCCAATGTTTTCAAGTTTCTGTAATAGTATAGGAATGGAGACAGTGTCAAATGCTTTAGTTAGGTCAAGGAAAATGCCAACAGTTTTCAATTTGCTATTTATATTTTGAGTTATTGTATCTGTTGCATTTAAAACGGCGTCTTCAGTGGATTTCCCAGTACGGAAGCCGTATTAGTTATTAGCTAAGATGTCATTTTTGGTAATATATTCTAAAAGTCGTTTGTTTAAAATTTTTTCAAATATTTTAGAAAGGGTCGATAGAACAGATATTGGCCTATAGTTATTGACACTGTCTCTATTCCCACTTTTGTATATAGGGTGTACAAGTGCTTTTTTAAAAACTGTAGGGAACAGTCCAGTAGAAATGCAAAGATTGAGGATATGTTTTATAACAGGTATTAGGACATGTTTCGCGGATTTGATTATGGGTGCCGATATATTATCCCATCCCAAGGCGCAGTTATCTTTAAGGCCACTTATTATATTGCCAATCTCAATATCATCAGTTTCTAGTAGAACCATAGAGTTGACTTGCGTTCGATGTTTGAACGGAGTACCAGGATCAGACAGTGAATAATTTTGTCCAGTGTCTGTGATTATTTTACTAGCAAGACTATGTCCAATCTCAGCGAAAGATTTGTTAACCATATTAATGGAGGAAATAGGGTCATTACTTAGTGTTAATAGTTCTGTTGGTATAGATTTGTATTTATTTAAATTTGCTATTCCTTTAATAATATTCCATGTTGCTTTTGGATTATTTCTGGCCCCCTGTAGTTCATTTTTTTCGTAATTATGTTTGATCTTTTTTAATAAGTTATTGCAGAAATTTCTATAGCGTGTGTAGATAATTTTGGGAATAGGGTATAAAGGGTCTTTTTTAGCACGCCGGTATAATTTATCCCTGTGTCTAACGCAACGCAATAGGCCCGGAGTGATCCAAGGCTTTAGAATTTTCTTTCTTGGAGACGTATGAATAGTTGTAGACTGAGAATCTATCACACGTGATAAAATATCTACGAATAACTCGGACGCCTTATCTGCATTTTGAGCGTCCAAAACAGCAGAAAAATCTGTCACATTCAAAATATTTGTTACATCAAAAACATTAATTTTTCTTTTTGGTTTTATATTTCTATGAATTGGATCTATACTCGTGCATGAAAGGAGAATCGGGGCATGATCTGTTATCAAAGAGTTTAGGATAAATGTAGCAGCTTTCTGGTTAGTTTTGAGTATGACATGGTCAAGGCAATTCTCATTTCGCGTAGGAAAAACATGAGCTGGAAGCATAGCGTGCGAACTCGTCATATTTAAGTATTTTTCGGCACTCGGTTCCTCCTTGTTGTGTGGGAAAATGTTAATGTTAATATCACCTATAATTGCCAGATTTTTATATGAACATAAAGATTTTAAAATTGTGTCAAGGGAGAATACGAAGTTATCAATATTTCTGAAGGAGGGTGACCGATATATGCATACAATAGCAAGTGCTGTTTTGTGTCTAAAAACTAAGCAATTAGCATCCATTATATCCGGTTCTTCAATTGTATGTTCAATACTAATGGCAACATATATAACCACACCTTCATTCTGGTTACTGAAATGTGATTTATAAGAGATATAACCTGCAAGCGTAGGTAAGTTACCGACCTTACTTAACCAGCACTCCGTTAAAATTATAATGTCTGGAGAGTGATCAATTCTTTGTAAGAGTATCATAAGATTGTCAAAGTTGGAATTTATGCTTCTAATGTTAACGTGGAGTATATTCCATGACGATGCGGTCTTAAAAATCTTATTACCACACTCTTCAGGTGAACATACATATGAATCGGACACTGATAACATATCAAGCTCATTTCCTACTACACTAACGTCATTCATTGTTGGACAATAGTATAAATAACAGGGGTACAAAGACGATCCCTAAGAGGGCCCTTATATATTGTACGTGTTGTTTACTTGAATAAATACTTTTAATACTTTTAATTAATTGTAAACATTTAGTGTTGTAAGTGAGTGTTTAAGGTCATTGTGTTATCTATACTTATAATAAATCTGTAGAGAGGTCAATTCTGTACATGAAATATATTTCCAAAATAACTATCAGCGGGTGATTAGTGATCGATACTGACGCCAAAAATGCAATCAGTAAAATTTTTGTCTGTCTGTCTGTCTGTCTGTCTGTCTGTATGTTCGTTATAGAAACAAAAACTACTCGACGGATTTCAACAAAACTTGGTACAATTGTTCTTCATACACCTGGGCAGGTTATAGTATACTTTTCATCACGCTACGATCAATAGGAGCAGAGCAGTGAAGGGAAATGTTGGGAAAACAGGAGAACTTACTCCATTTTTTAAGCTTCCGTCGTGTGTGCAGCCTTAATAGTGAAAGCTACACAGAAATCATGTATGACGGAAATGTTCTCCTTAAAATTATATAAAAAAAATTCCACGACAGCAAATGTCTATATTTTATGGTTGACTCATAATAACACGTGTAACTCCCGATAGCGTAGCAGTTCGGAGATTTCTGATTATATTTGTCTACTCTTCGTTTATAACACTCTCAATCATCCCTAATTAATAAATGTTAACATTATTACCTATTTAATTTAATAAAAAAAGAATTATAGAAATAGGTACAGAAACACCAGGCTATTTTAATTGCAAGAAAAAATAACTCCTTGGATTGTATACTTCTGCTCCCGAAAATAACCTCCACGCGGGTGGAGCCGCGAGCAACAGCTAGTTGTAGTATAAGTTATTATAAGTCATTGTGCACATAAAAAAAAACATTTAAGAATTGTTTGGATATTATGTTAAGTGTTCATACGATGACAACTATTCGATATATCGATCGTATAATGGAAAAGATTGTGCAAACCAATTTGTCAAAACAGATTTAGAAAATATATGTAAAAAAAAACACTTTTGTTAAATCTCCATTACCATTAACGTATGAAAATAAAATAAATATTTCTCAAAGTAAGTTGTGTTATATCTGTAAAAGTAACTTAAATGAAGATGTCACAATAATATACAATTGGCATACTGGTGTTTATGAAGGAGTAGCCCATTCACTTTGTTCTGAAAAATACAAAACACCTAATTTTGTACCAGTATTTTTTCACAATTTAAGTAATTATGATGCTCATTTTATAGTTCATGGTCTTAATTTTGACGAAGGTGATATAGAACTTATTCCTGAGAATAAAGAGAAATATATATCTGTATATATATACCGGGTGTCCAAGAAAATGGCGCAGCTGCTTATATACATTTTTTTTTTATATACCACGTTGGTGGCAAACAAGCTTACGGCCCGCCTGATGGTAAGCGGTTACCGTAGCCTATGGACGCCTGCAACACCAGGAGTATCACATGCGCGTTGCCGACCCTTCAAAAACCTATTTACTCCCTTCTTGAAGAACCCCATACTGTAGTCCCCTTCGAAAACCTTGGCAGGGAGCTCATTCCACATTCGGAGCGTTCGCGGGAGGAAATTCCTCTGAAACCGCGCTGTGCGCGACCATTTAGGTTCCAAAGTGTGAGGATGAACTCCCTGTCGATGGCGAGCGGTGCGATGGTAGAAAGTGGCCGTGGGGATCATGTCAAACAATTCCTCGGAACACAACCCATTATACAAACGGTAGAACACACACAAGGAGGCTATGTCTCTCCTTAGACTTAGAGGCTCGATACCGTTTGTGAGTTTGGGATCGTCAACGATTCTCACAGCTCTTCTTTGAACCGAGTCAAAAGGATCAAGCTGGTATTGAGGTGCTCCCGCCCAGAGATGACAGCAGTACTCCATATGGGGCCGGACTTGCGATTTTTATAATAGCAGTCTTTGCCCCGGAGTGAAGTACCTCTTCGCTCTGTTTAGCAAACCGAGTTTTTTAGACGCCAGCTTGACCTTGTCTTCTAAGTGACTTCGGAACTGAACGTCGCTAGAGATGTTGACGCCAAGGATCCCAATACTCTTCGAGACGTTAATGGGTGTGTCCTGGAATTGTGGGGCCACAGTGAATGGGGTTTTCTTAGCGGTGAACGCGCAAACTTGTGTCTTAGAGGGGTTGAATTTGACTATATTATCCCGACCCCAATCGGAGGCTTTGGATAAAGTGCTCTCGATTTCCGACACAAGTTGTTCGCGACTTTCTTCCACAACGGTACGAGGGATGTTTGCACGGCCCGTGTAAAGTGCATCTCCGGTGCTGTCGTCCGCATAGCAATGAATGCTGTCAATAGACAGCATATCATTAATATGCAGCAGAAACAGCGTCGGAGATAGAACGGAGCCTTGTGGGACGCCAGCGTTTATGTCCATGCTTTCGGAGCAGTTACCATCTACTACGGCTTTTATGCATCTGCTGGACAGAAAGCTAGCAACCCACTGGCACAAACCCTCGGGCAGTCCGTACGAAGGCAACTTCGATAGAAGATCCCGGTGCCAGACCCGATCGAACGCCTTCGCTATATCTAGGCTTACTGCCAATGCCTCACCTTGACTCTCAATGGCTGAAGCCCATCGGTGTGTGAGATACACCAGAAGATCACCAGTTGAGCGATTATGGCGAAAGCCATATTGACGATCGTTGATCAACTGGTGCTCCTCTAGGTATCTTAGGAGCTGAGTATTAATCACACGCTCCATCACCTAAGAGAGAAGGGAGGTTATAGCAATAGGCCTGTAATTCGATGGATCTGATCTATCGCCCTTCTTAGGCACTGGGTGCACATGGGCAGTCTTCCACGAAGACGGAACTTGTCTACTGTGGTATGAAAGCGCGAAAAGACGCGTTAGCACAGGACACAACTCAGGAGCGCACTGTTTAAGTACCACTGCTGGTATGCCGTCTGGCCCGCTCGACTTATGAACATCTAAACGGAGTAGCTCCCGCCGGACTTCCATTTGTGAAATTTTAATTTCCGGCATGGAGTGTCCGCACCACGGGATGGTAGGCGGTACGGCGCTTCCGTCATCGTTCAATGTCGAGTTCGAGGCAAAGAGAGTACCTAGTAAATCGGCTTTCTCTTTAGCACTGTGGGCTAAGTTACCATCGACATATTTCAGTGGTGGTAATGACGACTGGCAAAAGTTTTTCTCAGCAGCTTTGGCGAGTGACCAGAAGGCGCGACTCCCAGAGGGGTAGCCAACAAGCTTCTCACCAATTCTGCCGATGAAGTTGAATTTAGATCTGGCAATTTTTCTTTTACTGGACCTCGAAGCAGCATTTAATTTGCGTTTCACATCAGATGTGTTTGGATCCTCATTTGTTCGAGCCGTGGTCCAAGCCCTGTATGCGGCTTGCTTGAGGAATCTAGCTTCCTTGCAGGACCGATTAAACCACGGTCGTTTTTTTGCCCCCACATCTACTAGTGAGTTTGGAATAAAGCATTCCATCCCCACTAGGATCGTCTCAGCGACAGCGGCTGCGCAGGAGTCAGGATCTTCTGATGTGAAACAGAGCTGCCTCCACGGGTACGACGCATAGAATTCACGCAATCCATCCCAATCTGCTGACTTATACTGCCACAAGCGACGCATGCTTTTAGGCCGAGGTGGATTGGACTGCGCGCATGAGACTTGGGTCCGGACGAGACAGTGTCGGACGAGCCGAGTGGTGCATCCACTGAGATGGTATATCCGTCCGGACGTGTGGTCAGCAGAAGGTCCAGTAAAGAGCTCGTATGGTCCTCGATATCTGGTATTCTCGTTGGAGAATGTACCAGTTGTGAGAATCCATAAGCCAGAGCGAATTCGTGAGCAACCCTCCCCGCGTAGTCAGTGGACCGAGAATTAAGCCACTCTACGTGGTGAGCATTAAAATCTCCTAAAATCACTAACTCCGCGGAGGGGTATTGCTCGAGGACTTTATCAGTCGTCAATTTCAGGCGCTCGAATAACTGAGTCGTGTTCATGTCACCGCTGTGAGACCTGTATAGGCACCCGTAGACACGGGTGTGGCCACCGTAGTCCACGCGCACCCATAATACTGACAGGTCACTGTCTTCAAACTGGTGGAGTCGGCGACAGCATACATCCTCCCGGACATACATACATACACCGGCATGTCTTCGAAATTGGCATTCGATTTTGTATCCGGGATACAGTAAGTATGACGTATCGGCCGGGCAGGATATCTGCGTCTCCGTTAAAAAAATTAACGTCAGCTGCGCAGTCTCGAGGTGGTGGTGGACTGCGCTAAGATTTGTGTGAAGGCCCCTGATGTTGCAAAAGTCCACTTGCGTGGAAAGGAGCGCCGCTGGTGTATACTTTTTCCTTTTTTTCTTTTTCACCATGTTTTTTGGGGGGGGTTTGAATAGGTTTGAGAGGATTCACTGTGTTCACAGCCAAGGGGACAAGTGCGCGATGCAAACCTGCTTAAGGGCAGTGCGGGTACTGCGGTTTGTCAACACGGCGTACGAAAGGGCCCCCAGTCCCCTCTGTTGCAGCAGCCGGGTCCACTCCGGTCTCCTTCTCCGGCACGACTGCTACAACAGACTTTTTTCGCAGGCTGGCGGTTCAGCCTCCCAGGGCGGAGATTAAGTGGTCCCTGGATTCGGGAACCCTACTGACCTACGGGCGGCCAGCGACAAGCCGTTTCACTGGGTCTTCCTGACCGCCGTGTCCACACTCCGCAACCCACACAGACCAAATGCCGTGTTATGTACACCGCAGGTCCCTCGCTGTCAACACAGCGCATCCTCAGGAGCTCTGGCAACCTTACTCACTCACAGGAACACAACACCGCCGAAAAGCAGTATTATTTAACTGTGGTATTCTGTAAGGTGGAGGTACTTCCCCAGTCGGGCTGCTCCAAATTTGAGCGAGATATCTCGCTGTGCCCTACCTCTCTCAAAATAGTATAACGGGAATGCATCTTCATTAAGACTAATTTTTGTAGCGTACTTTAATAATAACAAAGATACTGAGAAAAACAACAATAACATGAAATATGCTTCCCCTTAACTCACGGTAGATACTTAGCAACACATAAGTAGGGTTGTGTATAAATCGAGTTATTGCCTACTGTGCACTCTGTGCACATAGTTATGTGATATGTGTTTAATATTTTAAGAACCGCAGGATATGTCATTTAAAGAACTTTGGAAGAAGATCTACATGGATTCAAATGCACTGTTTACTTGCTACTAATGACTACAAAAACAATTAACTGACCTTGTAATTGAAGCCGTTATTGTCTTTGTGGGTAAGGAGGAAAGTGAAGGATCCACCAAATTCCCGCACAATAACACTGTCACAATTTGGTAGCACACATCACTTGCGAATATCGAAATTAACATTGCCGTCGGCATCTGTATTGCATAATAAAATAAAACTTCCACATTCCCCCAACAGTTGCATCACTCGCATAAGTGTTTTACCGCTTGTAAGCACGTTCTCATCATTGCGATGCCCGGAATAGTCCACATAGAAAAGTAAGGCTTCACCGTAATTGCTATGGACCATTCCGTACGCCAAAACCATGTCGGTGTACTAGGGAATACGGCATTGAAATTTATACAACTCAATCAAAATAACAGAAAACGAGTTCACAATAATATGCATATATTTCAAATACACATGCACACGCGATTGCAATCCGAATCCAACTAATGAAAAAATTATGAAATTCGCCATGATGAAAAAATAGATAAAGGTCTGTTCATATTAGATCACATATTCATACCTATTTTGGTTTATAATAATTTATTTGCATTAATGGTACGCATGTTTACTGATTTTATCTCACTAGATTTTCATATGCAATTCATAAGTAAATATCATTTATTGGGTTACAACGATTATCAAAACTTTCTCTAGCCATTAAATGCTTGTACAATTTGTATCAATTAAAGCAACATTATAATTACTGGAATTTAAATAAAATAAAAAAAAGACAAACTTCTGACTGGAGCGGATTACTTAAGCACTTTAATCGCCTTTTACTTGTAAAATCGTTGCATTTCAATACAATTAATCTCTCTGGAGATCTTACTAAGATCATCCTATCAGTCCATTATGAATTATGATCTTCGTTTTTACGTAACTCAAAGTACCCAAGTACTTATCCAAATTAAATGTCAATAAGTGTGAACTGTAAACACGTCTTTAGAATTAACGGTCACTATTGGCGGCGTGACTAAATAGACCGACAAGGGGATTAAGAGCCTTTCGGAAGCGGCAAAGTCGGTAGCGGCTTGCATCAATCGAGTCGCTCGAGGACACCGTAACAGGGTCAGACTAGGGAATTATTTCAAATATCATATTTTTTATTCACAAGTATTTTGTCGTAAACGGTTTGTTCTTATTTTGCTCTTCTTCAGCTACAAGAAGTCGACTGTTGAACATGGGTCAAGGATTTCCACAGTGACAGATTTTTTTCGATGAATGTAAATTTAAATGTTATTTATTGGTAAATTATTGACTAAATAAAATTACATGATTTGATCCATGGCCGATGTGACTTTTCGGTAACTTACTGAATGATCAAAATGATGACAAAGTAATCTATCAATACACGATGCAAACTGCGCAAAATAAAAATATTATCTTGGTTTGTTGCCGCTATAAATCTAAGTACGTCCCTGTTCAACTATTGTATTCATTTCATATGAAACAAAAAATATTTTTTCGTGAAGCTAGAGAAGGATAAAGTATACAGCTGAAAGTTCATGACCTGACATAATTTAAAGGGAAGTCTTTAAAATTTCGTTGCTGGTGAAAAAAGGTTTTCATGGATTTTTTCATTAACGATTTAATCTATGTCGAAATTAAAAAATATGTGTACCTTAAAATGACTAACTTTACCCATTCTAACTGGTTTTATGCGGAATAGTTGAGATAATAATTGAAACTTTAAACTATTATAACTCCGAAACGGATACGGTTTTTTCAAAAAAATATTTTTTTTATTAGCATATTAATATTATGCCCTTGCATCCAGGGAAGCAGGTGCGCCATTTTCTTGGGCACCCGGTATATAAGTACCTTATATATGACGGGTCGGTCGATCGTCGGCCGAGGCAATGAGAGGGCTTACACGTCCCTCTCAGACCTCCAGGTATGGTCAGGATGGATAGCGTATGATAGTTCGGTAATAAAACACAAGATTAACACTTCAGAGTCTATTTAAGCTACCACCAGTTCGGAATGCAGTCATCCATGGAGAAGAGCTGGCAAGAAACCCTCATGGTTGCTCTTTTAAACACATCACAGTTTACATTACAATATTCGGTACACAATAACACTTTCACATCACGTTAACTTACTACTTTAACAATATTTCGGCATTACGACCGACAAGTTACTAACTGTTTCAATGACTATACACGAATGCCGCACCAAAGACGAGGTGCTCTTTTATATTGTGATTCTCGTTGTGACCCACTCCTCTGCGAGTGAGATCACTCGATAAACAAGTCGAAACCACCTTCAAAATAGCAAAACAAATTGCGCTACCCACAGTTTACAATAAATAAAGTTATTAGCAAGTTCAATTCAGTGTCCATATTCATCACGATCCGACATATATACATATATATATATATTATAATATATATACGTTACTGTGTTAGGGATAGGGAGGGGACCTTTGTTTACGACTATTTATATATGTCCAAAAAAATCTAACGTCATTCCTGAGTCCCTCCTCAATTGAATGCATGTAACCATCAAAATACTCTTTACATATTTTATAGTTTTTTAAATCTAGCACGCAAAAAGGAGTAACGCTCATAGTCCGACTTGCTACCGTATTTTTTACATTTAATCCATGCATTTTCTTTATTTCTAAATACGTGTTTAAGTGGTCTTGTGAACCATACTGGAAAATTGCCAGGTTTGGACGTACGTAATGGGACATGATTTCTAATAATTTCAAGAATTTTTTCATAGAAAATATTTACGCCTAATTCCACATGTACATCCTTTAGTAAAGTTTCTCAATTAACGGATAGTATATCACTGTTTATAGAAGCATAATTGCCCTCCAGGAATCTAAATTTAGGCATAGAACAGCGCAACATGGCCACATAAGGTAATTTAAAAGAAGTTATAGCATAAAACGGGGGATGTTGGCTGTCTATGGGCACCAAAGGGGTAAGTGGCTGTTCACAAGTTAACTTTTCATCATTATTAGATATTAATAAATCAAGTGTACGATCCATGGCATTCCTTAAACAGTTATGTTGTTTGCCGTCAATAGATAATATAAAAATTTTACCTTCCAATAAAATTTGTATTATGTTTCCTCAGACGTCCAAAGTCCTATTGTGAGAGAGTACATCGTCTTCTTTCCTTACACAGCCGCTAGATTTGACTCGTTTCCGCCCGGTATACGCCTTGATCGCCCTCTAGGTACCTTAACTCAAACTATAATGATGACAGAAGCCGCCATCTTTTGCTCATTGTTTGGTTCATAATAATATTAATTAAGCCCAGGAAGAGCTTACCTGGACTTTGGACGTCTGAGGAAACATAATACAAAGTTTATTGGAAGGTAAAATTTTTATATTATGTTGTCCGTTTGACGTCCAAAGTCCTATTATGAGAGACGTGTTTGTTATCTCCTGGCGGCTTATGACATATAAATGCAACAATGTGAGAATAGGAAGCGTAATAATATATGTGCCACAATTGAATTCACATAATTATTTTCATAAGTATTTACATATTACAACGATAAATATTTATTCAGATTGATAAAAGTTATTGAGAAAGAATTTTCTGAAATGCTATTAGTTTCAGATAGAATTTCCTAAAGATACATGCCTACATCCAATTGGCATTGGTAAGGATTTTAGTATTAGGGTAATTTGTACCCAGTTAAAGATTGAAACGGCTGCTCTACTGTTACCAGGTAATGCATATATTCTAGCTACAACTAATGCTACTAGCTGGTGGTAGGATATTCATATCCGCCCGGATAGCGACCACCGTACACATGGTGAAAAACCCGCCATAGTGCGGCACACGCAAGTGTGTCGCGTTCCGGGATCAGCCAGTGTACATCCGGTTTTTTGGGGGTCTAGAGTTGGGGTACAATGTTGGCCATTTTGCGGCCTTCTAAGTACTCTGACAATAGACCCTTGACCGCTTCTTCACCTTCTTGCCCATGGCGTAGTGTGAAGAAGCAGGCCGGCATGATTGTGTTGAGTAGCGGGAGATAGATCGTCTCTCGCTACTCGATACTTTAATTGGACCGTACTGCGCTTACCATCAGGTGAAGTGCGGTCACTTTGCCGTGCTAGGATAAAAAAAAAAAAAAAAATATCGTAATAAGTACGTAATCGCCATTAATAGTTGGCATGGCTGTCCGAACTGGAACTTCAGACAAACTTTGATAGAACCTCATATATCTTTAGTTGTATTTACTATCGTCCTAAGCCAAAGTAGCTACTTTGGCCTAGTGTTCTCATCTGGATATCTATAAACCTACATCCTTAACTCATAATATGGACCATTTATTTTGAAAGTGGTGTAAGTCCATTTTCTTTTGTTTCGAGAAAATTAAAGGTTACTATATTTGTTGATTTAAAAATACAGGCAAATCATATGAGGTCTGGCATTGTTTCTATTGTTTTATCAACATTTAATTTGTTTATATAAATTTGTTTTTGGCTAATTAGACTACGATAACACATATTTATGTGCTGTAAATGGACTTACACCACTTTCAAAATTAGACAATTGTAAAAATCGTTTAATTTCAATTTTGAAAAATCAAATATCGCTTAAAATATACTTCATTTTAATATAATTTTGTTTACAAATACGCATAACAACACATAAAATTTTATTTTAGACGGCAATTACATTGTCATTACAAGATACTGATTACAAGAATTTACTTATTCTCTGCATGTGGTAGTGTTTCAAAATATGCATGATGCACCGGAGGTATATAGGGTAGTAGCTGCTTCATGTTTTTATATTTTTCGTACGTAATAGGTCTGGCATTTTGGTACAAAGGCTCCAGGGCAATTTTTTCAAATTTTAACGGTCTTCCAGGACGTAGAGGTATAAATTGATAATTTTAAATACTGCGTCCGACAGCGTTGTTTTATAAAAAATGGTATATGGTGCAATTTTGAGGAACCTCAACCAACATATTTGCAGCCAATTGACCTGTTCCCCATTAGTATTTTTTTTATCTGTTTTTTAATTGCATTTTGGAGATTTTTTGTTGAAATGAAATTCTTCCGTTTCATTTCATATAAAATGAATTTATCCTGTTTTCTACATTGCGCTATTACATTATAGTAATCTTGTGGTGTGTACACAAAATTCATTTTTCTCAATGCCATTTCTGTGATGCCAAAATCTGCATCGTTCGGAAGGTATGAATGCCCCAAGAGTAAAAATTTGTGGTCAATTATCTCAATGCTGTTTTCCAACTGGACAACCTTCAACCACATCAATGCCAGTCTATCTTTTAACTTACGAGTAGTGGAAACACGGAGGGGAAACAATGCAAATCGTCCGCGGGTGAAACCGCGGGACACAGCTAGTATAAAATAAATGAAAAATAACAAAACACTGATCGGCATCCATCTGCTATGCCACCTACCTCTGTCAATTGGACTTACACCACTTTCATAATCGATGATTATGCAATTTCATTTACCGACCGATTTTAAGTTGTACAAAACATGGGATTTTTTTTAGAAATTAAACACGGACTAGCTATATATAAAAAAATTACATTAAATTAAGTATGAATTACGTGTTAGCTCATTTTTCTCAAAAATGGACTTACACCACTTTCAAAATAAACGGTCCATATATCCATAAATTTCAACCCAGAATGTTGGTATTCAAATGATTGCCTTTGATCCAAAAACAGGATTAATAAAATGTAATGTAATGATATTGATAAAATTAGTAGGATAACAATGATACAAGGCTAAACCAAATATCCTGCGGTCTGATTCTAATAAAATCAATGCCGGATATCTTGAAATATCCTATTCGGTAAGTATTTTTATGAAAAATTAATTTTATGTAATTTTTAACCAACTTTACCTTCATATTGGTTATGACTTAGCTAAAATGAATTAGCAAAATTTTAGTAATATGTATTGTCATAAAATTACTTGAAACTTTTACATCTGTAATAGTTTTACACGAAAACGCTATTGCTGAAAAATGCATAAGAATTTTACGGCAAATTATTTCATGAAAACAAATTTGCTAAGCACTTAGCTCACTGTCAGAGTAGTGATAATAAGAAGTTAGATTATTTTGACAGCCCTAAGGTGACCGTTTAATCACAATTGCGACATAAGACTTATGGTCTAGCATGATAGCAGATTCCTCCCTTCAGAAGACCAAACAGTGGCTAACCAGTCTCAACCGAAATGTACTTTATTGATAGGAATCCGGGAGCTGACCCGTGATAATAGGCGTTCGATAAGTTATGCGATATTGGTACGAAGAACAGGTCGCTACTTAGTGTTCCCATCGTTTCAGAAACTTTGACGTAGCCTTGTTTATAAGGAGCACGTGCGGTTGCGTCAGAGTTTCCGTCTTCCGTATTGTACAATCCCGGAAAGTAGTGAGGGATGAGTACAATATTGAGCTTGTCCATCAGAGCCGGTTAGTCCTTCAACAGCAACTTCAGTAGGAGATGGTTATGATCTGTTCTACTTTTCTGTTTTCGCTCATTAAGAATCCCTGGTGTGTGTGCGAGAGCTGCTGCTTGATGTTGCAGCAATCACCGTGCTAAATTTGGTGTTGCTCTTTTGTACACTTCTTTAAATAAATAAATCTGACTGGTTTTGTAATTTACTAAATGGCCCCATTGTCTGTGCGAAGCATCTGTAATGAAAGATGTCATAGGAAGCATCCATATACGTATTGGACTCTAGAGCAATGTTTTCTAGCCACCATTTTAGATCTATCAAGGACTATTCCGAAATATAACGAAGGCTCGCGTGGTATTTTTCAAATTGCTTACGCTGCAGAGAATGGCAATGCAACCTTCCCCGGAGGGTGATGAATGGTCGCATAATGTAGGTACCCTAAGAGGCGTTGAGTCTGCTTGAGGGCCTAATTGCCGGCAGCGGGGCGTGTTGGCAAGCTCTGGTGTATCTTGTGTCTTGTGGTAGAGGCTCTGACGCTGCAGAGAATGGCAAAGCAACCTTCCTCGGAGGGTGATGAAGGTCGCATAATTTAGGTACCCTTAGAGGCGTTGAGCCTGCTAGAGGGCCTAATTGCCGGCGGCGGGGCGTGTAGGCAGGCTCTGGTGTGTCTTGTGGTAGAGGTTCTGACGCTGCAAAAAATGGAAAAGCAAGCTGGGTAAGGACCCAGAGGGTGATGAAGATTGCATCATTTAAGTACCCTAAGAGGCGTTGAACCTGCTTAATTGCCAGCAGCGGGATGTTTTGACAGGCTCTGGTGTATCTTGTGTCTTGCGGCAAGGATTCTGTTGTTTCCTGTGCCCCCATTGATACTCAGGTATTCTATCGATCTCGTCGGGGCAGTGATCGTTTTACTCAAATTTATAAACTAGCCCAGGCTGGCTAAAAAGTTTATTGCAGAATTTGCCTGAGACTGGAGTATATTCTGGTACCCTACATTGTTAATGAAGTGAACCACTTCGGTGCCGCTGCCTGGCCAAATGACAGGTCGTAGTAGGTAGCATATCTGGCTCTAATATGACTCAGAATTTTGTTACGCGATTTTGATGGAAAAGACGCAATTCCGCGGCGCCATAAATAGATACAAGGCATTTAAGCTTAACATTACGCGATCATTTCAGTTACACGAGAGGTGCAATAGCACACCCACACTTCACCGAACCCATAACCGTCGTACGTTGTGACAGAGGCGAGCCTCTTGCCATACTGAACTGATACTGATATTTCGTAATAGAAAAACCCAATATTCAACAGCCTCCGTGGCGCAGTTGGCGAGCAGCCGGCTGTGAAACGGGAGGCCGTGGGTTCGATTCCCACACCGGGACAAATGTTTGTGTGACCGACAGATATCTGTGTCCAGGGTCTGGGTGGTGTGAGATCGAAAGTCACTCGCAGTCCCCGACACCCACAACACAAGACTCGCATCTTAGTGTGACGGGGTCGGGGCCGTGTGTTACAATATTATTTGAGCATAATCCCGGAGGGTTTTGCTTCCAGATGTCTTTGGTTATTAAAACAGCGCGCATATAAATTGAAGGAGTCAGACAATCAGGCTATAAAATTAAATTTTAAAAGAAAGTCATGACATCTTATGTTGGTAAAATTAACAGAAGTGTACGGTTGAATGCAATTTGAGACCCAGATATAATTTTCAAAACAGCTTTGTTTGGATAGAAACGTAAGTTATGGTCTTTTTCGCATTTTGCCTGTTTACGGGCGCCTTTTTTTTATGCTCCCCTCCTTTTTTGTCCTCAAAACTGTTGTTGCAAATATTTGCATGTTTTGTGGATGAAATTATTTCAAAGATGGTTGTATGTGTAGACACACATGTAGATGTATACCCACTTTAAAAAATAATAAAATAAAAATAATAATAACTAAATAGTTAAAAGCAGCCATAGCCCAGCTAAAAGCGGTACCGATCGTCCAGACGAAAGTCGCGGGCTCGTTCAGCCCAAATGTAGTATACACCTCTGACTCCTCAAAATTACAAGTATTCACCATATATACACTTGCTTCAACGATGCAGGTAAACATCGCGAGGAGAGTCACACGCTCGATATTTCCACATCTAAATTTATGGTTTAATATTGCGCCACAGGGGCGTTAGACAGCACCGCAAAAATGCGTCTTCTCGATCATATATCTGCATAAAGAGCACCTTTTCCAACCAGAAGAATTGAATCTTTGCATATTGTGACATGTCAAGAACAGCTAAAGTGACTTTCTGTTAAACACTCATATTGGTATATCAATTCTTCCTGAAGGTGGATGCTTGGTGAAAATCTTATATCGTACCTAAGAAAAATAGTCGCGTGATCAAATTAGATTTGGTAGTGACGGTAACAGAATAATTATTATTATAATGTTGTTAAGCTGACTTACCAGGTGCTGAGACAATTCAAACCTTTATTCCATGTTCTCTTACTGCAAGTCGTACGGTGCCGCGGTCTGGTAAATTTTCTACTTTAATCTCGAAAATTTTAAGAAAAATTATCGCACTATAATAATTTTATCTAACGGTGTGCACAGTTTGAAAAACTTTGCAACAATGAGCAAAAGATGGCGGCTTCTGTCATCATTATAGTTTGAGTTAAGGTGCCTAGAGGGCGATCAAGGCGTATACCGGGCGGAAACAAGTCAAATCTAGCGGCTGTGTAAGGAAAGAAAACGATGTACTCTCTCATAATAGGACTTTGGACGTCTGAGGAAACATAATACAAATTTTATTGGAAGGTAAAATTTTTATATTATGTTGTCCGTTTGACTCGTTTCCGTCCACTATACGCCTTGATCGCCATCTGGGTACCTTAACTTTTTTTTTATTTATTTTCTTTTACATTAACAAAAATTAAAAACTTACATGCTATATCGCCAAACTGCACACACAGTTTGTTGGCGGAAATAGGCGCCCTTATAACTAGCAAGCAACTTCCAACAAAGAAAAAAAATACATATGTCGGGTGCAGGCATGACCGCAGGCCGGTCAGGTCATCAGGCCGAGGTTGTGAGAGGGCTTACACATCCCTCTCTGATCTCCAGATATCGTCAGGATGCATAGCGTGTAATAGTTCGGTAATAAAACACAAGATTAACACTTCAGAGTCTATTTGAAGCTACCACCAGTTCGGAATGCAGTCATCCATGAGGAAGAGCTGGCAAGAAACCCTCATGGTTGCTCTTTTAAACACATCACAGTTTACGTTACAATATGCAGTACACAATAACACTTTCACATTACGTTAACTTACTATTTAAACAATATTTCGGCATTACGACCTCTAAGTTAATAACTATTTCCAGATTGAATGTGGAATTCTTCTACAAATGACAAAGTGCACGCTTTTATTATAATATTTTCTATTGTGCCCCACTCTGTGAGCGAGATCACGCGATAAAACTACTCGAATCCACCCGCAAAATAGCAAAACAAGTCAAGGTACAGATATTCTACAATAAAACGAGTTATTTAAAAGTTCAATTGAGTAACCGTTTTCATGTTGCTCCGTAACGGCCTTCCTGACAGCTCACACGTCCCAGTGTGATGTACCTGAAAAGAAAATACCACACAGTATCATTCACGCTCGGCCATATCTGACCTAGTCTGATTACCCACACAGATTAGTCCCACATAGTCTTTTGCCACACAGAACCCCGTTACACAGAACCCCGTCACATAGAACCCCGTTACACATAACCCCGTTACACAGAACCCCGTTACACAGAACCCCGTTACACAGAACCCCGTTACACAGAACCCCGTTACACAGAACCCCGTTACACAGAACCCCGTTACACAGAACCCCGTTACACAGAACCCCGTTACACAGAACCCCGTTACAAAGAACCCCGTTACACAGAACTCCATTACATAGAACCCCGTTACATAGAACCCCTCACACAGACCCCTCACACAGACCCCTCACACAGACCCCTCACACAGATCCCCTTCGCCCAGATCCCCCTCATATACCTTAAGCGCGGACCGCGTACCCTTTTTTTTTGTTGTCGCGGGGACAGCGTTTTATTACTACCGCCCACTCCGGGGGGAAGCGGAATAAGAACAAAACGGTTATGCTGGACTGGACTGGACGCCGAGATGATGGCTATCCGTGCTGCCGCTGGGCCGAGTCCCTACCCCCTATGTACACCCCACCCGACACTACCAGCTAAAACCCCGCGGTGGCCTTCTTCGGCGCTTACGGAGCGATCCCGGGTTATTCTAAGGAGTGCTAGAATTGCTGCCGGAACCGCCCCTGCGCGGTGCCTTGTACGGGCCCATCTCCATGTGGGGCTTAGGAGCCCCCGCGCAACGAACAACGACAGCGAACGAGGCCTTACCACCCGCGCTGCCGTCCATCTCGGGGTCGCACGATGCACCGATATTGGAGTGCATCGATATCGGCTGACAGCCCCCCCCGATGGCCCCAATTAGTCGCCTCCTACGACAGGCAGGGGTTACCGTGGTAGAATTCTCTAAACGCCCCCATTCCACAGGGCGGGAGACGCCGGTCAGTCGTCCACCCGGCGCCTCCTACGTCTCCTCTGGCGGCGGGAGGGATCAAATCATTCCCGATCCCTCTCGGCACTCTCCTTCTGCGAGATGACGTTCTCGCAGAAGTGGGCCATCGCACGCCAGGACCTCCGGCTGGCGACCATGGACGATACCACGGCCGGCAGCGAGAGGTCTCCTCCGACGACTGCTCTGAGAGCGCTGCGCTCCTCGTCCCAGGCTGGGTACTCCTCCAACGTGTGTTGGGCCGTGTCCTCGAGGCAGTTGCCACAATGGTGGCACACGGCAGACACCTCCTTTCCGATCCGACATAGGAACGAACCGAAACACCCGTGGTCCGTCAGTACCTGCGTCAGCCGGAACGTTGGCGCACCGTGGCGCCTGTCTAGCCATCTCTTTAGGACAGGACGCACTACCGCGACGGTTCTCAAGCCCGCACTTGGGTTTTCCAGCCTGGTATGCCACTCCTCCACAGCGGTTCTGCGAAACCGGGCCGCAATCTCCCTCGGGGCCAGTCTCTCTTGACGGCGGCTGGACGCCTCCTCCCGCCAGAAGAACGCTGACGAGAGGAGTTTGGCGTCCAACTCCCAAGGGAGTGTGCCGGCTAATACGCAGGCCGCCTCGTGGGAGACCGTGCGGTAGCCCCTTACTATTCACTGCGCCACCAAACGCTACGGTTTGCGCAGCAAGGCGACGCAGCGGGCTTTCAGGGACTCGGCCCATACGGGACATCCGTACAGGGCCATTGATCGCACGACTCCGGCGTACAAACATCGGCAAGAGTTACTAGGTCCCTCCAGGTTCGGCAGCAGGCGACCGAGCGCGCCCGCCGCCCGCACCAATTTCGGCGACAACTCCGCGAAATGGGCTCGGAAATCCCACCGGCTGTCCAGAATCAATCCCAAGTACTTCATTTTACAGCCGATGGGAATCCGCACCCCCTCCACATCGATGTGGGGTCCTAAAGGTGGCCGAATCCTGCCCACCACCTGTTCAGTTGCGAACGAGGCGAGCAGGGTGGCCACCTGGAAAGACTAGTGTGTCGTCAGCATAACAGACGACAGCGACGCCTCGGGGATTGGTACCACGGAGCACCCAATCGTAGCCGATGTTCCACAAGAGAGGGCCCAAGACTGAGCCCTGTGAAACACCACATGCCATTGCTCTTCGGTGCCACCTGTCGGCGCCTGGATACACTATGTACCTATCTGAGAGATACGAGCGCACCAGACGCCGGAGATACGGTGGCACCACATGGTACCGCAGTGCTTCCAGTATGCAGGCCCAGGGCATGGTGTTGAACGCGTGGGCGATGTCTAGAGAAACCGCCACCACCACTTCACCCCGAGCCACTGCATCCTCCGCTTGTGCCTTGACCCGCAAAATCGCGTGCACTGTCGATCGGCCTTGCCGCAACCCGTACTGGCTTTGTGCCAGGTCCGGCCCGACCCCTAAAAGATGCTCGACGAGGCGAGCGTGAATGATACGCTCAAAGAGCTTGCAGACCTCGTCGAGCAACACGATGGGCCGGTAGGCCGATGGCGACTCTGCGGGTCGCCCCTCCTTCTTGAGCAGGACCAGCTTCCCAGTTTTCCACTGAGACGGAAAACGGCTCTGCTCCAGGCACGCGGAGAACAGGCCACGGAGCCTAGTCTCCAGATGCTCGACGGCTAACACCCACGCACGTCCGGGGATACCGTCGAGACCCGGGGTTGTTTTCTTGCCCCGCAGCCGAAGCACCACCGCCCGAAATTCCTCGGGCGACACCTCCGAAATAACCCTTGCCGAACTCAACGACGATGGCGTCGATGGACGTGACGCCATCGGTGGGGGAGTGACATCTTCAGTGGCAGGGAACAAAGCTGCGACGACCTCTGCGACTAGGTCGCCCCGGAGACTGTGCGTCAGTGGGGGCGCCCACGGGCGATATCTCCTCATCGCGTCGCGATATGGACGCCCCCAGGGGTCGTTATCGAGAGTTCCCCGGAACTCCTCCTGAGCTGCAGACTTTGCCCTAGCTATTGCCACGCGCAGCGCTCTCTTAGCCTCCCTGTGGAGGCCGTGAAGCAACCGCTCCTGGTCCTCGTCACCGGGAAGACGGATCCGACGACGACGGTGTCTGGCGAGACGACGGAGGGCGGCCACGCAGGAAACACGCAACCGCGTGAGTTCCGCCGACCACCAGAACACCTGGTGCTTCTCGGGAAGACGTCGGACTCGGGGCATGGCCGCGTCGCAGACGCGCGACATCGCTGCCCCGAACCACGCCGCCTCCTGCTCGACCTGCATCGGTGCCTCCGGTGCAGGGAGCCACGCCTGGGCCAGTGCAGCCTCCTTCAGGGCCTCAACATTGAGGCGTTTAACCGACCAACGCGGGCCGTCCGAGCGCGGGCCAGTCGGTCCTCCACTGGACTGGGGGTTAGGGGACAAGGCGACGTCGAACCGAATATATCGGTGATCCGACAACGTCTCCTCGTCCTCCTCCAGACCCCCCCCCAACAGAACCGCCACACATCCCGACCCCTTCGCTACTTTTTCGAAGGGCGGGGAGCCGGCGGCGCCCCGAGTGATGACGGCCACCAAACCGTTAAGGTCCCCTGCCCAGTCTTCCCTGGGGGGGAACAAAATAAGGCTCAGCGACCACAGCCACTTGTATCGACCACTGCGCCATGCTCTGGACTAACAGGTCCTGGGCCCTGGCGCAGTAATTAATGTTCGCCTGGAGGAAACGTTGCGCCATATTAATGGGCGATCTCCATCTGCTCCTCTACGGGGAGCGCTGCCGGCTGGGTCACAACCCCCGTTCCCCGACCATGATTTGCGTGGCGAGGGCGGGAGGAGGCGACGCATGCCTTGGCGCCCACCTGGTGCCCCGCGGGTTTACCAGCATCTGCGCAAACTACGCAATGCGGCTCCACGGTTGTCCTCTGAACACCACTATGAATATGTATGAAATACAATAAAATATTTATCTTATTCTTGTTTTATACTTTTTTAGAGCGTGATTTTTTAGTAGTCGGGATTTAGTTTTTGAGCTTATTTTTTATATAACATTACATACATACTTACGGTCGCAATCAAAAAGATTTATACAGTGTTATGACCAAAATGAAGTATAGATAATTATTGGTATTTTTTTTTAGTTTTTGCTATGATCACTAGTGTGTTATACATAATGAATAATAGTAAAACTGGCGGTCATTCTTGTTATAGTTTTATGTGTGCTGAGCGACAGCGACCTAATAATTTTACCATAGATCGGTTGAAATGGCACACGAAAAATACTCACTGATATCTACGTTAGCAATGAGTATTGTATATTATTCAGCGGGATCTAAATTATTATTATTATTAAATTCATAGACAATTCGGTAGAATGTGTAAAGGAAAAATTCATTAATACGACAATTGCGTGCCTACAACAATAAGATGAAGCTGATTACTCATAGTGGATAGAAATAGGTCTAGGCGTATTTATTAATTTTAAAAGAATGCATGTGTGTTGCTGATTGGTATAGATATATATACAATAATAAAGCAATATTAACATGAGTATTAAATATTTTTTCCTGGCACGGCAATGTGACAACACTGCACCTGATGTCATCAGGATGTTAAGCGCAGTTCCATCCAGTTAGATTATCAAGTAGCGAGAAACAATCTATCAATCACTACTCAACACAAGCATGCCTACTGTTTAGCTTCTTCAAACTACACCATGGAGCAACGAATTGAAGAAGCGGCTGAGGGTCTAGTGTCTAGTGGGTTTCAAATAGACTTATAGGACTGACTTATATCCAGATTTGATTATAATAATGTTGGAAATGAAAATTCATTCATTAGCGGTTTCATATAATTCACCACCAATCCACTAGAACTGATTACCGAGTCCCTAAAGATTAAAGACCATAATTGTAAATAACTTTTTGAGATACCACACTTTGGATTTTAAAGTTCGGCTGCAGTCAATTTAGAAACACTTCTTGTGTTTCTTGGTAAATTGAAGTCACAAAATATTATTATTTAATATTATAGGTACATAATGTCTATAAATGTTTGATGGTCTATCTTCAGCAGACACGGCCGATCATCTTCCACTTCAGCGCACTACTCCTGGATCTTTGAAGAATTACACTGTCGGCATTCGAGTCTGATAAAACGTTTTTGTTTTATTCGCAACCCTAAATTATCAGCATCATTTGAGTAGGGCAGAAGCAACCCTTAAAACTTAATTTTTAATTAGTAATCATTCCCAATATCGCGTGTTTCATACGTGTAAATGTTCACAATACTGGTCATTACGGGGAGAACTACAGGTGACGGGACATATCGATAAGAGTATGTTTTTTTAAGTAACCAGAAAGTAATGATTTTACGAAACTTTTTTTTTTTTTTTTTATTAGGATCACAAAACGGGCTATTACACAGTAGGTTACAATATAAATAATATTATACATAATGTCAATGTGTATAGCCTAAAATATGTGAACACGGCATGCACAAAAAAAGAAACTAATCATACACTCTTACAAAAGATACAGAAAATAATATGTAAAAAAGTGATTAAAATATAATTATAGCACTGTTTTTTGAAAACACTTATCGATGCGTCAAAAATATCTACTTTCTTATCAATGGTATTGTATGCTAGGCACATACGATAAATAGGCGAATGTTGACCATGTTTAGTACGCCAAGATGGCAACTTAAATGTTTCTCTATTTTGAAGACGACTGCTTGTACGAGGAACACAAAAGTTGATTCTTTGTAAAATATTGGGACAATCAATAAAGTTATTTACAACCTGGTATAGAAACATTATATCGGCAACTTTGCGTCTCTTTTCTAAAGACGTTATTTTGTAGTGGCTGAGTCTCTCATCGTACGATGAGAGCTCCCGACTTTTGTTATCAGTAAAACAAAGGTGGTAAAGAAATCGTTTTTGTAGTCTTTCTAACCTATTAACATGGACTCTGTAGGTAGGATTCCAAATTGGGCAACAATATTCAAGCAGACTTCGTACATAACAATTAAAAAGGAGTGTAGAAATACTTGGATCTCTGAATATCTTTGCTTGACGAAGGACGAAACCAGAAATTCGGGCTCCCTTTTTTGCAATATGACCGATATGCTCCCGAAAATCTAAATTTCGATCCATTATAACACCCAGATCACGAATGCTAAATACTTCGTTTAGCTGTGTGTTATCGATATTGTATGAAGCTGGGGTAGGATGCATTTTCCTTGAAAATTTTATATGAAAGCATTTAGTGGTGTTGAGTATCATTTTGTTAGAAAAACACCAGTGATGTATTTCATCCAAGTCTTGCTGTACAATGTTAACATCATTATTTGAGTAAATAACTCTATAGATCTTGAGGTCATCTGCAAACAGTTAGAATTTTGACTGAATATTCTCGCATAGATCATTTATAAATACTACAAAAAAGAGGGGTCCTAAGTGAGATCCCTGGGGTACACCAGATGGCACTTCTCTTGGTTCCGATAGAAAACCTCGAATTTTGACTAGCTGGGATCGATTTTTTAAATATGATTCACACCACCGTAATAGAGAGCCACATATACCAGCATGTCCCAGTTTACGTATCAACAGTTTGTGATCCACCACATCAAATGCTTTAGAAAAATCATTATATATTGAATGTACTTCAAACCTATTATCTAGAGCTTCGGAAATGTCACATACATAATCTAGAAGATTAGATGCGGTTGATCTACATGGCAAGAAACCATGTTGCTGAGAGTTGATCCGCGAGTGAACATGATAGTATAAAATTATTTGGACTAACGACTCAAAGACTTTTCCGAAAGCTGATAGAATTGAGATAGGCCGATAATTACTAATGTTACTTTGATCGCCCTTTTTAAGTATGGGTGTGACATGAGCAATTTTCCATTTAGATGGGAAAACACCCTGGGTTAATGATTTATTGAAAATAATGTGTAGTGGACCTGCAAGCTGAGATGCGCACATTTTTAAAAATATAGGAGGTATTGTATCTGGTCCTGGCCCTTTGTCGGTTTTGAGAGCCTTCAGTGACCTAATAATGTCTAGATGTGAAATAGTACATGACCTGGTACAATCCAGGGTTGGACTAAGTATATCATTATCAATCGTACTCATCATTCAAATCAAATCAAATCATTTATTATGTAAATTAGGCCACTATGGGCACTTTTTACATGTCATAATAATGTTAAGGTCTACTGGTGCTTCGGAAATGCCCACTGGTCTGAGAAGAAGCAACAAGAAACTCAGCCGTAGGTCTTTTGTAATTTGTCATTACAATTTACATTATAAAATAATTTACATATAAAATACATACATCCATAAACAAGTCACATTCACATGAAACAAAAAAAACAGTACGGTACATGTTAATACAAGGCACAGTCGTAAATGAGGCTATACAACCTGTTATTTATTTTCTCTAACTAACAATCAATGAGCAATCCAGGTAGACCAGTCCACACAAGCAGCACCCGTTCACGAGTATGACGCATGTGCCAGCCATCGGCCTCCTCAACCATGACACAGGGAAGTGACCGACCCGGCACATAACGCCGCCGCAAGCACAGACCCTTAAGCGAGCCTGACATACCTTAATCGCGTCAAAGAATGATAGAGATACAAATTCACAAGACAATAGCTTTAAAAAAACAAAAAGCCAAGACTATTACGACTCCGGCGTCCTGTGAAAACAATATACATCAAACCGAAATACATTGTATAAAATGAGTAATAATTATGTATATTATAAAATAAGTACATATCAGTGTGTTGCTGTGTTTAGCTGAGCGGCCATGGTTTTTTATCATTTAAATATTCCGTTGTATTGTAATAAGCCCTTTTCACTAAAAAGTTTTTTAGTTCGACTTTGAATTGGTCAATGGGCAATATTTGCACGGGCTCAGGAATATTATTATAGAAACGAATACTAAGCCCCACAAAAGAAGCATGTACTTTTTGCAAACGAAAATACGGCATACACAGTTTATGCTTGTATCTAGTATTTATAGTATGTTTATCACTTTTCTTTTTAAACAAACTGATATTTTTCTTAATGTATATTACATTTGCATAAATATATTGGGATGCAACAGTTAAAATACCTATATCTTTTAAGATATCTCTTAAGGAGACTCTTGTACTCAACTGATAAATTGAACGAACTGCTCGTTTTTGTAATATAAAAATGCTCTCAATATCAGCAGCCTTACCCCACAACAAAATACCATAAGACATAAGACTGTGAAAGTAACTAAAGTAAACAAGACGAGCAGTTTCTACATCAGTCAATTGTCTAACTTTCCTAATGGCATACACTGCAGAGCTAAGTTTCCCAGCTAAGCACGAAATATGCGTGCCCCACTGGAGTTTCTTATCCAATGTGATTGTGTTATCCATTGTGTTATCGACATTGAGTATTGAGTGAAAATATGAGGAAAACATCTCACTGATTTCCTCTCCACCGTGAGCAAATTCATCCTGTAAGTACATTTCATCAGGAATGTCGTAGCTGTTGATTTTTAAGCCTTTAATGAAGTTCCAGAAGTAGTTAGGGTTTTCTTTTATTTGCTCTTTAACGCCAGTTTTGAATTTAATATAAAATTGGTGTATCATTTTGTCACAACGGCTCCTAAACATGTTGTACGTTATTTTATCACGCTGATTTTTATAAATTTTAAATTTAGTGTGGAACTTTGCTTTCTGTTTGAGATTTTTAATCAATGAAGCATTAAACCATATTGGATACATGGTATTGCGAGTTTTTGTTAAAGGAGTATATTTGTCGATGATGGTCAGAATAATATCGTAAAATTCCTGAACAGTTCTATCAACACTATTGAAGAAGTGGTAGAGCCACGCTTGTCTACAGCATGAATGGGCCGGCTCGACCGGGGTAGAACCACTGTCTCACAGAAAACCAACGTAAAGTGACAGTTTACTGTCGCTTCGTATGATAAGTGAGATACCCGGAGGCCCAGATTCCCCCTTCCCTTCCCTAATCCCTATTCCTGTCCTTTAAGGCCGACAGCGCATACATGATACTTTCGGTATTGTGGATGTTCATGGGCAGTGAAGATCACTTAACATCAGGTGACCCACTGGCTCGTTTATCGGACTATGATATATAAAAAAAAAAAAAAAATAAGAAGGCTTAAGCCGCTCTGTCCAAACAATTTTTGCTAAGTCCTGAGTAATAGAGTCATAATTAGCTTTTTTGTAATTTAATGAGCATCTTTTTTTTATTTTAGGTGGTTTGTATGGGCAAGATTTAAGTACATATTATAAAATTAGGAACGGGTCTTAATCGCGCAATATTATAATGGTATAAATACCACAATTATTTCCCGACGTTTCGACCGAGTTGCATCGGCCGTGGTCACGGGCTGACTGAGTAGATTTAGTGCCGTCTTCGTAAGGTGGGGTTTCGTGTGGTGGGAGTATCGGTAACCAGTTTAGTGGGGGTTTTGATTACTACCTTCCCTTGATTTTTATTTTTATCAAAAATGCTGTCGGTACTTCGACAAACCACACTGACAGTATCCTCGCGCTGAAGAGTTGACTCATTCTGTCGACGCGGTTTACATATATTTATGACAGGATTCCATGTTGTTGACAAACGGTATCCATCCTCTCGGTTGAAATTCTGATGTTTTTTGATTTCTACCGCTTCACGTACTATTCTGGAGTAATAATGGCGATCGGTGGATAGAACCTGTGGTTGGTGATGTTGCCGTTATTTTGCGAAAATCAAAACCACCTAAACACAATACCACGATGGAAGAGCGTTTAGCACTAAAAACGCTACGTGATAATACGAATATTTTGGTGCTAAAGGCCGACAAGGGAAACGCTACCGTGGTGTTAAACTCCAATGATTACAACAGCAAAGTAATGGATTTGTTAAGTGACACTTCAGTTTACAAACCAGTGTCTTATAACCCGACTGCCAGAGTAACAAAACGCATAAGAGCCTTAGAACGCATAAGAGCATAAGAGTCTAAAAACATTTATTGCAAACCGCTACGGGCAGGAATGTGTCATATTAATAAAACATCTTGAATCCCTTCGGAAAAAACGTGCACGCCTAGAAACTTCGCTAAGTTTCCTCACTAAGTGCCGCGATTGTGACTTGGTACCTACAGGAGTGCGTATCAAGCCGTGAAAAGACATTCTATATTCCGAAGGAATTCTACACAATGCTAGTGTTCGTCTTTTGAAACAATTAATTCGTAACTGTCAGTACAAGTTAAATAACGTTCAGTGTGACCTTTATAATGTGCATATCAAGTGTAGTGAGGTGCTGTCAGCTAGTGATTTCGACTTGTGTGATCGAGTATCTTACAAGCAAGCTAGCCGTATTTACGATCTGAGCATTACACAACATAATGCTAAATTTGACAAGTTGAAAAGCCGTGACCACAAGAGAACTGGTTCAATAGCACAGCCTACCAAACAAGAGACGGTGATCAATTTGTCAAATCAAAGTCTAGACAGTGCCACACAGAGCGTATTGGTAAAAGGGTTAAATTTTGCCTTAACACCTAAACGAATTCCATACGAAAAAGTCATATGTGGCATCGAGGAGGTGATAGCGCGCAACAAGCTACCGTCTAATGATGCAGATACCCTTAGACAGGATGTTGCCGTTATTTTGCGAAAATCAAAACCACCTAAACACAATACCACGATGGAAGAGCGTTTAGCACTAAAAACGCTACGTGATAATACGAATATTTTGGTGCTAAAGGCCGACAAGGGAAACGCTACCGTGGTGTTAAACTCCAATGATTACAACAGCAAAGTAATGGATTTGTTAAGTGACACTTCAGTTTACAAACCAGTGTCTTATAACCCGACTGCCAGAGTAACAAAACGCATAAGAGCACACATTAAGGACCATGAAGACCTATTCACAGAAGATGTGTTTCGGCACTTACACAGTCCTCAAATAGTACAATCGCCGAAGCTATATGGTTTGCCTAAAATCCACAAAGGCAATGTACCTTTACGTCCAATTGTGAGTCAAATCAATTCACCAACATATCATTTGGCGAAACACATAAGTAAGGTACTGCAACCATTAGTAGGCAAGACTACATCTTTTGTGAAAGATTCTCGCCATTTCGTGGACATCATCAAGAGTATAACGGTGGAACCAGACGAAGTAATGGTGAGTTTTGACGTAGAGTCATTATTCACCAACGTTCCTATTCAAGATTGTCTTGAGGTCATCGAGAGTAAGTTGGAGGAAAACGGTCTGTCTAACGAATACATAGATCTATTAAAGAGCTGTTTAGAAGGTAATTACTTCTTATATCAAGGGCAACATTACCTTCAGATTGATGGAGTAGCTATGGGCAGCCCAGTGGCACCGGTAATGGCCAACATCTGGATGGAATATTTCGAGCAATCCATAGACACACAAGCATATAATGTTAAATTGTGGAAGAGGTATGTCGATGATATATTCTGCATCATGCATGGCAACAAGCATGAAGTAGAACAATTCGCGAACCGGTTGAACTCCATACATCCAAAGATCCGATTCAGTTATGAAATGGAGGTGGACAGAACGTTACCTTTTCTCGATGTGAAAGTAATGGTGAGAAACGATGGTTCCATAGGACACACTGTATACAGAAAACCTACACACACTGACAGGTATCTCAATGCCTACTCGCACCACCATCCACGGCATTTGGAATCCGTTGTGACATCGTTGACAAATATAGCATATGACCTCTGTGACTCTCAACATCTAGAAAGTGAGCTCACACATGTTCAGAAGGTACTGAAGAGTAATGGATACAAAGGAAAGATACGCCGTCCCAAGAAGAGGGAGCGTCTTCCTGAGGTTAGCAGAGTCCCAGCATACATGCCATATAATAAAGGAGTCACGGACAAAGTTGGAACAGTACTGAAACAATACTCCATTAAGACTGTATATAGTCCGCTCGCAAAAATATCGAACCACTTGCGTACTCCAAAGGATGTAATTCCCTTACAAACTCCTGGTGTTTATAAGGTGAATTGCAGTTGTGGTAGTTCCTACATCAGCCAGACCAAAAGAACGATCGCTGAAAGGGTCAAGGAACACATTACCGCTGTAAAAAACCGCCAGATCAACAAATCAGCGGTGGCTGAGCATTTGCTGGAGGCTGGATCTAATCATTGGATAGAACTACATCAACCACAGGTTCTATCCACCGATCGCCATTATTACTCCAGAATAGTACGTGAAGCGGTAGAAATCAAAAAACATCAGAATTTCAACCGAGAGGATGGATACCGTTTGTCAACAACATGGAATCCTGTCATAAATATATGTAAACCGCGTCGACAGAATGAGTCAACTCTTCAGCGCGAGGATACTGTCAGTGTGGTTTGTCGAAGTACCGACAGCATTTTTGATAAAAATAAAAATAAAAATCAAGGGAAGGTAGTAATCAAAACCCCCACTAAACTGGTTACCGATACTCCCACCACACGAAACCCCACCTTACGAAGACGGCACTAAATCTACTCAGTCAGCCCGTGACCACGGCCGATGCAACTCGGTCGAAAAGTCGGGAAATAATTGTGGTATTTATACCATTATAATATTGCGCGATTAAGACCCGTTCCTAATTTTATAATATGTATTCAAATCGCGAGAGTCTAAAAAGATTTAAGTAGTATACAAAGTGCAGGGTGGTGGTTATCAATAGTAACGAGAGGAAGGAGAGTTTCCGATATCTCAAATATTGTGTTGGTGTTACTTAATATTAAATCCAATGTTCGGTTATTAGTGTTAGTAATATTGTTTAATTGATACAAGTTGTTGAAAGCAATTGTGTCAACTAAAAGACTTTCAGTTTGAGAAGTGGTACAGACAGGCATCATACTAAGAACATTTTCATCAAATATACAATGCAAATTGGGTAGGTTAAAATCGCCAACTAGAAGGACAATAGAGTTGTTTTTTATCTTAGTTTGAATTACTTGTGTGGCATTTATTAAAAATCGGTCTAAGGCGTCATAAGTAACCGGTGGAGGAATATATACTGTGCAAATACATAAATCAATTGCAACGTTACCCCGCTGTGTTTTTACGACCACCCATAAGTCTTCACTTTGTGACTCCCACTTACTTTTCCGTTGTGTCTCATATTTTTTGAGAGAAGCAATAAGCACAACACCGCCCTCGCTCTTGACACTACTTGATGACGCACGGTCACGCCTAAAAAAAATTGTATCTACTATCTAAAATTTCATGATCATAAACAGATTCATTAAGCCAAGTCTCAGTGAGTAAAATTATATCAAAATTATCTTTTAACGCATTGATAAATATGTCTTCAGTTTTGGTCCTAAGACCTCTTACATTTTGGTATAAAATTTTGAAATTGAATTTTGTAATGAACAACATTTAAAATAAGCACGCAAGTAGAATAACTAGTCTAATTGTATGTATAAAGTCAATGTCTTTAACTAAAAACATCTTTGAGTTGACGTCCTTCCTCATGTAGATACGACCATTGCGAAGCCAGACAAATTCATACTTTTTCTCTTTGGCTGCTTTTCTCGCAGCGGCGTGTAATAGTTTATTTGTGGGAGAGAGATGCTCGCTGACATAAACAGGCATCTTTACTCCCGCAATACCTAGGTGCGAGGAATTCAATTTATCGTTTGGATGGCATTTGTTATAATTCTTGACCGCAGATATAATTTTGTCTCTAACTAAAGGACTTGGCAATTTTACAACTATCGATCTTGGTCTACTGTTTTCTTTACTAACTTTAGCCACTCGATAATAATTAAGTAGCTCATGTTCGTCTAGGTTGCTACCAACTGCACGCGCCATTTGCTGAACAATTGTCTTTATGTTTTCCGATTTGTGCTCAGGAACACACTGGATCTCTATGTTGCTTTCCCTTGACTGCTGCTCGATTAAGTTTAGCCGGTAGTTGAGGTCATTGACTTGGGAATGCAAGACTCTATTTTCAGTAGATAATTTGTCAATGATTTTGGTTTTAGTCTCCAGTAGTTCCTTAATTTCATCGTATTTCGCTGACATAAAATCCAAACTTTCTGCGAGCTCTTTGATCTTACTGCGAGTATCGGTATTGTCTTTCGTCACATCACTCTTAATATCTCGCCTAAGTTTGGCCATTGAGTCTTCTAATTTATTATCTAAGTGTTTTTTTAAATCACCCACGACATCTTCAACTGGTGAACTGGCGCTTGCGTTTGGTACTTTAGACGTAGATGGAGAATTTAAGTTTTCTTCTCGCTTGTGAGTTTTGCAGTCCAAACATTTCCAAGTAGATTTATAGATCTTTGATTCTTTGGCAAAATTATCCGCCGAAATTCCCAGACAATTGTAATGATACGTAACATGGCATTGTGAGCAAGATTTAATGTCAGCTTGTTTAATTTGTTTGTTGCATTTAAGGCATGTAATCAACATTTTCTTTCAAAAAGTGGCAACACTAATATGACATATGACTTGTCAAATTTAGATTTTAGGTTGTCAATTGAGTTTGACAATAGATATTAATGTAAAAATGTGGGTAGCAGGCTTCCAGATATGACAGTTGGAAAAAAAAACCACTTGACGGTAGTTAATTATGATGTTTGTTTGACGATATTATCAATACCTTATGTTGTTTTAACAGGATAACACAGTATAAGGTTGTTTTCTTAGTAAACTTCACTTGCACAATACTTTGGCTTGAGTTTCACTGAATTTACCACGACTTTTGAAATAAGTGTTCAGAGCATATAGTTTCCAACGATAGGGTTGCCAGATGGCAGATGCAGATGATGCAGATTTTCCATCAAGCATAAACGAATTTTTCTCTGGCTTGAAATTAGCATCTCCTCAATTGAATTGTCAGGCCGAGTTTGACTGTATATATGCACAACTTCAACGTGGAATTATTTACGACTACAGCCCGCTCCAAAGAACCTTACCATTAAGCATGACTTTCGTGTTGTTAAGATTCCGCCATAACGTAAATGTAACATGCAAATTACATATATGAATGCCTTTTCAATGAATAAGGATTTTTTTTTAATTCTGGCGCGGTAAAGTGACCACACTGCACCTGATGGTAAGCGCAGTGCCGTCCAGATAGAGTATCAAGTAGCGAGAGACAGTCTATCCCCGGCTACTCAACACAATCATGCCGGCCTGCTGTTTAGCTACTTCACATTACGCCTAAAGGACCCAGGATCATAGAAGGAGGGAACACGGTAGCTGGCAAACTGTTCCACAGCTTGATGGTGCGGCAAAAATACGAGTTTGCGAACCTCTTGGTTCGGGCCGGGGTAGTAGACACCACGAAGCTGTGGCTCCGCAAGCCAGTACGCGTGGTTCTGGTATGGAAGGGAGAGGATGGGATAAGATCAAACAATTCTTCAGAGCATTCGCCATGATACAGACGGTAGAACACGCAAAGCGAGGAAATATCCCTACGCAGCTGTAGCGGCTCCAGGCTGTTACTCACGTCTGCATCATTCACAATGCGGATGGCCCGCCGCTGCAACCCATCCAAGGCATCGAGAAGGTACCTTGCGGAACCGTCCCAGAGGTGCGAGCAGTATTCCATTCCCGGCCGCACCTGCGCTTTATATAAGCGGTAGAGCTGACCAGGCGTGAAAAACCGCCGCACCCTGTTCAGGATTCCGACCCTGCGTGAAGTGGCGGATATTACGCCCTCGATGTGACTCCTTGGATTAAGATCGCAGCGGATATCCATACCTAGGACACTAAGGTCATTCCGCATTGCGAGTGGAACACCCTGAAGAACGGGGATTGGAGAAAACGGAGACTTCTTGCACGAGAACGCGCACACCTGGGTTTTCTTGGCATTAAACTCAACCCGATTCCTGGTACCCCATGATGAGATGAGATCTAAGGTCTGGTTGAGCTCAACGACAAGATCTTCTCGTCTCCTCTCAGTATCCGCCCGGCAACCAGGAGACTTGCTGCTATAACGCCCATGAACCGTGCTGTCGTCTGCATAGCAATGAATGTTGCCAAGCGACAACATATCATTGATATAATAACCAGTGATGTAATACGAACGCTACAAGATCACCCGTTGATCGGTTATTACGGAAACCGTATTGGCGGTCATTGATCAACGAGTGATCCTCTAGGTAGCGAACTAATTGGCTGTTTATCAGTCGCTCCATGACTTTACACATCACTGAGGTTATGGCGATTGGGCGATAATTGTTAGGGTCTGACCTATCACCCTTTTTGGGGATCGGCTTCACATTAGCCTCCCTCCAAGATTCAGGCACAATACCTGAGAGGTAGGACGATCGGTATAGGCGCGTCAGTACAGGAGACAACTCCGCTGCACACTTTTTGAGAACAAGCGCTGGGATACCATCAGGACCACTAGACTTCCGGACGTCGAGAGACTGCAGCTCACGCCGCACATCACAATGCCTGATACGGATATCAGGCATTGTGTGACCGCAACCGGGCAGCGTAGTTGGTAAATGAGCATTGCAGTCCTCGAGTCTCGAATTAGCCGCGAAGAGGTTTGTTAGTAAATGGGCCTTCTTCGGAGCTATGGGCTAGTGTTCCATTTCGATATCTCAGCGGTGGCAGCGAAGGGCGACAGAAATTAGATTGGACGGCCTTAGCCAAGCTCCAATAAGCACGACTGCTTGTTGGGTTATCGGCCAAAGCACATCCAATCTTGGAGACGCGCTGGGCATCCGCTTTAACATACGCCCTCTTGCAGACCTTGGCATCACGGTTATAGGCTGCTTTGAGTGACTTGAGGTTGGGATCCTTCGTAGCGCGACCCCCGGTCCAAGCACGATACGCCGCCTGTTTCTTGCCAACAGCATCGGCGCATGCACGATTGAACCAGGAGCGTCCTCGGCCCTTGCCTGCGATCTCAGAGGAAGGAATGTAATATTCCATTCCTATTCTGATCTCGCAAGCAATGGCGTCAGCACTCGCTGAAGGATCCTTTCCATCAAAGCAGCGCTGCCGCCAAGGGATGGATGCGAAGTAATCCCGCATACCATCCCAATCTGCCGACGAGTAGTGCCAGACCCTGCGCCTGACCTTCACGGGACGTGGAGGCAAAGCGCAAGGAACCGACGTCCCAACCAGGCAGTGATCGGAGGTACCCAGGGGAGCACCAACCGTCACTTTATACCCGGTTGAATGACTCGTCAGCAGTAGGTCCAGCAGAGAGGGCGCATGACTTGCCACATCTGGGATCCTGGTAGGCTGGTCCACCAGCTGTGTCAAGCCATTCGTCAAAGCGAATGCATGAGCAGTCCTGCCGGCATGTTCAGTTCTGAAGGAGCCCAACCACAACTCGTGGTGTGCGTTAAAGTCTCCCAGAACTACCAATTCCGCTGTTGGAAACTGCTCCTGCGCGTCGTCTGTCGCCTGGCTAATATAATTAAATAGCCGAGTTGTCTCTACGTCCCCGTCGTGTGACCTGTAAAGGCACACGTAAACCCGACTCTGGGAGCCGAGGTCGACGTGTACCCACAGGGTGGAGAAGGAGGGGTCCTCCATGCTGCGCAGACGGCGACAGCAGACGTCCGACCGAACATACAGGCATACCCCGGCCCTCGGCCTGAAGCATTCTTCAAGCGAGTATCCGGGGTAAAACAAGTATGAAGTATCGGTCGGACTACAAATCTGCGTCTCCGTCAAGAAGAGCAGAGCAGGCCGGGCCGTCTCAAGATGGTGGTGGACGGCATTAAGATTAGAATGGAGTCCGCGGATGTTAGTGAACTCCATTGTGAAGGCGGTGGTGGGGTTACGCACCGCTGTAAAACCTGCTCTCTTTGTATGCACTGACATGGAGTTATGGGAGGAGGAGGTGAAGAAGCGGTCAAGGGTCTAGTGTCAGAGTAGTCAGAAGGCCGTCACAAGCGCCGGTCCACTAAAAGAGCCGAGAGGAGGTGAGCTGATCCGCCGGACGGAATCCCCGTACCCTCCCGGGATAGGCCGCCGGGACCCCACATCCGGTCACCAACCGGCACGACGGACCCACCCAAGATTATGCGCGGCATGGTGGGGCAGCCTCTCGTGGTGGTTAGCCACGATTGGGCCCCTGTACTGTACCGCGGGCGGCCAGCGGTACCACCGTTTCTACAACAGGTCTCCCTGGCCGACTGATCAACATGCCTCCAACCGACTGTGAACCGGCTTATACCCGCACGGCCAAACATCGTACCCCAACTCTAGCCCCCCGACGATAACCGGACATACACTGGCTGATCCCGGAACGCGACACACTTGCGTGTGCCACTATGGCGGGTTTTTCGCCCTGTGTATGGTGGTCGCTATCCGGGCGGATACGAATATCCTACCACATAGGATTTTTCAGAAGAAGTATAATTTTAATCTCTTCCAGCCGTTCTTCTGTAAGACAGTCTTGCGTAATACACCGAATTATATAGTTTATTGATTTTTATTTATTTAGGAAACATACAGTACAAAACAATATACAAATCGAACAAAATTGTTCATGAAATTATAAATCTATAATAGGATATATTATATTATGTATATCCTATAGACAACACTATCTTCTGCTTGGCATATTAATTTTTAACATTTAGCTTGTCTAAGAAGCGCGTTTGGCCATATACTTAATTTTGAGCAATAAGTTGTAAACATCACTTTGGAACGATTGGTAGATGCATTCTTATGGAGCGGCTGGTGTGTACATCATTATTGGTTGTACATACATACATCAAGAAACACTTTGCGCCGACGTAATTATGTAAGAATTAGTTTCTACGACTTTGACGGGATATATCTCGCAAACGGTACGCTTGACAAAAATATGATGTACCAAACCTTACCTTCATTTCAAAATCCTTGTTCAATGATACCAAACATGAAGAGGCGGGGTGAAAAAAAGTTTTTTTTTCTTGCCTTCGTACCCTTTAGAAGGCGATATATTCAATTTAATGTGGCGTCACATAGCCTATAACCAGCGGACAAACAATACACTTCCAATGACACCTCATTTGTCAAATTATGATCAGTAGTTTAGAAGTTTTTTTTTTTTTTTTTAATTATAATAATGGTGGGGAAAACCCCCCTCTGCTCCCTCTGATATTATTTCAGAGATATTGTAAACACCTTTTGGAATTCACATGCTTTTATTAAAAGACAATGCTACAAGAAATAAAACGACTAGAGGTGTTACATCAAATAAAAAGTTCAACTGAATTTAAAAATCTCTAGAAACAATACATTTTCATCCGACAACTACACGACACTGTAAAATCGCCCATGTGTATAAGCAGTCCAACAATCATACGACGCTTTACATGTATACACATAGGTTCGTTAATATTATACATTTAAAAATAAAATCCTAATATAGCACGTCATTCTCGCTTAAAAACACACTCCTTGGCGACTAAGTTCATATTATAACATATAATATTGCATAGTCGCCCCATCTATTTATTCTTATCTATACATTTACGTGCTATATCCCTACAGTACTTTAAAAACTTATATCTTATGTCACCGGTCTCCAGTATATAGCAAAAGTTATCCTTACAAATTTTGACGTTACACTCTGTTTCAAATTTCATGCGCTCGAGTCACAAAAGATGCTGTATTGGCGTTTATCGTGTGTCAGGGCCATTTGCACCGCCTTTTGCAGAGCCAACAATTCCGCCTGGTAAACGGTACAGAATGTCACGTTAACGTGAATGATCAATTTAAATTTACATATATACATTTTTTATTATTAATTTTAACAATAGTATACTTTTCTTAAATATAATACAATTAATTGCTCGTACAACACTGTATTTATATTACGGTTTGAACGTTCACGCCGTCAAGCGGCCAAACCGGTTAGCTAAGCAATTGAACGATTTGAATGAGGTCCGCGACGTAACGGCCGGCGGCATTGGAGATCGTGCGACGACTAAGACTCGACGATCAACGCAAGCGCCTGTGTGCAGTAATATATATCTTCGTATCATTTAAATAGTTATATAGTGTAGTGAACCCCATAAATGGGTAAGTTGTGCATATTTATATCGCCGTAGTACAAATTAGTGGTGCTTATCTAAACATCTAGTATGCATGACCTTGCCGTGACACCTAATTTCGAGTGTGTAAGTTATTAGGTATTATTACGTTGCGATCTAGAGGTTTGAATATGTACTACTGGTTATATTGTGTTGTGTAGTTTTAGTTATTGTTTAATGGAACATTAGTTAATAAGCGTTTTCCATGTCAGTCTATAGTAGTATTCGCGGTTTGTACCTTAGTTTTATAGTTTAGTAATGTGAGTCTTTCTGCCTTTTTTTATTGCCTTTAAACCTTGACTGCCTCATCTAAATTGCTATTTAGTTAATGCCATTATCCTTCCTCGAGCTTTGCTTTGCTTCCCCATACCGGAATAAGGCCAACTAATATCATGTCGCAGTCAAGGTACAAAAGTGGCCAGAATGTAAAACGTCTGTCACCCGTAAATTCCAGGGTTTACCGTACCGGAATAATTCTTCTATTCTTCGTGCTACTTCGGTCTACGGATACACCGGACTACCTCATATCGCCATACCGCTGCCTTCCTGCCCGACTACTATACGCTGAGGAATTAGTGCGCTTCGTCGATACGACGGCAAGCCTACCGAGGGGAGTAAGCTGGCTAATGGAGGTTTACAGTGGATGCCAATTGCTATTATAAATTAACAACCGCTCAGAAAAAGTACCACGACCTAAAGAATTTACTCTATCCTAAGGCTTATTATACAATTCTGCACTTAGTTGTTGTTTCAAAATTATTCTTAATATATATACATAAATTGTAACTTATGTTTTAGTACTATCGAAGTTTTATTTCTTATGCTCAACGTAACAGTGGCGCCCAACATTGTGGTTCTGAAGGTCATTTATATTGGTAATTGGCATTTATTATTTAGCTTTTCTTTGTGGTGGTATGCTCATGGTTTTTGTCTGTTGTGTGTACAGCGATTCATGTTTTTATTATTTCCATCTATTTAACTTATGAGTACAGTGCTCAATAGATGAACAGTAAATAACGCTTATTTGACTATATTTGTCGATAAATTATTTTGGAGACCTAGTAATATTCTCATATTTTTTTTAATATAACTGAACCGCTATAGTAAAGTAGTTAATTTTTGTAACAGAAAGGACTATTATTCGGATTACTCTGAAATATATATTTTATATGTCTATAGATTGTATTGCTTTTGTCTCATCTTATGTAAATGCACAACTTACCCACTCTAATAGTATAGATACCCTTTATTACACAATATTTGCGAAATGTCTCGTAACATTAAATTCCTCTCTTTACAAAAATCGGAACTCGAGTACGAGGTAGGACTTCGGGGTGATACACCTCGTGATAGCGTTGTAGAATTGCGGAAACAGATTACCAAACTTTGCCGGGGTTTTGCCTCAGAGGATGTACTAGAGTCACATCTAGAGATTTCGGAAGATTTAAAGGGAGCTAAAGACAGTCTTACTAAAACAAAAATTTCCTTATTAACTTACGATCTAATTTTGATAAAAATTTATTACCGCGTACAGAGAATATTCTTAATCACATATATCATCGGTTATCTAGAATTTCCCCCGTTACTACAGGTGATAAAAAAATATTCGATGAATTAAATAGTGAATTTCAATGTCAATCTAAAGAGCTCACTAATTTGACTCCAAAAAACATTTCTAGCCCAGCTTACACGGATGTAGCTGACGATAATAGTGGAGACGCAAATACCTCTACAATTAAAGTAACTTGTGATCGTGGTATTAGTTCTGACCTGCATAAATTGAAATTTGACGGAAAATCACGTGTTCGAGCTTTTATCCAAAAAGTAGACGAGTTTATTCAGGCACGTAACATTTCTACCGATAAAGTGTTGTCATTTGCTGCAGAGATATTTACGGATAATGCTCTCCACTGGTACCGTAGTATTCAGGATACTGTAGATTCTTGGAATGACTTAGTAGTATTATTAAAACAAGATTTTGGTCAATTCGACTACGACTACCGTCTAATGTCTGAAATTCGCGCACGTTCTCAAGGTGAAAGTGAAAATATCACAATATACCTATCAATTATGCATGGAATGTTTTCTCGTCTATCTCGTACAGTATCTGAAGATGATAAGCTTGAGATATACTGGTTTCTTATATTTACGCGAATATATTTACGCGAAAGGAAGATTCGGAGGCAATACGTCAAGACATTTCGTCGATATTACGTCAAAAGAAAATGCCGAAACTAAATCTCCCTAAAAACGAATATATCGCTTTAAAGAACTTGCGATCAGAGAAGGACTTAACTATTCTCCGTGCAGATAAAGGAAATGCGACGGTAGTAATGGATACGTCGGATTATAATAACAAAATAGAACAACTTTTGTCGGACGAGAGCACTTATAAAAAGGTCAAGACAGACCCAACTAATAAAATTTTAAAGGCTACCAGCTCCCTAATAAGTAAGTACTCTGACACATTAAACCTAGACGTATCCTTACTCATTCCATCGTGTGCAAAACCCCCCAAACTGTATGGGTTACCAAAAATTCACAAGGCTACTGCTCCGCTACGTCCTATAGTGAGTCAGATCGACACACCAACCTACAGATTGGCTCAGCACGTAGCAAAAGTGCTTTCACCGCTTAGAGGAAAGACTGGAGCATCTGTGAAGGATTCATACCAATTTGTCAGCGATATTAAACACCTAAAATTAGCTGACAATGAAACCATGGTCAGTTTTGATGTGAAATCACTCTTTACAAGCTTACCTGTACAAGACTGCATCAAAATTGTATCTAAGAAGTTAGCTGAGAACAACATGCCCCTAGCATATGCAGAACTACTCAACCATTGCCTTACATCTGGCTACATGTTGTGGAATAATCAATTCTATGTGCAAGTAGATGGAGTAGCTATGGGCTCACCCGTGTCTCCAGTAGTCGCCGATATTTTCATGGAGGACTTTGAGGAGACAGCCCTAAGCACAGCCCCCTATCCAGCAAGGTTCTACAAACGGTACGTGGATGATACTTTTACAATTTTACCATCTGACAAAGTAACTGCATTTTTAGACCATCTCAACTCCATTAACAACAAAATTCAATTTACAATGGAGTTAGAACATAATAATTCTCTTGCCTTCTTAGATGTTTTAGTTATCCGAAACCCTGACCAGTCTTTAAGCCATACTGTGTTTAGGAAAAAGACCCATACAGATAAATACCTCAATGGTGAATCTCACCACCATCCAAAACAGTTAGCTACCGTGGGTAAATCTTTGTTTCAGAGAGCACAAGGTATCTGTGATGAGAAACATCTGGCCGCTGAGCTGCAACATGTCAAGCAAGTACTGCAAGACAACAAGCTCCAAATTCCTCGCCGCCATCACAGAAACCGAGTGAAGCCAGCCACAGTCGAACGTGTCCCGGTTGTTTTACCATACATTAGAGGAGTCACTGACAAGATTGGCTATGTACTGAAGCGGGCTTCTATCAAAACTTACTTCAAGCCGCCCAAGAAAATTAGTCAATTTTTACCACCTGTCAAATGTCATGTACCTCTTCAGGAACCAGGCATATATAAAATAGATTGCGACTGTGGTCTCTCCTATATAGGTCAAACGAAAAGAAATGTAGGGACCCGCGTAAAAGAACATATAGCTGACGTGAAACACCGACGCTCTACGAAGTCTGCAGTTGCTGAGCATTCAGAAAAAGGCTCCAAACATTATCTTCGATTTGATAAACCACAAATCCTTGCCAAAGAACACCGATTCCTACCTAGGATGATCCGCGAGGCTATTGAAATTAAAAAACATCCTAATTTCAATAGAGAAGATGGTTGGAAGCTAGCACCAGCCTGGGATCCAATTATACATTTAATTAAATCGGAACCCAAAAGACCAACTGCCAGACCTCATGACACTGTGAGCTCTTTCTGCGTAGATCGGACTACATCAAAATAAAAATGTAATATCAACTACATTGAGGGTAGAAACACTGCACTACACTTTCGAGATGACATACAACTCAGTCTCCCCCGTGACCATGAAGGCTGTAAAGTCTTCGAAACGTCGGGTTAAAAAAGTAAAATAAACCGCGATATAATCCGTAAATTTCGTTTTATTTCAGCTTGAGATATTATAACATAATATAAGACCTTGCTATGCTAGTACCTTGGCCAGTTGCTCAGAAATTAAAACTATTGAGGTCCTAAGAAATAAGTGCAGGAATTTCGAAAATTTCCAATCTAGACTTGCGCAGTTTCGCGAACCACCAAAAATCACAGCTGACACTCTTGCTCCAGAGTTTGCCTATAATTATAGACCAAACACCTCGCACAGCAAACCGTATAATGCTTTTACACAGTACAAACCTAATACTTACAACAACTGCAAATCTATACCGGAAAGACAAAACTACAATCCACCCAAAACAAGTAATTTTACTTACCCTATCAACGAAACCCCAGACACTGCTGTCGACGCTGTTAGTCATGATATTAGACGTAGGTATTGCCCGCGTTGTCGCACAAATGATCATTCCTTAAAATTTTGCAAAGAGCCAAAGTTCTTAATATGCTTTAAATGTGGAAAGAAAGATGTTACTTATCCTACATGTCCTGATTGCGTCAAACCACCTAATTACCCTAATCATAGATTTCCAAAAAACTAAATAGGATGGATCGTAGTCGCCAATCATATTTTAACCAGTCAGAGTGGGACGATTGGCTTAATTTTGTTAGAACGTTTTCACAAACTTATAATGTAGCTACGGTCCTGCAATCTAAACCCATTAACGATCCACGTCCCTACATTAAAACTGTTATCAGTAGCTGTGATTCCTTATCATTATTTGGCCTACTAGATTCTGGTTCAGTAGTGACTATTTTAGGTAACAACTCTCATCTTACATTACTTAAGTATGGATTCATGATTAATGATGACGAAATTATTTCTGTCACGGCTGCTGGTGGACAAAGAATAAAATCTGTAGGCATCATGCAACTTCCGATTGTATTTAATAATACATGTGCCGTTATAAAGGCACACATAATTCCACAGATTGATATTGCTTTAATTTTGGGAGTCGACTTCTTAAGAACTTTTAACGTTTTCCCTAATAATCTATCTGAAATCACGTTTTTGACTAATGATGTTCCCAAGATTATGGAAATATCAGCTTCTTCACATATTCAATCCTACGAAAATCTTAGTACGAATCAAAAACAATTAGCAGATAAAGTAGTAGAACAATTTACAGATATCTCATTTGAACACAGAGGTCTTGGCAGAACGCACTTAATAACTCATAAAATTGATACGGGTCATACTGCACCAATAAAGCAAAGGTATTACCGAATGTCTCCAGAGAAACAGCGCATTCTTACTGAGCAAGTAGATGAAATGTTAGCTCTTGATGTCATCGAGCCTTGCGAGAGCCCCTGGTCTTCTCCCGTATTATTGATAAAAAAAAAGATGGAAATCCTCGTTTCTGTCTTGATAGTAGGAAATTAAACTCTATAACTAAAAAAGACGCTTACAATCTACCCTACGTGTCTGAAATTCTGGATAACTTAAAAGAGTGCCGTTTTCTCTCAAGTCTGGATCTTTCCAAAGCGTTTTGGCAAATCCCTATCAATGAACCTGATCGCGAAAAAACAGCATTTTACGTACCGGGACGTGGTTCCTTAATGTTTAAAGTAACAGCTTTCGGACTGTCTAACGCTCCAGCGACGCAACAACGGTTAGTAGATCTTCTTTTCGGTCCTGAATTTGAGCTAAAAGTATTCTGCTACTTAGATGACATTATCATCATAAGCAAAACCTTTGAAGAACACGTAAACCTATTGCAACGTGTGCTTAAAAAACTTTGTACCGCAAATTTAACTATAAACCTTAATAAATGTCAGTTTTTTCGAAACAAACTACGTTATCTGGGATACATAGTTGATGAAAAAGGACTTCGTACCGACCCAGAAAAGGTAAATGCCATCCTAAATTTCCCTACCCCTACAGCAAAAAAGGAAGTCAAGCGATTTCTAGGAACGGCGTCTTGGTACAGACGCTTCATCCCAAATTTCAGCACTATAGCTGGACCCTTAAACAGACTTACTTCTACTAAAAAGACCTCCGCACCTTTCGCTTGGACTTCTGAAACCGATAAAGCATTTGTAAAGCTCAAATCTATGCTAGTGATGGCTCCAATTCTAGTGTGTCCGAACTATGATTTGCCTTTCGATGTGCATACAGACGCCAGTGACTTTGGTGTAGGCGCCATGCTATCACAAACCATTAACGATATTGAACACCCTATCGCTTACATGAGTAGGTCTCTTTCTGGTCCTGAACGTAACTACAGCGTTACAGAAAGAGAGACACTCGCTGTGTTAACCGCCCTTGAGCACTGGCGCTGCTATCTCGAGAATGGCAAAACATTTAATGTATATACCGATCACTCTGCCCTAAAATGGTTTATTTCTCTTTCTAACCCTTCGGGTCGGCTTGCTAGATGGGGTGTCCGTTTATCATCTTTCAATTTTGAAATTAAACATCGTCGTGGTAAGGACAACATAATCCCCGATGCACTGTCTCGATGCCTTATATCCGAAAATTCTGATGCCCCTACATATGTGATTGATTCTAGTATTCCGTCTCCTAATACACAAATCAATAACCCTCCTACACCTCCCTCTTTGCCTAACACTACTGATGACTGGTACTTAAACATCTTCAATGGTTGTTTGACCTCTGCTGCCCGTTTTCCTAATTACCGGGTAGAAAATAATACTCTATACCGATACATGAAAAGTAATAACTCTTTAATAAACGAGTTTTCTTGGAAAGAAGTTATACCTAAAGAGTGCCGTAGAGATGTTCTTTATTCTAATCATGCCACGCCTACAGCCGCACATTTCGGTATTTTTAAAACCTATCGTCGGATATTTTTGAAATACTACTGGCCGGGAATGTATAGTGACGTAGTCAAGTATGTTTCGGACTGTCAGACTTGCCTTACATATAAATTGCCTACACACGGTACCTTGGGGAAGATGGGACGTCCTAAAGATTGTTCTCGACCATTTCAGACTCTTTCGATAGATCTCATTGGACCCTTGCCCACTAGCAGAAAACAGAATAGTTTCATATTTGTTGTGACCTGCTGTTTCTCCAAGTATTGCATGATATTTCCATTACGACAAGCTACCTCTCCTACTATCTGCAAAATACTTGAAGATAATGTATTTTTAGTACACGGAGTTCCCCAAACCGTCTTAATGGATAACGGGTCCCAATTTATCAGCCGTAATTTAGATGCCTTATTAGGCAAATATAAAATCCCTAATATCAATTTTCTACCCAAATACACTCCACAAGTCAATATGAAATGAAATGAAATGAAATGAAATGAAATGAAATGAAATGAAATGAAATGAAATGAAATGAAATGAAATGAAATCGTTTATTGATCAAGTAGGCAATTACATAGCTCTTATGACAAGTCAGAACATAAAAAAAATAGTAGAGAAATTTTAAGAAAAGCATATCAGCTTATGTATACATAACATACATAGCATCATCAATACACTAGCAATTAATTATTCATATGGTATTTAACATTATTATTATTTATTTATTATTAATTATTTTTTATTTTTATATTATGAATTAATATTATTCAAGGTAATACCGGTCAAATATATATATATATTTAAATGGGTTTGATATGGACCATGGGTATTTCCGAGACGTCGCTTGTTTTAAAAGCTACCACCGGATCCAAACGCGACCCCGCCTGAGAAGACCCGGCGAAACAAACTCAGCGGGCTTACATTACCGCTGGATACTACGCGGCGCGACCCAGTCCTGAGAGAATCCAGCAAATCAATCTCAGCGGGCTTGTTTTTGGTCCGGTTCATTATTTCTAGTAGATGACCTGTCACAAATTACATTGCCAATTTATTATTTTATTTTATACGCGATCGGTCGTCATAGTTTATTATTTTTTAAGTGTATATAACAACATGTCATTTATTAATATTTTATGAATATAGTTTTTATTTTATTTTGTTATACTATTTGTATACACTAACATGGTGTAAGCTACAGGGCGCCAGGTCGCAGTGTGCAGGAAGAAACCGAATGCCAGACATCCCTATCCTCTAGATATTGTTGAACATTATAATAGCCCCTGTCCATAAGATGACGTTTAATATGAGTCTTAAACATTTTATTGGGCAAATCAATTACGTTATTGGGGATTTTGTTATAAAATTTAACACAGTTACCCATAAAAGACTTTTTAGATCTTACTACTCTAAACGAGGGTACTGTAAGTTTGTTTCTGTTTCTTGTATTAATGTTGTGAATATCACTATTTTTATAGAAATTGCTTATATTTTTACGAACGTACATGATATTTTGATAGATGTATTCAGACGGCACAGTTAATATATTACTATCCTTGAATACTGATCGTAAAGAATCCCGACTACGTAGGTCGTATATAGCTCGGACTGCTCTTTTTTGTAAAATAAATATAGTATTTATATCAGCAGCTGATCCCCACAATAGAATGCCGTAAGACATAATACTGTGGAAGTATGCGAAATATACCAACCTAGCCGTTGAAACATCTGTTAGACGTTTTATTTTCCGGACTGCAAAAGCTGCAGCACTTAATTTAACGGATAACCTTTCTATTTGAGGACCCCATTGCAATTTACTATCTAGAGTTATTCCTAAAAATACAGTTGAAGAGACTGAATCTAGTAAATCTCCGTTTAATTTAATACACGAATTTATATTTGGTACATTAGGTAATGCAAACCGAATGCATTTTGTTTTTCCTGCATTTAGTAAGAGATTGTTAGCAGAAAACCAACTTGATATTAATTTTAAAACATTATTGGGCGTAACTAGGTCTTTATCCTTACGATTTACTTTAAATATTAAAGATGTGTCGTCAGCGAATAAGACAATGTTTGAAATCCTCTCTACCATATAAGGAAGGTCATTTATATATACTAAAAACAAAAATGGGCCCAGAATGGAACCCTGTGGAACTCCTATTTTTACTGTAGATCCTATTGATGTGACGCCATCTATAGAAACTTTTTGTTCCCGACCCGATAAATAGGACATTACAAGATCCAGAGATGAACCAGAAATTCCATAATATTTGAGTTTTACAATGAGGGTTCGGTGGTCGACGCAGTCAAAAGCTTTAGAAAGATCACAGAAAACTCCAAGAGCATCCTGAGACCCCTCCCAGGCCTCCAACACAGTTTTTATTAAAATTGAACCAGCGTCTTGAGTAGACCGACCCTTTGTAAACCCAAACTGGTTAGGATGCAATATCATATTCCTATTAAAATGAACTAGCATTTGGTTGAGCATGATTTTTTCGAAGACCTTACTAAGAGTTGGTAATATAGATATAGGTCTGTAATTAACCGCGTCATGTGCACAACCTTTCTTAAAAATGGGTATAATTTTACTAATTTTCATTAGATCAGGAAAAATACCATTAATTATACAAAGGTTAAATATATCTGCTAAAATAGGAGCAATATTTACAATGACCGCTTCAATAGCTTTAATGGATAGCCCCCATAAATCTTCAGTACCTTTTGTTTTTAGAGACTTAAAAACTTTAACTATTTCATAATATGTTACCCTTTCAAAGTAAAAATTGGGCATATTTCCCTTAACATTTTCTTTTAACAATGATTCTGCTAAAGTCGCCGATGACTGCAGGGATTTAGTGGTCTCTACAGGTATATTAGTAAAATACTGCTCGAGATAATTGGCTACATTAAGTTTATCTGAAACCAGTTCGTCATTTAAAAGTAAAGCTATAGAGTCATTTATTCTAATTTTACCAGTTTCAGTATTAATAATGTTCCAAGTCGTTTTTATTTTATTATTAGACTGTCTTAATTTCTCACTAAGATGTGCGGCTTTAGCTTGGAGACATACTTTTTTAAATATTTTTGAATAATTTTTGACGTATTTGGAAAAATTGACATCAGGTGTATAGGACCTTTTGTCGTACAAGTCATATAAAATATCTCTACTACGTCGTATGCCTTTAGTAGCCCACGCGTTAAAATTAGTTTTAGGGTTTAGTTTAAGCGATTTTATTTTACAAGTTTTGTTAAATTCATTGCAAATGTTACTGAACAATATATTGTACAAGTCGTTAGGCCTAGAAGAATTTGGGGTATAAGAATATAATATAGACTTCAAATTATTACTAAAATTATCTAGATTCTTTTTTGTCAATTGCCTGCATGTAATTGATTTGTTTTTACTGCATGAATTATTTTTTATTTTGACCAACTGACATTTGTGATCTGACCGAACACCTGTTGTTACGCATTTATTTGTTATATTAAAATTGGTTATAATATTATCAATGCATGTTGCCGATGCATATGTTACCCTAGTTGGCTCAAAAAACAAACATTTTAAATTAAATGAGCCAAACAACGATATAAATTTACTTTTATCAAAGGAATCAACCAGAATGTTAACATTAAAGTCTCCACACACTAATATCTTTTTATTGTCATTAAATTTTTTAAGGATATCCTCCATTATTGTCATAAATCTTAATAAGTTAGATGACGGAGGCCTATATACGCATAAAAGAATGTATAATTCGGTCTCTGCACATGCGACCTCACAAACCCGCTCAACAGAAAGGTGAGAGATATCCCTTCTTTCCTTAAATTTAACATTATCTCTAACTAATATTAGGGCTCCCCCACCCTCTGCCGACGCTCTATTGAACGAGCTGGCGACCCTGAAGCCATTCACATTGAAGCTCATATGGTGCGCCTTCAGCCAGGTTTCTGTAAAACATAAGATGTCAATTTTATATGTGTCTATAAAAAGTTCTATTTCTAAAATTTTGCCAGAGAAGCGGTTTATATTCTGATGACATAAAACTAAATTATTGTCATTCTTCTCTGTTGTCACCCTTAAATGTTTAAATTATTATTCACCACATTTATTTTAGTAACATTACTAATAGCGGTGGTCCCTGAAAACTTTGTCATATTACTTATGACTGTGTTATACTGTGGAGCGTTATAATAAAACTATTATAGCGGCAATTTCAACATTAATAAATAATGATCATAGGTCATGGGACGTACACCTGCCAAAAATACAGTTCGCAATGAATAATTCTGTGAATGAAGTAACTCGTCACACGCCTTCCTTCTTAGTACACGGTCGCGAACTGGTAACGTGTGGCTCACACTACATTGATAACGAGCCTACTACTGACATGCTTTTCTTGCCACGGGACGTTTATGCTGAAAACTTAGGACACCTTGCCGATATTTTCAATAAAGTCCAGACGGCTCTTTATCACAGCCACAAAAAAGCAACTCAACGTTACAACCTTCGTAGAAAAGATGCGGAATTTAATGTACATGACATCGTTTGGAAAAAATGTTTTTTGCAAAGCGACAAGGGTGCTTACTTCGCAAAAAAGCTGGCACCTAAATACGAGAAATGCCGGGTCATAGCTAAACGGTCCCCCCTTGTATATATTTTAGAAGATATGACAGGTCGCAATATTGGAGCCTGGCATATTAAAGATTTAAAATTTAAGATTTCTCCTTCGTAAGTTTTGTTTAAAGTGTAGTAGACTTCTTTAGCTTATTTGGCCTCGCCATTATGCAGTTTCGGATTTTTTTTCCAAGAAAAAAAATCCTGTCCAGGTAATTAATTTAAATTTACATATATACATTTTTTATTATTAATTTTAACAATAGTATACTTTTCTTAAATATAATACAATTAATTGCTCGTACAACACTGTATTTATATTATGGTTTGAACGTTCACGCCGTCAAGCGGCCAAACCGGTTAGCTAAGCAATTGAACGATTTGAATGAGGACCGCGACATAACGGCCGGCGGCATTGGAGATCGTGCGACGACTAAGACTCGACGATCAACGCAAGCGCCTGTGTGCAGTAATATATATCTTCGTATCATTTAAATAGTTATATAGTGTAGTGAACCCCATAAATGGGTAAGTTGGGCATATTTATATCGCCGTAGTACAAATTAGTGGTGCTAATCTAAACATCTAGTATGCATGACCTTGCCGTGACACCTAATTTCGAGTGTGCAAGTTATTAGGTATTATTACGTTGCGATCTAGAGGTTTGAATATGTACTACTGGTTATATTGTGTTGTGTAGTTTTAGTTATTGTTTAATGGAACATTAGTTAATAAGCGTTTTCCATGTCAGTCTATAGTAGTATTCACGGTTTGTACCTTAGTTTTATAGTTTAGTAATGCGAGTCTTTCTGCCTTTTTTTATTGCCTTTAAACCTTGACTGCCTCATCTAAATTGCTATTTAGTTAATGCCATTATCCTTCCTCGAGCTTTGCTTTGCTTCCCCATACCGGAATAAGGCCAACTAATATCATGTCGCAGTCAAGGTACAAAAGTGGCCAGAATGTAAAACGTCTGTCACCCGTAAATTCCAGGGTTTACCGTACCGGAATAATTCTTCTATTCTTCGTGCTACTTCGGTCTACGGATACACCGGACTACCTCATATCGCCATACCGCTGCCTTCCTGCCCGACTACTATACGCTGAGGAATTAGTGCGCTTCGTCGATACGACGGCAAGCCTACCGAGGGGAGTAAGCTGGCTAATGGAGGTTTACAGTGGATGCCAATTGCTATTATAAATTAACAACCGCTCAGAAAAAGTACCCCGACCTAAAGAATTTACTCTATCCTAAGGCTTATTATACAATTCTGCACTTAGTTGTTGTTTCAAAATTATTCTTAATATATATACATAAATTGTAACTTATGTTTTAGTACTATCGAAGTTTTATTTCTTATGCTCAACGTAACAAGAACGATTCCAGCTTTAGTTTGGTGGCTTTCGTTTCGGCCACTCCGACTGGGCCACCAATCTTGCTGCCGTCCGTGAACACCTTGACGGTGTTTGCAGCCTGTAGGTTCAGTTCTGCATCGTTCACCACGCATTCGAATTTCAATGCTCTGCGTCCAGCTGGATGTCGTAAGTTGGCGAAAAGCACAGGACTTTCCACATCCCGGTCCCCCACCACTCGCCGAGTATGTCCTTTTTTCACTTCATAAAGAAGCGCCGCTTCTCGGACACGAATGTCTAGCGGGAGGATCTCAGCAAGCAGTAGGGCCGAGTTTAGCGAAACTGTCCTGTAGCCCTTCACCATCTTCTGTGCAAAACCTCGTTGAACCGCTGCAAGCTTCTTTGTGATGCCTATCTTTTTGCTCGCAGGCGCCCAGGTACTGGCCGCGTATAATATGGTAGGTTCAACGACTGCCGTGTACAATGTTTTCACCACCTCAGGTCCCAGCCCCCACTGCACCTTTGCAGCGGTGGCCAACCGTCTGTAGAAGCCTATGGCTTTTCTACAGACTTCCGAAACGTGCGTGTTGAAAGTTAATTTGTCATCCACAGTCAAACCCAGTATTTTAATTTCTTTCGACAGGCCTATGTCCGTGCCGCCCATGCGCAGGATTGGGGAGTCGTACTTTAGTCGTCGTGTTACAACCATAGCTTTCGTCTTGTTTGGAGCGAACTTGAGCTTATTCCGAACTCCCTAATCCTGTACATACGGTAATGCATCGTTGGCCTGTCTCTGTATCTTCAACGTTTCGTCGCCATGAAATACTAAAACAACGTCATCGGCAAAGGCTTGGCAATAGTCACCCCGTTTCGCAAGCTCCTTTAGCAATGGGTCAAGGGAGCAGGTTCCACATGATGGGCCCACCAATGGATCCCTGAACGCATCCCTTGGTGGTCCCTCTCGCGTGTTCTACCCCGGCGTAGCGAACCCTAACTTTTCGGCTCTCAAAGTAGCTATCCACTATCCGTCGTAGATTTTTCGGACAACCTTCCTCAAACAATCTGACTCTAATAGCTGGCCACCAGGCTCTGTCGAAGGCTCCCTCTATATCCAGTGAGATTACGGTCACAATCTTCTTCTCACTTATACGGTCGCTGATGTAGTTGACCAGGGTATAGAGGGAGTCTTCCGTGCCTCTTTGGGGCATAAAGCCAAACTGTCGAGTACTAATCCTAGGTGGTAGATGCCACTTTACTCTTCCCACCACCATCTTCTCCAGAATCTTCCCCATCACTGGCAACAAGCCTATCGGTCTGTACGACTTAACGTGTGTGTAATCCTCCTTCCCGGGTTTCCGGAGGACTACGACCGTGGCCTCCTTCCAGATGGTCGGGAAGTGGCCCAATTCGAGGCATTTGTTGGCCAGTGATAGGAACAACTCCGGATCCTTAAGGATAGCCTGTTTGCAGATGTCGGATGTTAGACCATCTGCACCGGGGGCTTTTTTGGGGTTAAAGCTGTTCGCCGCCACTAGAATTTCATCCAGGGTAAATGCCGGGTCCCGATATCCATTATCCATACCGACATTTACGCTATCGGCTTTAACCCTTATCCGCTGGTGTTCTGCGTTGTCGTCTTCTACCCGATCCTCAGGGTAGAAGACTTCCGCCAGCACCTTTGCCGATTCCTCTGGACTTAGGATTTTTCCGTCTTTCTTAAGGGGTAGATCCTCAGCTCTCCGCGTCACTCTTCCGATGGCACGATAGATACCGTCCCAGACGGTCTCCTTATCTTGCTTTTCGCAGAAAGCCTTCCAGCTGCTATTTTGGGCCCTTTTAACTTCAGTCTCGTACTCTTCCTTTGCTTTCAGGTACTCTTCGACGACAAACTGTCTGCGGACTGGAGCTGCACAGCGGATCCTTCTCCTCTTGGTGACCATGGCCTTTCTCAATGAGGCGATTTCTTCAGACCACCATGGAATAGTAGGTTTCCTATTATTTTTGAATTTTGGTATGCTGTCTTTACAGCTTTCCTGAATGACTTTAGTATATTCTTCTACTATTCCATCTATTTCAGTTTTGTTTTTTAAATTTTCTATATTGAGTTTACTAAAGTTTGCATCTACTGTTAATTGGGAGAATTTATTACTAAATTCTCCCCAATTAGCCTTTTTTGTGTTATAAATCCCAGTAGTTCTGTGTATGTCTATTTTATCCAATTTGCCTAAATTGATGTTAAATAATATTGTATTGTGGTCTAAACTCACGATGCCTTCGTTGACCCGCCAATCGTTCACCTGGCCAAGAAGATCCTCCGTGCATAATGTTATGTCCACGAAGCTTTGATATTGCTTCCCACCTCTTATGGTGTCAAAAGTCGGGACGTCGCTGTCGTTGAGCACCTGAAGACCCCACTCGCCTAAGGCCTCTACGAGATCCTCACCCCTCCGGTCAGTGACCGCACTACCCCACCACATGCTCTTAGCGTTAAAATCTCCGCCGATGAGTATGTTGGTGGGACCTAGCTCGCTAACAATTCTCCCCAGTTGTTCCAGGTATGGCCCTATGGGTTTATCCGGCTCGAAGTAGAGAGAGACCACAGCGACCTCTCGGTTCCCAGCATAGATTTTCACCACTGAGATGTTGGGCGTGGTGAATTCTGGACATGGCGTGACTTTGATGGTATCGTCAAACACTGCAATAGCAGACTTTACTGCAGTGTTGTCCATGCCCGTATACTGGAAAATCCTTGTGCCGCCGTAGTCCCTAACCCTACCGCGAGCCCCCACGTACGGCTCCTGGAGTAGAGCGAACACCATTTTTCTGCTCGCGGCCTCCAGCATAAGCTCCTGAGTAGCAAGCTGCATCCTCTGGAGGTTTGCCTGAGCCACGAGCAGTGGCCGTGCTCCTTCTGGGGGATCATGATGCTCACTTAACCTGGGAACAACCTCAGCAATACGCCACCGCCGTTCTCGCCAGGGCATCCAACTTCCTCCTCACCGGGCATTCGCCGCCAAAACCATTATGGTCAGCTCTGCCGAGACCAGCCCTGACGCAATTGCAGCACGTCGGGGGTGCTTGCGCAACCAATTCGGCGCAGTCCTTTTTAAGGTGCGCACCCCCGCAGTGACTGCAAGCATCATCCCGCTCTCCGCAGAACCGCCTCCCGTGGCCATATCCGAGGCAGCGCGAACACTGGACTAGAGGGGATTGATCCTCCACTTTTACTCGCTGCACGTCTATATGTGCCATCCCGTGTTGGGTAAGTCTCTTCCACAGCTCTGGAGAGACTTGCAATACAATGTGTGACGTGAGCGCGTTCCTCGCACCTCTCCGGTATTTCACGGAGGCTCGTGCGTTATCCCCGCTCACATCCCCAATCACGTGACGATTCTGCGTCTTAAGTGCGCCGAGGATCTCATCATCAGTGTTATGATTGAGGACGTTTCTCAATATCACCAGAGGGTCCTTGTTACGGACATCCTCTACTGTGAGACGTCCTCCCCCTTTCTTAATCCTTTCCTTGATCTTGTCCAGATCCTTTCTATTGTTGCATCCCAAGTAGTTTAGAAGTTATGAGGGAACAGATGAACATACATACATACTCAGATACCGGTTAAAAACATAACCCTCCCTTTTGCTTCGCCGTAGTCGGGTAAAAACAAAGCTATCACACCCGTATTAAAAAGTCAGATTCTACAATAGTAGTTTTGCTGGTGGTAGGTTATTCGTATCCGCCCGGATAGCGACACCGTACACAGGGCGAAAAACCCGCCATAGTGGCACACGCAAGTGTGTCGCGTTCCGGGATCAGCCAGTGTATGTCCGGTTATCGTCGGGGGGCTAGAGTTGGGGTACGATGTTTGGCCGTGCGGGTATAAGCCGGTTCACAGTCGGTTGGAGGCGTATTAATCCGTCGGCCAGGGAGACCTGTAGAAACGGTGGTACCGCTGGCCGCCCGCGGTACAGTACAGGGGCCCAATCGTGGCTAACCACCACGAGAGGCTGCCCCACCATGCCGCGCATAATCTTGGGTGGGTCCGTCGTGCCGGTTGGTGACCGGATGTGGGGTCCCGGCGGCCTATCCCGGGAGGGTACGGGGGCCCTTCCGTCCGGCGGATCAGCTCACCTCCTCTCGGCTCTTTTAGTGGACCGGCGCTTGTTGCGGCCTTCTGACTACTCTGACACTAGACCCTTGACCGCTTCTTCATCTCCTCCCCCCATAACTCCATGTCAGTGCACACAAAGAGAGCAGGTTTTACAGCGGTGCGTAACCCCACCACCGCCTTCACAATGGAGTTCGCTAACATCCGCGGACTCCATTCTAATCTTAATGCCGTCCACCATCATCTTGAGACGGCCCGGCCTGCTCTGCTCTTCTTGACGGAGACGCAGATTTGTAGTCCGACCGATACTTTATACTTGCTTTACCCCGGATACTCGCTTGAAGAATGCTTCAGGCCGAGGGCCGGGGTATGCCTGTATGTTCGGTCGGACGTCTGCTGTCGCCGTCTGCGCTGCATGGAGGACCCCTCCTTCTCCACCCTGTGGGTGCACGTCGACCTCGGCTCCCAGAGTCGGTTTTACGTGTGCCTTTACAGGTCACACGACGGGGACGTAGAGACAACTCGGCTATTTAATTATATTAGCCAGGCGACAGACGACGCGCAGGAGCAGTTTCAAACAGCGGAATTGGTAGTTCTGGGGGACTTTAACGCACACCACGAGTTGTGGTTGGGCTCCTCCAGAACTGACCATGCCGGCAGGACTGCTCATGCATTCGCTTTGACCAATGGCTTGACACAGCTGGTGGACCAGCCTACCAGGATCCCAGATGTGGCAAGTCATGCGCCCTCTCTGCTGGACCTACTGCTGACGAGTCATCCAACCGGGTATAAAGTGACGGTTGGTGCTCCCCTGGGTACCTCCGATCACTGCCTGGTTGGGACGTCTGCTCCTTGCGCTTTGCCTCCACGTCCCGTGAAGGTCAAGCGCAGGGTCTGGCACTACTCGTCGGCAGATTGGGATCGCTTGTACTTAAAAAGTGTGCAGCGGAATTGTCTCCTGTACTGACGCGCCTATACTGATCGTCATACTTCTCAGGTATTGTGCCTGAATCTTGGAGGGAGGCTAATGATTGGACTGGACTGGCAACACTGGCCGGGTGACATGCCAAAATCAGCTGTGGCTAATAATTAATTATTTTAATCTATTTTATCGTGTTAAATTAACTTTATAAGTTTAAATAATATAGTTTACAATCTGCAAGACCGAAATAAACATTAGAATCCACGAAAAGTCTGTTATTATCGTGTATCGAAGTGCCGAAGCTAGCAGCTGTCCGTCAACGGATTGTTGTTCAAATATTTCAAACAAGAAACTGTTACGGGGGAGTATTTTCTTGTATTTCGATATTCTGTTGTTTGATTGCCCCTAATATTTGAATTTGGTACTAAAAGTAACGCTTAAATGTTATAAATTCATTTTAAGATTTTATTGTAATTTGTCCTACCTCTCTAACAATAAATAATCATTAAGTATAAAAGGATACTATTCATCTAGTCTAATATTTTTATTTCCTATCTGTCTAGTCATTTTCTTCTAACATATTCATTACATTACTGTTCTTTCACTACATTAACTTCTACCCACTTAAATCAGTTTTGTCTTAGTCCTAACCAAATTTTCACTTAATTCCTTAATACTTTCAGTTTCCCTTGTATAAAAATGCTGACTCGCAAGGCTATTGCCAAGGACATGGAGTCGAAATTAAAGTTGTCTTTGCAAGAGCTTAAGACATCTAAGGAACTCTGCAATCAACTTTTAAGGGAACGTGAGGAAAGTGAGGAGGAAATTGTTAACATTAATCAAAAGAATTAGGGGCTTAAAAAACAACTTGCAGATTGTCATGTACAATTAATGGATGTATTAGATGAGCGGAACAGACATCAGGACATTGTAAACTCCTTTAATGATGCAGTGACACCCATGAGAGAGCCTTGACTGGCATTGTGGAATTGGAAGGGAATCTAAGTGAGGCTCACAAATCTATTATGAGCCTTGAAAATACCAGAGATTCCAATGAAAGCATTGCGACTCAGAGCTTGTACACTGAACGCATTGAGTCTTGTCCAGGTACTAGTAATTTAATATCACAAACACATACAAACACAGTAAGCCACAATAAATTAAAGAAATATATTAAAATTAATAGTATTATTAAGAAAATAAAAAAATCAATTAGATATAAAAAATGTGCACAAAGTGTTAAAAAATTAATTAATGAACGTAGAGATTTATTATCAAGTTTGCATGAGTACAGTAACCAAATAAGTAAAAATAGACAACATTATGAGCATGCAACTCATTGCCTGGAACTTGAGATCTTAGACCTGCAATCCACTATTACCTCTATAGCTAAAAAGTATGAGGACAGTAAATTGCGGATTAAGGAGCATATTTTAGCCACCTCCGAGCTCCTCAAACTGAGCAATGAAAATATGGAGCGGTTTGAATCACTCACTAACAACTATGAGTGTAAGTGTTATCAAACTGTAACACCTGTCAAACTGCAGTGTAGGTCTGCACAGCAGTGCACTGTTAATTTAACAAGTTCAGTTGTTAGTAATGTCATAGTACAGGAGTCTAGTTATAATGCATCAAAAAGAAACACTCACAAACATTACATTATTACAGACAAACTAGGATTAGGCCTAGGTACCTTGTTGAATCAGTATACACAGCAATCTCTTTTAAATATATGTTCACCCGGAGCTAGTATTGATTATATTAATCAAAAAGTTAATTTAATTTGCCAAAATAATAAATCGGACATAACTATGTTGATATTACTCGGAGACAGCCTGTCTATAAATAAAAATGACATCTTAAATATGGTTAATACAATGACCAAATTTAATTCTATAACAAAAAATAAATTTATTCTATGTGCCTTTCCATACTCGAATATTTTGACTAAAGAACAAAACAGGCACATATATGACATGAACATGTTAATGTACAACATTTCTTGTTATAATCAGGCTATTTCCTATTTTGATACAAATGTTTTTATTAAGAAATTTAAATTAACAAAAGATACTATGTATCTGCCTTATGTATATAAGAAAGATCTTGCTAAAACATTAGCATTTTATTTATTAAGTATTGACACGGATAACAGTAGTTTATCTAAGTATTCCTCAAACATTAGCTTGACTAATGGCGATAATAATTATTGTTTACATAGTGACATTGGTACTTGTAGTACTGTTTCTAATTCAAATGTTAGTATACCTACTAAGAATATTATTTACACACCTAATAGTTTAAACTAAAGGGTGCGACAAGGGGCAGGCTGAATTGTTTGAATGTAGTTCATCAAAATATACAAGGTCTGCCCGGCAAAGATTTAGAAATAAGTTTATTTTTGGAAAAATATAATGTTCATGTGTTCTGTGTAACTGAACATTGGCTTAAAAATTATGAACTGACATATCTTAATAATGAAAAATTTGTAGTACGAAGTGCGTTTGTAAGAGATACTGCTATCCGTGGTGGTTCTTTGATTATTGTCTCTACCATTCTGAAATCAAGACCTAGACAAGACATAGTAAATCTCTCTATCGAGCGCACTGTTGAGTTGTCTTGTGTCGAGCTTGAGCGATATATTGTAATTTGCGTTTACCGGCCCCCACTTAGTGATTTGAATTTATTTGAATCAGTTATAGAAGATGTACTTACTAAAATTTGTGTTACTAAAAAGAATATAATTGTTTGTGGTGATTTTAACATTAATATCCTAGTGGGAAACTCAGCTAGTAGTAGATTGCTGAATTTATTTAAATCATTTGACTTAAAGCATATATTTAACGCACCAACTAGGATAACGAGGTCTCGTCCGGGCAGCTTCGCGAATCGGTCGTGTGCAGTATTAAATTAATTCATTTGTTTACATCGCCGCGTGGGTCGCCGTGCGCCGGCTCCTTGCGAGTACCGTTAGGTTTTTACCTGCGGGCTCGCGCCGGTCGCCTATTGAGTAAAATGAATTCAATTCATAATGAACTCAACACTCAGAGCATTATTATAAAGCGTTCGACTGACAACTCGAATAATTTAGATGAAGCTATAATAATGGAAGAGGCTTGTCTGTCGCCCCAAGATTGTGCCTTACCATGTAATGAAGAAGAAGAGAATCTGGAGTATAAGAGAAGTAAAAGAGAACGGGAAGAGGAAAGTGAATGGACTTTAGTACAAAATAAAGAAAAAAAAACGCAAAGCTGTAAAAGAAGGCGAAAATATAGAAATTTATATTTCTTCCAATGAAATCATGCCGAAACAATTTACAATAGCTAAAATATTCAATAGCATGGGTTTGGAGGACATACAGAAAGTGAGATACATTAACCCTTACAAAATTAGAGTGGATATAATGTATGAGTCTAGTGCCCAAGAACTCCAGAAATCCAAAGAATTAAGTAGCATGGGATGGAAAATACAAAGAGCTATGGAAGTCAATCAATCATATGGTGTTATTAAGAATGTGGACATAGACATGACGGATAAGGATATTTATGAAAATATAGTATGCCCTGAACCAGGGGAACTCATTTCAGTGAATAGGCTTATGCGACGAAATTCAGAAGGTGAAGGATGGTTGCCAAGTGAAGCTGTGCGTCTCTGTTTTAAAGGAACCTTTCGTCCGGCATTTATTTTTGTTGAGAAAATGAAAATCAGGGTGGATCCTTACGTGTTCCCGGTATCTCAATGTTCTCGGTGTTGGAAGCTCGGTCACTATTAAAAGATGTGGTTCGATAAAGATAGTTTGTCCTAAATGTGGCAGTAACCATTCAAATTGCGATATCACCGCATTTACATGCGTTAATTGTGGTGGTCAGCATATGGCCCTAACACGTTCTTGTCCAGCATACATTAAAGAGAAGAGGTTGAGAGAGTTAATGGCCGAGTTTAATTGCACCTATCGACGTGCTTTGACTATGTATGTTCCTGTCAGCTCCCCCCAACACAACAAGGAGACTAAGTTCGAAGAAGAGTTACAGGAAATTCCGACCATGTCAATAGAGAAAGGTACCCCGCTTTCTGGTTATTATTTTAACCAAACTCCATCGTACGCCAAGGCTGTTAAAACTGAAGCCATTGTACACGATAAGCCTTCGCTACCAGTGTTTAAAAAGAATAAAAAGAAGAAAGGAGACCTTCAGGACATTTTCGAGTTTGAAGCTACAAATAACAAGGATACACCAGATGGAAAATCTACATATGAACAGAACGAAAGAAAAAGGGAAGTGAATTTTCAAGAACTTTTAATCAGATTAAAAAATATTTTATTTCTTAAAGAGCTGTCAATTCAAGAAAAAGTTAAAAATGCTGTAAAATGTTGTTTAGAGTGGATAATTTTGGTATTAGTAGAAAATGTTTCTGACTGGCCTATGTTGAAGTTTATATTGGATTATTTTGATAAATCATAGATCACAGTAGCAATTTAAGTAAATTAAATATAATTCAATGGAATTCTCTGAGTATGAGACCGCGGATAGTAACATTTGAACAAATTCTACAACAACAACACATTCATATAGTTGCACTAAGTGAGACTTGGCTAAATTCAGACCACCGTTTTCACATTAACGGATATAATGTATTTAGATCTGACCGTAATGACTCTTACGGAGGAGTAGCCATACTAACACATAAATCAATAATGGCTCAAATGCAACCAATAGACAGATTTAGTACAGGTGTTGAAGCTATTCACGTAAAATTATTTAATTGTAATACTGTCGAAAATGTAATTTCAGTCTATTGCCCTAGTAACGTTAGAACGTCGCAAAGAGACTGGGACTCCCTTTTTCTTTAGTCTCTAAAAAATCTTTAATATTAGGAGACTTCAACGCTCATCATCTAAATTGGTCTTGCAGAAACGACCTGAGAGGCCAACAACTATTCGATTCGATGATGGAAATGAATTTTGTTGCTCTCAATGATGGTAGTAGTACTCGCATTAGATTAAACAATGGCATTCTTCAACGCTCTTCCCCTGACATATCTATAGCTTCTTCCGATATAGCCCTTAGTTTACAATGGAAAGTGATGAATGAAAACCTCGGCAGCGATCACTTAATGATCTTGATTTCTTTATTATACACTAAATCAAATTATACACAAATTATAAAAAGAAATTTTAAAAAAGCGAATTGGGATTTATACACACAATTTATTAATGATAAATTATCCACTTTTGTGCTACCCGCAGATCCACAAGAAGCCTACAATTCATTTACTGATTTAATTAATAATGCAGCTGATAAATATATCCCAAATATTAAACATAATCAAGGTCCTACAGATAAATTTCAACCCAAAACATATTGGAAACCGGAACTTTCTAAACTTGTTGCTGAACGTCGATTAGCATTAAAATTATTTAGAAGAAATCCCACACCACTAAATTTGGATATCCTTAAAGACAAGATACGAATTGCTCAATTGAATATTAGAAGAGCCAAAAGTGAAGCCTGGTATCAGTTCTGCTCCTCAGTTAATGAGGTCTCGTCATACAGCGAAGTTTGGCAACGAATGAGATGGTTAAAAGGCGTGAAATCTCCAAATCAATATATTAACCATGAGACAGCTTACACCTTATTATCTAACCTCACCCCAGATTATGTTTCCCCTCCTAGACCTGATTTTATTGGTTCAAATATCCGAATTGAATCACCAATTTCATTAGCTGAATTAATTTGTTGCATTAAATCTAAGGACACTGCATCTGGATATGATAATATCTCATTTTCAATGATAAAAAATCTTCCCCATAACGGTAAAAATATTCTTGTCTCTTTATTCAATATTATTTTTTCAACCAGCTATATTCCCAGACAATGGCGCTTAATTCGTATAGTTCCAATCCCAAAACCTGGTCGTGACCCAGCTTCTGTTTCGTCTCTTCGTCCAATTGCGTTAATGTCCTGTTTATGCAAATTATTTCATTCTATTATTAACTTCAGACTCGAATGGTATCTAGAAAAACATAACACTTTTGCTGAACAAACTACTGGCTTCCGAAAATCTAAGTCTTGCTTGGATAATCTTAGTTGTCTAGTTACAAAAATTCAAACCGGATTTTCTAAAGATCTCATGACGTTTTGCTGTTTCATTGACATAAATAACGCATATAATAACGTAAACATCGTGTATTTGATGAATAATTTAGAGGAGTTGGGAGTAGGAAAAAAAGTTTGCTGTTACCTATGGAACTTCCTAAAAGAACGATTTTTGCATATGCGAATTGACGAATGTAATTCTATAAGCAGAACCGCTGGTCAGGGGATAGCTCAAGGTGACCCGTTGTCCCCACTTCTTTTTAATGTCGCTACATATAAAATTTGTAAACTAGTAAAATGTGTATATATTTCCCAATATGCTGACGACTTCATTTTATATGTTTCATCTCAAAGCGTTACCTTTGGCAGAATTAAACTACAATTGGCTTTAAATCAAATGAATAAATTACTACATAACATAGGACTTGAAATTTCTATATCAAAATCCAAAATTTGTATCTTCAAAAAGGGTAAATTTAGAGACAGCTTCCTTATTACTCATGAGGGGGCATCGGTAGAAGTTGTAGAAGTTATTAAATATTTGGGTATGTGGTTGGATCGTTCTTTGACCTGGAAAAAACATATTGATGAAACGGTTGCTAAAGTTTCTAAATTCATGAACGTATTCAAAATTCTATCTGGATCAGGTTGGGGAGTACATCCAAAGTATTTAAGAATGTTATATATTTCTTTGATTCGCAGCAGATTGGATTATGGTAGCTTTCTATATAGTAACTGTAGTGATACTCATTTATATAAGCTTGACAAAATTCAAAATTGTGCTATGAGAGTTATTGGAGGTTTTATCAGAAGTACACCAATCCACGTCATGGAAAGCGAACTCAGTTTGTCGCCTTTATTCATCCGAAGACGTTATCTGGCTGGAAAATTTTGGCTCAAATGCAGACATTTTTCAAATTCTCTAAATAAAACAAATTTGGAAGAACTTTTGCCTCTTTGCACGAATCGCTACTGGACAAGTAGAAAGCTTCCAGATTTAGTTTCCTCATATAATGCGTTTCGATCTTTGGATATGTACTCGACTAATCAGATTGGTATGTTTTCTCTGGATAGTTGGATCTCCAATTTCTGTTTAACTAAATTTATAAATTGCAACATTGATGGAATCACAAATTCAAAATCTCATTATAACACTTATGTTTTGAACAATATTTGTACTAGTTATTTGAACGAACATTATTCCGGACATTATTGTATTTTCACAGACGGATCTAAATCTGAACACGGCGTAGGGGCAGCGTTTTATGACCCCCAACTCGGAATTTCAGCGAAATTCAAAATTAACGCCAACCTTTGTATCATGACCGCTGAACTAATTGGGATATCTGAAAGTCTGTCTTATTTATCTACCCTTACCGCAAATAAGTTAGTTATCTTAACAGATTCGAAGAGCTCATTGCAACACCTGGCTCGATGCAACTCGGCTTTCCGAGGCACACCGACAGCCTATACCATAATAAAATTACTTACACAACTTCAGACTCAGTCGAAATCTGTTATACAACAATGGATTCCTTCACATATAAATTTGGACGGAAACGAATTAGTGGATAAATTAGCAAAAGAAGCTATATGCGACGGTATCTCTCATTTCATGTTGCCCTGTCATACTGAAGTTATGAGGCATCTTAAAATTATATGTATAGATTTATGGAAAGAGTATTTTGACAGGAGATCCAAAGAAAAAGGTATCTGGTATAGAACGATTCAACCAAATCCGTTAAGAATGCCTTGGATTGACAACAAAATTTTAAATAGGAATGATGTTATTATAGCATTAAGATTGCGTTCCGGGCACATTCCATCGAATAAGTTTAAGTTCCTTATGGGAAAGAGCCCAACACCCAATTGTCCCACCTGTGGTACAGTTGATGACGTGTATCACATTCTGATGGAATGCGCCCGAAACAATCATCATAGAGTAAAGTATAATAGATATAAGGTAGGTGAGTGTAACAGTATTTTAGCATTTCCATTAAGTGACGAGGCAAAGCTGTTATATAAATTAACTAGGGTAAGAGAACATACCTAATATTTAACTTTTGTATTTTGATATTTTCTATGGGGGCGTCATTATCGCAATAGCGATAAAGCTCCTTAATAAATGGAAAAAAAAAAAAACTAGGATAACATCACATTCATCAACTTGCCTTGATAATATATTCTCCAACTGTGATTCAACTAGCCACATGATTCTCAGTAACTTAACTTCTGATCATTGTGGGCAATTTGCAGCTTTTAAAAAAAGTGAAGAAATACAGTATGCGAAAATAACTTGCAGGCCTATTACTGACATGGGAACCAACATTTTTAGGAACAGTATTGTTAGCAGACTAAATCCCTCATTGTTAAAAGCCAAAGATCCTAATAAAAATTATAAGAGTGTATTTAATATAATTAAAAATGAATTTCATAATACATTTAAGAAGAAAAAATTAAATGTTATAGGTACTTCCAAGTTTAATGAATGGGCGACTCCGGGAATTTATAAAAGTCGAGCTACTCTGTATGAGTTGTATGGAATGAAAAAATATAAATTTGATAGCGAATTCCTACAATACGTTAGAGACTACTCTAAGATATTTAAAAAAGCATGTAATCAAGCAAAAGCAAATTTTATAAGCAGGAAAATTAAAAACTCGTGTGACAAAATTAAGTCGACATGGGATATTATAAATAAAGAAACTGGGAATTTACGAACACGCGATAACCAGTTTGAATTAAATATAAATAATAAAATTGTATGTGAACAAGTGGAAGTTGCTCAGGCATTTAATGATTTTTTCGCGAACATACCTGTAGCTACTACTTGCTCCTTAAATTCGTCACCTAGTCGTGCTGTATCTTTGCTGCGTGAGAGCGTGTCGCAGTGTAAATTATTATTTAAATTCGAGCGCATAGCTCCCGCTGAAGTAATCAGTATTGTAAAAACTTTAAATCCAAAAAATACGGGTGATTTGTGGGATATTTCTGTAAATTTTCTAAAAAAGATAATAGATCTAATAGCTCCCTACCTTACGGTATTTTTTAATAAGTGTATAGATACTGGTATCTTTCCAGATCTAATGAAATATAGTAAAATTATACCTTTATATAAATCAGGTTCGAAAAAAGACCCCGGTAATTTCCGGCCCATCTCAATACTACCGACCTTTAGTAAGATTTTTGAGAAACTTATACTGAAGCAGTTGATTAACCACTTCAAGGCTAACAACCTCTTGCACGCTAATCAGTTTGGTTTCTCAAAAGGTCGTTCGACTGCAGACGCGGGAGTTGCACTCATTCAACACATATTTGATGCGTGGGAGAGGTCGCAGAACGCCATTGGAGTTTTTTGTGATCTTTCGAAGGCATTTGATTGTGTGCACCATGACACGCTCTTACGGAAACTTCGTCATTACGGCATACACAACATTGCTCTTGACGTTGTTTCTTCGTACCTGCACCAAAGAGTTCAGTGCGTAGATCTGAATGGAGTGAAGTCCGAGGATCTTCCTGTACGACTGGGAGTGCCACAAGGTTCTATACTGGGTCCGTTCTTGTTTCTAGTGTATATTAATGATTTACCTTTTTATTTAAAAAACATGTGCAATACAGTGCTATTCGCTGATGACACTTCACTCGTTTTCAGAGTGGATAGGAATAGAGATAATTTTGACGAAATTAATAGTACACTTTCACAAGTAACTCAGTGGTTTACGGCAAACAATCTTGTATTTAATGCCAAGAAAACTAAATGTGTAAAATTTGTAATGCCAAATGTCACAAATCTAGGACCTAATATAGTTATGAACAATGAGGTTTTAGAAACTGTTGATTCTACCGTGTTCCTAGGCATCACATTGGATAAGAAACTCCAGTGGGGCACGCATATTTCGTGCTTAGCTGGGTAACTTAGCTCTGCAGTGTATGCCATTAGGAAAGTTAGACAATTGACTGATGTAGAAACTGCTCGTCTTGTTTACTTTAGTTACTTTCACAGTCTTATGTCTTATGGTATTTTGTTGTGGGGTAAGGCTGCTGATATTGAGAGCATTTTTATATTACAAAAACGAGCAGTTCGTTCAATTTATCAGTTGAGTACAAGAGTCTCCTTAAGAGATATCTTTAAAGATATAGGTATTTTAACTGTTGCGTCCCAATATATTTATGCAAATGTAATATACATCAAGAAAAATATCAGTTTGTTTAAAAAGAAAAGTGATATGCATACTCTAAATACTAGATACAAGCATAAACTGTGTATGCCGTATTTTCGCTTGCAAAAAGTACATGCTTCTTTTGTGGGGCTTAGTATTCGTTTCTATAATAATATACCTGAGCCCGTGCAAGAATTGCCCATCGACCAATTCAAAGTCGAACTAAAAAACTTTTTAGTGAAAAGGGCTTATTACAATATAGCGGAATATTTAAATGATAAACAACCATGGCCGCTCAGCTAAACATAGCAACACACTGATAGGTACTTATTTTATAATATACATATTACTCATTTTATACAATGTATTTCGGTTTGATGTATATTGTTTTCACAGGACACCGGAGTCGTAATAGTCTTGGCTTCTTGTTTTTTTAAAGCTATTTTCTTGTGAATTTCTATCTCTATCATTCTTTGACGCGATTAAGGTATGTCATGCTCGCTTAAGGGTCTGTGCTTGCGGCGGCGTTATGTGCCGGGTCGGTCACTTCCCTGTGTCATGGTTGAGGAGGCCGATGGCTGGCACATGCGTCATACTCGTGAACGGGTGCTGCTTGTGTGGACTGGTCTACCTGGATTGCTCATTGATTGTAGTTAGAGAAAATAAATAACAGGTGGTATAGCCTCATTTACGACTCTGCCTTGTATTAACATGTACCGTACCGTTTTTTTTTGTTTCATGTGAATGTGACTTGTTTAAGGATGTATGTATTTTATATGTAAATTATTTTATAATGTAAATTGTAATGACAAATTACAAAAGACCTACGGCTGAGTTTCTTGGTGCTTCTTCTCAGACCAGTGGGCATTTCCGAAGCACCAGTAGACCTTAACATTATTATGACATGTAAAAAGTGCCCATAGTGGCCTAATTTACAAAATAAATGATTTGATTTGATTTGATTTGAATGTGCAGCCGATCCCCAAAAAGGGTGATCGGTCAGACCCTAACAATTATTGCCTAACAACTATCGCCTATCGGGTGATCTTCTAGCGTTCGTATTACATCACTGGGGGGAGGCGATTGACAAGCATGGCGAGGCTCTGGCTGTGAGTCTCGACATAGCCAAGGCATTTGATAGGGTCTGGCATCGTGGCCTTCTCTCCAAGCTCCCGGCATACGGTCTGCCCGACAACCTGTGCAAGTGGATTTTCGGCTTTCTGCATGAGTGTAGAATGCGTGTCCTTGTTGATGGACACGCTTCGCAGCTCATGTCAGTAAATGCTGGAGTACCACAAGGTTCTGTGATTTCGCCCACCTTGTTTCTTCTGCATATCAATGATATGTTGTCGCTTGGCAACATTCATTGCTATGCAGACGACAGCACGGTTCATGGGCGTTATAGCAGCAAGCCTCCTGGTTGCCGGGCGGATACTGAGAGGAGACGAGAGGATCTTGTCGTTGAGCTCAACCAGACCTTGGATCTCATCTCATCATGCGGTACCAGGAATCGGGTTGAGTTTAATGCCAAGAAAACCCAGGTGTGCGCGTTCTCGTGCAAGAAGTCTCCGTTTTCTCCCATCCCCGTTCTTCAGGGTGTTCCACTCGCAATTCGGAATGACCTTAGTGTCCTAGGTATGGATATCCGCTGCGATCTTAATCCAAGGAGTCACATCGAGGGCGTAATATCCGCCACTTCACGCAGGGTCGGAATCCTGAACAGGGTGCGGCGGTTTTTCACGCCTGGTCAGCTCTACCGCTTATATAAAGCGCAGGTGCGGCCGGGAATGGAATACTGCTCGCACCTCTGGGACGGTTCCGCAAGGTACCTTCTCGATGCCTTGGATGGGTTGCAGCGGCGTGCCATCCGCATTGTGAATGATGCAGACGTGAGTAACAGCCTGGAGCCGCTACAGCTGCGTAGGGATATTTCCTCGCTTAGCGTGTTCTACCGTCTGTATCATGGCGAATGCTCAGAAGAATTGTTTGATCTTATCCCATCCTCTCCCTTTCATACCAGAACCACGCGTACTGGCTTGCGGAGCCACAGTTTCGTGGTGTCTACTACCCCGGCCCGAACCAAGAGGTTCGCAAATTCGTATTTTTGCCGCACCATCAAGCTGTGGTTTCAGTTTGCCAGCTACCGTGTTCCCTACCTCCTATGATCCTGGGTCCTTTAGGCGTAACGTGAAGAAGCTAAACAGCAGGCCGGCATGATTGTGTTGATTAGCGGGGGATAGACTGTCTCTCGCTACTTGATACTCTATCTGGACGGCACTGCGCTTACCATCAGGTGCAGTGTGGTCACTTTGCCGCGCCAGAATAAAAAAAATATATATATAGTAATCTGTCGATAAAAAGTAATTCTTTAGTCTTTTCTTCAGAAGTGTGATGTGAAGGTGTTGAGTCACATTTCTCAGAAAATCTATATTGTTAAATATTACTGCAGTTAAATAGTTTCGTGTTCTTTTACCGTAATAGTTTCTAACAGACGGTATCACATATTTTCCCTGCTTAACCTGTGTACGGTGCAACCGTACAAATTTGCACCCTTAGCATTTTACGCAATTACCGCGAACAGCGGCAATTATACCAGTTCGCGTTCCGCCGAGCAACAGGCCGCGCGTGCTCATATCAGTAATCATTTATCATTATCATCAATAGTGCTGTAAGCTTTCAACAATAAACAGACTATATATACTTATCAAGTGGTATCATTATATCATAAACTATAAGGTGTGTGGTGCTGAACCTAGACCGTACATCTTTTTGGTCCTTCGAGCCGGATAGCAGAAAATCAGCTGAAAATCAGAAGAAAATTAGCTGGTGGTAGGATATTCATATCCGCCCGGATAGCGACCACCGTACACAGGGCGAAAACCCCGCCATAGTGGCACACGCAAGTGTGTCGCGTTCCGGGATCAGCCAGTGTACATCCGGTTTTTGTCGGGGGTCTGGAGTTGGGGTAAATGGCCATTTTGCGGCCTTGTTAATACTGTGACACTAGACCCTCGACCCCTTCTTCACCTTCTTGCTCATGGCGTAGTGTGAAGAAGCAGGCCGGCATGAGTGTGTTGAGTAGCGGGGATGGATCGTCTCTCGCTACTCAGTACTCTATTTGGACCGCACTGCGCTTACCATCAGGTACAGTGCGGTCACTTTGCCATGCCAGGATAAAAAAAAAAAACAGCATTTGGATTCATCAGTCTTCGTTATCGGAGACACAGCAAGAGCATCGGATATTCAAGTAAGATCTTTCTAATTTAGAAATATCTCCATTATCACATCATGGAGTCTCTGGTAGCAAATCAACAGCAATTGTTAGCAGGTATTGAGCAACTGTAGGGGTGCGAAGTCAGGAAACCTCCACGTGGTGCACCCTGGGCAACGGCGGTCACGTTGACCGACGGCCGATATCCTGACAAAAGGTGGTTGACGGTTGTCACTTGTTGCGGCGGCCTTCAATCAGAAGTCCGTGCTCATTTATTGAGCTACTCCCGAGTTCTGTCTCGGGAGTGTCGGCGGGCTCGGTGTGCGCTTACCCCGCCGCCGAGCGGGCAGTAGGGGGGACGCTCTTTCCTGCTGTCACCGTCGTAAATCGTAATCTGGATACCATAATCATATCCGGATACCATATCCACTTTAACAGTAGACTTCTGCAATGTCAGGGGTCTGCACAGTAACCTAGACGCCGTACATTACCACCTAGAGTCGGCGCGGCCTGCCCTGCTCTTTTTAACTGAGACGCAGATATCTACCCCTGACGATATCTCGTACCTCAACTACCCCGGTTACGTGCTGGAACATTTGTTCCTGCGTAAGGCCGGGGTGTGCGTTTTCGTCAGGGATGATATATGTTGTCACCGCCTTCGGGGCCTCGAGCATCGGGACCTGTCAATCTTGTGGCTATGCGTACAGTACGGGGGTCGTACCCGAGTCTACGCTTGCCTTTACAGGTCCCATGCCGGTGAAGCGGGGTCTTCTCATTTGTTCGAGAACGTCCAAGTGGGGACTGACCGATCTCTAGAGCAGTACCCATCCGCGGAGGTGGTGGTCCTTGGAGACTTCAACGCTCACCATGCTGAGTGGTTGGGTTCTCGGACCACCAACGCTGCGGGTCGGTCTGCTTATGAGATGGCTTTGGCTTACGGTCTCACACAACTGGTAACTCAGCCCACCCGAGTTCCGGATGTTGAGACCCATGAGCCCTCTCTGTTGGATCTTCTGCTGACCACCAATCCTGAGGGATATAGGGTAGTGGTCGACCCCCCTTTGGGGTCATCAGACCACTGCCTTATTCGAACCTCAGCCCCTGCGGTTTATCCCGATCGCTCTTCAGCGACTGGGTTCCGCAGGGTTTGGCGGTATGGGTCAGCTGATTGGGAAGGGATGCGTGAGTTCTTCGCCTCCTTCCCATGGAAGTGTTTCTGCTTCTCCTCCGAAGACCCTGATGCTTGTGCGGACCGCGTCAAGGACCTGGTGGTCTTGGGGATGGATCTGTTCATCCCCAATTCCAGGGTACCTGTCAGGCGGCGCAGCCGGCCCTGGTACAATACTACCTGTGCCGAAGCTGCACGCCTTAAGCGGTCCGCATACGGGGCGTGGAACGAAGCCCAAAAGCATCAGGGTCCAAACGCAAAGGAGGAGAGGCGGAAATTTAATGCCGCTTCTAGGTCCAACAAAAGGGCTATAGCCAAGGCCAAGGCAGGACATATTGGCAGAATTGGCGAGCGGCTAGAGAGTTATCCGTCTGACAGTCGGGCTTTCTGGTCGCTTGCCAAGGCTGTCCAGGGTAACTTCTGCCTGTCCAGTCTCCCACCACTGCGTAAGACCGATGACAGTTTGGCTCATAGTGCAAAGGAAAAGGCCGATATCTTGGCCCAATCCTTTGCCTCGAACTCGACTTTGGATGACGGGGGAGCTTCTCCACCAAAACTTCCCCGGTGCGAGTACTCCCAGCCTGAAATCCGCATCAATCAGCGTGCGGTCAGGCGGGAGCTTAGGCTCCTTAACATCCGAAAGTCGAGTGGGCCGGACTGCATCCCCGCAGTGGTTCTTAAGACGTGCGCCCCTGAGTTGACCCCCATTCTCACGCGCCTTTATCGTCTTTCGTACAACTCCAAAAGGGTTCCTGCTTCGTGGAAGGTTGCCCATGTCCATCCGATCCCTAAAAAAGGTGACCGGTCGGACCCTTCGTGTTATAGACCGATAGCCATCACATCCTTGCTCTCTAAAGTCATGGAAAGAATAATTAACGCCCAGCTTATGGGGTATCTGGAGGAGCACCAGCTGATTAGCGATCGTCAGTACGGTTTCCGTCACGGTCGCTCAGCTGGTGATCTTCTTGTTTACCTCACACATCGCTGGGCGGAGGCTATAGAGAGCAAGGGTGAGGCTATGGCCGTCGGTCTAGACATCGCGAAGGCGTTCGATCGGGTATGGCACGGGGGCCTTCTATCGAAGCTACCATCATATGGAATCCCCGAGGGACTCTGCAACTGGATCGCTAGCTTTTTGGATGGTCGGAGCATTAAAGTCGTCGTAGACGGCTACTGCTCCGACGCTTTGTCCATTAATGCTGGCGTTCCACAAGGCTCGGTGTTGTCGCCGACACTATTCATTCTGCATATCAATGACATGCTGTCTATCGATAGCATGCATTGTTATGCAGATGATAGTACTGTTGACGTGCGATACACCGGCCAGCAGGGTATCCCTCGGAGCACTTTGGAAGAAAGACGGTTAGAACTTGTGTCGGAAATCGAGAGCTCTCTAGAGCGGGCCTCTGAATAGGGTGAAAGGAACCTAGTTCACTTCAACCCCACGAAGACACAAGTTTGCGCGTTCACCGCAAAGAAGGACCCATTTGTCATGGCGCCACAGTTCCAAGGAGTCACTCTCCGGATTTCCGAGGGTATTGGGATCCTCGGCGTCAATATATCGAGCTTGGTCCAGTTTAGGAGTCAAGTGGAGGACAAAGCCAAATTGGCTAGCAAAAAATTGGGGATCCTGAACAGAGCGAGGCGGTATTTCAAGTCGGGCCATAGATTGGCGCTTTATAAAGCGCAAGTCCGGCCCCACGTGGAATACTGTTCTCATCTCTGGGCAGGAGCCCCGAAATACTTGCTAGACCCACTTGACTCCTTACAGAGGCGGGCCGTTCGAATTGTCGGGGATCCTGATATCACGGATAGCCTGGAACCGTTGGGGCTGCGGAGAGACTTCGGGTCTCTCTGCTTGTTCTATCGTTTGTTCCACGGCGAGTGCTCCGAGGAACTGTTTAAAATGGTGCCTACATCACCATTTTATCATCGCACCACCCGACACCGCAACAGAGTTCATCCATACCACCTGGAAACGATTCCGTCTAGCACGGTTCGTTTCCAGCGTTCATTTTTACCACGTACGTGCAAGCTCTGGAATGAACTCCCTGCTGCGGTGTTCCCTGAGCGCTATGGCATGTCCTTCTTTAAACGAGGCTTAAAGAGAGTAGTCCTTCAACGGTAGGCAGCGGCTTTGCTGTGCCCTGGAATTGCAGAAGTCTATGGGCGGCGGTGACTACTTACCATCAGGTGGCCCGTCTGCTCGTCTGCCTATCAAGGCACTAAAAAAAAAAAAAACTGGTCTGGAGGTCTGTGGTCATGTCTCGCGCTCCGACTGGACCGAGGGTCTTGGCTTAACCGCCCGGGCCGTGAGGTAGAAAACCTCTATAAAAAGTCACCCCGAATCCCAAGCGGCGGCGCACCGTGAGGGGATGCATGGCCGATGGGTAGTTCGGTCTCTAGTGCGAACCCCGGCGGGGAACGTGCTGAACCCCGTGCAGAATTTGCTTACCCAGGTACAGGGGGCACTGCCTGGGCGGACCGTTTATATCCCCCATAATCGTGGGACTTAAAATGAAAAATTTAAAAACCAAAACCAAAAAACAAGATGAAGTGGGGAAGGTGTCTATCCCGGGGGACGATAGTGACCCTGGGAAGACGGACGACGATGGGCTTCAGCCCAAGGAGAAGATTGTCGGGGCTGCTTTAGTGGTCTCGGCTCCCGAGACCAAGGCCGGGACGAGCGGCATGATGACGCGCTCAAAGAGGGCGCTAAGAGCTCGACAGCTGGACGCATCTGCAAGCGACAGCGACTTCGAACCGGCGCAAAAAGTTCTTGCTGTCTCAGTGAGTCCAGCTGTGGTGTCTGACGAAGACACCACGCCGATGGACGTATCTGGTGACCGTGACTGGCGCTTGCAGATGTCAGCCATCATCCGGGATGTGGCACACAAGTCCCGGCATCTGAATGGGACAGAACAGCGGAGGCTTAACCTCGCGGCCAACGAACTGGTGGAGAGGGCGGAGGAGTCAGCCTCCGCTGACGTGACCAGGTTAGAGGCCGAGAATGCGGCAATGGCGCAACAGATTGCCCTTCTTAAGGCCTCCCTGGCAGAACAAGAGAAGACCATGCAAGAAATGCTGGCAATGGTCCAATCAATTGGACCGTCGATACCGGCGGCCCGTCAAGCAGAGGTACAAACAGCAGAAGCTGGTCGCAACGAGCAATTCGAGCGCCGTCTGCTAAATATTTTAGACGTGCGCTTGGAGGCAATCTACTTGAGGCTGCCGCCGGAGCCTATCATGCGACCCCCGCTAGCTGCTGACAGTGGCAAGGTGAGTACGACCGTGCAGCTGTCAGACGCTGTCGCCGGGCCCTCGAAAGCCCAAACAGGTGTTGCTGGTCCACCAGCCACCCCGAAGGGCAAGGGGTAGGGAAAGGGCAAAAGCAATGTCCAGCCCACCCCTAATGGTGGTCCTCGACCCGTTCCTGCTGTTGTGGCTGGGCCTGTGCCATCGACGTCTGCCACGTCCCAACTACCTCCCCTGAGTAAGTCCCGGAGGGTGGGGAAAGAAATAAAAAAGGGCGTGTTGCTCCACGGGCCCAAACACCCTGTGTGCCCCGGCCGCTGCCCCCCGCTCCTGCGTCGATGGAGGAGGGGTGGAATGTCGTGGCCAAAAAAGGGAAAAAGAATCCCCAGGCCTTGCCGAGTACTGCTGCCTCCGCACCGAGGCCGCAGCCTGGTCGGCCAAGGCCACGGATTCACCTGCCTCGCAAGGCAGCCGTCACATTGACGGTGACACCTGAGGGGTTGGCGCGGGGCATTACGTACGCCCATGTGCTGCGTCAGGTCCAGCAATCCGTTGATCTGGCCGGTCTGGGCATTGCCGAGATGCGAGCTCGCCTAATGGCGACAGGCGGGTACCTGTACGAGGTGCCCGGCCCGGAGTCTGAAGCTAGGGCCGACTCCCTCGCCAACAAAGTGCGGGAGGTGTTCTGCGGGACGGAACTGGCGGACGATGTCCGTGTTTCCCGCCGTTCAAGACCTCGGAACTACGAGTATCCGGGTTGGATGCGTCTGCCGACCCGGAGATGGTCGCTTCGGCCCTCGCAAAAGCGGGGTGTAGCAATGCGGTGGAAAATTTTAAGGTCAAGGAGATCCGCCCCGACCGGTCAGGCCTTGGTGCGGTGTGGGTGCGCTGTCCCGCCAAGGTCGCGGACAAAATATTAAGTTCGGGCCGTGTGCTGATTGGCTGTGTAGCAGCGCGCGTCCAGCTTCTTGAGCCGAGGCCTATGAGGTGCTACCGCTGCCTGCACAGGGGACATGTGCGGGCACGGTGCACCGAAGAGTGTGACCGCAGCGGCGTCTGCTACCGCTGCGGTAAACTGGGCCATAAGGCCAAGGAGTGCTCCGCGGAGCCGCATTGCGTAGTCTGCGCTGATGCAGGTAAACCCGCGGGGCACCAGGTGGGCGCCAAGACATGCGTCGCCTCCTCCCGCCCCCGCCACGTAAATCGTGGTCGGGGGAGGGGGGTTGTGACCCAGCCAACAGCGCTCCCCATAGAGGATCAGATGGAGATCGCCCATTAATATGGCGCAACGTTTCCTCCAGGCGAATATTAATCACTGCGCCAGGGCCCAGGACCTGCTAGTCCAGAGCATGGCGCAGTGGTCGATACAAGTGGCTGTGGTCGCCGAGCCTTATTTTGTTCCCCCCAGGGAAGACTGGGCAGGGGATCTTAACGGTTTGGTGGCCGTCATCACTCGGGGCGCCGCCGGCTCCCCACCCTTCGAAAAAGTAGCGAAGGGATCGGGATGTGTGGCGGTTCTGTTGGGGGGGGTCTGGATTGTGGGTGTGTATTTCTCCCCCAATAGATCCCTGGCCGAGTTCGAGCACTTTCTCACTCGGCTAGGGGCCCTGGTGGTGCAAGGCAGTCAGCCTCGCCCCGTTCTCGTTGCCGGCGACTTCAACGCCAAGTCTCAGGCTTGGGGTTCGTCGGTCACCAGCAGGCGCGGCGAGGCCCTGGAGGAATGGGCGATCTCGGCCAACCTGGCCGTCGTGAATCGCGGGTTGGTTAACACGTGCGTGCGGCATAATGGCGGATCGGTGGTGGACCTCACGTTCGCCAGCCCAGCTATTGCCCGCCGTGTCCGTGACTGGTGGATGAGGAGACGTTGTCGGATCACCGATATATTCGGTTCGACGTCTGCTTGTCCCCTAACCCCCAGTCCAGTGGAGGACCGACTGGCCCGCGGTCGGACGGCCCGCGTTGGTCGGTAAAACGCCTCGATGTTGAGGCCCTGAAGGAAGCCGCACTGGCCCAGGCGTGGCTCCCTGTACCGGAGGCACCGATGCAGGTCGAGCAGGAGGCGTCGTGGTTTGGGGCAGCGATGTCGCGCGTCTGTGACGCGGCCATGCCCCGAGTCCGACGTCTTCCCGAAAAGCGTCAGGTGTTCTGGTGGTCGGCGGAACTTATGCGGTTACGTGTCTCCTGCGTTGCCGCCCTTCGTCGTCTCGCCAGACACCGTCGTCGTCGGATCCGTCTTCCCGACGACGAGGACCAGGAGCGGCTGCTTCACGGCCTCCACAGGGAGGCTAAGAGAGCGCTGCGCGTGGCAATAACAAGGGCAAAGTCTGCAGCTCAGGAGGAGTTCCGGGGAACTCTCGATAACGACCCTTGGGGGCGTCCATATCGCGTGGCGATGAGGAGATATCGCCCGTGGGCGCCCCCACTGACGCAGAGTCTCCGGAGCGACCTAGTCGAAGAGGTCGTCGCAGCTTTGTTCCCTGCCACTGAAGATGTCACTCCCCCACCGATGGCGTCACATCCATCGACGCCATCGTCGTTGAGTTCGGCAAGGGTTATTTCGGAGGTTTCGCCCGAGGAATTTCGGGCGGTGGTGCTTCGGCTGCGGGGCAAGAAAACAGCCCCGGGTCTCGACGGTATCCCCGGACGTGCGTGGGTGTTAGCCGTCGAGCATCTGGGGACTAGGCTTCGTGGCCTGTTCTCCGCGTGCCTGGAGCAGGGCCGTTTTCCGTCTCAGTGGAAAACTGGGAAGTTGGTCCTGCTCAAGAAGGAGGGGCGGCCCGCAGAGTCGCCATCGGCCTACCGGCCCATCGTGTTGCTCGACGAGATCTGTAAGCTCTTCGAGCGTATCATTCACGCTCGCCTCGTCGAGCATCTTGAAGGGGTCGGGCCGGACCTGGCACAGTGCCAGTACGGGTTCCGGCAAGGCCGATCGACAGTACACGCGATTTTGCGGGTCAAGGCATAAGCGGAGGATGCAGTGGCTCGGGGTGAAGTGGTGGTGGCGGTGTCTCTAGACATCGCCAACGCGTTTAACACCCTGCCCTGGGCCTGCATACTGGAAGCACTGCGGTACCACGTGGTGCCACCGTATCTCCGGCGTCTGGTGCGCTCGTATCTATATATATTTTATATTTATAAAAACCAAGTAATGTGCGCGGTATTGGATTGCTCCCGGCAAATTAATTTCTAAATTAGTAAACCCGGACTGTATAGTTGTAAAAATGTCTATTAGTTGTACTGTTCGTGTCTATACACTAATAGAATGTTGAGTATAGTGTTAAATTAACGAACATTTGGATATTTTCAAGAAGTTTTGTGTGTGAATAAGCGCAGTGACAATAAACTATTCGTGGGTGGCGTAATGTTTTGAGCGGTGCAACGCGCTCTTTCACTCTCGCGCGGATTGTATAACACTGTCTCGTTCGCACGGTGTCATACCACTACGGTAATTAAAAATGAATTGTGCCGTTTGCAACAGAAAAATTGATGTAGGAGACGTCATCAAATGCAATGGATGTATGGAAACCTACCATTACAAATGTATGAATATTACCCTAGCTGCGTTCAAGGAGGGACATGTACAACTGAAACGTTCTTTCAAGTGCAATTCCTGTTCCAACATAACCCAACGGGTACGAGTAACGGATGACACTCCAATAAGGGGTGTTCGCACTGACTGGATGGATAAGGAAGAATTTAACCAATCCTTTAATGAAAATGCCTCTCAGAGCATTGGTCGGTCCCTGACATTGGAGGAGTCGAGCGATGTTATGAATATAATGGATAAGGTTAATACTATTATATTAGCGAAAATCAGTGCTTTCGAATCGAAAATTATAGAAGAAATCAAAGCCACTGTGACTGTTCTAGCATTAGAGAATAGTAAATTGAGACAAGAATTAAAGGAAGCTAACAACAAATGTATTACATACGAGCAACAGATTAAAAGTCTTAAAATTGAACAGAAGATAGTGAGAGACGAGAAAGTAACAAAAAATACTGATACTAAAGGCATGAGTCAACAGCATTCATTAGAGGCTAATGCAATGTCTATTTTTGATAAAACGGTGCCAACATCTCTAATCGGTAGTGTCACCAACAGTGTGCAGGCGCCGCTGAAGACGGTCAGTTATGCGGAGAAGGTCGCAAAGGCTGCGGATATTCACATTATCGATAATAGCACATGGACAGAAGTTAAGAATAGGAAGAAAAGTAACCCCATTAGAAGAGGAGGCAATACATCACTGGTTTCATTAAGGGCGATTGAACGTAAGAAGTTTCTACATGTTTGGAGGTTAGATAAATCCACAACGGAAGATAATCTGAAGGAGTATATTAATAACTTATTGGGGAATGATTCGGAAATATTTATTGAAAAATTAAAACCTAAAACTGAGCGAGACTATGCGTCGTTTAAGATTGGTGTTACAGAAGGTAACTTTGGAAAGTTATGTGACCCGCAAGCTTGGCCGCTTAATGTAGAATTCAGTGAATGGATTTGGTTTCGTCGCTCAGCCAAGCCAAATCAACCAGAAACCAATTAGATACCTCAATATTCTATATCAAAATGTTAGGGGGCTTCGGACGAAGACTACTCAATTTCTATCCTTGCTGCAGTCAACAGGATCCGATATAGTCGCTTTCACAGAAACGGGCTTAAATGAAGCAATTCATAATGCGGAATTCCTGTTACCGGGCTATCAAATTCTAAGATGCGATAGGGTGGATGGGCGCAAGCAAGGTGGCGTACTTATAGTGGCCACACCTCGCTTCGAGTTGCGACAAGTAGCTATGCCGGATAATATTAATATAGACAATTATAAGTTTGAATTGATTTGTGCAGCTGTTTATGTTCAAAATAGGTTTTTATTTACTTGTTGTACTGTGTATATTCCACCGAGATGTGACGACAACGAGTACATGGTATTGTTTAGCATATTAGAAAAGCTTTCTTTAAAGTATAATAGTAATATAGTCATATTAGGAGACTTTAACTTATATTCATGCAATAACAATGTTTCTAATTATTACGAATGTTTTATGGCCTTTTGTGAGCTTAGTCAGTACAATGCAGTACCAAATTGTAACGATAGACAGTTGGACCTTGTATTGAGCGCGCGCGGCGGTGTGTCGGTGAGTGCGGCGAGTGAGGGACTGCAGCCAGTGGACGGGTATCACCCGCCGCTCGAGGTGAGCCTCCGCCTCGCGACCGGAGCGCGCGCCCCGCCGCCGCCGGCTGCCGCACACACACACCGTACACACAGCTCGGCGCACGTGCGATGCTCTCAGCCCCCGGTATCAATTAGTAAGCGTTGGAATTTCAACAAAGCCGATTTCCATAAGTTATACTATCTAATAAGTGACATTGATTGGAGTGAAATTTATTCTTTAAGCGATCCAGACTCTGTATTGGATTCATTTTATGATAAAATTTATAAAGTTTTTGGCATGTGTGTTCCACTAAAAAAAGTTAAAACGACGAAGAGACAGTATAATTATCCTGTGTGGTACACATATGATATCATCAAAGACATTAAACTTAAACATCAACTACATAAACATTACAAGTCCAGTAAATCGTCCAGTGATTATGAAGCGTTCTCACAGTGTAGGGCCAGAGTGAAGGTTGCCACTGCTCGTGCGCATGATCAGCACCGAGACCGTGTGCAATTACATCTGGCGTCTAACCCGAGGGAATTTTGGGACTACATTAGATCTAAAAAAAGTAACACGAATAATCGGATGATTATAAAGGATGGCCGTGCTTTAACCGAAAATGAATGTGCCAGTGAGTTCGCTCGATTTTTTCAATCAGTATATAACACAGAGCCGGCCGTGCTGAACGTTGCGGCGGCCAGCTCGGCCGCGACCGAAGCGCCCGGTGCCTGGGTACACCTTGGTCGCTTGAAACCAGCAGAGGTGCGACGCGCGCTCGCCCGCCTGCCGGCCAAGCGGTCCGCAGGGCCCGATGGTATTCCGGCGTTTATTTTTAGGGATTGTTTCTTGGTGTTGATGGAACCGTTGCTGCACCTGTTCAACATCTGTATAGATACCGCAACGTTTCCTGACCGTTGGAAACTGACCCGAGTTGTACCCGTACCGAAGGGTGGGGGTGGGACGGCGGCCAGTGACTACAGACCTGTAGCGATACTATGCACTCCAGCCAAAGTGTTTGAGGCGGCCATTCACGATTGCCTTTATGCACAGGTAAGCGCTCAGCTATCTGACGCACAGCATGGCTTTCGGCCTGGGCGAGGGACGGCAGGTAACTTGTTGGATTTGATGACGCACTTAATACCGGGGGTGGATGCCGGCCAACAGGTGGACGTTGCCTACTTTGATTTCCGGAAAGCCTTTGACACAGTAGATAATGACGTCCTCTTATCTAAACTGGCTAATGTAGGCTGCACTCCTCGCACGTTAACTTTCTTTGCCAGCTATTTGCGTGAGAGACGTCAGTACATCGATTGTGGTGGTTGTCTTTCCAAACCGTACGCTACGAGATCCGGCGTAAGCCAAGGTAGTAACCTGGGCCCATTACTTTTCATCCTAATGGTAAATGATTTACCAAAAGCAATTGGTAGATCTATACCTTTATTATTCGCTGATGACCTTAAACTTGTTTTGGAGGTTAAGCAAAAATCGGATCACGATATGCTGCAGCAGGATATAAATGGGATCGTAGAGTGGAGTCTACAAAACAAATTATATTTCAATGCAGATAAATGTTCGGTATTGTCATTTAGCCGCGCGAAATCACCAAGCCACCATCAGTACCTTATGAACGGAATACCTCTTCAGAGGGTCACGGAGGTTAAGGACTTGGGAGTGCGCTTTTCGGCTGATTTGAATTTTAGGCAACATATCACTAATGTTGTCAAAAAAGCATATCGTAATCTGGGTTTGCTACTGCGTCAGGCAAACCAATTTTCGAATGTTGGGGCTTTGAGAGCATTGTACGACGCCCTCGTCAGAAGCCATTTGGAATCGAATGCAGTTGTTTGGTCTCCACATGAAAACAAGTATAAATTAATGATGGAGCGTATTCAAAATAAATTTATTAGGTTTTTATATTTGAAACAGTATGGTGTATACCCGGGTTACCCATTGCTATTCCCTACGTTATTTATTCTTGGAATGACAGGTTACTACAAATTGGAGGTACGAAGGGATGTAGCTTTAGCAAAATATTTGTTCAAAGTGATTCGTGGTAAAATACACAATCCCAGCGTCCTACAAACAGTTGAGTTGTGTGTCCCGGATGGGTGTGTGGGGCGACGGCGGCGACTGCCATTACTTTCTGTGCCACGAGCCCGCACCAACTTATTGCGGCACGCACCGCTGACGCGCGCGCTGGGTGTGCTCAATGCGGTGTCGAACCAGGTTGATCTGTTCTCGTGCTCATTGACGGAGTTCACAATGGCCGCTTATGACTTAGTTAGTTTATAGATAGAATGTAAGTAGTATTATGTCCTACACTACTGTATTGGGTGTAACCTGTAAATAGTAGTAAGTATGTGGAAATAAATAAATAAATAAAAAAAAAAATAAAAATCTCTCAGACAGGTACATAGTGTATCCAGGCGCTGACAGGTGGCACCGAAGAGCGATGGCCTGCGGTGTTCCACAGGGCTCAGTCCTGGGCCCTCTCCTGTGGAACATCGGCTACGATTGGGTGCTCCGTGGTACCAATCCCCGAGGCGTCGCTGTCGTCTGTTATGCAGACGACACGCTAGTAACAGCGACAGCCAGGTCTTTCCAGGAGGCCACCCTGCTCGCCTCGTTCGCAACCGAACAGGTGGTGGGCAGGATTCGGCGACTGGGCCTTAAGGTGGCCCTGAACAAATCCGAGGCCCTTTACTTTCACGGTCCTCGGATTCGGCCACCTTTAATGCCCCACATCAATGTGAAGGGGGTGCGGATTCCCATCGGTTGTACAATGAAGTACTTGGGATTGATTCTGGACAGCCGGTGGGATTTCCGTGCCCATTTCAAGGAGTTGTTGCCGAAATTGGTGCGGGCGGCGGGCGCGCTCGGACGCCTGCTGCCGAACCTGGAGGGATCTAATAGCCCTTGCCGAAGTTTATACGCTGGAGTCGTGCGGTCAATGGCCCTGTACGGATGTCCCGTATGGGCCCAGTCCCTGAAACCCCGCTGCGTCGCCTTGCTGCGCAAACCGCAGCGTTTGTTGGCGCAGCGAATAGTAAGGGGCTACCGCACGGTCTCCCATGAGGCGGCCTGCGTATTGGCCGGCACCCTCCCTTGGGAGTTGGACGCAAAACTCCTCTCATCCGCGTTCTTCTGGCGGGAGGAGGCGTCCAGTCGTCGTCAGGTGAGACTGGCCCCGAGGGAGATTGCGGCCCGATTTTGCAGAACCGCTGTGGAGGAGTGGCATACCAGGCTGGAAAGCCCAAGTGCGGGCTTGAGGACCGTCGCGGCAGTGCGTCCTGTCCTAAAGAGATGGCTAGACAGGCGCCACGGTGCGCCAACTTTCCGTCTGACGCAGGTACTGACGGACCACGGATGTTTCGGTTCGTTCCTGTGTCGGATCGGAAAGGAGGTGTCTGCCGTGTGCCACCATTGTGGCAACTGCCGCGAGGACACGGCCCAACCCACGTTGGAGGAGTGCCCAGCCTGGGACGAAGAGCGCAGCGCTCTCAGAGCAGTCGTCGGAGGAGACCTCTCGCTGCCGGCCGTGGTGTCGTCCATGGTCGCCAGCCAGAGGTCCTGGCGTGCGGTGGCCCACTTCTGCGAGAGCGTCATCTCGCAGAAGGAGAGTGCCGAGAGGGATCGGGAACGAAATGATCCCTCCCGCCGCCAGAGAAGACGTAGGAGCCGCCGGGTGGACGACTGACCGGCGTCTCCCGCCCTGTGGAACGGGGGCGTTTGAATTCCACCACGGTAACCCCTGCCTATCGTACGAGGCGACTAATTGGGGCCATCGGGGGTCGCGGGCTCGCAGCGGGGGGCTGTCAGCCCGAATCGATGCACTCCCAAATTCGGAGCATCGTGCGACCCCGAGATGGACGGCAGCGCGTGTAGTAAGGCCTCGTTCGCTGTCGTTGTTCGGTGCGCGGGGGCTCCTAAGCCCTCCCATGGAGATGGGCTGCTACGCAGCACCGCGCAGGGGCGGTTCCGGCAGCAATTCTAGCACTCCTTAGAATACCCCGGGATCGCTCCGTAAGCGCCGAAGAAGGCCACCGCGGGGTTTTAGCTGGTAGTGTCGGGTGGGGTGTACATAGGGGGTAGGGACTCGGCCCAGCGGCTGCCCGGATAGCCATCATCCGGGCGAGGGGGATGCTGGGTCGTAAGACCGGCTAGTCCAGCATAACCGTTTTATTCTTATTCCGCTTCCCCCCGGAGCGGGCGGTAGTAATAAAACGCTTTCCCGGCGACAAAAAAAAAAAAAAAAAAGGTATTGAGCAACTGTACACCAATTTTAAAAAAGATGGTGCTGACAGAAAAACTAAAGATTATATCAGGCGTAGATTAGAGACTCTAGAAAATTATTGGAATGATTTCCAAGCCAATCACTTGCAATTATGTGTTTTTGGTGTTAAGGGACATCCTTATTTTACTACTAATCAATATGACCTTGCAGAAGATAGGTATGAGACAGTAAAATCAGTTGTAGAGAATTATCAGGGCGAATCAATACCGACAACCCCTGTGTTGAAACCGGCAACACTCATGTCGGTTCCAGGAACATCTTTTCAACCTTCTCAGTCACGTGGTACTAATTCAAAAACTGAAGAGATGTTACGTAAGCAAAAAAGTAATTTTAAGGCTTTTCAGCACGTCATCTCCATGGTAAACGTGGAGTCTGCGACAGAAAAATCTGAGTTCGAAGACATTCTACAAACAATCCAACCGCGTTGGTCAATCATTGATACCCTTCATTGGGAACTGGATAGTGAGCTAGAAGGAACTAACCAGGAGTATGCTAACACGTTTGCAAACCACGAGCAGGTCTGTTATAAAATTAAGAAAACTATCAGTAGTAGGATGTGGTCACAGAGGTATAAAGAAAAATCAACACCTGTTATGGACATTCCATCATTTAGTGGAAATTATCATTTGTGGACAACATTTAAGGATTTGTTTGTTGAAGGGATTCATAACAACAATTCTATGTCAAAAGCACAAAAAATGCAATTTTTGAAAGTAAAATAAGAGGGGAAGCTGAGAGTTTAATCAAACATTTACGCATCAGTACCGAAAATTACGACGTTTCTTGGGACATACTAAACCATCGCTATGATCATCAGAAACTAATCTTCAATTCACATATGGATATTCTTTTTGGTCTTCCTACAATACACCAGAAGTCAACCAAAGCAATCAAGACGATTCATGACACATCAAAGGTATGTCTCAACGCCATTAAAAATCTAGGCGTTGATACCAGTAGTTGGGATCATATGATTGTCTACCTTTTGTGTCAAAAATTGGACGTTATTACTCACAACGAGTATGCGGAATCGCTCAATACTTCTAGAGAATTACCATCCCTAAAATATTTTTTGGAATTTCTAGAAGGCAAGTTTACTTCGATGGAAACATCTAAACGTAAAGAAGATGCGAAAAAAAATATCAGCAAGATTCGTCAACGGTAAATACTCCCAGAAAACCTCATATTTTCCACAAATCATTTCATTTCAATAAAAATTTCGCAAGCAAAGTCCATAAAACGCTACATGTAAACAAATGCTGTTTGCAATTCAGACCATGGAATTTTCCATTGCAACACATTTTTACAATACACGCCAGATATGAAACAAAGAACAGTAAATAAATTATCACTATGCAAAAATTGTTTACATAATCATAATGGTAAGGAATGTTTTTCCAACAAAAAATGTCGCAAGTGCCAGGGCGATCATAATACGGTGTTACACGACACCCCGGATGCATTGCACAATCCATCGTCAACTAATAGCGCAGTGACGAACTTAGGCACAAATTTACAAAAACAACAGAAAAATAGCGCGAATGTTTTAATGGAAAATTCTGGAGAAATTTTGATAGCGACAGCACAAGTCAAAATCCAAGCAGCAGACGGAACTTATCATACTATGCGCGCCTTAATCGATCAGGGGTCTCAAACCTCACTTATTTCGGAAAATGCTGCACAGAGGTTAAGATTGCCGCGTAAACATTGTAAAGGTATGATCATTGGCGTCGGAGCACAAGAAAATAATTGTAAGGGCATCATCAATATCAAACTATCGTCCCTATACAATAACGAATATTCAATATACACCGATGCATTTATCATGAATCACTTAGTGAATAACTTGCCTAATACATCCTTCGCAAAGCCCTCGTGGTCCTATATCGAAAATCTTCAATTAGCAGACCCTGATTTTCACATCAGCCGCCCAATCGATGTTTTATTAGGTGTGGATGTATATGCGGCCATATTACAAGCTGGTGTCATAAAAGATTCAGATGCTATGCCGGTCGCACAACAAACTCGTCTGGGCTGGATAATATGTGGCAGTGTAAGATCTTATCAATGCAACGTAGTGAAAATTAATCTGGAAGATATTCACAAATTCTGGTCAATTGAAGACGTGTCGGAAGATGTAAACATGTCAGAAGAAGATTATCAACGTGTGCAGCTGTATGAGTCGACGACTACACGCCAGTCCGACGGAAGATACGTTGTACGTTTACCGTTGCATCCCGACGCAAATCAGAAGTTGGGGTTATCAAGATCAAAAGCTGTGGCTCAATTTCATCAATTTGCTGGTGGTAGGATATTCGTATCCGCCCGGATAGCGAACACCGTACACAGGGCGAAAAACCCGCCATAGTGGCACACGCAAGTGTGTCGCGTTCCGGGATCAGCCAGTGTATGGCCGGTTATCGTCGGGGGGCTAGAGTTGGGGTACGATGTTTGGCCGTGCGGGTATAAGTCGGTTCACAGTCGGTTGGAGGCGTGTTGATCCGTCGGCCAGGGAGACCTGTAGAAACGGTGGTACCGCTGGCCGCCCGTGGTACAGTACAGGGGCCCAAACGTGGCTAACCACCACGAGAGGCTGCCCCACCATGCCGCGCATAATCTTGGGTGTGTCCGTCGTGCCGGTTGGTGACCGGATGTGGGGTCCCGGCGGCCTATCCCGGGAGGGTACGGGGGCCCTTCCGTCCGGCGGATCAGCTCACCTCCTCTCGGCTCTTTTAGTGCACCGGTGCTTGTTACGGCCTTCTGACTACTCTGACACTAGACCCTTGACCGCTTCTTCGCCTCCTCCTCCCATAACTCCATGTCAGTGCATACAAAGAGAGCAGGTTTTACAGCGGTGCGTAACCCCACCACCGCCTTCACAATGGAGTTCGCTAACATCCGCGGACTCCATTCTAATCTTAATGCCGTCCACCACCATCTTGAGACGGCCCGGCCTGCTCTGCTCTTCTTGACGGAGACGCAGATTTGTAGTCCGACCGATACTTCATACTTGCTTTACCCCGGATACTCGCTTGAAGAATGCTTCAGGCCGAGGGCCGGGGTATGCCTGTATGTTCGGTCGGACGTCTGCTGTCGCCGTCTGCGCTGCATGGAGGACCCCTCTTTCTCCACCCTGTGGGTATACGTCGACCTCGGCTCCCAGAGTCGGGTTTACGTGTGCCTTTACAGGTCACACGACGGGGACGTAGAGACAACTCGGCTATTTAATTATATTAGCCAGGCGACAGACGACGCGCAGGAGCAGTTTTCAACAGCGGAATTGGTAGTTCTGGGGGACTTTAACGCACACCACGAGTTGTGGTTGTTGGACTGCTCATGCATTCGCTTTGACGAATGGCTTGACACAGCTGGTGGACCAGCCTACCAGGATCCCAGATGTGGCAAGTCATGCGCCCTCTCTGCTGGACCTACTGCTGACGAGTCATCCAACCGGGTATAAAGTGACGGTTGGTGCTCCCCTGGGTACCTCCGATCACTGCCTGGTTGGGACGTCGGTTACTTGCGCTTTGCATCCACGTCCCGTGAAGGTCAAGCGCAGGGTCTGGCACTACTCGTCGGCAGATTGGGATGGTATGCGGGATTACTTCGCATCCATCCCTTGGCGGCAGCGCTGCTTTGATGGAAAGGATCCTTCAGCGAGTGCCGACGCCATTGCTTGCGAGACCAGAATAGGATTGGAATATTACATTCCTTCCTCTGAGATCGCAGGCAAGGGCCGAGGACGCTCCTGGTTCAATCGTGCATGCGCCGATGCTGTTGGCAAGAAACAGGCGGCGTATCGTGTTTGGATCGGGGGTCGCGCTACGGAGGATCCCAACCTCAAGTCACTCAAAGCAGCCTATAACCGTGCTGCCAAGGTCTACAAGAGGGCGTATGTTAAAGCGGATGCCCAACGCGTCTCCAAGATTGGATGTGCTTTGGCCGATAACCCAACAAGCAGTCGTGCTTATTGGAGCTTGGCTAAGGCCGTCCAATCTAATTTCTGTCGCCACCGCTGAGATATCGAAATGGAACACTAGCCCATAGCTCGCAGGAGAAGGCCGATTTACTGGCAAACCTCTTCGCGGCTAATTCGAGACTCGAGGACTGCAATGCTCATTTACCAACTACGCTGCCCGGTTGCGGTCACACAATGCCTGATATCCGTATCAGGCATTGTGTGACAATACGGTTTCCGTCATAACCGATCAACGGGTGATCTTGTAGTGTTCGTATTACATCACTGGGGGGAAGCGATTGACAAGCATGGCGAGGCTCTGGCTGTGAGTCTTGACATAGCCAAGGCATTTGATAGGGTCTGGCATCGTGGCCATCTCTCCAAGCTCCCGGCATACGGTCTGCCCGACAACCTGTGCAAGTGGATTTCCGGCTTTCTGCATGAGCGTAGAATGCGTGTCCTCGTTGATGGACACGCTTCGCAGCTCATGTCAGTAAATGCCGGAGTACCACAAGGTTCTGTGATTTCGCCCACCTTGTTTCTTCTGCATATCAATGATATGTTGTCGCTTGGCAACATTCATTGCTATGCAGACGACAGCACGGTTCATGGGCGTTATAGCAGCAAGCCTCCTGGTTGCCGGGCGGATACTGAGAGGAGACGAGAGGATCTTGTCGTTGAGCTCAACCAGACCTTGGATCTCATCTCATCATGGGGTACCAGGAATCGGGTTGAGTTTAATGCCAAGAAAACCCAGGTGTGCGCGTTCTCGTGCAAGAAGTCTCCGTTTTCTCCAATCCCCGTTCTTCAGGGTGTTCCACTCGCAATGCGGAATGACCTTAGTGTCCTAGGTATGGATATCCGCTGCGATCTTAATCCAAGGAGTCACATCGAGGGCGTATTATCCACCACTTCACGCAGGGTCGGAATCCTGAACAGGGTGCGGCGGTTTTTCACGCCTGGTCAGCTCTACCGCTTATATAAAGCGCAGGTGCGGCCGGGAATGGAATACTGCTCGCACCTCTGGGACGGTTCCGCAAGGTACCTTCTCGATGCCTTGGATGGGTTGCAGCGGCGGGCCATCCGCATTGTGAATGATGCAGACGTGAGTAACAGCCTGGAGCCGCTACAGCTGCGTAGGGATATTTCCTCGCTTTGCGTGTTCTACCGTCTGTATCATGGCGAATGCTCTGAAGAATTGTTTGATCTTATCCCATCCTCTCCCTTCCATACCAGAACCACGCGTACTGGCTTGCGGAGCCACAGCTTCGTGGTGTCTACTACCCCGGCCCGAACCAAGAGGTTCGCAAATTCGTATTTTTGCCGCACCATCAAGCTGTGGAACAGCTACCGTGTTCCCTCCCTCCTATGATCCTGGGTCCTTTAGGCGTAATGTGAAGAAGCTAAACAGCAGGCCGGCATGATTGTGTTGAGTAGCGGGGGATAGACTGTCTCTCGCTACTTGATACTCTATCTGGACGGCACTGCGCTTACCATCAGGTGTAGTGTGGTCACTTTGCCGCGCCAGAATAAAAAAAAATTGGAACGCAAGTTTGAAAAACATGAAAATATATCAAACGATTATAAGGCGTTTATCAACGAATATATTAATTAAGGTCACATGCATATAGCACGTGGACACAATCCGCGCACATTTTATTTACCGCACCATTGTATACAGCGTGCTGAGTCGACAACAACGACATTGCGGGTTGTATTTGTATAATTCGAATATTCGAAAGAAAGAAGTTTAGTTTTGCGTATCGTCTTTATTGCGACTTACTCGTATAATCAAATGTGTCATTGCTTATATATTCGAACAGCGCCTCCAGCGTCCAGTGGCACCAACAGCCTTCTAGAACTTTTTACAATAGACTCCCGTTATGTATTCTAGAAGGTCTGTTGTCACCTGTCGCCAGATGGCGCTGTAAAAGTGACATGTCGTTATATACTTGTACAGCGCCCAGTGTCCGGTGGCACTAACCGCCTTCTAGAACTTTCTCTGATCAGATTCTGTTATGTAGTGCAGAAGGCGGCCACCTACCACCAGACGGCGCTGTTAAAGTATTTAACATGCTCCAGAGAAAGGCTTACATATACCTAGTCAGGTCATAAATTCTGTCACATGTTTAATATAAAATAATTGAAACAAGTTTATTCATTATGTAACCATTTATATACCAAAATGAACTTAACAAAACATAGATTCTTATGACACTAAAGTTTATTCAAAATGACCTCCGTGATTTTGAATACAGGCCTTCAATCTGCGCGGCCAGTTGTCTATCGCAGCACGAACGAGGTCCATGTCAATATCGGCGGCTGCCTTAATCAAGGATGTCTTGAGTGACTCCAAATTGGGATAAGGCTTTGAGCACGCCTTTTCCTCCAAGTGTTGCCATATCTTGTAATCTAACGGATTCAAATCTGGACTGGAGGAGGGCCAGTCTTCGTGCCGGATGAAGTCGATTTCACGCGCCACCAGCCAGTCTTGTGTGCTCTTCGCTCTATAAGCTGGCGCCGAATCTTGTTGGAATACCCAGTGCCTGTTATTGAACATGGTATGAGAAACAGGTTCCACAAGGTTCGTCAGGACTGTATTTTGATACACAACTGCATTCGTTTTTACACCTTTCTCACAAAAATGTACCTCTGTTAAGCCCCAATAAGAAACTCCCAACCATACCATGAGCGAGGATGGAAAATGACCTCGTTGGACACGCGGAATACGGTTGCTCGCTTCTTCACTACTGTGTGCGTACACCTTATCATTTTGTTTGTTGTAGCTCTCTTCTACGGTAAAAATTTTTTCATCTGAAAAAAGAATTTCCCGATATTTTTTTCCCGCGTACCGCTTCAACAAAGCGCGGCATCTCTTCAGTCTCAGGTCCATTAGACGAGCATTCAAACGATGTCCTGTTTTTCTTCGATATGCCCGAAGCCCTAAGTCTTCATTTAACACCCTTTTCACCGTGGTTCTGCTTAACTCCATCTGAAGGGCCAACAGTTTCTGCTTATGTTTGGGATTTCTTTGAATTCGCGCCTTCACAGCTTTTATCACTGCTGGAGTCCTAACAGACCGAGGGCGACCACTTCTTGACCTGTCATCTACACTAGAGTCTTCATTGTATCGTTTGATGGTACGATAAACGAATCTTTTGGTTATATTCAAATTTTTCAGTATGTCAAAAATTTTAATTGGCGCGTAACCGCAACGATGCAACGCAATTACTGCAACACGGTCTTCTTTAAGCGTCCACTCCATATTTAAAAATGAGTAAAATTCTAAAAAGTATACATTTTTATTTTCATGAACAATTTGAAATTCGAATTTAATAAACTTTTTTGTGGCCAGCATTCTAAAATAAAAGTTTTTACTGTGTGACAATACTTATGACCTGACTAGGTATAATGTCGCCTATAATTATACATTTATATGTATTTTATAGTTGTGAACTGTACATTAAAATTCGTTACCAGATGGGTACCTACTGAGTACTTCTACTTGGGATAATGAAAGACATTATCCCAAGTAGAAGTATTTTGCTGGTGGTAGGATATTCATATCCGCCCGGATAGCGACCACCGTACACAGGGCGAAAAACCCGCCATAGTGGCACACGCAAGTGTGTCGCGTTCCGGGATCAGCCAGTGTACATCCGGTTTTTGTCGGGGGTCTGGAGTTGGGGTACAATGGCCATTTTACGGCCTTCTTAGTACTCTGACACTAGACCCTCGACCTCTTCTTCACCTTCTTGCCCATGGCGTAGTGTGAAGAAGCAGGCCGGCATGAGTGTGTTGAGTAGCCGGGGATAGATCGTCTCTCGCTACTCAGTACTCTATTTGGACCGTACTGCGCTTACCATCAGGTACAGTGCGGTCATTTTGCCGTGCCAGAAAAAAAAAAAAAAAAAAAAAAAAAAAAAAAAACATAAGTTTTAATATTTATTGGCTAAAAATATGTAACCTAACTGTACCTACTTGATTCGTAATTATACATTGAAGTTATCATTAGTTAGTTAGCTAAATTAAATGAGTGGTTTTTTTTTTATTGCATAGTCGGACAAACGAGCATGTGGGTCACCTGATGTTAAGTGATCTCCACCGCCCATGAACATCCACAATACCGAAAGTATCATGTATGCGCTGTCGGCCTTAAAGGACAGGAATAGGGATTAGGGAAGGGAAGGGGGAATCTGGGCTTCCGGATATCTCACTTACCATACGAAACGCGACAGTAAACTGTCGGTTGGTTTTCTGTGAGACAGTGGTACTACACCGGTCGAGCCGGCCCATTTATGCTACAGACAAATATGTCTACAGCGTGGCTCTACCACTATAAAACATACATCAATTACATCAATAGGTAAAGGACAAATATTATTAAAAGCGCGTTTTATCGTGCATCTTGAGGTTTGTATTTCTGCCACCCTTGTGGCGCCGTCGCGACCCTGGCAGCAGCCGATGACGCGCCCCAGTCGCCAGTGGCTTGGCGGGAGTCGTTCCTCCTTGACCATCACGATGTCACCGCTGCTGAGGCCTTGGCCCTTGGCGCTCCTCCACTTCGTCCGCTGTTGTAGGAGACCTAGGTAGTCTCGAGACCAATGCCTCCAAAAATCTTGCTGCAATTGCTGTAACTGTTGCATATGTCTTAAGCGATTTGTAGGCATGTCTTTGTAGTCGTAGTCAGGTAAGGATACAGGTGTTCTACATATCAAGAAATGAGCTGGTGTGAGGCATGAAATTTCGTCGTTATCTGAACTAGGTATAGGGCATAAAGGGCGAGAATTTAATATACCTTCTATCTGCACAAGGATTGAGTAAAATTCCTCATATGTAAGTAACGCTCGACCTAATATTCGTTTAAGGTGATATTTACAACTTTTTACAGCTGCTTCGTGTAGTCCACCCATATGTGGAGTGTAAGCGTGAAGAAATATCCATATTATACCCTCATTTGCCAAAGAAGTCGTCACCTCGTCTGAGTTAATATTTATAAATTCGTAAAGTTGCTTTACGATACGAATAGCAGGGATAGCCTAGTTGGTTGCGGTACGGACTGTCAAGACGAAAGTCGTAGGTTCGAAACCCAAGTGGCATCCACCTCTGACTTTTCTAGAGTTATGTGTGTATTAGAATGTTAATTATCGCTTGCTTTAACGGTGAAGGAAAACATCGTGAGGAAACCTGCATATCTGAGAATTTTTCGAAGGTATGAGAAGTCTGCCAACCCGCATTAGGCCAGCGTGGTGGACTAAGGCCTAACCCCTCTCATTAGTAGAGGAGGCCCGTGCCCAGCAGTGGGACAATGTTTAATACAGGACTAGTATTATTATTATATTTTTCAGGCCCTACCATCAGAGAGAAACACTCCACCACCACCAACCAGAGATTCTGTGCATCCTGTCTGTCCATCCCAAATTTCTGCCACAGATGAAATTATGTTGGATTTTATTCCTGATTCTTTTCAAGGTACTTTTTTATAGATACAATGTTTTGGCAAAATATTTAATTTGGGCACATTTTAATATAAGACTATAATTATTTATTTTCAGCAACAACAACATCTACCGCCCGTGCTTCACTACCACCTCCCTCTGGAGAACTCCCACGCCATCCTCCACAACCAGTGCAAACGCCGCTGCCCGGCTTTGCGTCCGTCGTGGCTGTCGAGCATCGCCGGCTACAACTTGAAGCAGACCGGGAAAAATATTATCACGAGAGGGAGATGGAAAGGTTGCGATTAGAATCGAGAAGAATTGAAATGGAAGAAAACCAAAATATAATTTTAAGTCGTTTGGCTGGTACTGTAGACAATTTGATAGAATATTTAACACAGTTGAGACAATCATCACTACCTTCGACAGATATAATTCCTTAAAATGTCTAATGTAGTGATAGTTATCTCAGCTGAGGGCTATGAATATTTCAAATTGCGTTCAATATCAGAGTACCAATTATTTTTTATTTCAATTGTTTTCTATTCTAATCCATTTTACTCTAAATTTTATATGCACAAATTGTATGTTTTTTTTCTTTTTATAGTATAATTAATTTTTTAATGGTATTAAAACAAACCCTATTTTAATTTAGACTTGAAATGTAAGAATGAAAAGAATATTTATGTACAGTGACTGTAGGTTATTTTTAACCGACTCCAAAAAAGTGGTTTCTTTATTTGACCCGTATGTATGTTTGTTTGTCCGCGATTTTTAATTTAGTTTTAATTTAATTTTTAGTTGTGGTAGCCACCACATCTAAAAATTAAACAATAAAAACTAACTGACTTTAAAGACTTTCGAAATAAAAGTTATTTTTTCACTTTGTAGTATTTTTTTGATTTATGACAATTATTTGATAGCAAATAATACCTCAAATGTGTTGTAGTGAATTGTACTATAATACAAGGTATTGGATAACTGGAAAATCCTTCTTACCTACCGTGCACGCCACCATCAAATTATTATGAGTGTCAGTGTTTTAATAAAAACAATATTAAACTTATTTGTTATACAAAAGCTGTTTTATTAATAATTTTTATATCAAAGTACATAACATTGAACATAAAATTAACTGGGCATTTTCAAAATACTATTAACTAATAATTTATTCAAAATCAAAAGTCAGAACAAACTCCCCAGCAGCACTATTCAGTTTAAAAAACTTGATTCTATACAATAGTATGCAAAATAATTTACATTTGCAACACAAAACATTAAATTAAATTATTTGCCATTAATGTTAGCTAGCACACGTCAATATACCAACAAAAATCATCGAAACCTAGTCAAGTATTGGCAAACTGTACTTGGCTTTTTTAAAAATAAAACCAATTGATTTTTTAAATTGGTATAATGATATAAAAATGGCCGATACATAAGCGAGTTGAATTATAACTAACTATCTTATCTTAACTTAAACCTAAGGTCTCCATCCTGTTTGTCGTTCATCGGCGACCCGAGCGCCAGACGTAACTCAGCACTTTTGGTACTAAGTATGGATGGGTATTACGTGGTGCACAGGGCCAGACTGCATAACTCTTCCGCCCTCAGTTTCGCAATTATCAGTCGAATTTTCAGCAGTCTGATAATTGCGATAAATCACATACATATATTTCTTACCAAGTGTTACAAGAACTATAGCTAAAATTATATATAATACTAATGTCCCGATGCTTATACCCTTCACATTTATAACACTTTCATTTTCCTCACTTTTCACAAAATTAGCACTTTCACTATTTGTAAGCACTTGGACCATATGTTGAAAATCCGTAAGGTCTATTGAATCCAGTTGTACAGGCTTGGTTTTTTTTTTTTTTTTTTTTTTTTTTTTTATTCTGGCGCGGCAAAGTGACCACACTGCACCTGATGGTAAGCGCAGTGCCGTCCAGATAGAGTATCAAGTAGCGAGAGACAGTCTATCCCCCGCTACTCAACACAATCATGCCGGCCTGCTGTTTAGCTTCTTCACATTACGCCTAAAGGACCCAGGATCATAGGAAGGAGGGAACACGGTAGCTGGCAAACTGTTCCACAGCTTGATGGTGCGGCAAAAATACGAGTTTGCGAACCTCTTGGTTCGAGCCGGGGTAGTAGATACCACGAAGCTGTGGCTCCGCAATCCAGTACGCGTGGTTCTGGTATGGAAGGGAGAGGAAGGGATAAGATCAAACAATTCTTCAGAGCATTCGCCATGGTACAGACGGTAGAACACGCTAAGCGAGGAAATATCCCTACGCAGCTGTAGCGGCTCCAGGCTATTACTCACGTCTGCATCATTCACAATGCGGATGGCCCGCCGCTGCAACCCATCCAAGGCATCGAGAAGGTACCTTGCAGAACCGTCCCAGAGGTGCGAGCAGTATTCCATTCCCGGCCGCACCTGCGCTTTATATAAGCGGTAGAGCTGACCAGGCGTGAAAAACCGCCGCACCCTGTTCAGGATTCCGACCCTGCGTGAAGTGGCGGATATTACGCCCTCGATGTGACTCCTTGGATTAAGATCGCAGCGGATATCCATACCTAGGACACTAAGGTCATTCCGCATTGCGAGTGGAACACCCTGAAGAACGGGGATGGGAGAAAACGGAGACTTCTTGCACGAGAACGCGCACACCTGGGTTTTCTTGGCATTAAACTCAACCCGATTCCTGGTACCCCATGATGAGATGAGATCCAAGGTCTGGTTGAGCTCAATGACAAGATCCTCGCGTCTCCTCTCAGTATCCGCCCGGCAACCAGGCGGCTTGCTGCTATAACGCCCATGAACCGTGCTGTCGTCTGCATAGCAATGAATGTTGCCAAGCGACAACATATCATTGATATGCAGAAGAAACAAGGTGGGCGAAATCACAGAACCTTGTGGTACTCCGGCATTTACTGACATGAGCTGCGAAGCGTGTCCATCAACGAGGACACGTATTCTACGCTCATGCAGAAAGCCGGAAATCCACTTGCACAGGTTGTCGGGCAGACCGTATGCCGGGAGCTTGGAGAGAAGGCCACGATGCCAGACCCTATCAAACGCCTTTGCTATGTCGAGACTCACAGCCAGAGCCTCGCCATGCTTGTCAATCGCCTCTCCCCAGTGATGTAATACGAACGCTAGAAGATCACCCGTTGATCGGTTATGACGGAACCCGTATTGGCGGTCATTGATCAACGAGTGATCCTCTAGGTAGCGAACTAATTGGCTGTTTATCAGTCGCTCCATGACTTTACACATCACTGAGGTTATGGCGATTGGGCGATAATTGTTAGGGTCTGACCGATCACCCTTTTTGGGGATCGGCTGCACATTAGCCTCCCTCCAAGATTCAGGCACAATACCTGAGAGGTAGGACGATCGGTATAGGCGCGTCAGTACAGGAGACAACTCCGCTGCACACTTTTTAAGTACAAGCGCTGGGATACCATCAGGACCACTAGCCTTCCGGACGTCGAGAGACTGCAGCTCACGCCGCACATCACAATGCCTAATACGGATATCAGGCATTGTGTGACCGCAACCGGGCAGCGTAGATGGTAAATGAGTATTGCAGTCCTCGAGTCTCGAATTAGCCGCGAAGAGGTCTGCCAATAAATCGGCCTTCTCCTGCGAGCTATGGGCTAGTGTTCCATTTCGATATCTCAGCGGTGGCAGCGAAGGGCGACAGAAATTAGATTGGACGGCCTTAGCCAAGCTCCAATAAGCACGACTGCTTGTTGGGTTATCGGCCAAAGCACATCCAATCTTGGAGACGCGCTGGGCATCCGCTTTAACATACGCCCTCTTGCAGACCTTGGCAGCACGGTTGTAGGCTGCTTTGAGTGACTTGAGGTTGGGATCTTTCGTAGCGCGACCCCCGATCCAAGCACGATACGCCGCCTGTTTCTTGCCAACAGCATCGGCGCATGCACGGTTGAACCAGGAGCGTCCTCGGCCCTTGCCTGCGATCTCAGAGGAAGGAATGTAATATTCCATTCCTATTCTGATCTCGCAAGCAATAGCGTCGGCACTCGCTGAAGGATCCTTTCCATCAAAGCAGCGCTGCCGCCAAGGGATGGATGCGAAGTAATCCCGCATACCATCCCAATCTGCCGACGAGTAGTGCCAGACCCTGCGCTTGACCTTCACGGGACGTGGAGGCAAAGCGCAAGGAACCGACGTCCCAACCAGGCAGTGATCGGAGGTACCCAGGGGAGCACCAACCGTCACTTTATACCCGGTCGGATGACTCGTCAGCAGTAGGTCCAGCAGAGAGGGCGCATGACTTGCCACATCTGGGATCCTAGGTTTCCGATGACTGCATATAGCGTTGTGATATTTCCGGGAGGCTTATAATAGGTAAGGCCGGTAAGGAAAATATTTCAGTACTCCTTTGTTGTCTTTTCAGCGTCACATCCTTGATCTTGATTTGACACTTATCATTAGCGGTGATTATATAAGTCCCTTGTATATAATGGTGTGTTACATCATTTTCACAAGTTTGAGTAATAAGCTCAGTGGATTTAGTGTATAACATCCACCGATCAGTTTGTATTTTTTCTATTTTTACCTGTTTGAATTCAACTAAGATTGGCTCACATTGAGTGGTGTCGGCGTTAAAAATCATCAGGTTGATAGCACAAGAGTCCTTGACGAGCCCTGGTGAGTATTCTTCTTGACATAAAAATATTGCTTCATCAATTTCTTTACAGGGGCGACGGAGTGATACCGTTTTCAACCCTTTCATCAAAAGGTAAGGATATTTAGGCATTATGATGGTAGTTTGGTTTGAAGGATTCGTGATAGGCAGGGGTAGAATTTTGTAATATGTATATGACGGGTCGGGCGGTCATCGGCCGAGGCAGTGAGAGGGCTTACACATCCCTCTCTGATCTCCAGATAATGTCAGGATGCATAGCGTGTAATAGTTCGGTAATAAAACACAAGATTAACACTTCAGAGTCTATTTGAAGATTTGAAGCTACCACCAGTTCGGAATGCAGTCATCCATGGGGAAGAGCTGGCAAGAAACCCTCATGGTTGCTCTTTTAAACACATCACAGTTTACATTACAATATTCGGTACACAATAACACTTTGACATTACGTTAACTTACTATTTAAACAATATTTCGGCATTACGACCGACAAGTTACTAACTGTTTCAATGATAATTCACGAATGGCGCACCAAAGAAGAGATGCTCTTTTATATTGTGATTCTCGTTGTGACCCACTCCTCTGCGAGTGAGATCACTCGATAAACAAGTCGAAACCACCTTCAAAATAGCAAAACAAATGGCGGTATCCACAAATTACAATGAATAAAGTTATTAGCGAGTTCAATTCAGTGTCCATATTCATCACGCTCCGACACGGCCGTCCTGACAGCTCACACGTCCCAGTGTGATGTACCTGAAAAGAAAATACCACACAGTATCATTCACGCTCGGCCATATCTGACCTAATCTTATTACCCACATAGATTGGACCCACATAGGCTTTTGCCACATAGAACCCCTTACACAGACCCCTTTGCCACATAGGCTCCTCACACAGACCTCTTTGCCACATAGGCTCCTCACACAGACCCCTTGCCACACAGGCTACTCACACAGACCCTCACACAGACCCCCCCTCATATACCTTAAGCGCGGACCGCGGACCCGAGGTCACTCAAAATACATTGAGTAGACAATAACCAGGCTACGGACGCAAGGTATAGACTAAACCCTGATATTTCAGACCCCTTTGCCACACAGATCCCCCTACACACATATCCCCCTCATATACCTTAAGCGCGGACCGCGGACCCGAGGTCACTCAAAATACATTGAGTAGACAATAACCAGGCTACGGACGCAAGGTATAGACTAAACCCCGATATTAATATCTCAATTAATTGCTCGCTTTAACAGGGGGTATAATAAACAAAACCAGAAGCGACTCACCAAATTTCACATAAATCCACGCGCACACAACATGTGTACACACGCCATCGCACTTCGTACACCTCCACCGCACCAACACAGTTGCGCCACAGATCCGCCACGGCTCAGCCACCGCATATGGAATTTAAACACAAAATCATTAACACAGTAATCATCAACGCTTCATATTTTCCAGATTGTTCATAACGATCGTTTAACCACGACTTTAATTAGAGACTTATTACAATTTGTCAACATAGAACATCAAATTGATTCGAAAACTCCTAACTTTTAAATTTACAGTAGACCACAGTGCATTGCGCACTCTTTACTAAGTACAACACGATAGAATACACTGTAGTATTCTTGGGGCAACCTATACCATCACTATTTTGATAATAGAATTTTAATCGAGTCTCTTTGGATAACCCCATAAAGTTTGCGCATAGAGCCAACAACCAATGTTGTCTAATCTATCAAAGAAACAAAAATAACACTTTGGTACTGTGTGCACTATTACATCACCTGATTCACGATAGTGGGTGTTGATCCTTTATCTCACTTCTGATGACGGGTCGGGCGGTCATCGGCCGAGGCAGTGAGAGGGCTTACACATCCCTCTCTGATCTCCAGATAATGTCAGGATGCATAGCGTGTAATAGTTCGGTAATAAAACACAAGATTAACACTTCAGAGTCTATTTGAAGATTTGAAGCTACCACCAGTTCGGAATGCAGTCATCCATGGGGAAGAGCTGGCAAGAAACCCTCATGGTTGCTCTTTTAAACACATCACAGTTTACATTACAATATTCGGTACACAATAACACTTTGACATTACGTTAACTTACTATTTAAACAATATTTCGGCATTACGACCGACAAGTTACTAACTGTTTCAATGATAATTCACGAATGGCGCACCAAAGAAGAGATGCTCTTTTATATTGTGATTCTCGTTGTGACCCACTCCTCTGCGAGTGAGATCACTCGATAAACAAGTCGAAACCACCTTCAAAATAGCAAAACAAATGGCGGTATCCACAAATTACAATGAATAAAGTTATTAGCGAGTTCAATTCAGTGTCCATATTCATCACGCTCCGACATATATATATCATCTTTAACTAAGGGTATGTCTCTTTTACATAAGTTTTTAAATCTATACATTGTTCTAATTTTATAATGTTTTCTATTTCAGCAGGAAATACAAGTTTGTTCGTGGATTCTATAGTTTTCAATAAGGATAACAATTCATCGGTATTTACAATTGACTGATGTAATGTTCTTAATTTGCTTAAGGCTACTACTGTTACCTTTTTATTTATAGCATTCTGACCTGACTTTACATCTTTTATCAGCATATCGTAGCGCATTGCATCTTCATTATCTAAATTACCAGTTACTATTTTTATAAGGGATCCCAGAGAGATCCCAGAGATTTAATTTCTCTATAGTCATGTTTTGAATAAAATCAGTTTGGACCTTTAATTCGCTAATATCCGAGCTAAATGATTGTCTGCCGAAATATGTTTTTATATGTTAATTCTCGTACGTTTTCATTTTGATCTATATTTACTTGCATTGAATCCCCGTCCTCGTTTCCTAAAGCGTTTACTTTGACTCTAGATAGAGCATCTGCCACACAATTTTGCTTACCGTTTTTATAAACTACGTCACAATCATAATCGGCTAGTCTTAATTTCCATCTGGTAAGCTTACTGTTGGGTTCCTTTATATTGTTGAACCATGCTAATGGTCGGTGGTCGGTGTAAATAGTAAATCTTTTGCCATATAAATAGGGTCGAAAATATTTCACGGCCAAAACAATGGCCAAAAATTCTTTCTCTATGGTACTATATCGAGTCTCTGCGTCATTAAGTGTTCTACTGGCATACGCTATTGGTTTGTCTGCGCCTATGGGGCCCTGTGAGAGGACCGCTCCTAGTGCGTAGTTGGACGCATCGGTTGTGAGAACGAATGGGGCATCAAAATCCGGAAATTGTAGAATAGGAGCATTCACTAAGAGTTCTTTACATTGTTCAAAGGCTTTTACATATTGATCTGTAATTTCAATTTTATTTCTTTTCTTCAAACAACTTGTTAGAGGTTGGGTTATTTTCGCGAAGTCCTTTATAAACTTGCGGTAGTAACCCACTAAGCCTTAAAAGCTTTTAATTTCGGTCGTGGTTCTCGGAATGGGAAAATTTAAGACAGCTGAAATTTTATCGTCATTTGGTTTAAGGCCATCTTTGGTGATCATATGGCCCAGAAACAGCACCTCCTTTCTAAAGAAGTCACACTTGTCTAACGTAACCTTTAAATTAGTTTCGCAAAGTTGATCAAACACCATCCGCAATCTTTCTAAATGTTCTTGTAAACTAGTTGAGAAGATAATGATATCGTCGAGATATACTAAACAGTGTATTCCCTGTAAACCTCGTAGGATATTGTTCATAGCGCGTTGAAAGGTAGCTGGCGCGGTTTTTAGGCCAAATGGCATTCTTTTAAATTCGTAGTGACCTGATTGTGTGGTAAATGCCGTTTTTAGCCTGTCTTCTTCCTCAACCTCTATTTGGTGGTACCCACTAGCTAAATCTATTGTACTAAAATAGATGGACTTTCCTAATTTATCAAATATGTCCGAGATGTTTGGCAAGGGGTACTTATCGTCGACCGTGATTTCGTTAAGACGCCTATAATCTATTACCATCCTGAATTTTCTTTCCCCGGACGCATCTTGTTTTTTCGGTACCAAATGTACTGGTGCACTCCATGGGGAATGCGACCCTAATAACGTTGTTTGTCAACAGCTGATCTACTTGCTTCTCTATTTGTTCGTTTTGTATGAGTGCATGCCTATATGGTCTTATAAATATAGGATCCACGTTTTTTGTTCTTATTTTATGTTTAATACGGTTTGTGAAGGATAAAGGTATATCTTCACAAAAGAATATATCTCGATACTCGTAACATAAATTTTTCATATTTTCACGCTCTTCCGCATTTGTATGCTCTAATCGCAACTTTTTCAAATTTTCTTTCAAAAAATCATCCCTTTCATAATCGTCTGTCATCATGTTAACCGGACATTCTTCCCTTTCATAGTTTATAACCTTTAAAGGATTTGAAAAATAATCGTCCCTCTGCCCTCCGATGAGTTTTGAATTATTGTGTATGCATATGAATCTCTACATTTAACAATAGCGCTTGGCATCCTTACACCTTTTCCGAAATTGATAAAATTTATTATTGCCTCTCCGTTCTGCCTATCTGTAGGGACCTTTACTCGCGTTTCTGACCGAGGCTCTAGCGTTACTTGATATGGCGGATTATAAATAATTGGTATACTCGTGTCACGTGTGTGTAATATCTGATTTTTCATGTCGATTGCGGCATCTAACTGCTTTAGTAGGTCTGAACCTATCAGTCCATCGTATCTACCGTCTACGTCATACACATACAATTTGTGACTCTCCGAACTTTTGAATGTTTTTAGGAGTGGTATGTATATAGTCTCATTGTGTTGACTACGGGCGTGGGTACTAATGACCTCAAAAGGCTCATACAGTATATAGTTCGAGAAATATTCGTTTACCTTAGTTGGGCTAATAAATGACCTACCTGTTCTGACCTACCTGTGCTACCCGTGTCTATCATAAAACGAGCGTTTATTTCGGGGATGATAATATGCGGCAGTTTTAATAACGTATCACAATTAATTTGTATTATTTCGGGGGCGTAATCGAGGCCTGTATATGAAAATTTTTCAGTATTACTTGGGGTGGTTTCTTGCTTAACTACTTCCGGTGACTCTACATAATCCGTTTCAGATTGAGGTATATCTAAATTATAGGAATAATTTTCATTATAATAAGTCTCATTCTCGTAGTCATATATATTTGGGCACTTCCGGTTCGTTACTATAAAATATATTGTTTTCGGCATCTTGTGAGCCTACCAACATATTTTGTTGTAATGGGCGTGCTGTACGCATCGACACATCCGTAAGGTGAGGTTGGCGATTTGTCAAGTTTTGGTTAGGTATGCCGAATTTAAAATTATGTATTTTGGGGTTGGGTAAAACCCGGTGGTGGTCTGGTAGCGAAATTATCTGGTAGCAAAAAAACACTTTGGCTTTCGTTCGGAGCGGACGCGTTACCTGTTTTTATAGGTGTAACTCAATAACGCAATATAAAACATACCTTTATAGACCAACTATAAAGTAGTTATTCGCTTGACTTATTTAATCTCATCGCATTAAATCTCACTGCATAAATACCATAGTGCAAAGTTAATTATGAGTGTTCAAAGATCTCCACCCAGCAGTAAAACGGATCAAGGAATAGTGCATGCGGTGCAATCAGATTTGATAAAATTGCAGTGTGATGCGACGCAACAGCAAAAGATTACCCTCAGAAGTTCGAAGCGTAAACAACCAGATGATTCAATAAAGGCGGAATTATCACTTTTTAAAACAGAAATTATGTCATTTCTTTCTGAATTTAAGACTTCCCAGGAGGGAAATGTCAAGAAAATTTGTGACGAGGTCTAATCCATAAAAGAGGAAATTCATACCTTAAAGTCAACGTGCGATAACCTCAGTGGGAATCAAACAACCATTCAGGATGCTCTAACTGAGATGCTTACTTCTCACCAGAATGCCACGTGCACACTTACAGCTTTGCAATCCTCGGTCGATTTCTCATCTAACAATATTGAAATTCTTCAAAAACAGGCCAGTGTGACTGAGGATACGCTTAAGAGTCACATATCCCAAATTGCAATGTTGAACACGGTTATTGATAAGCTTACTCTCGAAAATAATAAACACCAACAATGGGCACGCCAGTTAAACGTAGAACTTGTTGGTATACCCGAAAGTAAAAACGAAAATATAAGTAACATTGTCCTACGAATCGCAGAGAAAGTGGGTGTCGTGATGGATATCCATGATATAGAAAGTACCACGAGAGTACAAGCCATGAACCCTGATAAAGGAAGACCCCGTAATATTATAGTTAAAATGAAGTCTCGTATTTTAAAGGACAACCTTGTCTCCAGTGTAAGAAAATGTCGAGGTATCACCACTGCTGATATTGGATATGGAGGTGATCCTAAGAAGATATTCGTGAACGAACACCTCACGCCCGATAACAAAAAATTATATAAAATGTGTCGAGTGAAGGCCCCTGAGCTTGGTTACAAATATGTGTGGCTAAAAAACTGCAAGATTTATTTGCGTCGAAACGATACATCACCCCACATACTTATCGATTCAGAATTGAAATTGAACAAACTAAAGTGATTAACGTTGTGTGTTTACATTACTCACTTAATTTTGTATTCTATATTACTATAAGAATGAGTACGTACAAACAATTTGCTGTATTGATATATAACGACATTTGTCAAGGTAAAGTTTTTATTATTCTACAATTTTATAACTTATACACTCCCATTCACACATCCACAACAAATCACGCTACTTACATATTCACATACACTTACAAAACATTTACAGATATTATGCTTTCTCATTATCGAGCAGTAACATTTACTACCGAGTTACAATATCATCTTCTCACCTACCCACCACAAAGTAATTATTCCGTCAAGGTAAACATTAAATCATACTTTACATTATTATGTTTATTATATTTATCCTGTGACAATTCATACTTTAAAATTAATAATATTTCCGTTGAGTGCATTCAGAAATTATTTGATAATTTATTGAAAAGTTCCCCATTTCTATATAGTAATTACACAAAGGTAGTATTATTATGGCAAGCTTATAACGTATACAACAATTCGATATAACAACTTTATCTGTATACTACCAAAATGCACGGGGATTACGCACGAAACTTGGTAACTTGTACTTACAAATTCTTAATAACGACTATGATATTATCATCCTAACGGAAACTTGGTTTCACGAAAGTATTTTTGACGGCGAATTTTGCGATAATCGATATATAGTTTACCGTCGGGATCGTATATTACAGGAGACAGGCAAGTGTTCGGGCGGAGGCGTGGCAATAATAATTCGTCGCACATTGTGCTCATTCATAAATGACGCATGGCTTATGCCCAGCGCTGCGATCGAGACACTATGCATAACGGTATCGGGTCGAGTGAGTAGTCCCCACGTCGGACAGATACCCACACACGTAAGTAGTATGCGTATGCACACTATGCACCGAGCCGATCCCTGTCTTCATGTCGTGGCGGCCTATATACCAGGTAAATCAACAAAATATAATCGCACAGACGATACGCATGCTCGTGATATTAACTGTTTCGTAAACTCGGTGTCTAATGTTATTATTCCCGATGAGTATTATATAATTGCTGGTGATTTTAACTTATTTAATATTAATTGGAGTCCACTAGGGCCTATTCATCTTAAACAAGGCTCTTTAGCACTTCAAAATGCTGGGGAAAGTCTGATAAATGAGTTAGCCTTACATGGGCTACACCAATATTCTTACATCAGAAATAGCTGTAACAACACATTAGACTTAATATTTTCTAATATTGACATAGGAGTGAATCAATCTGATGCTCCCTTGACGACTGTTGATATTTTCCATCCTCCTCTTACATTCGATATTACTACAAACATTTCTCCACTCAAGTTTATACCTGTAATAAAATATAACTTCAATCGTGCTAATTTCGACACAATAAATAACGATCTCAAAAGTATTGACTGGAGATCTCAGCTATATTCTGGAAATATCGATGAAGCCTTGGACTTTTTTTATACACAGTTAAACCTCATTATATCTAAAAATACACCACTGGTGGCTACACATGCAAAAAATAGACCTCCTTGGTATAACAGAGCACTGATTAGAATGATAAACGAGAAGAAAAAGGCACACAAAATTTGGAAAAAGTTTCGTAATCAAGCAGACTATAGGACATTCTCCTTATTGCGAGCGCGAGCATCTGCTTATCATGACGATTGTTACAATAGATATATAGACACAACTCAACGCTCTATTATACATAATCCAAAATACTTTTGGACGTATATTAAATCAAAACGTAATAATAAATCTACTTACCCTACTAAAATATTATATGAAAACAACATGTACCACGATGGCCCTGCAATAGCAGAGGCCTTCAATGCCTTTTTTAAAAGTGTTTTCTCTTTACCCGCACCGTCATATTTTGATGTCAATTTACCAGCACCAACAGGGAGTAATAACCTGGATATTTATCGCCACCAATTATCCAAGGAAGAGATCTTAAAGGCCTTAAAACAGTTAGATGCCATGAAGGGACCAGGTAGTGACAAAATACCTCCTGTTTTAATCATGAAGTGTGCTGACTCTTTGGCTGATCCGTTATTTATTATATTTAATCGTTCACTTAGTGAAGGTTATTTTCCAAACAAATGGAAAGAGGCGTACATAGTTCCTATCTTTAAAAAAGGCTCACGGGTCAAAGTGGAGAATTACAGACCAGTCTCTATACTAAATGTATTCCCTAAAGTATTTGAAAAAATTATATACAATTGTATTTATCCAATTATAAATTATAAATCATGGTATTCCTGAGACACAGCATGGGTTTTTTAAGAGGAGGTCAACGGTCAGTAACTTGACACAGTTTATCACGGAAACTATCCACAATATGGATGGTGGCGGCCAGGTGGATGTGGTCTACACTGATTTTGAAAAGGCTTTTGATCGTGTGGACCATGTCATCCTGCTTCGAAAACTTGAAATGCTTGGTATCCATGGAGATCTTTTGAGATGGATTGAGTCTTATCTGAGAAATCGTTGTCAGGTTGTGGTTTTGGGCGGATATCGTTCGAACTTTATACATATCACATCGGGAGTTCCCCAGGGATCCCATTTAGGGCCTCTATTTTATAATGCCTACCTTTACGATATTTACACATGTTTTAAACACTCGTCACACGTGCTGTATGCAGATGACAAAAAAGTGTTTCTCAAGATTAGTGATATACACGACTTTTATAGTCTACAAAGTGAGCTAAATAGATTATCCTCATATTAGAAACTTAATCGTATCACGGTAAATGTAAAAAAATGTCAGACTATAACTTTCACACGTAAAACTAAACCAATTATTTTTACATATAACATTAATGGTATCAATATTGAAAGAGTAGAAGTTATAAGGGACTTAGGCATTTTACTGGATCCAAAACTTAGCTTTAGTACTCATATTGACCAAATTGTAAATAAAGCGTATAAAAACCTAGGTTTTGTATTGCGGACGTGCCAACCATTTAATAATATAGAATGTATAAATCTCCTGTATAATTCTTATGTGCGTATCATTTTAGAATATGGCAGTTTTTTGTGGTCTCCACAGCATCAAGTATATATAGATAAAATAGAAAGACTACAGAAGAAATACCTTAAATTCTTAGACTTCAAAACTAAAACGCGGCACGAAACATATAAAGATAGGTGTGTACACTATAAATATCTGCCATTGAAAGATCGCAGAATACTGTTGGATCAAATGATGCTCTACGATATCCTCAACGGTCCTATCGATAACTCATTCATACTTGCACAAATAAACTTTTCAACCCCTTCATATCGTACTAGGCAAACTAAATTATTTTCCATGGAGTCAAGTCATACTAAATATGCATATAACTCGCCCTTAAATAGAACATGTTCAGCATATACTCGTATCTTCTCTGATTTAGACGCAGATTTATTTTACAACAGTAAACCAACTTTTAGAAAACGAATAATGGAAAAATTATTTAATAACCTCGAACACAATAATTTATAAATTCGTTATAATCGGCTAACAGGCAATTAAGTTTTGCACACACACAATCGCACAAACGCGCACGCACACACTCACACACACACGCAAACACACACACACACACACACACACATGCACTCGTACACGCACATGTTTTGTTGTACTCGCCTATCAAATCTAGTGTGTCCTTCCGACTAGCTTATTTTATTGTAAAATGTATTGTTAATCTAGGTAAACCTATAAATGGCTTATGTATTGTTAAAAATGAACTGTACTTTATATATTGTTAAGACAGCTGTTGGTTTTCTCAATAAATAAAAAAAAAAATTATTCATGTGTGGTCTAAGCGTTTGCTGTTGTTGGGGTATGCCAAATTTTAATCCAGTTTGTTGGTTTGGCATACCAAATTTATAATTTGGTGTATTAAAATTAGGCTGAAATGTATTGTGCTGATATGCAATAGGAGGTCTAAACCCGCTTTGTGCTTGCTGTGGAATTCCAAACTTAAAGTTCTGAGTAGACATTTGGAATTTATCTGGTTGTTGGAACTGAGGGTTCCCAAATCTACAATTATTTGATGTAAAATTCGGCAAAATGGGCTGCTTGAAACCTTGCATCATAGGATTTGTCTTTACTTTATTTTTGACATTATATTGATTTATGAAATTAACTTCCTCAGTAACAATACTCAAGGCCGTTTCCAAACTACTACACTGTTTCAAGCGCACTATACGAATCATGTCTTGTGGTAAATTATACAAAAATACATTTAAAGACAAATTATTATATACTATCATTTTTGCCGCTTTTACACCTTCGTCCGTCAATAAATTTACTTTAGCGAATAATGTACTACGCATATGCTGAATTCTATGTCAAAAATCGATGTAAGATTCGCCACTTTTAATTTTCATTTGTTCCAATTCAATGGCGATGCATTCCTCAGATCGCGGGTCGCCAAAATGTTGTATCAAAATTTGTTGTAAGTCATCCCAAGTATCGATATCTGGTCTCTCACTAAGTAGAGTCGCAGCTCTACCTGTTAACCTACTGGTAATCGAATGGAACACGTACGTCGCTTGCGCGTCATTATTAGCGTTACCAAACCCTCTATAAATATACTGAGCTTTTTGTATAAATAAATTTAATAACCCTGTCTCCCCTTCAAATTTGGGAATGAGACAAAGTAGCTCTTTTGGTATTATACGTATCTGCTCCATATCGGGTTACACTATACGCTTTTATAATTAACACCGAATATTATATTTTAAATAATATCACACAAAGAAAATCAAATAACGATTTAAATCCAGCAAACAGAAATAAATGGGAACAGTGATGGATGTGAAAAGGTTTACTCACAGTACACTCGAACTCATCCTTCCGTTGGGGCCAGTCGTCGTCCTTGATCCAAGTTACGTTTACCGAATTAGGGGAGAGTGGGGGAATGAGAGCTAGCGGGTAATGGGAGCCACCATAATATACACAGACAGGAACGTACAAGTCGCGCGAAAATGACAAGATCGGCTTCAAAAACATTCCATTATATCACGTGATCGCCGCTGGCCCGCTCAGTAGCACGCACACGGCGGTGACAGGAGCACGTTAGTTTCGTTGGACATCATTATAAAAAACGGGTGAATCTCGTAACCAAAGTAAGTCCTTAAACTTTTATTATTCTGTTGTATTTTGTGTCTATTATATGCATTATTTCATAACTTTTACGATAAAAGTCGAAGAAAAATTATTAAGCAGTGGTTTTTTTAGGTTAGTTTCATTGTTTCGCGATGGTTACTATTCGGGTAATGGGAGCTACTCCCGCTCCCATTACCCCGCCATAGCTCCTATTACCCCTTTGAAGAAGCGAAATTATAATCTAATGAAATATTTTTTATTTTATTTTTTAGATGCCACGAACTAGAAAGCGGACGACATCAAAGGCTAGTTGGACGTCAGCTACGTTAGAGTCTGCAATAGAAACTATACGAAATGAAGGTATATCAGTCAATAAAGCGGCGCAGCAGTATCAAATACCGTATAGCACGCTGAAGAAACGGTACAAGTTAGCAAATAATAATGACATTTCTTACAGTCGTTCTCCGCTGCTTGGTAGAAAACCTGTATTCACTACTGAACAGGAACAGATACTTTTTAACCATATACGTGATATGTCTAATATGTTTTATGGTTTAACAAGTATTCAACTGCGTAAAATATGTTTTAATATGGCTGCGAAAAATGGTGTCGAAAATAGATTCAACACTGAAAAAAAAATTGCTGGGAAAGATTGGTTGTGCGGGTTCATGAACCGACACCCTGACCTCAGTATCAGAAAGCCAGAAGCGACCAGTATTAACAGAATTCTGGGCTTTAATAAGACTGAAGTAACTCGTTTCTTTAATAATCTCGAATCTGTAATGACAAAATTCAATTTTGAGCCGAAAAACATATTTAATATGGACGAGACAGGGTTTTCTACAGTCCACGAGCCAGACAATATTATTGCTCTCAAAGGACGGAAGCGTGTTGGTGCAGCCACTTCATGGGAGAGGGGCAAAAATGTTACGGCAATTTGTGCTATGAGTGCTACAGGCATTTATGTGCCTCCATTATTCATTTTCCCTCGACAGAGACACTCTCCACATCTGGAACGTGATGGGGTACCAGGAGCTGTATATACATGTTCAAAAAACGGATGGACTAATGAGGAAATATTTATAAAATGGCTTCAACATTTCATTAAATTTACTAACCCTACTGCAAACAAACCGATTTTGCTTATTTTGGACAATCACAATAGTCATGCTACACTAGAAGCATATGATATAGCCAAAAATAATTATATAACCATGTTGAGCATCCCTCCACATTCATCACATCGCTTACAACCTTTAGATGTGACCTTTTTTGGTCCACTTAAGACAGCTTACAGGAGGGAATGCGACTTATACATAAAATCGAGAAACATGATTAAAATAACTCCATATGAAATAGCTGGACTATTTAATAAAGCGTATTCAAAGATAGCATCTTTAGACAAGGGAATATCTGCCTTTAAAACTACCGGAATATTTCCTATGGACCCATCTGTTTTTTCAGATGAAGATTTTATTGCGCTTGACCGGAATGATCATGATGACAGCACAATTACCGATTCTAACACTGTTGAACCTTCGGAAACAATCGCGACAGTTACTTCACAATCAGTGACTCCCTTTCAAGGGCAACTGCAAAGGTCCACTACCCCTCTACAACATATCAGCAACCAACCATCACAACAAGATTTGCAAAGAGATTCTCCACAACCTTCTACAAGTTTTGCTGATATCTTAAATGATTTAAGCCCTCGCCCACAAATATTGACAAAATCAAGAATTAATAATAGAAACAAGCAGCATTCAGAAGTTTTGACTAGCACCCCCATGAAGAAAGTTTTCGAGGAGAAGAGAGAGAAAAAGAATAAAAAAGACCATAAAGAGAATAGACCAAAGAAAATCCGAAAAAAGAAATCTAAGGATACCAAATTAAGGATTAAGAATAGATCGTCGCAAAAAAACAAAAAGAGAGCAACTAGAAATTTGTTCCAAGACAACACAACTGAGGACTCATCTGTCGATGAAAATAATATGTGTGATGATGATTCTGAATACTCAGAGGACGAAAATGTATGCATGATATGTAACGATGTTGGCAAAAATGAAGAATTATGGTTCCGTTGCAGAGCTTGTGGCAGATGGGCTCATTCTGAGTGTTCAGGTTACGATGACCCTAAAGATTATATTTGCACTTTTTGTTTAGATCCCTAAAAATTAAACTGATAGGTTATTTTTACTTTTAAAAATGTTTTTTTCATTATATAATATATTTTGTTGATTACTTTACAGTCTTGATTTGTTTAAGTTACTGATAAGTGGATAAAAATAAGTTTAAATTTGTTTAATATTTTGTGATGGCTCTCATTACACATATGGTGGTTTTTTAGCTCTCATTACCCGATGTGCGGGGTAATGGGAGCGAAAGTATTTTTTTTTAAAACGGTTATTTTAACTAACATAAGGTTTTTTTTAACATTGTTAGTAATTACTGAAAGGCAGATAGCTAAAAGCCTGATTAGTGCACAAAAAAATTGATGATTGCAACTTAGACTGTTATTTTTTTTTACTTTTCCTTACATGACTCCAATTCCCCCACTCTCCCCTACGACAAATTTATTTAGTTCGTAGTTTCCGCGCAAATGCAGTTCGGCACTGTGAAACACTCACGAATTGATTTTAAACTCGCGATACTTTCACGCACGGAATCCTACCGGCTGCACCAGTCAAGTATTGGCAAACTGTACTTGGCTTTTTTAAAAATAAAACCAACTGATTTTTTAAATTGGTATAATGATATAAAAATGTCCGATACATAAGCGAGTTGAATTATAACGAACTGTCTTATCTTAACTTAAACCTAAGGTCTCCATCCTGTTTGTCGTTCATCGGCGACCCGAGCGCCAGACGTAACTCAGCACTTTTGGTACTAAGTATGGATGGGTATTACGTGGTGCACAGGGCCGGACTGCACAACTACCTATACTCAAGCAGAAATAAAAACGTAAACAGAACTTTATACCTAAATAAAATATAATTAATATTATGCATATAAATATTATCATAAATTAATTATAGGGTACATAAAAAGTAAAATTTATAATTAAGAAATGTAAATATAATCTTATTAAAACTTAAACTAATCTTACTACAGCCTATTTAATAAACATCTCAACATGGCTCTTCCTTGGATTAGCTCATTTTGGCTACCCACATTCGCAGTGGGTGTGGGAACTTGCATGGTTTCATCCCCATCGTCATGTGCTGCAGGAAGTGTTTGTGGTGGTGGTAAGCCAGCTTTTAATGCTATGTTGTGTAACACACAACTTGCGATTGTAATATTGCCAGCTACATGAGGATGATATTTAAGAACCCTATCTCTAAGCAAACATCTCCACCGTGCTTTAAGTAATCCAAAACAGCGCTCAATGCAGTTACGGGCTTGCACATGCTTTTGTGTGTATCGTTCTTCAATAGAACCTTGAACTGCATTGAGGATAGGTATCATAAGCCAAGGGCGTTGTGGATATCCAGAGTCACCTGAAAAAATATTTCTGTAGACAAAACATAGAAAAACTCCTATAGATTAGATCTTTTTACTATTATAAATACCTACCTAATAGCCATACTTGTTCATTATTTTGACGAAGTTCACGCATATATGATTCAACTCTACTAGAAGACCATATATGTGAATCATGTGTAGCTCCACCGAATTTTGCATTCACATTTTAAATTTTAAGATTACTATCACAAATATACGCTTTTATAATTAACACCGAATATTATATTTTAAATAATATCACACAAAGAAAATCAAATAACGATTTAAATCCAGCAAACAGAAATAAATGGGAACAGTGATGGATGTGAAAAGGTTTACTCACAGTACACTCGAACTCATCCTTCCGTTGGGGCCAGTCGTCGTCCTTGATCCAAGTTACGTTTACCGAATTACGACAAATTTATTTAGTTCGTAGTTTCCGCGCAAATGCAGTTCGGCACTGTGAAACACTCACGAATTGATTTTAAACTCGCGATACTTTCACGCACGGAATCCTACCGGCTGCGCCAGTCAAGTATTGGCAAACTGTACTTGGCTTTTTTAAAAATAAAACCAATTGATTTTTTAAATTGGTATAATGATATAAAAATGTCCGATACATAAGCGAGTTGAATTATAACGAACTGTCTTATCTTAACTTAAACCTAAGGTCTCCATCCTGTTTGTCGTTCATCGGCGACCCGAGCGCCAGACGTAACTCAGCACTTTTGGTACTAAGTATGGATGGGTATTACGTGGTGCACAGGGCCGGACTGCACAACTACCTATACTCAAGCAGAAATAAAAACGTAAACAGAACTTTATACCTAAATAAAATATAATTAATATTATGCATATAAATATTATCATAAATTAATTATAGGGTACATAAAAAGTAAAATTTATAATTAAGAAATGTAAATATAATCTTATTAAAACTTAAACTAATCTTACTACAGCCTATTTAATAAACATCTCAACATGGCTCTTTCTTGGATTAGCTCATTTTGGCTACCCACATTCGCAGTGGGTGTGGGAACTTGCATGGTTTCATCCCCATCGTCATGTGCTGCAGGAAGTGTTTGTAGTGGTGGTAAGCCAGCTTTTAATGCTATGTTGTGTAACACACAACATGCGATTGTAATATTGCCAGCTACATGAGGATGATATTTAAGAACCCTATCTCTAAGCAAACATCTCCACCGTGCTTTAAGTAATCCAAAACAGCGCTCAATGCAGTTACGGGCTTGCACATGCTTTTGTGTGTATCGTTCTTCAATAGAACCTTGAACTGCATTGAGGATAGGTATCATAAGCCAAGGGCGTTGTGGATATCCAGAGTCACCTGAAAAAATATTTCTGTAGACAAAACATAGAAAAACTCCTATAGATTAGATCTTTTTACTATTATAAATACCTACCTAATAGCCATACTTGTTCATTATTTTGATGAAGTTCACGCATATATGATTCAACTCTACTAGAAGACCATATATGTGAATCATGTGTAGCTCCACCGAATTTTGCATTCACATTTAAAATCATAAGATTACTATCACAAATCTGAAAATAAAACTATTATTAAGAAGTGATTCTATATATATCTAGCTTTAACATGCCATACAGTATAAATAAATATAATATCTACCATTTGAACATTTAATGAATGATACCCTTTTCTATTATAAAAAAGATGCTCTTCATCATTGGGTTTTACCAGAGCTACGTGGGTACAATCTATGGATCCAATTACTCCAGGCAGGCCAAATCTTCTTTGGAACCTGAAACAATAATTGTTGATTTAAATTATATTACTAATTTAAATATTGTTACATAGTTTGTTAACTACTCACTCTTGTTTTATGAATGCTTTGTCTCGTCGTGTTTTCGGAAACACAATCCATTTTGCCATGACATCGGGGTGGTTCAAAGCATCAACAACTTGTCTGATGCACCGACTAGCTGTGCGTTGGGCAAGATGCTGAGTGACGCCAACAATTCGCTGATAGGATCCTGTGGCTAGGAAACTAAGAGCGCACAACACCTACAAAAACACAAACATCGAGGAAATTAAATAATAACTAAGTAATAAAATAAATGCTAATTCTAAGTATATGCCAGTCAGCTTAATAAGCACTTACCTTAACTTTTAAGGGAATCTCGTTGGTTCCTTTTAATGAAGTATATTGTCGAAGCTCTTGGCAAAGGGCTTGGAAAGTAGTTTTGTCTAGCCGAAATTGCTGTACAAATAAAGTTTCCGGCATTTCGCATATTGTCTCCATGCACTGACGATTTATGTCTCTTTTTCGAGCGCCTAAGCCACACTTCTTCATTATGAGCGCACCACAACATATTCAACGTATGCATTTTAAGTGCTAAATGATAAATATAGTCCAAAAAAATAGGTGAATAAACAAAACACACACTCACAACTCGGTCTCCACACAGCTGTGTCATAATAGACGCCATTTTTTTATCGTTTTCTATTGGGTCTCGGCGAGCGCTCAGCTATCGTTCAAACACTTAGACAAAGTTTCGTTTGCGCTGTCAAAACTGTAACTTGGCTACCATTTCTATGGGATGTAGCGATCAACGTTGTAGAAACGATTATATTTCATTCTAAGATTTTGAACGACTGATAAGTTGTAAACTTCTCTACGAGTTTTCTATTCGTTTGTTCTGACCACGTGACTTAACGTTGAGATGATGTCATTCCTATACATTTGATTCTTTACTACGGCATGATGAGGTAAATAATTGCAGGGCTCATTAGAATTATTTATAATCATATGCCCTGAGTCGATAAATTCTCTTATAAAACTTACATACTTTTGTTTGTACTCGGGGTCGCGTGCAAACTTTGTCTCTAATGTTTTAAATCGTCTGTAAAAAATAGGTCGAGATTGACCTAATAAATTGGTAGGTAATTTAATGGGAATGTTTACCACGAAGTTTCCATCAGACGTTCTCGTGTGAGTGTTGAATATTTTTACCCGACTACGGCGAAGCAAAAGGGAGGGTTATGTTTTTGACCGGTATCTGAGTATGTATGTATGTTCATCTGTTCTCAGCACACATAAAACTATAACAAGAATGACCGCCAGCTTTACTACTTATTCATTATGTATAACACACTAGTGATCATAGCAAAAACTAAAAAAAAAATACCAATAATTATCTATACTTCATTTTGGTCATAACACTGTATAAATCTTTTTGTTTGCGACCGTAAGTATGTATGTTAGTATGTATGTAAGTATGTATGGATGTATGGATGTATGCATGAATGCATTTATGTTCATTTGTTCCCTCATAACTTCTAAACTACCTATCATAATTTGATAAAAACCCTAAACAGAAAAAAATGTGACGTGACCACGGTTGTCCTCTGAACACCACTATGAATATTTATGAAATACAATAAAATATTTATCTTATTCTTGTTTTATACTTTTTTAGAGCGTGATTTTTTAGTAGTCGGGATTTAGTTTTTGAACTTATTTTTTTTAATGTACTCTTTTAGCCTTTTCAACGACTGGTGTTGTCGTGTCATATTCACTATCAGAGGACATTTTAAAAGGAAATATATATATTTTACAACATAAATTTATGATATTACCTCACAGGAAAAAAAAAAACACCAGCTCACTTACTTGAATGCAGTCCCCCAAAGTACCAAACCTCTCGATTGCCTCGTTCGGCTGCCTCAATCGCAAATTTAATATGTTCGTCGTCGGTTATCGTCGTCGTAACTTCCCTCTTCCCAATAGAAAATTTTCTTTCTCGTCCACGTCACTCCAAAATCCGTTGGCCTTAAATATGGGGCTTTCCAGCTTCCAAATAAGACCAAATCCTCCAAGTCTCCAACTTTACGTCTCTGGTGCTGCTCAGAGCACGATTCGGGGTCACCAGTGTATAATTCGAATATTGGAAAGAAAGAAGTTTAGTTTTGCGTATCGTCTTTATTGCGACTTACTCGTATAATCACATGTGTCATTTCTTATATATTCGAACAGCGCCTCCAGCGTCCGGTAGCACCAACAGCCTTCTAGAACTTTTTACAATAGACTCCCGTTATGTATTCTAGAAGGTCTGTTGTCACCTGTCGCCAGATGGCGCTGTAAAAGTGACATGTTGTTATATACTTGTACAGCGCCCAGTGTCCGGTGGCACTAACCGCCTTCTAGAACTTTCTCCGATCAGATTCTGTTATGTAGTGCAGAAGGCGGCCACCTATCACCAGACGGCGCTGTTAAAGTATTTAACAGTATTCAATGCATCATAGAAAACTAGTACAGGTGTCAGTTTAAACGACGTTATGTATCGTGGTCCGAACTTACAGCAAGATTTGTTATCGCTAATATTAAAGTGGAGAATTTACCCTTTTGCATTTATAGCTGATATAGAAAAAATGTTTCGGGAAATTACATTTTGATTAGATTACATTCTGACGATAAACATTATCAGCAGATCGTATGGCGCGAATCACCTGACCAGAGGTTACAGGACTATCAGTTGGCAACAGTAACATATGGTACAAAATCAGCCCCCTTCTTAGCCATGACGACACTCAAGCGATTGGTGCGTGACGAGAGAAATCATTTTCCTAAAGCAGCGAAGATCCTGGCAGAACAATTTTACATGGATGACCTTCTTAGCGGGGACTTCGACATTAACTCAGCGCAGAGTTTGCAAGCAGATCTAATCTCGTTACTTAAAGCCGGGGGATTTAATCTTCGTAAATGGTCTTCAAACAATCCACAGTTATTAAATAACGTGGGTATATCATCAGTTAGACAAGAATCATTCGACTTTAAGCATCTAGAATCTACCAAGGCCTTGGGAATAACCTGGAATGCGATACCTGACACATTCACATTTCAGTGCAAAATGTCAGCACAAACATCATCCCGGCTAACGAAAAGAATGTTATTAGCCGAAATTTCAAAAAATTTTGACCCCTTAGTCTGGCTGGCTCCTGTAATTCTCCAATTGAAATTATTATTTCAAAATGTTTGGTTAGCAAATATAAAGTGGGACGACCAAATTTCAGACAAATTACACACTGAAAGGATGAAATTAAGATCGGACATTAATAATATCGATAAAATTGTAATACCGCGATGGATAGGATGCGGAGAACAGGATTGTATTCAATTATATGGATTTTGTGATGCCTCTAGGAAAGCATATGCTTGCGTTATTTACGCAAGAATTAAGCAAGCAAATAGGGGAATCGTGACGTTATTAGCAGCAAAAACAAAATTAGTGCCCGTCAGCAAATCTACAGACGTGGTATCCCTGCCAAGGTTGGAGCTAAATGGGGCACATTTACTTTCAAAATTAATGCTTAAAGTCGTACAATATTTCGAATCACATAAACCCGAAATCTATGGTTGGTGTGATTCCACAGCAGAACTGGGTTGGTTACAAGGCGAACCTACTCGTTGAAAACCCTTTGTGGCTAATAGAGTGAAAAAATCACCGCCACTATGATCCCGTCATGTTGGCGTTATATCAAATCTTCTGATAACCCAGCTGATTGTGCCAGTCGCGGAATAACTGTAAAGCAGTTACAGGAACACGCGCTATGGTGGCGAGGTCCTAGCTGGCTATTATCATCCGATTATTTACATCAAACCGATAAAATAGTTTATAATACAGACTTAGAAATTAAACAATATAAGCAATTACACGCGGCGACGATATGTAATACAAACTCGAGTATTATTACAGAAATTATTAGCAAATACAGCAGTTTTATCCGAGCGACGCGTATATTAGCATGGATATTACGTATCATAACAAGAAACAAAATCAAGGCGAGGTATTTAACAGTAGATGAATTGGAGACAGCTGTAGTGTGTAAGTAACTATGTATGTAACCAATTATAATAAAAGAGTCTTAATCGAACCACACTTGTATCAACACGTCTCTCTTCCTTTCTCCCGCCATTACATGGCGACCTTGCCAGTCGGCGCAGCCCTTTTTTTTTTTTTTTTTTTTTTTTTGTCGCGGGGAAAGCGTTTTATTACTACCGCCCGCTCCGGGGGGAAGCGGAATAAGAATAAAACGGTTATGCTGGACAAGCCGGTCTTACGACCCAGCATCCCCCTCGCCCGGATGATGGCTATCCGGGCAGCCGCTGGGCCGAGTCCCTACCCCCTATGTACACCCCACCCGACACTACCAGCTAAAACCCCGCGGTGGCCTTCTTCGGCGCTTACGGAGCGATCCCGGGGTATTCTAAGGAGTGCTAGAATTGCTGCCGGAACCGCCCCTGCGCGGTGCTGCGTAGCAGCCCATCTCCATGGGAGGGCTTAGGAGCCCCCGCGCACCGAACAACGACAGCGAACGAGGCCTTACCACACGCGCTGCCGTCTATCTCGAGGTCGCACGATGCTCCGAAACTGGGAGTGCATCGATTCGGGCTGACAGCCCCCCGCTGCGAGCCCGCGACCCCCGATGGCCCCAATTAGTCGCCTCGTACGACAGGCAGGGGTTACCGTGGTGGAATTCAAACGCCCCCGTTCCACATGGCGGGAGACGCCGGTCAGTCGTCCACCCGGCGCCTCCTACGTCTTCTCTGGCGGCGGGAGGGATCATTTCGTTCCCGATCCCTCTCGGCACTCTCCTTCTGCGAGATGACGCTCTCGCAGAAGTGGGCCACCGCACGCCAAGACCTCCGGCTGGCGACCATGGACGACACCACGGCCGGCAGCGAGAGGTCTCCTCCGACGACTGCTCTGAGAGCGCTGCGCTCTTCGTCCCAGGCTGGGCACTCCTCCAACGTGTGTTGGGCCGTGTCCTCATGGCAGTTGCCACAATGGTGGCACACGGCAGACACCTCCTTTCCGATCCGACACAGGAACGAACCGAAACATCCGTGGTCCGTCAGTACCTGCGTCAGACGGAAAGTTGGCGCACCGTGGCGCCTGTCTAGCCATCTCTTTAGGACAGGACGCACTGCCGCGACGGTCCTCAAGCCCGCACTTGGGCTTTCCAGCCTGGTATGCCACTCCTCCACAGCGGTTCTGCGAAATCGGGCCGCAATCTCCCTCGGGGCCAGTCTCACCTGACGGCGACTGGACGCCTCCTCCCGCCAGAAGAACGCGGACGGACAGAGGAGTTTTGCGTCCAACTCCCAAGGGAGGGTGCCGGCCAATACGCAGGCCGCCTCGTGGGAGACCGTGCGGTAGCCCCTTACTATTCGCTGCGCCAACAAACGCTGCGGTTTGCGCAGCAAGGCGACGCAGCGGGGTTTCAGGGACTGGGCCCATACGGGACATCCGTACAGGGCCATTGACCGCACGACTCCAGCGTATAAACTTCGGCAAGGGCTATTAGGTCCCTCCAGGTTCGGCAGCAGGCGTCCGAGCGCGCCCGCTGCCCGCACCAATTTCGGCGACAACTCCTTGAAATGGGCACGGAAATCCCACCGGCTGTCCAGAATCAATCCCAAGTACTTCATTGTACAGCCGATGGGAATCCGCACCCCCTCCACATTGATGTTGGGCATTAAAGGTGGCCGAATCCGAGGACCGTGAAAGTAAAGGGCCTCGGATTTGTTCAGGGCCACCTTAAGGCCCAGTCGCCGAATCCTGCCCACCACCTGTTCGGTTGCGAACGAGGCGAGCAGGGTGGCCTCCTGGAAAGACCTGGCTGTCGCTGTTACTAGCGTGTCGTCTGCATAACAGACGACAGCGACGCCTCGGGGGTTAGTACCACGGAGCACCCAATCGTAGCCGATGTTCCACAGGAGAGGGCCCAGGACTGAGCCCTGTGGAACACCGCAGGCCATCGCTCTTCGGTGCCACCTGTCGGCGCCTGGATACACTATGTACCTATCTGCGAGATACGAGCGCACCAGACGCCGGAGATACGGTGGCACCACATGGTACCGCAGTGCTTCCAGTATACAGGCCCAGGGCAATGTGTTGAACGCGTTGGCGATGTCTAGAGACACCGCCACCACCACTTCACCCCGAGCCACTGCCTCCTCCGCTTGTGCCTTGACCCGCAGAATCGCGTGAACTGTCGATCGGCCTTGCCGGAACCCGTACTGGCACTGTGCCAAGTCCGGCCCGACCCCTTCAAGATGCTCAACGAGGCGAGCGTGAATGATACGCTCGAAGAGCTTGCAGACCTCGTCGAGCAACACGATGGGCCGGTAGGCCGATGGCGACTCTGCGGGCCGTCCCTCCTTCTTGAGCAGGACCAGCTTCCCAGTTTTCCACTGAGATGGAAAACGGCCCTGCTCCAGGCACGCGGAGAACAGGCCGCGGAGCCTAGTCCCCGGATGCTCGACGGCTAACACCCACGCACGTCCGGGGATACCGTCGAGACCCGGGGCTGTTTTCTTGCCCCGCAGCCGAAGCACTACCGCCCGAAATTCCTCGGGCGAAACCTCCGAAATAACCCTTAACGAACTCAACGACGATGACGTCGATGGTAATGACGCCATCGGTGGGGGAGTGACATCTTCAGTGGCAGGGAACAAAGCTGCGACGACCTCTCCGACTAGGTCACTCCGAAGACTCTGCGTCAGCGGGGGCGCCCACGGGCGATACCTCCTCATCGCCACGCGGTATGGACGCCCCCACGGGTCGTTATCTAGAGTTCCTCGGAACTCCTCCTGAGCCGCAGACTTTGCCCTTGCTATTGCCACGCGCAGCGCTCTCTTAGCCTCTCTGTGGAGACCGTGAAGCAGCCGCTCCTGGTCCTCGTCGCCGGGAAGACGGATCCGACGACGACGGTGTCTGGCGAGACGACGAAGGGCGGCCACGCAGAAGACACGTAACCGCGTGAGTTCTGCCGACCACCAGAACACCTGGCGCTTCTCGGGAAGGCGTCGGACTCGGGGCATGGCCACGTCGCAGACGCGCGACATCGCTGCCCTGAACCACGCCGCCTCCTGCTCGACCTGCATCGGGCCCTCCGGTGCAGGGAGCCACGCCTGGGCCAGAGCGGCCTCCTTCAGGGCCTCAACGTTAAGGCGTTTTACTGACCAACGCGGGCCGTCCGACCGCGGGCCGGTCGATTCTCCACTAGACTGGGTGTTAGGGGACAAGGCGACGTCGAACCGAATGTATCGGTGATCCGACAACGTCTCCTCGTCCACCAGAACTCTCCAGTCACGGACACGGCGGGCAATAGCTGGGGTGGCGAACGTGAGGTCCACCACCGATCCACCATTATGCCGCACGCACGTGTTAACCGACCCGCGATTCACGACGGCCAGGTTGGCCGAGATCGCCCATTCCTCCAGGGCCTCGCCGCGCCTGCTAGTGACCGACGAACCCCAAGCCAGAGACTTGGCGTTGAAATCGCCGGCAACGAGAACGGGGCGAGGCTGGCTGCCTTGCACCACCAGGGCCCCTAGCCGAGCGAGAAAGTGCTCGAACTCGGCCAGGGATCTATTGGGGGAGAAATACACACCCACAATCCAGACCCCCCCCCAATAGAACCGCCACACATCCCGACCCCTTCGCTACTTTTTCGAAGGGTGGGGAGCCGGCGGCGCCCCGAGTGATGACGGCCACCAAACCGTTAAGGTCCCCTGCCCAGTCTTCCCTGGGGGGAACAAAATAAGGCTCGGCGACCACAGCCACTTGTATCGACCACTGAGCCATGCTCTGTAATAGCAAGTCCTGGGCCCTGGCGCAGTGATTAATGTTCGCCTGGAGGAAACGTTGCGCCATATTAATGGGCGATCTCCATCTGCTCCTCTACGGGGGGTGCTGTCGGCTGGGTCACAACCCCCGTCCCCCGACCACGATTTGCGTGACGAGGGCGGGAGGAGGCGACACATGCCTTGGCACCCACCTGGTGCCCCGCGGGCTTACCAGCATCTGCGCAGACTACGCAATGCGGCTCCGCGGAGCACTCCTTGGCCTTGTGGCCCAGTTTACCGCAGCGGTAGCAGGCGCCGCTGCGGTCACACTCTTCAGTGCACCGCACCCGCACATGTCCCTTGTGCAGACAGCGGTAGCACCGCATGGGCCTCGGCTCAAGGAGCTGGACGCGTGCAGATACCCAGCCTATCAGCACTCGGCCCGACTTTAAGATTTTGTCGGCAACCTTGGCGGGGCACCGCACCCATGCCGCACCAAGGCCCGACCGGTCGGGGCGGATCTTCCCGACCTTAAAACTTTCGCTGGGGCTATCCCCAGCCCTTGCGAGGGCCGTTGCTATTATTTCCGGGTCGGCTGAGGCGTCCAACCCGGATATTCGTAATTCCGCGGCTTTGAACGGGCGGGAAACGCGTACGTCTTCCGCCAGTTCCGTCCCGCGGAATACCTCCCTGACTTTATCAGCCAGGGAGTTGGCCTTCTCTTCGGATTCCGGGCCGGGTACCTCGTACAGGTACCCGCCCGTCGCCATTAGGCGCGCCCGAGTCTCAGCAATGCCGAGGCCGGCCAGATCCACGGATTGCTGGACCTGCCGCAATACGTAGGCGTATGTGATGCCCCGCGCTAACCCCTCCGGCATAACCGTTAGCGTAACGGCTGCCTTGCGGGGTAAATGTATTCGCGGCTTAGGTCGGCACTGCTGCGGCGCCACCGCAGCACTCGACCCGGTCTGGGGATTTTTTTTCCCCTTCTTAGCCACACTGTTACACCCCTCCTCCATCGATGCAGGAGCGGGGGGTAGTGGACGCGGCTCTCTAGGCGATTGCGCGACTGGAGTGCTACTCCTGTTCTTTATTTTGTTTCCCCTCTTTCCCCCCCTTCGGGATTTACTCTGAGGGGGATTTGGGGACGCCACAGAAGTTGACGGTTCCGCCGGCCCAGCGACTAAGACAGGCGAAAGTTGAGGTCGAGGAGCGTCAATGGGGTGGGCCGGGCGTTACTTTTTCCCTTGCCCAGCCCTTTCCCCTTTGGAGTGACCAGTGGACTGGCAGCGACTGGTGGGGCCTTTGATGGCCCAGAGACGGCGGGCGTTACCGGAGCTTTAGCCCTATCGGCGGTCAATGGTGGCCGCATGATGGGCTCTGGAGGTAGCCTCAAGTATATACTGCTCAAGCGCGCGTCCAAGTGATTTAAAAAACGGCGCTCGAACCGCTCGAGGCCCTCCTCCCCTCCAGAAATGGCTCCAGTTTGGACCGCCGGCTGTGACTGTCCTTTTAACCCTTGGACAGTCGCCATCATCTCCTCCAGTGTCCTCTGTTGGGTTGAAAGAGTGGCCTTGAGGGCGGAGATTTCCTGACGCATTGCCACCTTTTCAGCCTCCAACCTGGCCACCTCTGCGGAGGCTGACGCCTCGGCCCTCTCTAACAGCTCTTTGGCCGCGAGGTTTAGTCTTTGTTGCTCGTTGTCCTTGAGGTTCCGGGACTTATGTGCAACGTCCCGGATGATGTCCGACAACTGCAAGCGCCAGTCACGGTTGTCAGTTATTTCCATCGGCGTGGTGTCTTCGTCAGACTCCACAGCCGAACTTACTGAAACAGCAAGAATCTTTTGTGCTGGTTCGACGTCGCTGTCGCTTGCAGAAGCGCCCAGCTGTCGAGCTCTTAGCGCCCTCTTTGATCGCGTAAGCATGCCGCTTGTCCTGGCCTTGGCCACGGGAGCCGAGACCACTGAAGCGGCCCCGACAGTCGTCTCCTTGGGCTTACATCCAGCGTCATCCGTCTTCCCAAGGTCACTATCGTCCCCTGGGATAGACAATTTTCCCTCATCATCTTCCTTTTTTGTGTTTGATTTTAATTTTTTCATATTTAGTCCCACGAGTATGGGGGAAATATTCGGTCCACCCAGCCAGAGCCCCCTGTAGCTGGGTAAGCAAATGTCTGCACGGGGTTCAGCACGTTCCCCGCCGGGGTTCGCACTAGCGACCGAACTACCCATCGGCCATGCATCCCCTCGCGGTGCGCCGCCGCTTGGGATTCGGGGTAACTTTTTATAGAGGTTTTCTCCCTCGCGGCCCAGGCGGTTAAGCCAAGACCCTCGGTCCGGTCGGAGCGCGAGACATGACCACAGACCTCCTTTGACCGGATTACGATATACGACGGTGGCAGCAAGAGAGAACTTCCCCCCTACTGCCCGCTCGGCGGCGGGGTGAGCGCACACCGAGCCCGCCGACACTCCCGAGACAGAACTCGAGAGTAGCCCGAGGTAATGAGCCCTAATTCCAGCTGACAGTCGCCACAGAAGGCGACGATTGTCAACTACCTTTTGTCAGGATATCAGCCGTCGGTCAACGTGACCGCCGTTGCCCAGGATGCACCACGTGGAGGTTTCCTGACTTCGCACCCCAATCGGCGCAGCCCTGCGCCAGCGCGTGACGCGCATATTAATTAATTAAAATAATGTAGTTACCTTATCTACATTAGTAACATACTAAGAAACATGAAATCTTTGAAGACAATCAAAAAAATTAAACGAAGTTAGAAGACACAAATTATAAGAACATGGTGAAGAAAAAGGCCGGCAAAGCATTTGCGAGCCCTCTGGTGTTGCAGATGTTCATGGGCGGCGGTGATCACTTTCCATCAGGTGAGCCTTCTGCCCGTTTGCCTCCCTTTAACATAAAAAAAAGAAAGAATATTAATAATAAACGAAGATTTTTAAGAAGAAAATATAATTATGTATCAAATAAATAAGAAGAGTGAAACATGAAGGTTGAAGAAAATAAATCCAAAGAAAGAAAAATGAAGACAATATATATAACAACTAAGAAGATGAAATAAATAAAATGCTCTATAAATGAAGAATGAATAATGCTATATAAAAGATATAAAAAAAAATCTAAGAAATGGATTGTTAAGAATTAAGTTAAGATAAAGAAGAAAGAATAATATGAAAAGAAGATGTTCGAGTGGAGTCCAGGGAAATCCCGGCCCAAGGAGTCCAGGGTATAGCCCGGCCCACCCAGCAGGCAGTAGCTACGCCAGTAGCACTGCATCATCGAGCCTCATGAGAGTCTCATCGGATCTCTCCAGGAGGAAGACGCGTATATTTTTATATTTTATTACATTTTTTTTTTCATGATATTATTTTAAACTTATAATTTTTAAACAGCAAATTAGAACATTTTAAAGTTATCAGAATATTAATTGTGTGAAGAGAATTTTATTAAGCATTGCAAGAATTGTTTTTTTAAATTGATGTGTTTATAGGTTATAGTTAATGTGTATTTGATTAGCTAATTCATATTTTAATTTTTACGTGAGCTGATTTTTTTTATATATGTACAATTAATTATTAAAAATGGCAGAATACTTTGACATAGAAACAGCTATAGAATTAATATCGGTTATGACAGGAGAAGAAAATATAACAAGACAGTTAATTGACAGTATAGATTTTTATAACAGTATGATAAATGCAAGCTCAAAACAATTATTAATAAATTTTGTATTAAAAACTAGATTGACCAAAAATGCTAAATTTATGTTAAAAGGAAATTATGATGACGTAGGAGAATTATTAGAGGACATGAAAAGTAATTTATTGCCAAAAAAGTCATTTGTTGCGTTACAGAAAGAACTATTTAATTGTAGACAAGGAAACATATCAATTAAATCTTTTGGCTCACACATAGAATATCTGTTTACTGAATTAACTTTAGCACAATCTGATGGTGATTCAGGAAAATGTAACATACTTCGGCCTATTAATGAAAAATTTTCAATTGACTGTTTTAGTAAAGGTCTCAATAGTTCACGTATATCGATTATTATTGCAGCTAGACAGTTTAATTCATTATCACAAGCAATACAAACTGCTATAGATGAAGAGACAATAATTTACAATAATAAAATTTCAAGTTATCAATAAATACACTATAAATAAAATGATAGATCTCAAAGTTTATATAACACACATAAATATAATTACAATAATGTGTCAACAAGCAAATATTTTAAGGTCGATCAGTCTGATACCATATTTGCGCAACAGAATCAGGTATCCAGTAGCGATTGCATTCCGCAAGCTCAGCGATTAGCGCCGAGTGAGCCGTCCGAGTGCATTAATATAAACAACTTGGACAATAAAGTAATGAAATTTGATTCTAATGTTAGCCTCGTGTGTTTTAGTACTTTGAATAATGATTTTACCGATACAAACATACATTTTACAGAACAAGAATTAAGTAATACGCCAATAGAGCTACCACAATCAAACAATAGTGATGAATTAAAGAAAAGGAGACAAATGTTTAAAGATATAGAGCTTATTATAGGAAATAATATTGATAATCATATTAAAAGTAAAAAGATAGTTATGTCAAATGAAGGGTTTTGTTGTTATATGACTTCAAAAAATAAATTGTATTTAGACTTGAAGTTTTTAGCGCTAGGAGAAAATTTTGTGAAAGATGTAGAAGATTTGTGTAGAAATAAAAATATTAAGGAATTGAAGATTAATAAAAGTAAGAATAGTAAAAAATATATTAAGAAGTTTATACGATTAATGAGAAAATATAATATAGATTGTCCTAAAGTAAGAATAAATAATGAAGTTATAGATACGAGAGTAAAGATGAATAAAGTTAAATGTAGAGAATATAATGGGAATAAATGTAATTTGCCAACAAACGAGCAAAGAATAATTAATGATAATAAGAAGTTAAATATAGATGATAAATGGTCAGATATGAACCTTAGTAATAATAATAAATATGAAACATCAGTAAACTGTAAAGTAGACAGCAAATTTTGTAATGAAAATTATAAGGTGTTATGTGCGAAGAGGAATTTTGTTGATATGTGTAAAATGTATAAAAACTATGACGAGCGTTCCGTAGGTATAACTTAGATTAATATTATGTAATAAGACAATTTTTTTTATACGGTTAAAATGTTATTGTGTTATATTCATTTTATGTGTCGAAAACATAATTGTGTATTAAGTTTTATAATTTTTATATACTTTATTCTAAAAAAAAAAGAATGTATTAAAATTTTATTTTTTTTTCCCAAAGGGGGAAGGTGTAGTGTGTAAGTAACTATGTATGTAACCAATTATAATAAAAGAGTCTTAATCGAACCACAGTTGTATCAACATGTCTCTCTGCCTATCTCTCGCCATTACAAAACTAAAAATCATTAAACAAGCACAGTTAACTGAATTTTGGGAAGACGTCAATGACCTTAAAATAAACAGCATATTAAAATGTAATAGCAAGTTGATCAGTTTAAATCCATTTTTGGATAGCAAAGGTTTGTTGCGGGTAGGCGGTCGACTCAGAAATAGTATTATTAGTGAAAGTATGAAACACCCGCTAATTATACCGCACCATAGCTGTCTTACAGATCTATTAATAGATCAAGCACACAAGTCAACGTTCCATGGCGGAGCACGCCTTACATTATTATCATGGCTGCGGCAGCAATACTGGATAGTCGGTGGCAATAGAGCTGCAAAAAAGCGCTTACGACAGTGTGTCTTGTGTAGAAGGCATAATCCAAGAAAAATCACTCAACTTATGGGAGATTTACCCGAAGCAAGAACGAATCCCACACGTCCATTCTACCACACTGGCGTGGATTACACGGGCTGTGTGGACATTAAGTCAAGCAAGGGTCGTGGCATAAAATGCACTAAAGGCTATGTCGCAGTGTTTGTTTGCATGGTGACGAAGGCGGTTCATTTAGAACTCGCATCGGATCTATCATCAGCTTCCTTCTTAGCAGCTCTTAAAAGATTAGCCGCGAGAAGAGGATCCCCGCGTCATATGTAAGTAGTATAAATCCAGACCCGAGCTAGGTTCTAGGTCGAGCTAGGGTCCCTAGACTTGATCCAGAATCCAGTTACCCTACTACCCGCGAATAGGTTCCCGAACAGGACTCCGCAGCCGCAAATTAAATTTATATCAACCGCGAATTAAATTTATACCAACCGCGAATTCAATTTATATCAACCGCGAATTCAATTTATATCAACCGCGAATTAAATTTATATCAACCGCGAATTTAATTCATATCAACCGCGAATTAAATTAATATCTGCCGCGAATAAAATTTATATCACACGTGAATTTGATTTATATCAAAGGCAATTTTATATCTGTCTCTAATTTAATTTATATTTAGACATTTTACGTTTGTTTTGCACGTTTGTCAGCCAGCTTGAGGAATGGTCTCATCTTTGTTTGTATGCAGGTATGAATCCCTTTTTCTATGAAGTTACGCTTGTCTTCCTACGGTAATAGTCATGTCTCAACGTGTCTGTATAATTTCTTAGTAGTTGTCTTAATATTACCTACTATTCAAAGCTTCATTGTTCATAAGGGAAAGCTATTAAAATTAGTGACGGTATGTATTCTTTGAATTTAACAACAGACCACACGGTTCTTTATAAGTTTTAGGTAGCCATTGTCCATAAGAGAAATCGGGTAATTTATTAGGTACATCAATCAAATGTAATGACATAGCAGTATTACCTATTGTTCAAAGCTTCATTGTTTATATGGGCAAGCGGTGTTAAAATTAATTACGATACGTATTGTTTGAATATAACAACAGACCACATGGGGTTGTTAATGTCACCCTTAAGCAATGAGTTTTGGGAACCCATTGTCCATAAGAGAAATCGAATACCTGTCTATCGTATCAGCTTTTGCTTTTGCTACAGCAAAATGACCCTTAGCTGCCGTATAAAAGCGATGTCAAAAATTATACTACACCGTATTCCACAGTGTGCTGTACACCACAAATGAACTCCGGTTGTTTGTATAGTGGATTTTTAAATAGTGACTCTGCTGCAAAATGAATGTAAGTACCTATGTATAATTCGAAGTAATAAATTATTAATTATGTTTTATTTACTGTTAATATTGTGTTTTGACCTCAGATTGTTTTAATCAATTGTTGATGATGTATATATTTTTATGTATCCCATATTCCTACACTCCTCTCTATGCCAATACTTATAATAGTTTACTTTTGTTTCAGTTCGCTGATAATACTTTCAAAAACTATTATTATGCAGATAACGACGATGATGATCAGCCCAGCGACGAGGAAGGCACCCTGGCATACAAAGTTAAAGCAATAGCAAAGCGATCAAATTGCATCGACGACTTCTTCGAAAAACCTAAGAAGAAAAAGAAGGTGGCAAAAAAGTCGTCAAGTGTTGGTCGCTCTTCCAGTGGTGGAGTTTCATACATCACGTCAAATAAGGACGACATCGCCGATGCATCTCATCTTATAAAGATTGAGATATATGATGTCAAGAAGATAAAAAATATCGCTCCGATGGAACACTGGAAACATGCTGAGGTGCGTGTTAAATATTACGCAGAAGCCGACGAAGACAAAAACTTGCAGTCAGTGAGAGATATAATATTTAATATCACCAAGCACTTGGCTACAAAAGAGGACTGTGTGAAATATTTTATAGACACTGATAAATAAGATAGTGCGTAAGCTTATGTGTAAGTGAGTGTTTAAGGACATTGCGTTATTGTAGTATAAGTTATTATAACTCATTGTGCATGTTAATACTAATTTAGAATATTAATATTTTGTCATGATCATAATTTGGATTTTAATTAATTGTAAACATTTAGTGTTGTAAGTGAGTGTTTAAGGTCATTGTGTTATTGTAGTATAAGTTACTAGCTGTTGCTCGCGGCTCCGCCCGCGTGGAGGTCATGTTTGGGAGAAAAAGTATACAACACAAAATACCAATATTCATGCGTTTAACTTAAAAATAACGGATTTTGATACAAACTTTCATTCCCTATTTTACTCCCTTAGGGGCGGAATTTCCAAAAATCCTGAAACATAAATTTTTTATTGTTGACTAAAATTCCAAATACTAATTTTCATGAATTTAAAAAATGACGGATTTTCATACAAACTTTCATCCCCTATTTTACCCCCTTAGGGGTGGTATTTCCAAAAACCCTTCCTTAGTGGATGCCTACGTGATAAAAGGTACCTACTGTCAAAATTTCAAGTCTCTAACCCCAGCCGTTTAGGCTGTGCGTTGATCGATCAGTCAGTCAGTCAGTTTCTTCTCTTATATATACAGATTATAACTCATTGTGCATGTTAATACTAATCTAGAAAATTAATATTTGGTCATGATCATAATTTGGATTGTAAACATTTAAGAATTATTTGTAAGAATGTGTATATTATTTAATAGTAATAACTTACTTCATTGTAACATAACGGTGTAATGCATTGAGTTAGCACTATATAAACTTTTTAATTTTTCTCTAAGATATTTATTGTTAAGCATACTATTTTACCATGCATACATTACGCTGTGATGTCTACGACTCAGAACTCGTCATGCTTCTTAATAACATTGAACCATTGGATCTGATGTCATCACAATTCGATGAAGGGCTCTACGAACTTTGTGAGGAAATAGACCAAAACCATTTTGAAATGTTAGTATTATATCATGTTTATACAAGTTTCTGTGAACCATGTAGAGGGGATACATTTTTAAGTATTTAAAACGTTAGAGTCATCTTTGCGAACTCATTCTGTACGTAGTCAAGTTACGGGCAACCCGGAGGATCTTTTAAAAATAAAAGTTAATGTTCTTAATACGTTTATTCTCGACCATCGAGTGTCTAAGACTAATTTTTATATCTACTTAAATCTATCGCCTAAATAACAAGACCACCACGCAGTGGATGGGCTTGTTAATAACTTTGCCGAGTCAGCGTCTGGGTGGTCCCAGTTGCTAGAATATAGGACGCTGACGCGGTCTGTTGGTAGAGTCGGGAGACGTAACTCCTCCCTCCTCAAGTTCGAAGTTCTCTTCTCGAGGAGAACTTCGAGAACATGAACTTGACAATAATTTTAAATGATACTTATATAATAGGTAACACAGTATTACAATGATCAGAACATAGATTCCAAGAGTCCAAATGTTTATACTACGCACTTCAATAATTGCCCTTTCACTTTCACTATTTTCAGTATCACTAAAACTTTTCTGGAGTGTCACTGACAGCAACTTCAGATCATCTAGGTCAACACCTTCCAGGTTTACGGGTGACGAGGGTTTAATTTCGTCAGATGAGAAGAGTGGAGGTAAGTTCATGATTGGTAACTCTGGATATGTTACATTTTCAGTATATATCTGATGCATTTTCAGTATTGTATCTTGAATTTTCACTTCACATGGATCGTCCAAAGTAAGTACATAGGTGCCTTTAATCTTATAGCGAAATATATTTCGTCGTTGCATGTCCGTGTAAGCAATTCCTCATTTCTACTATAAATAATCCATCTATTTGTTTGCAGGAACTGGACTCTGATCTTTTCTATGGTTATAGGGATCTGGGTACATGATGTTATATTTTCAGCATACGTCAGCAAGTCGGTGATGCAGGGGTCGTAATTAAACTGAAGCATTCCGTCATCGGTACAGAGGAAGCTGGACTCGTCGACTTCTTGGCATGAATGAGTGAGCAATCTGATCTTCAACCCTTTCGCCATGAGGTAAAGATACTTGGGCATTGTGATGACGGTAGAGTTAAAGGATAATACAGGTAAAGGAGTAATTTATAATAGATATAAGTATCTTTTTCGATTAGAGGTACTTCCAAAAGGTAAGTGATTTTATGTCTCTTCAAATAGGCTTTTAGTGTTATAGCTTGCTCTATCTTAACTAAGTTTTCTAAATTAGGAGTAAAAATTATCTTTTCTAATCTATTAATATTCTTAAGTATATTTAAAAGCTTATTCGACTCTATTATAGATTGATGTAAAATTCCTAACCTGCTAAATGATAAACTAGTTTCTATCTCATTTAATTGGGTATAAATTACTTGGAAATTATGTGTTAACAAATTATACGTACTTATAAGTTGAATTTCTAAATGTTCTAATTCTTCGAAGGTTTTTGCAATCATTTCAATTTTACTATTAATTTGAACGAGGTTCTTATTTAATATGAATGTAGAATTTGTTAAAAATTGCATCATTTCGGTAATGACTGTTAACTTTCTGTTACTGTTACTTTGCTGAGACTTAATGTTGTTTATTAAATTATCGTATTTAATGGCATCGTTACTATCAAGATTTCCCGTGATCAGTTTAATAAGTGAACCTAGTGGATTAATAATACCTCGTTTAATTCGAACAGTTGGGATGATTTGATTAAATTTATTTATAGTTATATTTTTAATGTACTCTACTTGACTTCTTACATCTATGAAATTATCTGTAAAATTTTTATTAAAATTAATCTTAACTAACTAATCTAAATCGGAAAATCGTTGAACGTTAAATCTTCTTCCATAGGTTTAATGTCTAACACCTTTGCAATTGTCCATTTGTCTCAACTGACAACTGCAACACCATTTTTCATGAGTAAGATTCCAGGGTTTTTATCTAATACCTGAAGTTGAAGGGCCTGCAGTTTGTTCACCGTGGCTACTGCCAGGAGGATGTGTAGGTGCCTGTGAAGGGCGTTTAACATTTTTTAATGGTACTTTAGTGTTACGGTTCTTTACTAGGATGGGAACTACGTTTCTAACAATATCATCAGAAACTATAGCCTTACTTCTTTCGCGAATACTGTATCACCGGGTTTTAATTCTATTTCTCCACCTCTTTTCTCTATTATTTTTTGTTTTTGTTTTATGCTTTGTTCAGATAAATGTTCATATAAAAACTTAGTTCTTTTTGCATGCTCTTTTATTAGTTGTTGCATGTACTGTTTTTCAAATTCTATGGTAAATACATTGTTAGAGTCTGTGTGTCCTAATAAAACTTCAAATGGAGTAAAGCCAGTGGTTGAATGTATGGAATGATTATATGCCATTATAGCGTAAGTCATTACGGTGGCAGCATCTGTATACTTATGTTCATATTTAGCTAATCGGTAGATTTCTATAATGGTAGAGTGAAATCGTTCGATTAGGCCCATGGAATTGGGATTGTTAGGGGTTCCAATGTGAAGGTCTATTTTATAAAGGGCTAGCAGTTCCTTTAAGAGAGCATTGTTAAATTCAGAACCAGAGTCTGAGCTGATTCTGCGGGGCACGCCATAAAAAGAAAAGTATTTAATGAGGGCTCTTACTACCTCAGGGGTAGATCTATTAGGTACTAGCTGTTGCTCGCGGCTCCGCCCGCGTGGAGGTCATGTTTGGGAGAAAAAGTATACAATACAAAATTCCATTTTCATACAAACTTTCATTCCCTATTTTACCCCATTATGGGCGGAATTTCAAAAAATCCTGTAACATATATTTTTTATTTTTAACTAAAATGCCAAATACTAATTTTCATGAATTTAACTTCAAAAATGACGGATTTTCATACAAACTTTCATCCCCTATTTTACCCCCTTAGGGGTGGTATCTTCAAAAACCCTTCCTTAGTGGATGCCTACATCATAAAAGGTACCTACTGTCAAAATTTCAAGTCTCTAACCCCAGCCGTTTAGGCTGTGCGTTGATCGATCAGTCAGTCAGTCAGTCAGTCAGCTTCTTCTTTTATATATACAGATTTCGAAAGCTTGGCCAATTTTTGAGAAGGCATGAATTACTGTCAAATAGTTGCGTCCTTCAATATAAAATAGATCAATGAAAATTTCTTCTAAGGGTTTAGACTGAATGTGTGTTAGTTGAAGTTTAGGTTTGAGCGGTTTCCGATCATATTTCATTCGCTTGCATGTCTCGCATGAATTTATAAAACTGGAAATAGTCTGTTCCATACTATGCCAAAAATAAGTGCGCTTGATATGAGCTAAAGTCTCTCTAATGCCGCGATGGCATGTTTTACCAGTGTGATATTTACTAATGATTTCTTTTTGTTCTAATTCATCTGCTATAAATACTACTCTTTTGGTGCACTCAAAAAATTGTACTGATTCCTTTTTAAACAAGTGTATTACCATTTGTGCAAATTGTTGCCTATGCTGTTTTTCTTCGAAGTAAATAAAATATTAAGTGTTGTTTCTTATATACTCCTTAAGAAATTGTTTCACAAGATCGGTTCGCTTTAAAGGTAAATGCACTTCCAGAATTTTTTGTTTTTCTCGAGATACATTTTTAACAGTTAATTTATCAATGGACCAGGAATAAACTAAAATTTGATTAGGTTTAGTATCTATGGCTTCTTGTAAAATTGGAATGCCTTTAGATTCAGTATCTTGTGCTGAATGAATTATTTCCGTAAAAGAAGAATTTTCAGAAGCAGTTAAAGTTACACTTGAAGAGCACGGTATTGAATATGGGGATTGACATCTTTCTATATTGCCTGAATCTGATATAACCATTTCCTCTTCGTCGTCTGAAATTAGGGATATTATCTTATTTGGTTGGGCTAGGGTTCTCTTTTGGTCTTTACCTAATTGCTCTATTTCTTTCGTTAACTGTCTAATCTCTCTATTCCTATTTTCGTCTGTGTCAATATTAACTTGTGTGGAAATATTATCGTCTTTACCTAATGCATTGGATCGAATTCGTGATAGCGCATCTGCATTACCATTAAGCTTACCTTTTTTATGTATTATTTCAAAATCATATTCAGACAACCGTAATCGCCAACGTGTTAATCTACTATTTGTATCTTTCAGGGAGTTAAGCCAGGCTAAAGGTTTATGATCGGTTATTATTGTAAATTTCTTACCGTAGAGATAGGGCCGGAAATGTTTCACCGCCCAGACTATGGCAAGTAACTCCTTTTCAGTAACACTGTAACGCGTTTCAGCATCATTCAGCGTTCTGCTGGCGTATGCCACAGGTTTATCGTTACCAATCTGGCCTTGCGAAAGGACTGCTCCAAGGGCGAATTCTGAGGCGTCAGTTGTCAGTATGTAAGGTCTGTCGGGGTTTGGATATTGTAATATAGGGGCGTTAACGAGTAATTCTTTACATTTTTGAAAGGCTGCTATATATTTTTCATCGTCAATGAGCATTGAGCGCTTTTGTTTTCATTGGGCTGTCATTGGCTGAGTAATCTTAGCAAAGTCCTTGATGAACTTACGATAATAGCCAATAAGACCTAGGAAGCTCTTTATCTCTGTTGTAGTACGGGGTAGAGGATACTCTAGAATGGCTTTAATTTTGTCATTGTTGGGTTTCAAACCGTTACTAGTTATTGTATGTCCTAGATATAAAACCTCTTTCCTAAGAAATTCGGATTTGTCAAGTTGTACTTTTAAATTAGTCTGTCTGAGTCTGTCGAAAACGGTCTTTAATTTAGCTGTGTGCTCCTGTAAACTAGATGAATATATAATTATGTCATCTAAGTAAACTAAGCAGTGTATTCCTTGTAGTCCACGTAGCACATTATCAATTGTTCGCTGAAAAGTCGCCGGAGCTGTTTTAAGTCCGAATGGCATCCGGGAAAATTCGTAATGTCCTGAGTTTGTACTGAATGCGGTTTTCTGTCTGTCTTCTTTAGCTACTTCTATCTGATGATAGCCGCTGGCAAGGTCAAGGGTAGTAAAGTAACAGCTGCGTCCTAATTTGTCAAATAGTTACGTAATGTTGGGTAGTGGGTATTTGTCGTCGACAGTAATTTCATTCAATTTTCTGTAGTCTATATAACAAGTCTGTATTTCTTTTCATTAGTCGCGTCTAATTTTTTTGGCACAAGGTGCACGGGTGCACTCCAAGGTGAGTATGACTCTTGTACTATATTATTCTCTAGCATATGATTTACTTGTCTGTTAATTTCATCATTAATTACCTGGGGTTGTCTGTATGGTCGGATAAAGATAGGGTCTTCATTTCGCGTTCGGATGTGGTGCTTTACGTGGTTGGTAAAGGTTGAGGGTAGTTTATCAGTGTAAAATATGTCTTTGTATTGTAAGCAAAGTCTTCTAATAGAGCCTTTTCTTCAGGGTTCATGTGATCTAATCGTAGCTTACTAATATTTTCAGTCAGAATTTGGTCTATTTCAAAGTCTTTTCGGTCGTCTAATTTGTTTATGTTGCATTTTTCGCTTTCATATTTTGTCACTATAAAAGGTCTCGTAACTGTCAGGGTCATTTCGGTATTTAATGTATTTTGTATGATTGTTGTCGCGTATCCGTCTTTGCATTTAACTAAAGCGGTAGGCATTCTAACACCTTCGCAAAATAATTTATAATTTAATACAGCATCTCCATTGTTTATGTCAGTCGGTAATCTAACTCTTTGTTCGCAACGTGGGGTTAATTTAATTAGATTTTTAGGGTTATAAATAATAGGTATGGCTGCTGCGTGGGTATAGAGCATTTCATTTTTCATGTCAATTTTCGCGTCAAGTTGTTTTAGAAGGTCACTTCCGATAAGTCCATCATAACAGCCGTCGACGTCATAAATATAAAACTTATGGGTTTCAGTGCTCTTGAATGTCGGGAATAAGGGTATTATTATTACTTCATTATGTCGGCTGGATGCGTGGGTGCTGATAACTTCGAACGGTTCGGAGAATTTAAAATTTTGAAAATATTCATTAGCCTTTTTGGGACCAATAAACGATCTTGAACTTCCGGTGTCTATCATTAATTTAGAATTAATTTCAGGTATTATTATGTATGGTAGTTTTAGTGTATTGTAATTAAGTTTTATTATTTCAGGGGTCCGTCGGAGGCATTGATGTGAAAATTTTCTGTACTGTGAACAGTTAGGTCATTTTGTTCAATGTTAGGTTCGTAGGCGTCGGCATTGTCAGTAGGCTCGTAATTGCTGTAGTCATAGTAATAGTCAATTTCAGGATTTTCGTACGTACAGTCAGTATCATTATTTTCAGGTTCGTTCAAATTGTAAAGTTCGTTTAATTTAAATCCTTGAGGTTTAATTGGAGGGGCTGTGCGCATGCTCACGTCAGTGGAAAACTGATGAGTTGATTTTTGTGGGGGACGGTAACCGAATTGTTGTTGACCTTGGTTAAACTGAGTTCGATAGCCAAATTGGGGTGAGTTTTGGTTAAATGATGGTTTATAACCAAATTTCTGTTGACCTTGGTTAAGTTGAGGTTGGTACCCAAATTGTTGTGAAAGCTGTGGCTTAAATCCAAGTTGGAGGGGTTGCAAAACAGGTAAGTTAACATGTTTACCGGGTGGTATACCGAATTTAAAATTACCTTGTGATTGGTGAGGGTTTTGGTTAGTATTTAAGGGAACACCAAATTTAAAGTTTTGTTGAGATTGCGGATTTGAAGTGAAGAAAGGCTTCATTCCAAATTTTTCTATATATGGGTTATGATTTGTTTGTGCTTTCGACTGTAATTGATTTTGTGACCTAAGTATTTTATTTTTAGAATTGTATTGGTACATAAAATTCACTTCCTTGAGCACTATACTAAGGGCATTTTCTAATGAAGTAGAGCCCTTAAGATGCACGATACGAAGCAAATCTTCCGGTAAGTTATATAACAACACATTCATTGACATATTGTCGTAAATTATTATCTTACTGCGACGGAGGTTTTCGTCGTCGATTAGATGGACCTTGGCAATTAATGTGCTTTTAACGTGTTGGATTCTATTGCAAAAATCTAGATATGACTCGCCATTATTAATTTTCAAAGTCTCCAATTCTATCGTGTTTAATCAATGCAAGCATATTGTTTGCAATGTAAAAATGTTAGTAATTATGGGAAAAAATGTACATTATTATTATTATTATAGTTAGATTCGATATTTTATTTATTTTTTGTTTTTCGATCAGACTTAATCAACATGGGAGTGGTGTACGAAAGAGATCAGCATCGACGATGTTAACTGAAGCGGAACCAGCGAAGAAGAGGATAAATACTTATCTTGAAGCTCCTTCATCATCAACATCGTTAACAACGCCGAATTCAAATGTAAGTACAGAAAATAATGATAAAATTCAATGTCCCGACTGTCACGTATTTGTATTGAAAAAATATATGACTAACCATTTAAAGAGTAATACTCATAAAAATAATTTACTACGGAATGATAATGAATTAAGGGATATTCAAATGTAATAGAATTCTTACATATAGAATCAAGTCTAATAAAACATCGAACCATCAATTTGAAACGCCTGAATTATTTTTACAAAAAACTAAAGATGTAATATATAAATTACTTACACGTTCTATTCTAGAACACTCTGTTTTGAAAGTAAATTTTATTCTTAATGCAGATTTTACTCAGGAAACCAAAAATTTATTTAACACTTTTGACTTTCAAATCTCCAATTATCTTATTTGTCAAGGTGATGATAAGGATATAATTTTTCCATCTATAACAACCGAAATAACAAACAAAATGGCGAATTTCGAAAAAAAGGGTAGTGGATGGACTTTAGTTAAAATAAATCACTTAGATATGAATATAAACAAGTTTAACCCATTACGAGGATCATCATATATAGACTTACCGTTAGATATAAAATATAAGAAAGCTGTAATTAACGTTCAAAATAATGATCACGAGTGCTTTCGTTGGGCTGTATTGTCAGGATTGTATCCGGCTTCTCAAAGTTCTAATAGAGTGTCATCTTATATAAAACATAAAAATAGATTAAAATTTGATAAATTATCTTTTCCTTTCAAAATTAATGATATTCATAAGTTTGAAAAACTAAACAATATAAGTATTAATGTTTTTGGTTTACATTATGATTCAATAAAAAAGTCAAATAAAGTTGTAGGTCCATTACACTTAACGAAACATAGAAAAACCACTCACTTAAACTTATTGTGTATATCTCGCGGTGCCAACGGTCATTATTGTTATATTAAAAATCTTTCGAGGTTAGTATCTAAACAGTTATCAACATCCGAACATGCAGTTCATATTTGCGATGGTTGTTTAATACATTTCACATCATGGAATAATTTACAGCGTCATCAAGCAAATGACTGTTTTAACGTTTGCATTAATTTACCATCGGAACATGATAACAAAAGGAATTGGTTTAATGAATTAATTCCATCAAATCAAATCTCATTCAATAATTATGAACGTAAACTAAAGGTCCCTTTTGTTGTATATGCTGATTTTGAAGCATTTTTAAATCCAATAGAAAGTTGTTCTAACAATCCAAATATATCATCCACAACGAACATTCAAAAATATGAGATGTATAGTTTTGGATATTATGTTAAGTGTTCATACGATGACAACTATTCGATATATCGATCGTATAATGGAAAATATTGTGCAAACCAATTTATCAAATTTATCAAAACAGATTTAGAAAATATATGTAAAAAAAACACTTTTGTTAAATCTCCATTACCATTAACGTATGAAAATAAAATAAATATTTCTCAAAGTAAGTTGTGTTATATCTGTAAAAGTAACTTAAATGAAGATGTCACAATAATATACAATTGGCATACTGGTGTTTATGAAGGAGTAGCCCATTCACTTTGTTCTGAAAAATACAAAACACCTAATTTTGTACCAGTATTTTTTCACAATTTAAGTAATTATGATGCTCATTTTATAGTTCATGGTCTTAATTTTGACGAAGGTGATATAGAACTTATTCCTGAGAATAAAGAGAAATATATATCTTTTTCGAAGGTTCTGCATATTAATAACCGTGCAGTGAAACTTAGATTTCTTGATTCTTTAAAATTTATGTCTAGCAGTCTTGATAAATTAGCTCAAAACTTACTACCTAATCAATTCCGCGAACTCAAATTAAACTATCCACGCGAAGATGACTTTAAGCGTTTAATAAGGAAAGGTGTTTATCCGTATGAATACATGACTTCATTTGATTCTTTAAAAATAACCTTCCTTCCTGCTCGCGATGAATTCTACAGTTCTTTAAATGATAATCATATTTCAGAAAATGATTACCATCATGCTCAAGATGTATGGAATCACTTTGATTGTAAAAACATGGGTGATTATTCTGATCTTTATTTAAAAACCGACGTTTTATAATTAACAGATATATTTGAAAATTTTAGGAACGTTTGTCTTAAAACTTATGAATTGGATCCTGCTCATTATTATACAGCACCTGGATTGAGTTGAGATGCTATGTTAATTTATACTAAAATTAATTTAGAGCTCCTAACAGATATTGACAAAATTACTTTTATTGCGAACAATATTAGGGGAGATATATCACAGTGTAGGAACAGACATGCAAAAGCAAATAACCTATTTATGACTGATTATGATTCTGATCTGATCTTCCTTTCTCATGTATCTAGACGCAAATAATCTTTACGGTTGGGCTATGTCTCAATTTCTTCCAAAAGGTAAATTTGAATGGGTAGATGTAAATACAGATTTTAACATCCCCGATGATGCCGAATATGGTTATATTTTAGAAGTAGATTTAGAATATCCAAAAATCTTACATAATTGTCATTCAGATTTTCCCTTTTGCCCTGAAAATATATGCCTAGGGAATACCAAAAATACAAAACTGATTCCAAATCTAAAAGATAAAAAGAACTATGTTATCCATTACAGAAATCTTAAACAATGTTTAAAAAATGGTTTGAAACTACTTAAAATACATAGAATTCTTAAATTTGAACAATCTGCATGGTTAAAATGTTACATAGATTTAAATACACGTATGAGTTCTTTGGCAACCTCAGATTTTGAAAAAGATTTTTATAAACTTATGAATAATTCAGTTTTCGGGAAAACAATGGAAAATGTTATAAAACGCGTAAACGTTAAATTAGTGAACCATTGGTTGAATCGTGGGAAAACCCAGGGAGCTCAATCTTTGATTACAAAATCTGAGTTTCACAGTCTATCCATTTTTTCTGAAAATTTAGTTGCAGTGCAATTAAAGAAAACTAGTGTTATACAATAAACCAATTTATCTGGGGTTTTGTATATTGGATCTTTCAAAAACATTAATGTACACATTTCATTACGATTACATGAAAGAGAAATATCGAGATAATATTAAATTACTTTATACAGACACTGACAGTCTAATCTATAAAATATTTACAGAAAATTTCTATGCTGATATAAAAACTGATTTAGAAAACTATTTTGACACCTCTGACTATCCATCTAATAATGAATATGGTTTACCTTTAATAAATAAAAAACGGTTAGGGTTTTTTAAAGAGTTGGTGAAGAGAAACTAACGGTAAAATTTTAAAAGAGTTTGTAGGCCTGCGATCAAAAATGTATGCATTAGATGTGCAAAATTCCACTGATACTCTTGCTTGGGGTCATTATAAGATAAAGGACATTTAATTTTTTTCATATTTTCTGTACAATGATAAGAATTATTTATTTATATTTTTGTGTATTATTAAATTAAAGCACTGTAATTATAGCTGTTATCAGATTATTGTGTGTTTAATTGGACCTACGACTGAAGAGGTTGGTGTTGCTTTCTAGATCACTGGATATTTGTGAAGCACCAGTAGAGTGGTAACGGGCGGTGTAAATTATAAAATCAAATACATATAATACATTTAATTTTAACGAAATGTTTTATTCATTCCAATACCTCTTCAGAGTTTACACGTATATTCAAAATGATTCATTTTATTCATCCTTTTACTGCCATAGTTGCAGGTCCAACTGGATGTGGAATATCTAATTTTGTTACAAATTTCATTAAATATATTAAAGAAATACGTAATAAAAACTTCAGTCAAATAACTTGGTGTTTTGATGAAATGCAGCCTTTGTATAATCTACTAAACGTGAATTATTATCAAGGCATACCAGATTTGAATATGTTTGATGGAAATGAACCAAACCTCATTATTATTGATGACCTTATGAGGGAATCTGATGGTCGTGTTGTTGATATATTTACCAAAGGTAGTCATCATAGAAACTTAAGTGTGTTTTACATAACTCAAAATTTATTTCATCAAGGTAAAGGTCAAAGAGACATTTCTTTGTATTCAAGCTATATAATTTATTTCAAAAACCCTCGCGACAAAACTCAAATTCGTTGTTTGGCACGATAAGTTTCACCGGAAAATAACAAATTTGTCGAAGATGCCTACAGAGATTCTACTAAGGAAGCACATGGATACCTGATGATAGATCTAAAACAAGATACCTGCGATATTTGTCGAATAAAAACAAAAATATTTCCATCCGATGGTTATTGCACGGTATACATTCCTAAAAAAGAGTTTAAATATATCAAGAATCAACAAATACCCGTCATTTACAAATGATGGATCGACACCTCAAGACGCATAAAGATTTATTAAACGCACTGTATAAACTCAAGCCGAAACATCAACAAGCTCTTTTAGAAGCCTGTAACGAAAAAGAAATTAATTTTATTTGTGAGTGCATTCATAACGTTTTACAAGGAAATATAAAGCTTGAAGAAAAATCAAAGAATAAGCTACATAAATTTAAAAATATACTTCGTAAATTAGTGCGTAAAAGGACAAATAAAATAAGAAAGAATATAATAGTTCAAAAGGGTGGTGCTTTTTTACCGATTATATTGGGATCTATTTTAAGTGGTTTAATAAGTGGTCTTGTTTAAAATGGATCATGCAAAAAAAAATGTTATTAGTTGAACCAGGTTTAATAGATAAATTAAATCAAAGTAGAAATGAAAATCCTACCACTCGGTTGGACGCTGAAATGCAAAACATTTTGAATAGTAATATGGAAGACCGAAAAAAATGTAAATTGTACTTACAAATTTTACAAAGGTATCTCCATTTCACGGAAGAAGATCGAAAACCGTTTGAGCTCCCTATAATAACTCAAAATAATGATTTTACTGAACCAATGGATAAAAGTGAAAATCTAAATATAAATAACGACATCAAAATTAAAGATCTAGTTGCCAGTCAGACATCACGTAACCAAGAGAAAAAGCAAGATAATTGTGTGGATGAAAAAAATCCTCTCTACACAAGAAATCAAATTCTAAGCTTGATACCTAAATCATACGTAAAAAGAGGTGAGTTGTTATTGGATTCGCTATCATTGAGTAAAAACAAATTTTTTTGGAACGATGATGGTACGGTAATTATAGACAACGAAGTAATTCCTGAAAGTAATATTATAGATTTAGTAAATGATACACTGCGACCATTAAAAAGAATGATCCAATTGGTTGGGAAAAATTTGCTAAAGAATTGAAGGATTTAAAAATACCATTAACCTATATCGGAAATCCCAAAATACGTGAGTACATAGTGCAACTTCAAAAAGATATTGAAGATTCTTTACCAAAACACAAAGAGCTATATTATACTCCAAAAAGCGACGATAAGCATATAAGAAAAATAAAGAAAAAGATAGATTGGGAAAAATGGACCCCTTATTAGAAATAAATAGACTATATTATGATGTGTCACACCCAGCTGGATATAGCAGTATTGATAAATTATCACAAGCTATGAAAGGTAAAATGAATAAAGAAGATGTTAAAAAATGGTTGCAAGCCCAGGAAACGTACACGCTTCATAAACCAGTACATAGAAAGTTCCCACGAAACAAATATATCTTATCTGTATATATAAAAGAAGAAACTGACTGATCGATCAACGCACAGCCAAAACGGCTGGGGTTAGAGGCTTGAAATTTTGACAGTAGGTACCTTTTATCACGAAGGCATCCACTAAGGAAGGGTTTTTGGAAATACCACCCCTAAGGGGATGTATAATAGGGGATGAAAGTTTGTATGAAAATCCGTCATTTTTGAAGTTAAATTCATGAAAATTTGCATTTGGCATTTTAGTTAAAAAAAAATCTCCCACACATGACCTCCACGCGGGCGGAGCCGCGAGCAACAGCTAGTCTAATATAAATGAATTATGGCAAGTTGATTTAATTGATATGAGAACTTATTCTAAAGATAATAAAGGTTTTAATTATATTCTTTGTGTTATTGATGTCTTCAGCAAATATGCATATGCTAGATCATTGATAAAGAAAAATTCTGAAACTATAAAAACTTGTTTCGAAAGTATATTTAAGGAAGCTAACATAACTCCTACACACATACAATCTGATAAAGGTACTGAATTCGTTTCAAAAGATGTACAAATATACTTGAAATCTAAAAATATAAATTACTATACAACAAATAATCCAGATATTAAGGCAAGCATTGTAGAAAGATTTCAAAGAACGCTAAAAATGAAAATGTGGCGTTATTTCACACATAAGAATACACATAAATATATTGATATTTTACATGATTTGATTTACTCTTACAATCACAGTTTTCACTCTAGTATTAAGATGTGTCCTTGTGATGTGAATTTCAGTAATATAATAACTGTGTGGACAAATTTGTATGATAAAGGAAGTACAAAAAAATCATTGAAAACTACGTTACCTAAGTTTTATATTGGTGATCATAGAATAACTAAGTATAAACATATCTTTCAAAAAGGTTACGAATCTAATTGGAGTGATGAAATATTTGTAATATCCTCTATAATAGACCGATCTCCGTGGTCTGTATACACTATCAAAGATTTAGAAGGGGAAGAGGTAGTAGGAACATTTTATGAACGAGAGTTACAGAAGGTGATTTATGACCCCACCATAGAACATAAGATAGATAAAATAATTCGCTCTCGCTACACGGGCGACAGACAAGAACTGTTAGTTAAGTGGAAAGGTTATCCGAATAAATTTAATAGTTGGATTTCAGTTTCTAGTTTAAAACAAATATGAATAAAGACTTTTATTTAACTTTACTTAGCAATAGTTCAATGGAATATTTTCCTGACAACAAATCATCTATTTTTTCAACTAAATTACCGAAAGCCATCATACTCGAGGGGGAGTGGTGTGTGGGAATTGTTGAATTTCAATATCCATCCACTATGTTTACTGTTCAAGATCATGAGAATATTATGTACATAACGAAATTGATGAAGATGCCTAATGAAGTAAATCCTTCTACCATATTTTAACAGCATTGAATAGTATTCGAGAAAAAATTTAATTTACCTATTGTTGTGGGAGCCTAGACGATCGAAGCGCTAGGGCTTGCGATCGACCTCCCGTAAGCGAGGCTGGGTGGTTGACCGAGTTACCTCGGGCGCCGGTCACCCAGCTCATGCACCTTCGCAGTGCGGGGTTGTGCACCAAGTGTGTCAACCGTACAAAGCAACACCACTGGGAGCGGGTGTGTACGGGTGTGTGAGTGTGTGTGTGAGAGAGAGAGAGAGAGTGAGGGTGTGTGTATATATGTATGTATGTATGTGTGTGTGTGTATGTTGTATGTGTATGTATGTATGTAGGGTATGTGTGAGGAAAGGGTTGAAGGCAAAGAAACAACTTTTGACGTTAAGCCGTATGCCGATCACCCCTAGCCAAATGTGTCCTATACACCCCGTCCTATACTTGGAGTCTTCCAGGTCTTCAGGTCTTCAGTTTCTTCCTAGTCTTCCAAGTCTTCTTGTTTTCCAGTTTGCTTCTTGTAGTTTCTTCTTTGTTCTCGTAGAGCCCATGTCGTTTCTTGAAAACCGGTTTGCTTAAGTACTTCGTGGCTATACCATAGAGAGAGCCTATGCAAATTGCCCCATTTCGAAGTCCCTTTTTACTATGGTGATCGGTGTTTTCGGCGTTTATTATTAAAAGTATCATAAGAATATACAAGTGTTATATATCAAAATAACCGTCTCGTTACGCACTATCTAAAAACACAAATTTAACGATAAGGATTAACACTGTACAAAGCTATTTACAAAAAACCATAGAAAAATTCTTAAGATGTCATTATCATACCATATTATAGTGCGTAACGAGCGTGTACACATTAGATCGCGATGTATACGTGTTCCGTTAGTCATTCCTAGGCTGTTGCGTCGCTAACATCCTCCCCCTCGTGCGCAGCACCATCCTCTTGTCCTGGCGACGCCGCTGGAACCAGTAGCACCGCCTTGGAAGCTGGCCGTCGTAACACGCCGCTCGTAGTTCGCACCTCGATGATCCTGGTTCTTCCGTCGGGTCCTTGGTGAACGGTGATGATCTGACCCCTCGGCCAGACACAGCGTGGCAGCGTGGAGTCCACGATGAGGACTGTGTCTCCGCACCGAAGGTCTTGACCGCCGAACCTCCCGTCGATTTTTCTTGGCAGCAGCGTGGGGAGGTATTCCTTCACCCAACGACTCCAGAAGTGGTCGCTGAGCCGCTGCGCCGTCCTCCAGGTCCGCTTGCCGGTCAGGTCCCCGTCCGCAAATGTACCTATCCGCCGGGCACCACAGGATCTGCCTATGAGAAAATGATTTGGAGTCAAGGCTTCTTCGGATGGGTTCTCTTCTGCGCTGACTAACGGTCGAGAGTTCACAATGTGTTCTGCTTCTGTAATGAGAGTGTACAGAACTTCCTCTTGCGGGTGTCTATCCTTGAGCGTTACTGTTAGGGCCGTCTTGATGGAACGGACCAGACGCTCCCACGCTCCTCCCATGTTAGGCGCTCCGGGGGGAATGAATTTCCAGTGCACGCCCATCTTGTCCGTTTCGGTTGCTAACGTGTCGAAATTCAGCTCCTCCGCCGCTTCCTTTAGTTCTTTATTTGCCCCGACGAAGTTCGTCCCGTTGTCGCTGAATATCGTCCTCGGCATACCTCTTCTTGCTGCCATCCTTAGGAGTGCCAGGATCATGGAGTCCGTCGACAGTGACGCGGCGAGTTCTACGTGCACGGCCCTCGTAGTTACACAGGTGAATAATGCTCCCCATCTTTTCTCGTGTCGCCGTCCGATGGTCACCGTCATGGGGCCGAAGTAATCCACTGCGGCGTGCGTGAAGGGTGGCTCTCCGTACCGAAGCCTTTCTTTGGGTAGGTCTCCTGTCGGTGGTCGTTGCGGCGTACCTCGGTATACTTTGCACCATTGGCAAATTTGTGCGACACGTCGTACCGCTGACCGTAAGCCTAAAATCCAGTACTTCTGTCGAAGCTCGTTCAACACCGTTGCGTGATTCCCGTGGTTCAGATGCTCGTGGTAGTGACGTATGAGTAGCTGCGCCACGGTGTGATTGCTTCGTAGGAGCACCGGTCGCTTGTAAGCCTCTTCCATGCCCGTGACCGCGTCGATTCGCCCGTGGATCTTCAGTAATCCTTCTTCTATTGTTACAGCGAGTTTCTTCAAGCTGCTGCCCTTGTCGAGAGGTTTCCCCTTTTGAATGAATTCGATATCTCTGCCGAAACTGTCCTTTTGACTCTTCTTCAAAAGTAGCTTTTCAGCTTCGTCTAGCAGCTCTGGACCTAATGGCAACAGTTTCCTTTCTTCGCGGGCGGTCGGGATGGTTCTTCCTTTTTCGAAGGATTTCTTGGGATTCTTCCTCCAGGTGGGGTCTTGTGATTCAACCTTTCGACTGACGTTCACCTGTTGCTTCTTGCGGCATGCGTTGATGAGCTGCCCTGCCCAGGGTACTGCCCTCGCAGTTGATCTCACTAAGCGAGTCCAGCTGGAGAATCTTTCCGGCGCGGGTGTTGGGAACTCCTTTGCTTCGCTGACGGCCGCGGCCAGATGCGTCTCCTTTTCTTCGCCCGTAGGCGCAGTTTTGAAACTGCGAGCCTGCGGCCACAGATCTTCTTCCTCTCGGAGGAACGCAGGGCCGGTGAACCAGCGATGGTTCTCGCCGAAGTCGCTTGGTACTCCTCTGGTCGCGTCGTCCGCTGGGTTCTGCTTCGTTGGTACCCAACGCCATTGATGAGGTTTCGTCGTGTCTTCAATCTCGGCCAGTCGGTGAGCGACGAAAGGCTTGAAGGTCCGGGGGTCCGCCTTGATCCAGGAAAGCACGGTACTGGAATCCGTCCAATATGTCGTGCTTGTCACCTTCATATCCAACTCTTCCTGGATTGATTGTGCTAGGCGCGCGCCCAACAATGCTGCTTGCAGTTCTAGTCTCGGGATGGAGACCGGCTTCAACGGAGTCACCCGGGCTTTGCCCCCTAGGAGGGTGACTGTGTACGTAGAAGGTCCGCAACGTTGTCTCCAGTATGCGGCGCACGCATATGCAGTCTCGCTGGCATCCGTGAACATGTGCAGCTCCCCCTCGTGACCGACGTGTGCTACGCATCTCGACAACCGAAGAACCTTCAGGAGCTGCAAGCTTGTCAGATATGCTTTCCAAGTAGCTTCGTCTTCTGGCGTGATCTTCTCGTCCCAACCGACGCCGCTTCTCCAGATGTCTTGAATCAATCTCTTCCCTTGTATCAGCACGGGAGTGGCTAGACCTAGGGGGTCAAATGTGGACATCACGGCGCTGGTGACTTCTCTCTTGGTGGGCGTTTCCTTTTGGTTGACAACGTCTTGGCCGACGTTCCTCAGACAAGTCCTGAAACCTATCTCGTCGCTGTCCGTGAACCAGCGTAACCCCAAGGTTTTCTCCTCCTTGGAGCCCAACTCCACCGCGTCCGTCGTGGTTTCCTTTACTCCGAGTTGTTCGAGTACCTCTCGTTCGTTGGATGCCCAGCCGCGTAGATGAAGTCCCGCCGCGCGATGTATGGTGTCCACTTCGCTCGCCATCTTGACAGCTTCCTGTTTGGTGGTGAAGCTCTGCAGATAGTCGTCCATGTAGTGGTTGCGTTCCACCGCGCGTGCTGCTTCTGGATGCGTACTTCGGTATTCGGCTGCGTTCTTGTTTTTCACGAAGATCGCGGCGCTCGGTGAACAGGCGGCTCCGAAGATCAATGATGTCATCCGGTATTGTCGAGGTGGTCCTGTCCTTTTGTCTTGTCTCCACAGAAATCGAAGGCTGTCACGATCCTCTTCCTTGATCTTGATTTGAAGGAACATCTCCTTAATATCTGCCACCACGGCGATAGGCCCTTGTCGAAACCTCAGTAGCACTCCGAAGAGTGACTGAAGCAGATCTGGTCCCGACAGCAGCGCGTCGTTGAGACTCTTTCCTTCATATTTGGCGGCAGCGTCGAACACCAGCCTCCTCTTTTTCTTTGTCGGATGCATGACTGTGAAGTGTGGGAGATACCATTTCCTGTCGGACTTCGAGTCGGGACCGACTTCCTCGGCGTAACCTTGGTCCAGTAGATTCTTGATCTGCTAGTTGTATTCTTTTTTCAATTCCTCGTCTTTGTCGAGCTTCTTTTCGATGGACCTCAACCTGTTCTCTGCCGACCTGTAGTTGTTCGGCATTCGTTCGCTGTCGCTCTTCCAGAGTAGTCCCACTTCGAATCGCCCGTTCGGTAGTCGGCGACTTGTCTTCTCAAGCATTTCGAGTGCTTTTCCATCCGCGTCTGTTGTTGGTCGACGTGGTTGTACGCCCAATGATTCTACCGCGAAGTGCTCCTTGATCAGCTTTTCCAATTCATCCTCTTGAGTGGAGATGTGAGCGCACGTGACGAACCGCACCGGTTTCGAACTTCCCGCATCGAAACCGTGCAGCACCCATCCTAGCGATGTCAATGACGCCACGGGCTGACTTCCTTTTCCTTTGCGAATGCTCTTTGAGATGATGAGTTCCCAATTATCCTGGCCGATCAAGAGCTTGGGAGATTCTTCTTCATAGAACAGTTGGTCCACCAACTTTCGTAGGTGGGCGCACTCTTCGAGCCGCTCCTTCTCGATCCTCTGAGGCGTGAGGTTCATGTCTTCGATGGTCCTTGCGCCTTTCAGTTTTCTTCTCTTGCTCTGGTGGGCACCCTTAATGTGTAGATCGAGCTTCATTGATCCCTCCTCGGTGACTTGTCTTCCGCCGACAGTCTCTAGGGTAAGTCCTACTCTGGGTCCTTGGAGGCCGATCTCTCTTGCCACCGATGAGTCGAGAAGAGTTACTGTTGATCCTTCGTCCAGTAACGCTAGGATCTTCTTTGACCCCTTGGGTCCGTATACCTCCACCGGTGCCATCTTCAAATATGCTCTTGCGGTCCTCAGGGCGTTTACTGGTAGGCGCACGTTGTTGGCCACTTCCTTGTCTTCTTCCCGTTTACTTGGTTCCTTTTCGTCGTGGAGTAACGGATGGTGCCAACGTCTGCATATTTTGCATGGTGGTTTCTTGCATGTCTCCTTCCTATGTCGTCCTTGAAGACACTTGAAGCACAGTCGACTCTTTTTCACGGACTCCCATCGTTCCTTGATTGAAGCTTGAAGAAATCCCTTGCAGTTCAGCATTTGATGATTTTCCCCACAGTGCGAACAAGACGTCCCAGGTTGCTCCCGTTCCGTAGTTTCCGACGTGGTGTGTGCGACATGCCTCGCCGGAGTGTGCTTCCTGGTCACCTCTTGCACTGCGTATGGTCCGCATCGATCAGCTTCCCTGTTGAGAAACTTCATCATCATCATTAGATCGGGTTCTTCAGGCTCCTTATCCGCCGCGAAGTCGTACCATCGGTATCGTATGACCGATGGCATCTTGTCGACGATGTGCTTCAGCATTTCTGGAGAGTGCAGGTATTGCGGCTTCTTTAGGCCCCTTATTGCAGCGACAGTGTTGTTGACTTGGCTTGCGAATATACACATGTCGCGTGCAGTTTCGTTTAACTTTGGCAGATTCTTGATCTTCTCTAGTTCTGCCAAGACCAGCGCATCTGGTCTCCCGAAGCGACGACGCAAGGCCTCCAAGACTTCTTCTGGTCGGCAGTCGGAGTATAATGAGCTCTTGACGGCTTCCCTTGCAGTCCCTTTTATTGCTTTTCTCAGCCTGGCCATGTTCTGTGTGCTGGTGAAAAGCGGGGCTGTATCTTCATACACTGTCTTGAAGGCTATCCATTCGCTACAGCTTCCGTCGAAAGGCGGCAGATCGTGCAGGAACGCTGGAGTTGTCGTCCCGTGCCTCGGTGCTGTGCTGATGGCTTTCACGATGGCGTCTGCTAATTCCCGGGTGTCGCTTCTTGAAGTGTCCTTGAGGGTGGTGGCTTCAGGGGGTGGCATTGCCATATCCAGCTGCCCCTTCTCGGGCGGCTTCACTGTTGCCTGCACCCAGTTGGACACGTCGTCTTCCTTGTTGATGGGTTCTTCTACGAGGGAGTCGTCATCTTCATCTAATCTGAGAAGTTCCAGTTGCGCTCTGGCTTGTGCTGCTGCTGCTTGCGCCGCTTGGAGTTCCAGGCGGGCTAGTTCGGCCCTTGCTTCCAGTTCCTTTTTCTTCCTGCTGAATGATCGCGCCGTGTTCCCTGCTCTGACCGATGCAGCCCGAGCAGGATTCAGCTGCTCTGGTGCACGTGGAGCTTCAGTCGCGGTCGTCGTGGTGCCGTGGGTCCATGTGGTAGTAGCCGTTGACCCCGATGATTCCTCAGGTGTCGTCGTCACGGCAGTTGCAGGAACTGGTTCTGGCGGTGCAGTACTCTTGTTGCTTCGTGTTGTCGGCATCTTGATGCGGCGAAGATCGATCCGGCTCGAAGGACCAGCTGTTGTGGGAGCCTAGACGATCGAAGCGCTAGGGCTTGCGATCGAGGGGTGCGAAGTCAGGAAACCTCCACGTGGTGTACCCTGGGCAACGGCGGTCATATTGACCGACGGCCGATATCCTGACAAAAGGAGGTTGATGGTTGTCGCTTGTTGCGGCGGCCCTCAATCAAAAGTCCGTGCTCGTTTATGGTAGCTACCCCCGGGTTCTGTCTCGGGGGTGTCGGCGGGCTCGGTGTGCGCTCACCCCGCCGCCGAGCAGGCAGTAGGGGGGACGCTCTCTCCTGCTGTCACCGTCGTAAATCGTAATCCGGTCTGGAGGTCTGTGGTCATGTCTCGCGCTCCGACTGGACCGAGGGTCTTGGCTTAACCGCCCGGGCCGCGAGGGAGAAAACCTCTATAAAAAGTCACCCCGAATCCCAAGCGGCGGCGCACCGCGAGGGGATGCATGGCCGATGGGTAGTTCGGTCGCTAGTGCGAACCCCGGCGGGGAACGTGCTGGACCCCGTGCAGTATATGCTTACCCAGCTACAGGGGGCTCTGGCTGGGTGGACCGAATATTTCCCCCATACTCGTGGGTATAATTATGAAAAAAATTAAAAACAAAACAAAAACAAACAACGAAGATGTGGTGGGAAAATTGTCTATCTCAGGAGAAGATAGTGATCCTGGGAAGACGGATGACGCTGGGCAGAAGCCCAAGGAGACGACTGTCGGGGCCGCTTCAATGTTCTCGACTCCCGAGACCAGGGCCAGGACGTGCGGCATGCTGACGCGTTCAAAGAGGGCGGCAATAGCTCGGCAACTGGACGCATCTGCAAGCGACAGTGACGATGAACCGGCACCAAAAGTGCTTGCTCTGTCGGCTGTGGAGTCTGACGAAGACACCACGCCGATGGAAGTAACTGGTGACCGTGACTGGCGCTTGCAGATGTCAGCCATCATACAGGACGTAGCCAGCAAGTCCCGGCATCTTAAAGGGTCGGAGCAGCGGAGGCTAAACCGCGCAGCGAAAGAGCTGTTGGAGAGGGCTGAGGAGTCAGCCTCCACAGAGGTGGACAAGTTGGAGGCCGAAAAGGCGGCGATGGCCCAGGAAATCGCTGTCCTCAAGGCCTCCCTTGCATCCCAACAGCGGAACCTGGAGGAGATGAAGCTGACTGTCCAAGCGATACAAAGACAGTCAAAGCCGGCGGCCCAAACTGGAGCCGTTTCTGGAGAGGAGGTCAACCTCGAGCGGTTCGAGCGCCGTTTTTTAAATATTTTAGACGCGCGTGTTAGATTTATTGAATTTAAAACAACTCAATTGATGAATATTTGTGAATTATTAACTACCTACGTCATTTAAAGTATAAAAGCAAATTGAATTATTAAGAAATAATTGTATTTAGAGTACTAATTCGTTTATAAAGTATACTTTAATTCATTTTAGAATTAATCATAATGTTTGTATGATGTTCTATTTACAAATAACATGTAGATAAAGATTTATGTAAAACTGACTTGTTTGCTCCACTGTATAAAAAGCTAGAAACATCGGTATAGAGGTTAGTTCTTGTTGTATAGTGATAACAGGCGGAAGTTCTGAAAGTCATAGTCTGTAAAGCTTTGAAAATACTTGTGAACAGAATATGTGTTGCTACAGGAGTAATTAAGCTAAGTATTATTTGATATTTCTACATTTGTGTGTTTGTGAATTGTATGTTATGATTTGAGATGTAATATCATAGCAGGAGTTTCTTCCCTACTTCTTCTCCTGTTATTAGGCTTTCCGAAGTAGGGGGTAAATATTTAAAAGATCGCTGTGGCATTAATTATTAAAAGATATTGCCTTTGATACATATTGTTTTATTGCTCTAAGAATATATGGCTATTCATATGATATATCCTATAATTAGTCTAATCCAATTGTGGAAAATATGATAAATGAAAGTATTTCAAAAGATAATTAAAACACTTCGAATATATATTTTTACATTATAGATTATTAAAGTACATAATGATGATATATCATTATATATTTGTTTATATTCAGTTAAATAAAGGCCATCTATAAATATAATCATATACATATGATTTAGATTAATTGTTCATTTAAAGAAAGTCCTTATTTTTCTAACATCAGAAGTTGGATAGAATCGACACCCACTATTATGAATAATATTAACACACGATATTTTAACAGGAATGTGGCTGCGAAGATATTTAAGTACCCACGGAACTGAAAAATGTAAGGCATCGACGATTACGGAGAAAATCATGACTCATGCTGTTGGTATGCTACGCCGCTATTGAACTAAGACCGTGTCATGCCATTGGATATATTTTTCATTTGGTGAGTCGCTTCTGATTTTAAATTTACAGGACAATTTTTAGTTTGATCATTTTGCTAAACTAAACATTTAATTAAGAATATTAAGGTTTGTTGCTACCTCATAGATTATTTGTTTAGATTTCTGGAGTTAAAACTGACAATTATTAACTTTGATTATTCTCCTAAACTAAATAATTGAGTTGAGAATACGAGGGTTAGTTCTCTACGTCATTGAATATCTCTTATGTTATTTCGCAAATGTTTCTTTTGTAATTTAATGATTTAAACTTTAAACCATTTCGAGACATGTTCTAAAATAATAGTTTTTGCAAAAGAAAAAAAAAGGTGAAAATTATGTAATCAATATTTTTTTAGATTACGTCATCTATAGTCGCATAGGTCTTATTTAATCATTATTTCGTAGATTGAAATATTTACATAACTGACCACTAAAGCTAAAGTATTTACACAGGTCAGCTAATTTATTTAAATTTCTGGTATAAACTGATGGTGATCGAGATTTTGCTTTTACGTGATATTATATGATATATAATACTTTGATTACGACACAGTTTAAAATCAATCTAAAGTTCACATTGTGAAGAATCATAATTTGCAACTACCCCTAGTTGATACCGAAACATTATTATGTTTTATCCCTTGGTAAATATTATATATTTATATATAATTATATTATTGCAATGAAGTTTTGATATAAACATAATAGTTTATTTAAAAGTATTGCTATTAATATTGATTCGTCGCTAATAGCAGTGTACATTAAATAATATAACTTTTAATGTAACATCTGTAATAGAATGATAACAATTAATAATTAACAAATCTAAAACAAAATGTTCACATTTAAATTTAAAGATTCCATCTCATATCGGCACTACGTCATCTTTTGTTATTTTAGATTACGTATAATATTTCAAGTTTCGCTACTAGATGGGGTTAATAGGAAGTATTTGTCTGCCAAAGTAAAAACTATTTTACTTAGAAAGAAACATATTTAATAATAATTTTAATTATTGTCATTGAATAAGTTTATTTTTATTCTTGGTCGTGTTAGAAGAGTTTTGAGTAAGAAACTATAGTTAGTTTGTGTGGAAATACTTGTGTGGTATTTTATACATAAATATGTGTATTTAAATATAAAACAAATCATATTTCAATGTTGTCATAGAACGACAAATCTATGTATCAAAATTATAACTTGCAGTAATAACCTACAATTATTAGCTGTAAGTTATTTTTTTGTTGTTTTTGTTACAGCTTTTAGTGTGTTGGTGTTAGCTAATTTGGTCAATACCTTAAATATTATTAATGTTTGTTTCTTATATAGCATTTAATGGTTATATTTAACCTCGCCTCTAGTCTCTAGAACATAAATCAGTACTCGTTTGTGTTAAATAGCTACTGGAGCTGTTTTATTTCTGGAAATTCGGATTTAGTGTAACAACAAGTGAACTTGTTATTAAGTATTTGATCCCACAACATTTCCGCAAACATTTTGAATAGACTCCCTACCACTAGTGGTAAGGACAGTAATATTCAACCAACATAGTAACTCTACGTGGTAGTAGCTCTCGGTTAACAACTTTCATATTAGTCACTGATTGCGCAGTAAAGTTTTGTAAACATTTACTCTGGTCACTTTAAGTCAACAGTGATTACTAACTAGTATAGAATTTTATTTCCTATGAACTACGTAAATGCTAAAATGTTGGTGTGTGTGTACTGTGAATGTACCCTAGTCTGTGTATACTGAGAATGTTTAAAAAATTTCAGAAAGGATCTACTAATCGATGCAGAGTATCCAACGCTATGCAGTATGGCTGTGCCGGAGCATCATAAATATGGATACTGAATTGAAGTTGCAAATAACTTGATCCACTGTAAAATGGGAAATATTTTTCGATGAGACGTCGCTAAATCTCTCTGGAGCTGCGTCACCACTGTGGTGGAAATGGAAAAAAAAGTAACCTTAAGTATATAGACGATTGTTATAATATATGGTTTATAAGGGGCACTAGCCGCAATGGTGCTTACTGCCCTACTGTTAATCTAGATATATTATATAAACCGCTGGTCAGTCACTGTCCTGATGCTATACTGCAATTCATCGGCAGCGGGTGATAGGTGTAGTATGTCAAGGCCAGAGACTATGTATCAAAAAAAAAACCGCTGGTCGGTCACTGTCCTGATGCTATACTGCAATTCATCGGCAGCGGGTGATAGGTGTAGTATGTCAAGGCCAGAGACTATGTATCAAAAAAAAAACCGCTGGTCGGTCACTGTCCTGATGCTATACTGCAATTCATCGGCAGCGGGTGATAGGTGTAGTATGTCAAGGTCAGAGGCTATATGATAAAAAAACGGTATATAATTGTGTTGTGTATACTTGATAAGTCAATGTAGACGATATTTTGGACACTGGTCGCAGTGGTACCTACTGTCCTGATGTATTTTAAATTGAACATAAGACAGATTCTCTTGTATATACTTGATAAAGACAATATTTTGGACACTGGTCGCAGTGGTACCTACTGTCCTGATGTATCTTAAATTGGACATAAGACAAATTCTTTTATATATACTTGATAAAGACAATATTTTGGACACTGATCACAGTGGTACCTACTGTATTGATGTATAATTAATTATGTCTTAATTTAAGATACAAGACTGGCTATTTTGATCAAGATCAGGATGACCAAACGGTTTCTTATTGGATAAATTTGTTAAATATTGTATATATTTTACTTTGAATTTTACGACATATACAATTTATTAATAACAACAATTTTGGTCACCTGAGAGTTTTGATTATTACTTCGAGAGCGAAGTAAATATCAGAATGGCCGTGTTAGATTTATTGAATTTAAAACAACTCAATTGATGAATATTTGTGAATTATTAACTACCTACGTCATTTAAAGTATAAAAGCAAATTGAATTATTAAGAAATAATTGTATTTAGAGTACTAATTCGTTTATAAAGTATACTTTAATTCATTTTAGAATTAATCATAATGTTTGTATGATGTTCTATTTACAAATAACATGTAGATAAAGATTTATGTAAAACTGACTTGTTTGCTCCACTGTATAAAAAGCTAGAAACATCGGTATAGAGGTTAGTTCTTGTTGTATAGTGATAACAGGCGGAAGTTCTGAAAGTCATAGTCTGTAAAGCTTTGAAAATACTTGTGAACAGAATATGTGTTGCTACAGGAGTAATTAAGCTAAGTATTATTTGATATTTCTACATTTGTGTGTTTGTGAATTGTATGTTATGATTTGAGATGTAATATCATAGCAGGAGTTTCTTCCCTACTTCTTCTCCTGTTATTAGGCTTTCCGAAGTAGGGGGTAAATATTTAAAAGATCGCTGTGGCATTAATTATTAAAAGATATTGCCTTTGATACATATTGTTTTATTGCTCTAAGAATATATGGCTATTCATATGATATATCCTATAATTAGTCTAATCCAATTGTGGAAAATATGATAAATGAAAGTATTTCAAAAGATAATTAAAACACTTCGAATATATATTTTTACATTATAGATTATTAAAGTACATAATGATGATATATCATTATATATTTGTTTATATTCAGTTAAATAAAGGCCATCTATAAATATAATCATATACATATGATTTAGATTAATTGTTCATTTAAAGAAAGTCCTTATTTTTCTAACACGCGCTTGAGCGATATATACTCGAGGCTACCTCCAGAGCCCATCATGCGGCCCCCTTTGGCTGCCGATAGGGCTAAAACTCTGGCAACGGCCGACGTTGCCGGGCCTTCAAAGACCCCACCAGATGTTGCCGGTCCGCCGGTCACTCCGAAGGGAAAGGGACTGGGCAAGGGAAGGAGTAATAACAAGTTTACCCCTGTTGACGCTCCCCGTATCCGACCTGTACCTATCGTACCCGCTGGGCCGACGGCACCGCCAACGTCGGTGGCGTCCCCAAATCCCCTTCCGCGTGAATCTCGAAGAGGGGGAAGGAGGGGGAGAATAAACAAACGAAGGAGCACTCCCGCTGCCCTTCCGCCAAGAGAGCCGCGACCACTTCCTCCCTCCCCTGCAAATATGGATGAGGGGTGGAATATTGTGGCAAAAAAGAACAGGAAGAATCTCCAGCCCGTGTCGGTTGCTGCGGTGGCTGCACCACCACAACAGAATCGGCCGAAGCCAAAAATTCATTTACCCCGCAAGGCCGCCGTTACATTAACGGTGACGCCAGAGGGGTTGGCGCGAGGCGTAACCTATGCCCAAGTCTTGCGGGAGGTCCAGCGACGCGTGGACTTGGCTGGACTCGGCATTGCTGAGACGCGGGCGCGTCTTATGGCGACGGGCGGGTATTTATATGAGGTACCCGGCCCGGAGTCCGAGGTGAGGGCCGATTCCCTCGCTGAAAAAGTGAGAGAGGCGTTCTGCGGAACGGAGATGGCGGGAGATGTTCGAGTTTCCCGCCCCTTCAAATCCGCGGAGATGCGAGTGTCCGGGCTAGACGCATCGGCTGACCCGGAGATGGTTGCAGTGGCCTTTGCACGGGCTGGGGAATGTTCGGCAGAGAGTTTTAAGGTCGGGGAGATCCGCCCCGACCGGTCGGGCCTTGGTGCGGCATGGGTGCGGTGCCCCGCCAAGGTCGCCGACAAAATTTTAAAGTCAGGCCGAGTTCTGATCGGCTGGGTGGCAGCGCGTGTCCAGCTCCTTGAGCCGAGGCCCATGCGGTGCTTCCGTTGTCTGTACAAAGGACATGTGCGGGCACGGTGCACTGACGAGTGTGACCGCAGCGAATTATGCTATCGCTGCGGTATTGTGGGCCACAAGGCCAAGGGGTGCTCCGCGGAGCCGCACTGCGTAGTCTGCGCAGGTGTCGGTAAGCCCGCGGGACACCAGGTGGGCGCCAAGGCATGTGTCGCCTCCTCCCGCCCTCGCCGCGTTAATCGTGGTCGGGGGTCGGAGGTTGTGACCCAGCCGACAGCGGGCACCAGTGGAGAGCAGATGGAGATCGCCCATTAATATGGCACAACGTTTCCTCCAGGCGAACATTAATCACTGCGCCAGGGCCCAGGACCTTCTAGTCCAGAGCATGGCGCAGTGGTCGATACAAGTGGCTGTGGTCGCCGCGCCTTATTTTGTTCCCCCCAGGGAAGACTGGGCAGGGGACCTTAACGGTTTGGTGGCCGTCATCACTCGGGGCGCCGCCGGCTCCCCACCCTTCGAAAAAGTAGCGAAGGGATCGGGATGTGTGGCGGTTCTGTTGGGGGGGGTCTGGATTGTGGGTGTGTATTTCTCCCCCAATAGATCTCTGGCCGAGTTCGAGCACTTTCTCACTCGGCTAGGGGCCCTGGTGGTGCAAGGCAGTCAGCCTCGCCCCGTTCTCGTTGCCGGCGACTTCAACGCCAAGTCTCTGGCTTGGGGTTCGTCGGTCACCAGCAGGCGCGGCGAGGCCCTGGAGGAATGGGCGATCTTGGCCAACCTGGCCGTCGTGAATCGCGGGTCGGTTAACACGTGCGTGCGGCATAATGGCGGATCGGTGGTGGACCTCACGTTCGCCACCCCAGCTATTGCCCGCCGTGTCCGTGACTGGAGGGTTCTGGAGGATGAGGAGACGTTGTCGGATCACCGATACATTCGGTTCGACGTCGCCTTGTCCCCTAACCCCCAGTCCAGTGGAGGACCGACTGGCCCGCGGTCGGACGGCCCACGTTGGTCGGTAAAATGCCTCGATGTTGAGGCCCTGAAGGAGGCCGCACTGGCCCAGGCGTTGCTCCCTGCACCGGAGGCACTGATGCAGGTCGAGCAGGAGGCGTCGTGGTTTGGGGCAGCGATGTCGCGCGTCTGCGACGCGGCCATGCCCCGAGTCCGACGTCGTCCCGAGAAGCGCCAGGTGTTCTGGTGGTCGGCGGAACTTACGCGGTTACGTGTCTCCAGCGTGGCCGCACTTCGTCGCCTCGCCAGACACCGTCGTCGTCGGATCCGACTTTCTGGCGACGAGGACCAGGAGCGGCTGCTTCACGGCCTCCACAGGGAGGCTAAGAGAGCGCTGCGCGTGGCAATAACAAGGGCAAAGTCTGCAGCTCAGGAGGAGTTCCGGGGAACTCTCGATAACGACCCTTGGGGGCGTCCATATCGCGTGGCGATGAGAAGGTATCGCCCCTGGGCGCCCCCACTGACTCAGAGTCTCCGGGGCGATCTAGTTGAAGAGGTCGTCGCAGCTTTGTTCCCTGCCACTGTGAATGTCACTCCTCCAGCGATGGCGTCACACACGTCGACGCCATCGGCGTTAAGTTCGGCAAGGGTTGTTTCGGAGGTTTCGCCCGAAGAATTTCGGGCGGTAGTGCTTCGGCTACGGGGCAAGAAGACGGCCCCAGGTCTCGACGGTATCCCCGGACGTGCATGGGTGTTAGCCGTCGAGCATCTGGGTACTAGGCTCCGTGGCCTGTTCTCCGCGTGTCTGGAGCAGGGCCGTTTTCCGTCTCAGTGGAAAACTGGGAAATTGGTCCTGCTCAAGAAGGAGGGGCGGCCTGCAGAGTCGCCATCGGCCTACCGGCCCATCGTGTTGCTCGATGAGGTTTGCAAGCTCTTCGAGCGTATTGTTCACGCTCGCCTCGTCGAGCATCTTGAAGGGGTCGGGCCGGACCTGGCACAGTGCCAGTACGGGTTCCGGCAAGGCCGATCGACAATACACGCGATTTTGCGGGTCAAGGCACAAGCGGAGGATGCAGTGGCTCGTGGTGAAGTGGTGGTGGCGGTGTCTCTAGACATCGCCAACGCGTTTAACACTTTACCCTGGGCCTGCATAATGGAAGCACTGCGGTACCACGTGGTGCCACCGTATCTTCGGCGCCTGGTGCACTCGTATCTCTCAGATAGATACATAGTGTATCCGGGCGCCAACGGTTGGCACCGAAGAGCGATGGCATGCGGTGTTCCACAGGGCTCAGTCTTGGGCCCTCTCTTGTGGAACATCGGCTACGATTGGGTGCTCCGTGGTACCAACCCCCAAGGTGTCGCTGTCGTCTGTTACGCGGACGACACACTGGTGACAGCGACGGCCAGGTCTTTCCAGGAGGCCACCCTGCTCGCCTCGTTCGCAACCGAACAGGTGGTGGCCAGGATTCGGCGACTGGGCCTTAAGGTGGCCCTCAACAAAACCGAGGCCCTTTGTTTTCACAGGCCTCGGATTCGGCCACCTTTTGGGCTCCACATAATTGTGGAGGGGGTGCGGATTCCCATCGGCTGTAAAATGAAGTACTTGGGATTGATTCTGGACAGCCGATGGGATTTCCGTGCCCATTTTGAGGAGTTGTCGCCGAAATTGGTGCGGGCGGCGGGCGCGCTCGGACGCCTGCTGCCGAACCTGGAGGGACCTAGTAACCCTTGCCGAAATTTATACGCCGGAGTCGTGCGGTCAATGGCCCTGTACGGATGTCCCGTATGGGCCGAGTCCCTGAAAGCCCGCTGCGTCGCCTTGCTGCGCAAACCGCAGCGTTTGGTGGCGCAGCGAATAGTAAGGGGCTACCGCACGGTCTCCCACGAGGCGGCCTGCGTATTGGCCGGCACACTCCCTTGGGAGTTGGACGCCAAACTCCTCTCGTCAGCGTTCCTCTGGCGGGAGGAGGCGTCCAGCCGCCGTCAGGAGAGACTGGCCCCGAGGGAGATTGCGGCCCGGTTTCGCAGAACCGCCGTGGAGGAGTGGCATTCCAGGCTGGAGAGCCCGACTGGGGGCTTGAGGACTGTCGCGGCAGTGCGTCCTGTCCTAAAGAGATGGCTAGACAGGCGCCACGGGGCGCCTACGTTCCGACTGACACAGGTATTAACGGACCATGGGTGTTTCGGTTCCTTCCTGTGTCGGATCGGAAAGGAGGTGTCCGCCGTGTGCCACCACTGTGGCAACTGCCGCGAGGACACGGCCCAACATACGTTGGAGGAGTGCCCAGCCTGGGACGCAGAGCGCAGCGCTCTCAGAGCAGTCGTTGGAAGAGACCTCTCGCTGCCGGCCGTGGTGTCGTCCATGGTCGCCAGCCGGAGGTCCTGGCGTGCGGTGGCCCACTTCTGCGAGAACGTCATCTCGCAGAAGGAGAGTGCTGAGAGGGATCGGGAACGAAATGATCCCTCCCGCCGCCAGAGAAGACGTAGGAGGCGCCGGGTTGACGACTGACCGGCGTCTCCCGCCCTGTGGAATGGGGGCGTTTGAATTCCACCACGGTAACCCCTGCCTGTCGTACGAGGCGACTAATAGGGGCCATCGGGGGTCGCGGGCACGCAGCGGAGGGCTGTTAGCCCGTATCGATGCACTCCCAAATTCGGAGCATCGTGCGACCCCGAGATGGACGGCAGCGCGTGTGGTAAGGCCTCGTTCGCTGTCGTTGTTCGGTGCGCGGGGGCTCCTTAGCCCTCCATGGAGATGGGCTGCTACGCAGCACCGCGCAGGGGCGATTCCGGCTGCAATTCTAGCACTCCTCAGAATACCCCGGGATCGCTCCGCAAGCGCCGAAGAAGGCCACCGCGGGGTTTTAGCTGGTAGTGTCGGGTGGGTTGTATATAGGGGTTAGGGACTCGGCCCAGCGGCAGCACGGATAGCCATCATCCGTGCGAGGGGGATGCTGGGTCGTAAGACCGGCTAGTCCAGCATACCCGTTTTATTCTTAATCCGCTTCCCTCCGGAGCGGGCGGCAGTAATAAAACGCTTTCCCCGCGACAACAAAAAAAAAAAAAAAAAGGGCTTGCGATCGACCTCCCGTAAGCGAGGCTGGGTGGTTGACCGAGTTACCTCGGGCGCCGGTCACCCAGCTCATGCACCTTCGCAGTGCGGGGTTGTGCACCAAGTGTGTCAACCGTACAAAGCAACACCACTGGGAGCGAGTGTGTACGGGTGTGTGAGTGTGTGTGTGAGAGAGAGAGAGAGAGAGTGAGGGTGTGTGTATATATGTATGTATGTATGTATCTATGTGTGTGTGTGTGTGTGTGTATGTTGTATGTGTATGTATGTATGTAGGGTATGTGTGAGGAAAGGGTTGAAGGCAAAGAAACAACTTTTGACGTTAAGCCGTATGCCGATCACCCCTAGCCAAATGTGTCCTATACACCCCGTCCTATACTTGGAGTCTTCCATGTCTTCAGGTCTTCAGTTTCTTCCTAGTCTTCCAAGTCTTCTTGTTTTCCAGTTTGCTTCTTGTAGTTTCTTCTTTGTTCTCGTAGAGCCCATGTCGTTTCTTGAAAACCGGTTTGCTTAAGTACTTCGTGGCTATACCATAGAGAGAGCCTATGCAAATTGCCCCATTTCGAAGTCCCTTTTTACTATGGTGATCGGTGTTTTCGGCGTTTATTATTAAAAGTATCATAAGAATATACAAGTGTTATATATCAAAATAACCGTCTCGTTACGCACTATCTAAAAACACAAATTTAACGATAAGGATTAACACTGTACAAAGCTATTTACAAAAAACCATAGAAAAATTCTTAAGATGTCATTATCATACCATATTATAGTGCGTAACGAGCGTGTACACATTAGATCGCGATGTATACGTGTTCCGTTAGTCATTCCTAGGCTGTTGCGTCGCTAACACCTATGATAATATATCTAAGTTTGTATACGTTTCTGTGTTAGACGAATCGATAAAATCTGTAACATTATCACCCAAATTAAGTTTACAATTAGGATATGAACCAGGTAGAAACCTTGCTGAATTTTTTTTTGCAAAATGTCCAGCTAATTTGCATTTAGGATTACCATCTCAGTTATTCGTTTATTGTGATATAGTTGAACCTCAAATTGTTGGTGATGTAATGACTCCTCTTCTAAGAATCATACCATTGGACCCTTCAAAATACATATATGGGGCCAATAAAATGCATGTTTTTTCACCACCTCATTATTTATCTGTAATGCGTAGAGAATTTGATACCATTGAAATAGATATAAGGTCAAGCACTGGTCAAAAGATACCATTCCAATTTGGAACAGTGTGTGTTAAACTACATTTCAAAAAACTATAATGTATTCTCAACACAAGAACACATGCCCTTATGAACGCTATTATTCTCATCAAGCTGGGTCGGGTATAGGAGTGATTTATAAAGGAGCACCATATCAAAAGGGTCATGGGATTGGTAGTTTTCTCGGGGGTTTATTTAGATCTGTTTTACCATTACTATCTAGCGGTGTCCGCGCTGTTGGTAAGGAGGCATTGAGTGCTGGTGTAGGTCTTTTAACGGATATGGTTAGCGCCCGACCTATGGAAGATTCAATAAAAGCACGTCTTAAAGAAGTCGGTTCAAATTTAAAACCAAAAGCAGATGAAAAAATAGATAGAATTAATATGTCTGGATTGGGATATATAACAAAACGAAAACGAGTATCTGCATTCAGTCCATCGCTGACTGCGAAAGGGAAAGCTATAAAAAAATTGAAAATTAGATCCAAACAAATTAAAGATATATTTTGTAATTAATCAAAATGTCTTTTTTACATAGTCATTCCTGTGAATGCATTAAGTCGGAATTGGATTTATTTGCATTACCATCTACTCAGACTAGTATTGAAAGTGGAATATGGATCCACTACAAACCAATTTCATCACTTGCTGATGATGGTCCTTTTTTTTTTTGTTGTCGCGGGGAAAGCGTTTTATTACTACCGCCCGCTCCGGGGGGAAGCGGAATAAGAATAAAACGGTTATGCTGGACTAGCCGGTCTTACGACCCAGCATCCCCCTCGCACGGATGATGGCTATCCGTGCTGCCGCTGGGCCGAATCCCTACCCCCTATGTACACCCCACCCGGCGTCTTCGGCACTTACGGAGCGATCCCGGGGTATTCTAAGGAGTGCTAGAATTGCTGCCGGAACCGCCCCTGCGCGGTGCCTTGTACGGGCCCATCTCCATGTGGGGCTTAGGAGCCTCCGCGCACCGAACAACGACAGCTAACGAGGCCTTACCACCCGCGCTGCCGTCCATCTCGGGGTCGCACGATGCACCGAAACTGGAATGCATCGATATGGGCTAAAAGCCCCCCGCTGCGCGCCCGCGACCCCCGATGGCCCCAATTAGTCGCCTCGTACGACAGGCAGGGGTTACCGTGGTGAAATTCTCCTAGAAGAAAGAAGAAAGAAAGAAAGAAAAGATTTTTTATTGTTGGTACTTACGTAAAGAACCAACACATATTAAAAACATATACAATTAATAATATTCGCACCAACAATGGGAGTCCCTATTCAGCTTAAAGCTGCAATACAGGCTACCCCATACTGCAGCGCTGGTTTTCAATAGGGAACCCAGCCAGTGACGTACATATATTATATAAAATTAAAACCAAATAAAAAAACTTAAAAACTAACCAGTATTAAATACAATTTTTATGTGACGAAAATAATTGTGAAATTAGCATAATGCGGTACACGCACGAACTACAGGTCACAACATAGAGGCGGCGGGATCGAATCATCCCACACGTGCACACATCAGACACGCAGCAGCAATCTGACCAAGTGCATGTCGCACTGCGCAGAATCAGTAAGATAACAAAGTGAAGGAACTTATTATAAAATTAACGTAGAACTATGCTGCCGAACACTACACTTACGAATATAAAATATTGGTAATATAAGTAACCGGCCAATAATGCGCTTGAGTTGAATTGCAATACAAGTGGCGTTTTAAATGGGAATAAGAATGCCATAAGAAAGTGAACGTCATACAAAAGATGCATCCACAATGTTTCGCCACTACACCGTGATCAAACAATTCATTCCACCTATATATTCGAACAAAAACGGGAAGGTAAGATAGTGTATACTTTTTTTTTTAAATCTATTGCTTTTGAAGCGTAATAAATATTTTTTATAACTATATTTAAAGCACAATTTATTGGTTTTAGTTCGAAACGGCGGCGGGATGTTGTTCCAACAGTGAGTGGCGGCATACTTGAAAGATCCCCTGAATGCAGTAGTCCTGTGTTGCGGAATTGCCAAGGGATTAGTCGTGGTGCGTGTGCCATATGTGAGATGATCCCGTCTCCATGTAAATTTACTGTAAAGGTATTTGGGCCTTGTTGATTTAAAAATACCAAAGGCTAAATGTAATTTCCGCCGGGCTGCCATTTTTAACATATTTGCGTCATTCAAATACGGTGTGACATGGTTGCGACGCGGAATGTCGAAGCAATACCTAGCACAAGCATTCTGTACACGCTGAATAAGACGATCGGTGCGCGATAATAAACAGGGGCCGTAAACAGTATCGCAATAATTTAGCCTAGACAAAACCAAACACTCTACCAGTCTGTTTCTTAGAGGAACGCTGAAGTATTTTCTAAATCTATATAAAAGTTTCAGTCTATAAAAACAATTTCTCACCACATTACCTATGTGCGCTTCAAAGTGAAGGTCAGGGTCAAATAGTACGCCTAAATTTCGTGCTGAATCGACCCTTTCAATGTCGTTTCCGTTAATTTTTATTTCCAGCCTAGCACCGAGAATTGAGCAAACTTGCATTCTACTGCCTAGAACCATAAATTTTGATTTAGTGGGGTTAAGGACTATACAGTTATTTTCCGACCAGGCAATTACCCTAGACAAATCATTATTGATTTTATCAAGTGCTATTGACGTATCCCGAGCTTTAAAAGATAAATAAAGCTGGGTGTCATCCGCGTAGATGTGGTAGCTGCAATCTTGAAAGCAATTAATCATGTCTGCACTATATATAATATAGAGCAACGGACCCAGTATTGATCCCTGTGGAACTCCACAGGTCACTGGTCGGGGGGAGGAAGATAACAAGGACCCGTCCTGTCTACGAATTTTGATAAGTTGGTAGCGGTCAGTTAGGTAGCTTTGAAACCATTCTATGGCCCCTTGATCGAACCCATAATAACGGAGCTTTGATAACAACAAACTAATATTGATGGTGTCAAACGCTCGCGTATAATCGAGCAGAGTAAGGATAGTCCCCTCCCCTCGATCTCGCGCCTCCAGGATGTTACTTACTACGTCCGATAATGCAGTAGCAGTACCGAGTCCCTTTCGTAACCCCGATTGCTGATCTGGGAGAATACCGTTATGTTCGAGGTATTTCGCTACCTGCAGATACACAACTCTTTCTAGAATCTTAGATAAGCAAGGGAGTATGCTAATCGGACGCAAATCTTTATAATCTAAAGGATTATTATTCTTTGGGATTGGTCTCACAATCGCATAGCGCCAAAGATTAGGAAAAGTGCTGGAACATATTGACCTGTTAATAATAAGCGTAATAACTGGCAAAGTTTGAGGAAGTGTTAGCAATATCATTTCTCTGGAAATGCCATCAATCCCTAGTGCGTTCGTCGTAATACTCTTTATAATATCTTGAATGGCACTCTCCCCTACGGGTTCAAGAGAAAAGCTTGAGGATCCCCATCTGTTATTTTCAAAGAAAGACAGCTGTGAAATAGATACATTTCGGTTTCCCGGTACGTCCAAAAAGCATTGTTTATACTGTCTGGGTCAAGGAGATGGTCAGGTATCAAGTTATATGAATTAGACGGATATACATGCGATTTAAGATTTTTCCACAAAGCTTTATAATTATTTATATTTTCATTAACGTTGTTAGTGAAATATGCTTTTTTTCTCTATCTAGTGACTGTGCAACCTCACCTTTTAGTTGAAGGTAATAGTTTTTATGGGTTTGTACCTTGGTATGCCGGTGCCTATCCCTAGCTTCGTCCCGTAATTTACACATTTGCTGGTGGTAGGATATTCGTATCCGCCCGGATAGCGACCACCGTACACAGGGCGAAAAACCCGCCATAGTGGCACACGCAAGTGTGTCGCGTTCCGGGATCAGCCAGTGTATGTCCGGTTATCGTCGGGGGGCTTGAGTTGGGGTACGATGTTTGGCCGTGCGGGTATAAGCCGGTTCACAGTCGGTTGGAGGCGTGTTGATCCGTCGGCCAGGGAGACCTGTAGAAACGGTGGTACCGCTGGCCGCCCGCGGTACAGTACAGGGGCCCAATCGTGGCTAACCACCACGAGAGGCTGCCTCACCATGCCGCGCATAATCTTGGGTGGGTCCGTCGTGCCGGTTGGTGACCGGATGTGGGGTCCCGGCGGCCTATCCCGGGAGGGTACGGGGGCCCTTCCGTCCGGCGGATCAGCTCACCTCCTCTCGGCTCTTTTAGTGGACCGGCGCTTGTTGCGGCCTTCTGACTACTCTAACACTAGACCCTTGACCGCTTCTTCACCTCTCCCTCCCATAACTCCATGACAGTGCAAACTAAGAGAGCAGGTTCTACAGCGGTGCGCAACCCCACCACCGCATTCACAATGGAGTTCGCTAACATCCGCGGACTCCATTCTAATCTTAATGCCGTCCACCACCATCTTGAGACGGCCCGGCCTGCTCTGCTCTTCTTGACGGAGACACAGATTTGTAGTCCGACCGATACTTCATACTTGCTTTACCCCGGCTACTCGCTTGAAGAAAGCTTCAGGCCGAGGGCCGGGGTATGCCTGTATGTTCGGTCGGACGTCTGCTGTCGCCGTCTGCGCTGCATGGAGGACCCCTCCTTCTCCACCCTGTGGGTGCACGTCGACCTCGGCTCCCAGAGTCGGGTTTACGTGTGCCTTTACAGGTCACACGACGGGGACGTAGAGACAACTCGGCTATTTAATTATATTAGCCAGGCGACAGACGACGCGCAGGAGCAGTTTCCAACAGCGGAATTGGTAGTTCTGGGGGACTTTAATGCACACCACGAGTTGTGGTTGGGCTCCTCCAGAACTGACCATGCCGGCAGGACTGCTCATGCATTCGCTTTGACCAATGGCTTGACACAGCTGGTGGATCAGCCTACCAGGATCCCAGATGTGGCAAGTCATGCGCCCTCTCTGCTGGACCTACTGCTGACGAGTCATCCGACCGGGTATAAAGTGACGGTTGGTGCTCCCCTGGGTACTTCCGATCACTGCCTGGTTGGGACGTCGGTTCCTTGCGCTTTGCCTCCACGTCCCGTGAAGGTCAAGCGCAGGGTCTGGCACTACTCGTCGGCAGATTGGGATGGTATGCGGGATTACTTCGCATCCATCCCTTGGCGGCAGCGCTGCTTTGATGGAAAGGATCCTTCAGCGAGTGCCGACGCCATTGCTTGCGAGATCAGAATAGGAATGGAATATTACATTCCTTCCTCTGAGATCGCAGGCAAGGGCCGAGGACGCTCCTGGTTCAACCGTGCATGCGCCGATGCTGTTGGCAAGAAACAGGCGGCGTATCGTGCTTGGATCGGGGGTCGCGCTACGAAGGATCCCAACCTCAAGTCACTCAAAGCAGCCTACAACCGTGCTGCCAAGGTCTGCAAGAGGGCGTATGTTAAAGCGGATGCCCAGCGCGTCTCCAAGATTGGATGTGCTTTGGCCGATAACCCAACAAGCAGTCGTGCTTATTGGAGCTTGGCTAAGGCCGTCCAATCTAATTTCTGTCGCCCTTCGCTGCCACCGCTGAGATATCGAAATGGAACACTGGCCCATAGCTCGCAGGAGAAGGCCGATTTATTGGCAGACCTCTTCGCGGCTAATTCGAGACTCGAGGACTGCAATGCTCATTTACCACCTACGCTGCCCGGTTGCGGTCACACAATGCCTGATATCCGTATCAGGCATTGTGATGTGCGGCGTGAGCTGCAGTCTCTCGACGTCCGGAAGGCTAGTGGTCCTGATGGTATCCCAGCGCTTGTACTTAAAAAGTGTGCAGCGGAGTTGTCTCCTGTACTGACGCGCCTATACCGATCGTCCTACCTCTCAGGTATTGTGCCTGAATCTTGGAGGGAGGCTAATGTGCAGCCGATCCCCAAAAAGGGTGATCGGTCAGACCCTAACAATTATCGCCCAATCGCCATAACCTCAGTGATGTGTAAAGTCATGGAGCGACTGATAAACAGCCAATTAGTTCGCTACCTAGAGGATCACTCGTTGATCAATGACCGCCAATACGGGTTCCGTCATAACCGATCAACGGGTGATCTTCTAGCGTTCGTATTACATCACTGGGGAGAGGCGATTGACAAGCATGGCGAGGCTCTGGCTGTGAGTCTCGACATAGCAAAGGCGTTTGATAGGGTCTGGCATCGTGGCCTTCTCTCCAAGCTCCCGGCATACGGTCTGCCCGACAACCTGTGCAAGTGGATTTCCGGCTTTCTGCATGAGCGTAGAATACGTGTCCTCGTTGATGGACACGCTTCGCAGCTCATGTCAGTAAATGCCGGAGTACCACAAGGTTCTGTGATTTCGCCCACCTTGTTTCTTCTGCATATCAATGATATGTTGTCGCTTGGCAACATTCATTGCTATGCAGACGACAGCACGGTTCATGGGCGTTATAGCAGCAAGCCGCCTGGTTGCCGGGCGGATACTGAGAGGAGACGCGAGGATCTTGTCGTTGAGCTCAACCAGACCTTGGATCTCATCTCATCATGGGGGTACCAGGAATCGGGTTGAGTTTAATGCCAAGAAAACCCAGGTGTGCGCGTTCTCGTGCAAGAAGTCTCCGTTTTCTCCCATCCCCGTTCTTCAGGGTGTTCCACTCGCAATGCGGAATGACCTTAGTGTCCTAGGTATGGATATCCGCTGCGATCTTAATCCAAGGAGTCACATCGAGGGCGTAATATCCGCCACTTCACGCAGGGTCGGAATCCTGAACAGGGTGCGGCGGTTTTTCACGCCTGGTCAGCTCTACCGCTTATATAAAGCGCAGGTGCGGCCGGGAATGGAATACTGCTCGCACCTCTGGGACGGTTCTGCAAGGTACCTTCTCGATGCCTTGGATGGGTTGCAGCGGCGGGCCATCCGCATTGTGAATGATGCAGACGTGAGTAACAGCCTGGAGCCGCTACAGCTGCGTAGGGATATTTCCTCGCTTAGCGTGTTCTACCGTCTGTATCATGGCGAATGCTCTGAAGAATTGTTTGATCTTATCCCTTCCTCTCCCTTCCATACCAGAACCACGCGTACTGGATTGCGGAGCCACAGCTTCGTGGTATCTACTACCCCGGCCCGAACCAAGAGGTTCGCAAACTCGTATTTTTGCCGCACCATCAAGCTGTGGAACAGTTTGCCAGCTACCGTGTTCCCTCCTTCCTATGATCCTGGGTCCTTTAGGCGTAATGTGAAGAAGCTAAACAGCAGGCCGGCATGATTGTGTTGAGTAGCGGGGAATAGACTGTCTCTCGCTACTTGATACTCTATCTGGACGGCACTGCGCTTACCATCAGGCGCAGTGTGGTCACTTTGCCGCGCCAGAATAAAAAAAAAAAAAAAAAAAAAAAAAAAAACATCATTTTTATTGAAATGAAATAAAATGAAATGAAATCGTTTATTGATCAAGTAGGCAATTACATAGCTCTTATGACAAGTCAGAACATTTAAAAAAAGTAAAGAATTTTTAAGAATAGCATATCAGCTTATGTATACATACATACATAGCATCATCAATACACTAGCAATTAATTATTCATAAGGTATTTAAAATTATTATTATTTATTTATTATTAATTAATTTTTATTTTTATATTATAAATTAATATTATTCAAGGAAATACTAGTCAAATATATATATATTTAAATGGGTTTGATATGGACCATGGGTATTTCCGAGACGTCGCTTGTTTTAAAAGCTACCACCGGATCCAAACGCGACCCCGCCTGAGAAGACCCGGCGAATCAATTTTATTTTATTGTGGGCGTGATCCAGGGTGTGGGTTGGCCTCTAAAAATGTTGCACTTGATAGGAGCGTGAATGTCGAATATAAATTGAATATTGTTGTTAAATTCGGAAACCATAACATTGACATCCTGCAGATTGCGAATTGATTCCACTGTAACAATTCCAAATCACTTAAAAACAGATCGTATATTATGTCTTTAATGGGCCGATATACTATCTGCCTTGCAGTCGGCCTATTCTTGGTGAGCACTAGGTAACATGTTACAAAGGAGTGATGCCCCAACTCACTTATATGATGAACGGACACATCCCTGTATTTAGCATCAGTACAGATGACGTCAATAAGGGACGAGCCGTCATTCACAAAGTGAGTTGGAACGGTCACAATTTGGTTGAGCGCACTGTAATGCAAGAACTCCTGAAGATGTCTAGTTTTTCTGTTACTTATATCAAGCATGTTAACGTTAAAGTCCCCAAGCAAAACTACGTGGTCATAAGGGGCAAGGGCACTGATGCTTTGGGTTAGAGAGTCGAGAAATACATTTAAGTCTAACCAGGGCGGACGATACGCAGTACCAATGAGGAGAGTTTTTTTTTGGAGGTTAAGACTCATCCAGAGTTGCTCGACATTCGCTTGTAGAGGATGCGACCTGATTCGCACCCTTATGCCAGATTTAACGTAAAAGCCTACACCACCCCCGCGACCGCCATGTACGGAGACCGGCCGAGGTGCATGTCTCAAACAGTAACCCGGGACAGTAGGTGCTCGCCCTTCCTCACCCGGCCGCAACCATGTCTCATTGACTGCCAATACATCTACCGCGTTACTGCTCATGGCAACAAGAAATTCGTCGTGTCCGGTGGAAAGTGAGCCTGCATTAAACAAAATTCTACGTCTTCTCTGGCGGCGGGAGGGATCATATCGTTCCCGATCCCTCTCGGCACTCTTCTTCTGCGAGATGACGCTCTCGCAGAAGTAGGCCACCGCACGCCAGGACCTCCGGCTGGCAACCATGGACGACACCACGGCCGGCAGCGAGAGGTCTCCTCCGACGACTGCTCTGAGAGCGCTGCGCTCTTCGTCCCAGGCTGGGCACTCCTCCAACGTGTGTTGGGCCGTATCCTCACGGCAGTTGCCACAATGGTGACACACGGCAGACACCTCCTTTCCGATCCGACACAGGAACGAACCGAAACACCCGTGGTCCGTCAGTACCTGCGTCAGCCGGAACGTAGGCGCACCGTGGCGCCTGTCTAGCCATCTTTTTAGGACAGGACGCACTGCCGCGACGGTCCTCAAGCCCGCACTTGGGCTTTCCAGCCTGGTATGCCACTCCTCCACGGCGGTTCTGCGAAACCGGGCCGCAATCTCCCTCGGGGCCAGTCTCTCCTGACGGCCGCTGGACGCCTCCTCCCGCTAGTAGAACGCTGACGAAAGGAGTTTTGCGTCCAACTCCCAAGGGAGTGTGCCGGCCAATACGCAGGCCGCCTCGTGGGAGACCGTGCGGTAGCCCCTTACTATTCGCTGCGCCACCAAACGCTGCGGTTTGCGCAGCAAGGCGACGCAGCGGGCTTTCAGGGACTTGGCCCATACGGGACATCCGTACAGGGCCATTGACCGCACGACTCCAGCGTATAAACTTCGGCAAGGGCTATTAGGTCCCTCCAGGTTTGGCAGCAGGCGTCCGAGCGCGCCCGCTGCCCGTACCACCGTACGCACGGAAATCCCACCGGCTGTCCAGAATCAATCCCTCACTCCCTCCACATTGATGTGGGGCATTAAAGGTGGCCGCATCCGAGGACCGTGAAAGTAAAGGGCCTCGGTTTTGTTCAGGGCCACCTTAAGGCCCAGTCGCCGAATCCTGCCCACCACCTGTTCGGTTGCGAACGAGGCGAGCAGGGTGGCCTCCTGGAAAGACCTGGCTATCGCTGTTACTAGCGTGTCGTCTGCATAACAGACGACAGCGACGCCTCGGGGGTTAGTACCACGGAGCACCCAATCGTAGCCGATGTTCCATAGGAGAGGGCCCAGGACTGAGCCCCGTGGAACACCGCAGGCCATCGCTCTTCGGTGCCACCTGTCGGCGCCTGGCTACACTATGTACCTATCTGAGAGATACGATAGCACCAGACGCCGGAGATACGGTGGCACCACATGGTACCGCAGTGCTTCCAGTATACAGGCCCAGGGTAATGTGTTGAACGCGTTGGCGATGTCTAGAGACACCGCCACCACCACTTCACCCCGAGCCACTGCCTCCTCCGCTTGTGCCTTGACCCGCAGAATCGCGTGAACTGTCGATCGGCCTTGCCGGAACCCATACTGGCACTGTGCTAAGTCCGGCCCGACCCCTTCAAGATGCTCAACGAGGCGAGCGTGAATGATACGCTCGAAGAGCTTGCAGACCTCGTCGAGCAACACGATGGGCCGGTAGGCCGATGGCGACTCTGCGGGCCGTCCCTCCTTCTTGAGCAGGACCAGCTTCCCAGTTTTCCACTGAGACGGAAAAAGGCCCTGCTCCAGGCACGCGGAGAACAGGCCGCGGAGCCTAGTCCCCAGATGCTCGACGGCTAACACCCACGCACGTCCGGGGATACCGTCGAGACCCGGGGTTGTTTTCTTAGCCCGCAGCCGAAGCACCACCGCCCGAAATTCCTCGGGCGAAACCTCCGAAATAACCCTTACCGAACTCAACGACGATGACGTCGATGGTAATGACGCCATCGGTGGGGGAGTGACATCTTCAGTGGCAGGGAACAAAGCTGCGACGACCTCTCCGACTAGGTCATTCCGAAGACTCTGCGTCAGCGGGGGCGCCCACGGGCGATACCTCCTCATCGCCACGCGGTATGGACGCCCGTTTCACTGACCGCGTTTTACTGACCAACGTGGGCCGTCCGACCGCGGGCCGGTCGATTCTCCACTAGACTGGGTGTTAGGGGACAAGGCGACGTCGAACCGAATGTATCGGTGATCCGACAAGGTCTCCTCGTCCACCAGAACTCTCCAGTCACAGACACGGCGGGCAATAGCTGGGGTGGCGAACGTGAGGTTTTTTTTTTTTTTTTTTTTTTTTTTTTTTTTTTTTTTTTTTTTTTTTTTTTTTTTTTTTTTATGTTAAAAGGAGGCAAACGGGCAGGAGGCTCACCTGATGGAAAGTGATCACCGCCGCCCATGAACATCTGCAACACCAGAGGGCTTGCAAATGCGTTGCCGGCCTTTCAGGAAAGAATATGCTCTCTTCTTGAAGGTTCCCAAGTCGTAACGGTTCGGAAAGACCCCCGGCGATAACTGGTTCCACAGAGTGGTTGTGCGAGGCAGAAAATGCCTTAAAAATCGCGCTGTTGTGGAACGTTGGACATCGAGGTGGTGTGGATGGAATTTCTGGTTTGTGCGCGATGTCCGATGGTGAAATCTAGCCGCGGGGATCAATCCAAACAACTCCTCGGAACACTCCCCGTGATAAATGCGGTAGAAGATGCAGAGTGATCCAACATCTCTACGCAGAGCCAATGGATCAAGCCGATCGGAAAGAGTTTGATCGTCGATAACCCGAGCCGCCCTACGTTGAATGCGGTCAAATGGAAGTAGCTGGTATTGGGGTGCTCCCGCCCAGAGATGAGAACAGTACTCCATGTGGGGCCGAATTTGCGCCTTATAGAGATTTAGGCGTTGACCCGACGTGAAGTACCGTCTCGCCTTGCTGAGCACACCAAGCTTCTTTGAGGCCAATTTGGCCTTACCTTCCAATTGACCGCGGAACTGGACGTTGCTCGAAATGTCGACGCCAAGTATTCCGATACTGGCTGTGGCAGACAAGGGAGTGTTCTCAAAATGAGGTGTTACGACAAATGGTGACTTTTTAGCGGTTAACGCGCAGACTTGTGTCTTTTTGGGGTTGAATTGGACTAAGTTTAGTCGACCCCAGTCCGAGATTTTGGCTAGCAAAAACTCGACTTCAGACACAAGTTTGTTCCGGCTCTCGTCGACGTATTCCCGAGAAATATTAGCACGGCCAGTGTACATTACATCTACAGTGCTATCATCCGCATAGCAATGAATGTTGCTGATTTGCAACATGTCATTGATATGCAGAAGAAACAGAGTAGGAGACAGTACACAGCCTTGTGGAACACCAGCATTGACAAATTTAGGATCAGAGCATGCACCGTCGACGACGACCTTGATGCTCCGATCTGCCAAAAAGCTGGTGATCCAATTGCATAATTTCTCGGGAAGCCCATAAGAAGGTAGCTTCGAAAGAAGCGCTTTGTGCCATACCCGATCAAAGGCCTTCGCTATGTCCAGACTGGCTGCAAGCGCCTCCCCCTTGGTCTCAACTGCTGCTGCCCATCTATGTGTCAGGTAAACTAGAAGATCACCGGCTGAGCGACCCCGACGAAAGCCGTACTGGCGGTCGCTAATCAGCCGATGCTCCTCTAGGTACCGCAGCAGCTGGCAGTTGATAATGGACTCCATTATCTTGGAGAACAAGGAGGTGATGGCTATAGGCCTGTAATTGGACGGATCCGAGCGGTTCCCTTTTTTAGGGATCGGGTAAACTAAAGCAGCCTTCCAGGATTTCGGGACTACGCCTAATGCATAGGAGTGCCGGAAAAGACGCGTTAGAACCGGTGCCAACTCCGGAGCACATGCCTGCAACACGATCGGAGGGATGCCATCGGGCCCATTCGACTTATGAATGTCCAAGGAAAGAAGTGCTTTGCGAACTGCACTTTGCCTGAACTTAACTTCAAGCATCGTACTGTCGCACCGCGGGATTGTCGGTGGTGAATTTCCTTGGTCATCCAGAGTCGAATTGGACGCGAAGAGAGAGCCCAGAAGATCGGCTTTCACCTTCGCGGTATGGGCCAACGAGTCATCCTCCGTGTGCAGGGGTGGAAAAGACGGCTTACAGAAATTCCCTAAGGCAGCCTTGGCGAGTGACCAAAACGCACGTGTTCCTGACGGGAGACGCGCCAGTCTCTCGCCAATTCTGCCAATGTGCTCCGACTTCGCTTTAGCAATAACACTTTTGAAGGACCTAGAGGCAGAGTTATACTCCTTTTTAAATGCGCTGGTATTTAAATCACTAGACGCCGATGCGACAGCCCAGGCTTGGTAGCATTCCCGCTTTCGGCGTGAAGCCGTCTTGCAGGAACGACCAAACCAAGGCTGGGACTTGCCCCCGATGGGCACTGCAGAGAACGGAATAAAAAGTTCCATACCCTGAAGCACCACACCACCGATCCACCATTATGCCGCACGCACGTGTTAACCGACCCGCGATTCACGACGGCCAGGTTGGCCGAGATCGCCCATTCCTCCAGGGCCTCACCGCGCCTGCTAGTGACCGACGAACCCCAAGCTAGAGACTTGGCGTTGAAATCGCCGGCAACGAGAACGGTGCGAGGCTGGCTGCCTTGCACCACCAGGGCCTCTAGCCGAGCGAGAAAGTGCTCGAACTCGGCCAGGGATCTATTGGGGGAGAAATACACACCCACAATCCAGACCCCCCAACAGAACCGCCACACATCCCGACCCCTTCGCTACTTTTTCGAAGGGCGGGGAGCCGGCGGCGCCCCGAGTGATGACGGCCACCAAACCGTTAAGGTCCCCTGCCCAGTCTTCCCTGGGGGGAACAAAATAAGGCTCGCTGACCACAGCCACTTGTATCGACCACTGCGCCATGCTCTGGACTAACAGGTCCTGGGCCCTGGCGCAGTGATTAATGTTCGCCTGGAGGAAACGTTGCGCCATATTAATGGGCGATCTCCATCTGCTCCTCTACGGGGAGCGCTGCCGGCTGGGTCACAACCCCCGTCCCCCGACCACGATTTGCGTGGCGAGGGCGGGAGGAGGCGACGCATGCCTTGACACCCACCTGGTGCCCCGCGGGTTTACCAGTATCTGCGCAAACTGCGCAATGCGGCTCCGCGGAGCACTCCTTGGCCTTGTGGCCCAGTTTACCGCAGCGGTAGCAGATGCCACTGCGGTCACACTTTTCGGTGCACCGCATCCGCACATGTCCTTTGTGCAAGCAGCGGTAGCACCGCATGGGCCTCGGCTCAAGAAGCTGGACGCGTGCAGCTACCCAGCCGATCAGCACTCGGCCCGAACTTAATATTTTGTCAGCGACCTTAGCGGGGCACCGCACCCACGCCGCACCAAGTCCGGATCGGTCAGGGCGGATCTCCCCGACCTTAAAACTTTCATTGGGGCTATCCCCAGCCCTTGCGAGGGCCGCTGCTACTATTTCCGGGTCGGCTGACGCGTCCAACCCGGATATTCGCAATTCCGCGGCCTTGAACGGACGGGAAACGCGTACGTCGTCCGTCAGTTCCGTTCCGCGGAATACCTCCCTAACTTTATTGGCAAGGGAGTCAGCCTTCTTTTCGGATTCCGGGCCGGGTACCTCGTACAGGTACTCGCCCGTCGCCATTAGGCGCGCTCGAGTCTCAGCAATGCCGAGGCCAGCCAGGTCCACGGATTGCTGGACCTGCCGCAATACGTAGGCGTATGTGACGCCCCGCGCCAATCCCTCTGGCGTAACCGTTAGTGTAACGGCTGTGACTGTCCTTGTATCGCTTGGACAGTCGCCATCATCTCATCCAGGGTCCGCTGTTGAGACGCAAGGGAGGCCTTGAGGACGGCAATTTCTTGAGCCATCGCCGCCTTCTCAGCCTCCAGCCTGCCCACCTCTGCGGAGGCTGACTCCTCAGCCCTCACCAACAGCTCTTTTGCCGCGAGGTTCAGCCTCTGCTGCTCCGTCCCTTTAATATTTTGTGCCTTGCTGGCCACGTCCTGGATGATGGCTGACATCTGCAAGCGCCAGTCACGGTCACCAGTTACTTCCATCGGCGTGGTGTCTTCGTCAGACACCACAGCCGAAAGAGCAAGCACTTTTGGCGCCGGTTCATCGTCACTGTCGCTTGCAGATGCGTCCAGTTGCCGAGCTCTTGCCGCCCTCTTTGAGCGCGTCATTACGCCGCTCGTTCCAGTATCCTCCTCATGAGCTGAGACAGTTGAGGCAGCCTTTGCAGTTGCCTTCTTAGTCTTTCGCCCAGCATCATCCGTCTTCCCAGGGTCACTTTCGTCCCCTGGGATAGACAATTTTCCCACAGCATCGTCTTTGTTTTTTTTGTTTTTATAGATTTCATTGTTAATCCCACGAGTATGGGGGAAATATTCGGTCCACCCAGCCAGAGCCCCCTGTAGCTGGGTAAGCAAATTCTGCACGGGGTTCAGCACGTTCCCCGCCGGGGTTCGCACTAGAGACCGAACTACCCATCGGCCATGCATCCCCTCACGGTGTGCCGCCGCTTGGGATTCGGGGTGACTTTTTATAGAGGTTTTCTCCCTCGCGGCCCGGGCGATTAAGCCAAGACCCTCGGTCCAGTGGGAGCGCGAGACATGACCACAGACCTCCTTTTAACTGGATTACGATATACGACGGCGGCAGCAAGAGAGAACTTCCCCCCTACTACCCGCTCGGCGGCGGGGTGAGCGCACACCGAGCCCGCCGACAGTCCCGAGACAGAACTCGGGAGTAGCCCGAGGAAACGAGCCTCAATGCCAATTATCAGTCGCCACAAAAGGCGACGTCTGTCTACTACCTTTTGTCAGGATATCAGCCGTCGGTCAACTTGACCGCCGTTGCCCAGGGTGCACCACGTGGAGGTTTCCTGACTTCGCATCCCCTGATGATGGTCCTATAGAATTTCAAGTACCTGGAGCAGGTGACGACTACATAGACCTATCGCATACATTAATTCACATAAAAGCTAAAATATTGAATCAAGATAACACTAAACTAATGTCATCTACAGTTGTAGCTCCAGTTAATAATTGGTTACATTCACTCTTTAATCAACTTGATGTTTACTTAAATCAAAAACTTGTATCACCACCCAATAACACATATGCCTACCGTGCTTACATAGAAAATTTGTTGAACTATGCTCCGGCAGCTAAGGAATCTCATCTTACTTGTGCCCTATGGTATGAAGATACAGCTGGAAAAATGAATTCTACCGATGAAACTAATAAAAGATTTGGTAAAAGACAAGAGTTGGCTAACGAAAGTAAAGAAATTGAAATGATTGGACACCTACATGGTGATTTGTTCAATCAAGAAAAGTTTTTGATAAATGGTGTTGATATGTGTGTACAGTTTGCACACTTGAATTTAGTTGAGTGCGTAGAAAAAGGAATTGTTTGTAGTTAAATGTTTATTTCTCTAGTTAATATAAGTTCAATAGTATGTTAGCGTATCCCTTTCTCTATAGTTGTGCGGTGAAGTCCGCGGTTGTAATTGCACTGAAGATACTCGCGCGCGCTACTAATGTGAGCCGCGCGGCGTCAGCATAAAATGTATAGTGGAAACTGTACATCTTAGCAACGCCAAAAAAAAGGAAAATTAGTTATGTATGCAGAGAAAGGGATGAACCATTACAAAGCTTAATGATATAAAAAAATATGCTTAATCAAAATTAAACGCGACGTTTCTTGTCCCGGTAGAGCTCTGACGCGATGCCTCAGGTTGATGCTTTTGTTTTTCGTGACACAATGGGGACAGCGTTTCCTCGCAAACACCACGACAAGAATTGTCATTGCCGCCGCCAATAAAAAGTAGCTGATGGCGTACTGATGCACATCGTGACTCGACATAGTTGGTAGGTTTTCACGTTGTTTCTGATCAGCAATCTCCCTCTCAATTTTGTCGATGTCGAGGTCTGCTGATAGAAGCCTGTTTGGTACATTATGGTATGTTAAGTTAACTATCTTGTTTATTGAGGAATTTACTGTCGGAACGTTGAACTCATAATCCAGTTTCATGCGACTGCTGTAGTGACTGTGTGCGTAGAGAGTTAAATCCTTAGACTGGAGCATGCAACCCTGTGGCAGTGTTACTATTCCAGACGACGTTAGTATGTTTGATGTGACGTCACTGCTACATATAGTACGTAATGTACAAACATCGCAACATATAGCAAGCCAATTGTTCGGTGCATGTAATTCTATGGTGCGCGCTTTACGTCACAGGGGCCGATGTTTTCATGTGATAGTTGTCTTGCCTCACACGGAGCATTGGTACTATGCAGGTCAAAAAATGGTAGACTTTTCTTGCAGAGTAAGGTGTCTACCTTTCGTTGTACACATTGTTTAAAATCGTCTTCATTCAAAGAAACATATGTGTTTTTCTTAAAAAGCTATGTATTTTGAGGCTACTTGTACATATGTTGCTTCTAATTTGTTGATTTTAACAGGAATCGGTATCGCTTGGTAAAGGCTGAAATCTTCGTTAGTTATCAGTGGTATATGCGTTTCGAATAAGAAGTAATTTTCTGTGACTCGTGCTTTTACATAAATCAGTTTGTAAATGTCCTTTACATCTTCTTTATAGTTGTCTATCGGTAGAGATAACGTTCTCGGTAGTTTTCCAGAGATTTCAGTCAGCTACTGTATCAAGCGAAGTGGCGTGATTAAATGTACATCTATGTGACCCTGGTAGACGTTAGTGAGTGAGTTAAATAGCATTTCTTGAAGTCTTTTCAAGTTATTGATCAGCATGTAGGCTGTCAACGAAGCTGAGTTGAAGTAAGTAGTACCGGACAAGATTTCCATTTCTGTTTCAAGAGATGCAATGTTATTATTTGTTTGATTGACGAAAACATCGATTGAGTGGAACTGACGCTGAATATTCTCTTCACTTTTTTTCAAACTTGGTTCTCTAATTCAACTATAGTGGTTTGATTTTTTATAAGTTGTAGTAAGTAGTCTTCATTGTTCTGAAGTGCTTGAATATCATTCTCATATTTTTCGGCAAAATGTTGGTCTAGAATTCCGAACAAGCTGTTAGCCAAATATCCAACTCCGTCTATCAAGCCACGTTTCTTCCTGTGACTAAGATACTTATGAGGGTTGATAAGAAGAGAGTTGTAATGGTTGAGTAATTCCATTGCATGTCCCAGTTGTTCCATAGTTGTTTGACAGTGCGTAAGTTTTGTTTCATGGCACAAATTCTTCCTTCGAGTTCCTTCCCAATATGTTGTTTAATTATAATACATAATTAATATCCATTCGTCATGTATCATTTGTATTTTACCGACAGCGTCGTAGTAAATGGGCCGCTCGTGTTCCAGTGTTGTAATCCGAGCGGTTGCTTCGCTGCTATGTAATGAGCCATATGCCGCCGATATTAATGTAAACAACATTAATAAAGTAGTTAATAAGTTACATTTGATAATGTTCCGTTTTTTCTTTGTTGGAACTAGGTTCGATTCCGGTGGAATTTCACTTTCTTTGTTTTCGGTTTCAATTTCCGAGTTCAATGGCAAAGGTGATAGTTTTACCACAGGGCGTTTTATTATCCCCGTTTGAGTTTTGATGGTGGTCACTCGCACATAACCGTCGGAACCGGGGTGTGTCTCCATCACGCGTCCTAGAGCCCACTTTCCTGGTGGCAAATTGTTTTCTTTGACCAACACGACGTCGCCTTCTTTTATGTTTCTCACGGGTTTGTTCCATTTAAATATAATACACACCCACAATCCAGATCCCCCCCAACAGAACCGCCACACATCCCGCCCCCTTCGCTACTTTTTCGAAGGGTGGGGAGCCGGCGGCGCCCCGAGTGATGACGGCCACCAAACCGTTAAGGTCCCCTGCCCAGTCTTCCCTGGGGGGAACAAAATAAGGCTCGGCGACCACAGCCACTTGTATCTACCACTGCGCCATGCTCTGGACTAGGAGGTCCTGGGCCCTGGCGCAGTGATTAATGTTCGCCTGGAGGAAACGTTGTACCATATTAATGGGCGATCTCCATTTGCTCGCCACTGGTGCCCGCTGTCGGCTGGGTCACAACCTCCAACCCTCGACCACGATTATTGTGGCGAGGGCGGGAGGAGGCGACGCATGCCTTGGCGCCCACCTGGTGCCCCGCGGGCTTACCGGCACCTGCGCAAACTACGCAGTGCGGCTCCGCGGAGCACCCCTTGGCCTTGTGGCCCACATTACCGCAGCGATAGCAGAGTTCGCTGCGGTCACACTCGTCAGTGCACCGCGCCCGCACATGTCCCCTGTGCAGGCAGCGGTAGCACCGCATGGGCCTCGGCTCAAGGAGCTGAACGCGAGCCGCTACCCAGCCGATCAGGACTCGGCCGGACTTTAAAATTTTGTCGGCGACCTTAGCGGGGCACCGCACCCACGCTGCGCCAAGGCCCGACCGGTCGGGACGGATCTCCCCGACCTTATAACCTTTCTATGGGATAATCCCCAGCCCTTGCGAGGGCTGCCGCGATTAGTTCCGGATCAGCTGATGCGTCTAGTCCCGAGACGCGAAGTTCCGCGGTTTTGACGGGGCGAGAGACCTTGATGTCTTCCTCCAGCTCCGACCCCCGGAACACTACCCTCATTTTTTCGGCGAGGGAGTCAGCCCTTTCCTCCGATTCCGGGCCGGGTACCTCATACAGGTACCCACCTGTCGCCATATGGCGCGCCCTCATCTCAGCGATGCCAAGGCCAGACAGGTCCACTTGGCTTTGGACCGTCCGCAGAACTTTGGCATAGGTAACGCCTTTCGCCAAACCCGTAGGCGTCACCGTCAAAGTGACGGCCGCCTTACGGGGCAAGTGTATGCGCGGCTCTGGCCGGCGCTGCTGCGGTATTGGTTGCTGCGGCGGAGTGGCAACTACATAACCCAGGCACGGGCTGGGCATTCTTTTTACCCCTTTTAGCCACAACGTTCCACCCCTCCTCCATTGACGCAGGAGCGGGGGGCAGTAGCCGAGGCTCAAGGGGTGTTTGGGCCCGTGGAGCGACACGCCCTCTTTTATTCCTTTTTCCGCCCCTTCGGGACTTACTCAGGGGAGGAATTTGGGACGTGGCAGACGTCGATGGTACAGGCCCAGCCAGAAGAGCAGGCTCGGGTCGAGGACCATTATTAGGGGCGGTCTGGGCGTTGCTTTTGCCCTTTCCCTGTCCCTTGCCCTTCGGGGAGGCTAGTGTACCATTGACAAGAGGCTGGGCTTTTGAGGGTCCAGCGACAGCATCCGGCGGCTGCACGGTCGCTCCGACTTTGGCCCGGTCAGCAGCCAGCGGGGGGCGCATGATGGGTTCCGGGGGCAACCTTGAACAGATTTCCCCCAAGCGCACGTCCAAAATACGTAAACGGCGCTCGAGTTGCTCGAAACGGTCACCCTCTCCTGGAGAAAACCCTGACTGGGTCGCCGGCTGCGACGGTCTAATCGATTGGACCGTTGCTAGCATCTCTTGCATGTTTTTCTCTTGAGCTGCCAGGGAGGCCTTGAGAAGGGCAATCTGTTGCGCCATTGCCACCTTCTCGGCCTCTAACCTGGCCACTTCTGCGGAGGCTGACTCCTGGGCCCTCTCCAATAAATCTTTAGCCGCGAGATTTTGCCTACGCTGCTCCGTACCTTTGAGACTCCTTGTGTGCCACGTCCCGAATGATGGCTGACAGCTGCAAGCGCCAGTCACCGCAGTCAGCTGTCTTATTCGTTGATTCCATCGGAACGGTTTCTTCGTCGGACACCACAGATGGACTTGCTGAAAGAGCAAGCATTTTCTGCGCTGGTTCTAAGTCACTGTCGCTTGTCTGTGCGTCCAGTTGCCGATCTCTCAGTGCCCTTTTTGAGCGCGTCATTACGCCGCTCATTCCGGTCTTAGCTACGGGAGCCGAGACAGTTGAAGCGGCCCCGACTGTCGCTATCTTAGGCTTATGCCCAGCGTCATCCGTCTTCCCTAGGTCGCTAGCGTCCTTTGTGATAGACAACTTCTCCATAGCGTCATCTTCATTATTTTTGTTGGGTATTAAATTTATTTCCATATTGAATCCCACGAGTGTGGGGGAAATATTCGGTCCACCCAGCCAGAGCCCCCTGTAGCTGGGTAAGCAAATGTCTGCACGGGGTTCAGCACGTTCCCCGCCGGGGTTCGCACTAGCGACCGAACTACCCATCGGCCATGCATCCCCTCGCGGTGCGCCGCCGCTTGGGATTCGGGGTGACTTTTTATAGAGGTTTTCTCCCTCGCGGCCCGGGCGGTTAAGCCAAGACCCTCGGTCCAGTCGGAGCGCGAGACATGACCACAGACCTCCAGACCGGATTACGATTTACGACGGTGACAGCAGGAGAGAGCGTCCCCCCTACTGCCTGCTCGGCGGCGGGGTGAGCGCACACCGAGCCCGCCGACACCCCCGAGACAGAACCCGGGGGTAGCTCCATAAACGAGCACGGACTTTTGATTGAGGGCCGCCGCAACAAGCGACAACCATCAACCTCAGCATGCCAAAATTCAAAAACAACAGAAAACCTACTATTCCATGGTGGTCTGACAAAATCGCCTCATTGAAAAGGGCCATGGTCACCAGGAGGAGAAGGATCCGCTGTGCAGCCCCAGTCCGCAGACAGTTTGTCGTCGACGAGTACCTGAGAGCAAAGGAAGAGTATGAGACAGAAGCTAAAAAGGCCCAAAATGACAGCTGGAAGGCATTCTGCGGAAGACAAGACAAAGAAACCGTTTGGGACGGCATCTATAGAGCGATAGGTCGAGTGACGAAAAGAACTGAGGATCTCCCCCTGAAGAAAGATGGAAATATCCTCAGTCCAGAGGAATCGGCAAAGGTGCTGGCGGAGGTCTTCTACCCTGAGGATCGGGTAGAAGACGACAACGCAGAACACCAGCGGATAAGGGTTAAAGCCGATAGCGTAAATGTCGGTATGGATAATGGTTATCGGGACCCGGCATTTACCCTGGATGAAATTCTTGTGGCGGCGAACAGCTTTAACCCCAAAAAAGCCCCCGGTGCAGATGGTCTAACATCCGACATCTGCAAACAGGCTATCCTTAAGGATCCGGAGTTGTTCCTATCACTGGCCAACAAATGCCTCGAATTGGGCCACTTCCCGACCATCTGGAAGGAGGCCACGGTCGTAGTCCTCCGGAAACCCGGGAAGGAGGACTACACAGACGTCAAGTCCTATAGACCGATAGGCTTGTTGCCAGTGATGGGGAAGATTCTGGAGAAAATAGTGGTGGGAAGAGTGAAGTGGCATCTACTACCTAGGATGAGTACTCGACAGTTTGGCTTTATGCCCCAAAGAGGCACGGAAGACTCCCTCTATACCCTACTCCAGCACATCCGGAGTAAATTGAGTGAGAAAAAGATTATCACGATAATCTCACTGGATATAGAGGGAGCCTTTGACAGTGCTTGGTGGCCAGCGATTAGAGTCAGACTGTTTGAGGAAGGATGTCCGAAAAATCTAAGGCGGATAGTGGATAGCTACTTCGAGAGCCGGAAAGTTAAAGTTCGCTACGCCGGGGTAGAACACGCGAGAGGGACCACCAAGGGATGTGTTCAAGGATCTATTGGTGGTCCTATCATGTGGAACTTGCTCCTCAACCCACTGCTAAAGGAGCTTGCAAAACGGGGTGACTATTGTCAAGCCTTTGCCGACGATGTAGTGTTAGTGTTTCATGGTGACGAAACGTTGAAAATACAGAGACAGGCCAACGATGCATTAGCGTATGTGCGGGATTGGGGAGTCAGGAACAAGCTGAAATTCGCTCCAAAGAAGACGAAGGCTATGGTCGTAACACGACGACTTAAGTACGACTCACCAATCCTGCGCATGGGCGGCGTCGACATAGGCCTGTCTAAAGACATTAAAATACTGGGCCTGACTGTGGATGATAAGTTAACATTCAACACGTGCGTTTCGGAAGTCTGTAGGAAAGCCATAGGCTTCTACAGAAGATTGGCAACCGCTGCAAAGGTGCAGTGGGGGCTGGGACCTGAGGTAGTGAAAACGTTGTACACGGCAGTCGTTGAACCTACCATACTATACGCGGCCAGTGCATGGGCGCCTGCAAGCAAAAAGATAGGCATCACAAAGAAGCTTGCAGCGGTTCAACGAGGTTTTGCACAAAAGATGGTGAAGGGCTACAGGACAGTTTCACTAAACTCGGCCCTGCTGCTTGCTGGGATCCTTCCGCTAGACATTCGTGTCCGAGAAGCGGCGCTTCTTTACGAAGTGAAAAAAGGACACACTCGGCGAGTGGTGGGGGACCGGGATGTGGAAAGTCCTGTGCCCTTTGCCAACTTACGACATCCAGCTGGACGCAGAGCATTGAAATTCGAATGCGTGGTGAACGATGCAGAACTGAACCTACAGGCTGCAAACACCGTCAAGGTGTTCACGGACGGCAGCAAGATTGGTGGCCAAGTCGGAGCATCGGTGTCCTTATGGGACGGCGATGCCGAAACGAAAGCCACCAAACTAAAGCTGGAATCGTTCTGTACCGTTTACCAGGCGGAATTGTTGGCTCTGCAAAAGGCGGTGCAAATGGCCCTGAGACACGACAAACGACAATACAGCATCTTTTGTGACTCGAGAGCCGCGCTTGAGTCGGTCGCGAGCGGAGTTTCCCTCCATCCCATTGCATTTGGCATTAACAATTTGTTATGTGAGACCGTAACGTGCGGAAAAACCGTTAACCTCTTTTGGGTGAAGGCGCACGTGGGGTGTGTGGGAAATGAGCGCGCAGACGAACTCGCGAAGGCTGCAGCCACTGCGCTGAAGCGGAAGCCCGATTACGACCGTTGCCCCATCTCATTCGTCAAGCGATATATCCGTCAGGAGTCGATTGACGAGTGGGATGAGCGCTATAGGGCTGGAGAAACAGCGTCGGTAACGAAGCTGTTTTTCCCAGACGCAAGGAAAGCGTACAGCATAGTCAGAAAGATGCCTGTGGACCCGGTCCTCACTCAAGTGTTTACGGGGCACGGGGGATTCTCTGAGTACTTGAATCGCTTCAAGTGCAAGGAGAGCCCCTCGTGCATCTGTGACTCAGAGGCCAAAGAAGACGTTTTACACGTGTTGACCGAATGCCCAGTATATCTGTATCAACGCATGAAACTCGAAAGCGATTGTAACGTAAAATTATGTAAGCAAAACCTGAGCGGCATGCTGGAGACCGGTGACGTAAGACGTAAATTTTTAACATACTGTAGGGATATAGCACGTAAATGTATAGATAAGAATAAATAGATAGGGGCGACTATGCAATATAATATGATATTATACGAACTTAGTCGCCAAGGAGTGTGTTTTACTGTGTTTTTAAGTGAGAATGACGTGCTATATTAGGATTTTATTTTTAAAAATGTATAATATTTAACGAACCTATGTGTATCCATGTAAAGAGTCGTATGGATGTCAGACTGCTTAATACACATAGGGGATTTTACAGTGTAGTAGTTGTCGGATGAAAACTGTTATATTTTAGAGAATTTAGATTCAGTATATTTTGATTTTATTTTTTGATGAACACCTTCAATCGTTTTTTTTTTAGAGTTCGCATTTCATTTAATAAAGGCATGTGAATTCAACTAGGTGTTTACAATTCTCTGAATAAGTATCAGAGGGAGCAGAGGGGGGTGTTCCCCCCCAAAAAAAAAAAAAAAACCATCAACCTCCTTTTGTCAGGATATCGGCCGTCGGTCAATGTGACCGCCGTTGCCCAGGGTACACCACGTGGAGGTTTCCTGACTTCGCACCCCCCGAAAAGTCTACCCCTGTGTGCGTGAACATGGTGGTCGACATGGAGTGACTCTTTGATGTGGTAAATTACCCATCACTTGATAGTTGTCTGTATGTCCGAATCGATGACAGCGAACACAGCGTCGCAGTTGTGATTTGACAGCCCTATTCCGCCGACGATCCAATAACGCTGTCTTATGTGAGTCAAAGTCACCCGAGCTCCTCCGTGTAGCATGTTTAAATGTGCCTGTTCTATTAAAAGTTGAGTAAATCGCCCAGCACGAGGTATGATGATCGGATTCTTCATCTCCGAAGGCAAGTTGGAGTTCTTAAGTCGACCTCCGACACGTATGATTCCCTTATCGAGATAAGGATTTAGTTTAAATATAGCGCTTTTCCTTAATACGGCTTCGTTGTTTAACAGTTGTTTATATTCTTCAATTAATTGAGTTTTCTGTACGTGTATTATAATTAGCTTTCTGGCCGTGTTTAGTTCGCTTATTGTTTTGTTGTGTTTAGGTGCATGGTTTCAGATTTCCTTTTATTGCGCATATTTGTAATAAAACGTTGTATCCATGCAGTGATTCTGAGTATTCTTGACAATGAGCTGCATTTATTCAATAACACATTTATATGATTATCATTGTCGGTAGTTAAGTTATTTTTATTTGGCCTTGATTTATACGGCTGATGTTTGTTAGAAAAGACATGGTTTCGTTTTCAGTTGTCTTTTCAGTTATTTTTAAAAATCCCG